>OY284413.1:52480864-53080864 GCA_958301585.1 Merodon equestris
CAAGCCATAGATGGGAGGACAAGCGAAGCGAAGAATCTGAACAAAAACAGTACCGTTTTAAAAGCTCAGAAGGAACAAATTGAGCGGCATTGAGTACATATTTAAGAGATACTAGCTAATACTGCAACAAATCATTTTATCACCCCCTCTGGCTAGTGTTTTTTTGATTTAGAACATCAATCTGCCATACCTGCAACTGAAACGTCAGTAGTAAAAAGTCATTGATTTCTCACTGCATAGAGAAAAATTCGGATTGTCCTGTCGGCATTCTGACTGAAAACGAAAGGTTTATTGAAAATTAATTGAAAAATACTTTTTTACCAAGCGACCAACCACTTAATCCTGAACAATGAATACAACAATTTTACCCGTAAGCCTACCAATCGAAGGGTGTTATATTTCTACTGAATGTGAAAGCTTATAAAAAAAACATTTGCCACCCGCGGGCATGGAAAACAATGAAAATGAATTTAAAGGACCTGAAATAGGTTAAATATGATTTTTACATATCCAAAGAGATAAAAGGGGAAAGTGTGCAAACAGAGAACTCAGGATTGAGTGCAACATCATCTCTCGGAGACATAGTTTCAGGGAATTTTTTTTTTTTTTTTATATAGCTCGAGGCATTTAACTGTATAAACCATATTACATATTGTATAAACCGCATAAGGATTTAAAATACTCATCCGCAAGTTTGATTTAATTTTTTCTTATTTTACTGTTAAGCCAAGTATTATAAGTCGCTACATACAAGTGTGTTTTAAAGCACACATACATATGTATGTAATTCCTTTGACAGTTGGCAAGGACTTAACTGTAAAGATTTATTACCGACATGATAATAAAGAAAAAAATTGTGCGAGTCGTGAAATTACAGAAATTACTTTAGAGTACGCCTCATTCATTTTACATACCAGGTCAAGAAGTGTTCCCGGTTTCCCCCGTTCTTCAATAGATGGCGCTAATGGTACATGCTGGTCGGAAATGTCAAATACGAAACCTTACATCAGGCATCTGAAACGTATCGTAAATGATTTTAATAGTTGTTATTTCGACGTGGAAGAAAAGCAGCGCCTTGGACCGGTGAAAATGTCTGTCACAAAATTCAATTTGATTAAACATTGGATCCAGATCCATGCCCCTAATGCAATTCGTGCCGTTTCAAGCAAGTTTTTTTTTTCTAAACAAATTGTTGCTCCAGCGAAGAGAAAGGAAGGCTATAGAAGTTTATTCAATGTAATTGTCATTGTTGCAAGAGGATGGAAATGAGAAAAATGTTCCCATTCAACATATGAGTCAAGCATTAAAGGAATAAAAGCCACAATGCGATGAAAGACATGACAAAATGATTTTTAAGAAAGACAAAGCGCAGCCAAATGTTGGTCAGGTCAATAAAACCTACCAGGAAACAGAAGACTTCCAGCCCGAGGTCGATTTTCCCTCCTTCTGACTACTATGTTTTCCGATCGATAACGCATAGCTTGGTTGAGCTGAACTCGCTCCTTTCAAAAAATCACAAAATTGTTCGATTCGTAAGTCGCCTCAACAGGAAATTCGTTTGGTGCTGGAAAGATGCGCTATAGCTAGCAATGGGCTAAAAATAGGCATGTAACAATTTTTCCAAAATAAAACGTCAAATTTTGGAAACCAAAACCGTGGATTCCCAGGGCTAATTATTTGAACTCTCCAAAAGCAGTTCAAACATTGGGAATACGAATGATAACAACATATCCTAACTTACTTCAGGCAGAGCCAAAGTGGCCAAGAAAGTGGCGTAAGAAAGATCGCTGTATAGGAGAATGGGCGGACAAGGGAATGTCATTAGTCAACGCCAAAAGATATTGAATTCTATTTCTGTCAAGGCGACAACGACCTACTGACAATCACAAATGAATTTAATAGATATTTTGTGAATCTAGCGTGTTATTTACCGCCTTTTATAAATCCACCAGTTTGTGTTCAGTGCAGTTATCCATTGGAATTGAATGAACCGCTCCAAACTAAAAGTTTTGTTTTAGAGCTCATAACTACTCTTGAGATTTTAAAGGTACATAATTGGTTATTTAAAGAAATCAAATTGTTGTGGCTTCGATGGTAAGCGCTTGTTTTCTTGTAAATGTGTTAGCAGTTATTTTTAACCGTAGTGTCTTTGAAGGCACATTTTCAGAAGCATTTAAATGTGCAGACGTAGTGCCCTTGCTTAAGAAAGGTTCTCCTACTGAAATCTAAAATTACATACCAATATCTCGTCTACCAACCATAAGTAAAGTTTTTGAGAGACTTCTAAAAGATAGGTTAGTGAGTTTTCTAATCACAACAAAGTTTTTTAATCCGTCTCAATTTGGATTTCAAAAAGGCAAATCTACTGAAGATGCTCTGATGCAATTTTGTTCTCAAATAATGTCGAACCTTGATCAGAAAAAGCACACTGTTGGTTTGTTCATCGATATAACTAAAGCCTTCGATATGGTTAACCATAAAATATTGTTATGAAAATTAGAAAAGACGGGTTTTCCCGGCTACATGCTTGAATGGTTAAAATCTTACCTAGAAAATACGTCTCAGAGGGGAAAAACTTATGACATTAGAAGTGATGTCAAATTTAGGTGTCCCACAAGGCTTTGTATTGGGTCCACTTTTGTTCCTCATCTATATTAATTCTCTCTTTTCACTTGACTTTAAAGGTAGACCTACTGCTTTTGCAGATGATATTGGTTTTTCGTATGACCTGTGCAGGGACGGGTTAAGAATATCCCTGCAGCGATACCTCTCGCTTGTCGTAAAAGGCGACTAAACAAAGGTAAACAAAAATCACATCTAGGCAATCTAGAAAACACCAAGTTGAGCCTAGGGACACATATACCACCATTAAACTGCCCCACAAGTGTTTACGCAAATCAGTGGGTTGACACGACTGGAGATCACCGGTGTTGTAAGAGTAAGATCAAACAAAAAAAAATAAAAAATCTGGAGCATGCCCGTGTCAAAAAAAGGAGGGGAAGAAAGAAAACGGTCAAACCGTAGCATTATGGAAAAGAACGCTAAAAGGAAAAGCACTACCCCGCCAGGCACTACTAATGGTCGTGATCCTGGGACGAGCAGCAATGCTCGGGTCAGAGCTATAGGATTTCCGGGGGATAGCAAAGTAATGCAACGGCGTAAGCCACACTTAAGAGTCGCGAGTTGGAACGTTGGAAGCATGAGTGGTCGCAGCTATGAGCTTGAAGAAATTATGGTTAGAAGGCGAGTATACATCCTGTGCGTACAAGAGACGAAATGGCGAAACACCGGTAATCGGGCACGTTTCTTGGACGTTAAAACAAAAGCCTACAAGATGTTTTACTATGGATTGGAACAAGGAAAAAAACATCATCCTTGCGGCAGAGCTAATTGGCAACGTCTTAACCATTTCAAAGTCCAGTCACCGTTTGATGGCTCTCAAATTGGTGATGCATGGTGAGGTGTGGAACATCGTAAGCGCATATGCCCCTCAAGTAGGATGCGAACAAAAAGAAAAAGATGCATTCTGGCTAGATTTCCACAACCTTGTCAAAATCAACTCAAAGGAAGAGCTTTTGTTTGTTGGGGGGGGATTTAAACGGACATGTCTGGAAGACAAGCGAAGACTACCACGGAGGGCTGGGATACGGCACCAGGAACTCTTCAGGTGAAGATATCCTAAACATGTGCAAGTCGTACGGTCTTATAGTGCTAAATACCATGTTCATTAAACAAAGCCGGCACCTGATCACTTATAGCAGCGGCGGAAATGAAACTCAAATAGACTATCATTTGGTATCCAGTTTCATGAAGCCACGAGTTAAAGATTGCAAAGTGATCCTGGGAGACGCGATCGGCCCTCAACACCGTCTCCTCCTGACTGATTTTTTTATGGAGGCGAGTAAGAAGCCAAAGCAGCAAACGAAGGTGTCTGAATGAGTCAAGTGGTATAAGCTGGATAAAGGAAAAGGCGAAGCTTTTATTACCAACATGAAAAACTACCTCTCTTCCATTATCGATGAGGTCGGTAATGAGGAGTGCAGAGCACAAGACATTTGGGATTCCCTACAACAATCTGGCCTGGAGAAAGCCAAATCACTGCTCGGAACATCTAAAGGCCCCTGCCAACACGCAAAAGAAACCTGGTGGTGGACAGACGAAGCCAAAGCAGTGATACACGAAAAGAAAATGGCTTTCCAAGCTTGGTCAAAGTGCTCTTCTACTAATAGAGAGGAAAAAGCTCTCCGTGAAAAGGTATATAGATATTGCAAAGGTATCGCGAAGAAAAAGTGCGCCGAATTCAAAGCGAAAAGCATGGAAGGCCTCTATCAGGAGTTGGAAGAAATATCGTCTTCCGCGTCTGACAGGAACCAGGCTACCGAGGAGCTTCGATAAAGCCACCCTGAGAAGAAGAAATGCTCAGGAGATTCGTTTCCCAAAGTTTATTAACAATGCTGAAGGCCAACTCCTTGTGGAAGACGAAAAAATTCTCCACAGATGGCGACAGTATTGCAAGGAACTTCTGAACGAACAGTTTCCCCGAGTGTACTTTCCAAGAGCCGCCCCAGTACGCGGTTAAAAACTCCAAGAAAATAAAAGCTGTTGGGCCGGACGAGGTACCCTCTGAGTGCTGGAAAAAGATGGGAAACATCGGGTCTAGATGGCTCATGGTTCTTATCTCCAAACTTATGAGAGGCGACACTATGCCTAATCAATGGAGGGAAAGCTATCTTCTTCCTTTGCACAAAGGAAAGGGTGATACGCGAAATTGTGATAACTACCGTTCTGTCAAGCTGATGTCGCACACCATGAAGATCGTTGAACGGGTATTAGATAGCCGACTGCGGAAAATAATACGACTATCTGATGACCAGTGCGGGTTTGTCTCGGGTAAATCAACGACAGATGTAATCCAAAGTATAAGGGTCATGATGGAAAAGCATCGTGATTCTTCAAAGGACTTGTATATGGTGTTGGTTGATTTCGAGAAGGCTTTTGACCGGCAACCAAGAGATCTTCTATGGGTAGCGCTAAGACAAAAAGGAGTTCCAGAAACCTACGTACGAGTGATCATGGACATGTACAAGAGAGCAACGACAAGAGTAAGATGCAACGCAGGAGTCACCGAAGAGTTCGCAATCAAAGTCGGTGTACACCAAGGGAGCGTCCTCAGCCCACTGCTCTTTATAGCAGTCCTTGATTGCTTGCTTGAAGGAAAAGTGACGGACCCCAATGTGCACCAGCTACTCTTTGCTGACGATGGATCCATTATAAGTGATGATCAGGCGTCCTTACAACGAGCACTTGATGTGTGGGTGGACATTTTTGAGGGACACGGGTATTGTATTAGTTCAAAGAAGAGAGAGTATCTGTGCTGCCCGTTCTCTGACCCTCATCAGCCTATTCCAGACATTTACTTGAATGGAAGAGTGCTTCCCAAGGGTGAAAAGTTTAAATATCTGTGATCTATGATTAATAAAGAAGCAACTTGTGATGACGACATCAACCATCGCGTAAGCGTAGGGTGGATGAAGTGGCGGGAAAACTCCGCAATCTTCTGTGATCGAAAAATGCCCCCTAAGCTGAGAGGAAGGCTCTATACTTCAGTTGTACGTCCGGCGCGGCGCTGACATACGGTTCACAATGCTGGACAATGCACAAAAAGTATGAGAGCAAATTAACGGCAGCTGAGATGAAGATGCTTCGCATGACAGCGGGAGTAACAAAGCGTGACAGAATTAGAAGTTCAAAGATCCGAGGAAGCCTCCACGTAAAAGAAACCATCACAAGAAATATAGAGCGCGACCGACTCAGTTGGTATTGCCATGTTCAAAGGAGAGATCCTTTGAACCCCGTCCAAAAGGCGATATCAATCAACGTTCCAATTTCAACACGCAAAAAAGGCAGGCCGAAAAACAATTGGTGCAAACAAATGCAAAAACACCAGCATTTGATTGGCCTCAGCGATGAAGTAACCCCAAACCGGGAAGCCTGCCGCTACTTTCTGAGGTCAAACCGGCGGACCCCACAAGCGGACCAGTAGGAATGCAGTTAAGTGGGAAGGTTATGGTCCTACACTTCTGACCATAACGACGCCGGAAAAAAAAGGAAAAGAAGAAGATTGGTTTTTCATATGAAAGCAACAGTCCTTTATAACTGGTCTCTGCCATCAATTGGGATCTTGATCTTCTACTGAAATGGTTTGCAGGACATAACTTAGTAATAAGTTCAAAAACAAAACTAATGCACTTCAGCCTTTCATCGTATAATTTGGATGTAAATGTTCATTTTCATGCTTCAGATTGCCAAAAGTTTAAATTATCTACTTGTTACTGCATGACTAATTTACCGTCATATACTTATACTTCTGACTGTAGTGAGAACTGTTTCCAATTCGAAAATGTTAAGGAATTTAAATATCTGGGACTCTTAATTGATTATAAAATGAGTTTCGGGATTTTTCTACTTAAACAAAATCTGTTCTCAACACCTGCTTAAAAATATACAGGGTGTCTCACGAGCAGGGTGTCAAAAAGCTAGAGCGTGTAGGTCTGGTCAAGACAAGAAAAAAATCGTATGGGAGGGGGGGGTCTATTCCCCCCCGTTTAGCCGGGAGGGGCAATTTTCTAAAAAATTGACTTAATTTGGAAAAAAAAATATTAAAAATCAACAGTTACATCCACAATGCCGTGATATACTTTTTTGTAAAGGCAGAAACCTCTTCTTTCATCTTGTTTCTAAACGAAGCTGTTTTAAGGAATAGTTTTTGAGAAATTAATTTTCAAACTCAAAATTTTGAAAAAAAAATGAAAAAAAAAAATTTCGAACTATTTTTTTTCAAAATTGTATGTAATTAAGTACTAATTTTTTGTCCAAAATTCAATTCTCTTATTAGTTTTTAGTTAAAAACAGAAAACCAGATGCAAAAATGTTTTGTAGTTTTTGAGAAATTAAAAAAAAACCCGAACCATTTTTTTCTAAGAAAAATCTTTTTTTTGGTTTTAACGCGGCTGGACTTGTAGGCAAATTAATGTATGAAACATTGACATCTTTTTTATTATTTTTAAAAAAATTGGAGTTTTATTATAATCAATTTTCAATATGATCCCCATTTTTTAGAAGGCAAAGATTATATCTCCTTCAATCCGTTCTTTCAGTCGTTCCAAAGATACTATTTCCACTTCGTAAACATAATTCTTCATGAATCCCCACACATAAAAATTTAGAGGAGTTAAATCTGGTGATCTAGGTGGCCATTCCGTGGGGCCCTTTCTTCCGATCCAACGGTCACTAAAATGATCATCCAGCCAGTTTCTAACCCGTAAGCTGTAGTGTGCTGGTGCTCCATCTTGCTGGTAGATTAAATTATCTGCTATGGCCAAAGGAACGTTGTCCATCAAATCGGACAAAAGGTCTCGTAGGAACTGCAAGTATGATTCTCCATTAATAACGGCATTCAAAAACCGGGGCCCGATTACAGTTTGTCCAACAATACCAAGCCAAACATTACAGCTAAAGCGGTGTTGTGATTTATTTTGTTTTTTGTTGTGTAGATTGGTGCTACTCCAATGATGCAAATTGTGGAAGTTAGTAACCCCATCTCTGGTAAACTGTGCTTCATCCGTCCAAAATATCCTTCCAAAATTGTTTCGTTCAGTTTCATTTCGAAGCAGTAATGATCGAAAAAATTCTGCTCTCAAAAACTTGTCGTTTGAGGTGAGTTCCTGAACTGTCCTAAAATGGTACGGGTGTAAGTTTTCGGTATGAAGCACTCTCCGTACTCTAGATTTGGGCACTCCAAGCATAATAGCTATCCTCCTTGTACTAAGGGAGGGATTACGTCAGACCAAATCCAAAAATTGCGGTTTTATTGTCTTAAGGTCCTAGCCGGTTGAACCCATTGGCGGCGGGCGGACCCAGACGAAATTGGCAGGTCAGTTTTCAGGCGTTATCAATGAAAAAAAAAGATTAATCCAGGGTTATTCCAATACTGTGTCAGTTTATTGAATCCTCATAAAACTCCAATTTTTTTAAAAATAATAAAAAAGATGTCAATGTTTCATACATTAATTTGCCTACAAGTCCAGCCGCGTTAAAACCAAAAAAAAGATTTTTCTTAGAAAAAAATAGTTCGGGTTTTTTTTTAATTTCTCAAAAACTACAAAACATTTTTGCATCTGGTTTTCTGTTTTTAACTAAAAACTAATAAGAGAATTGAATTTTGGACAAAAAAATAGTACTTAATTACATACAATTTTGAAAAAAAATTGTTCGAAATTTTTTTTTTCAAAATTATGAGTTTGAAAATTAATTTCTCAAAAACTATTCCTTAAAACAGCTTCGTTTAGAAACAAGATGAAAGAATAGGTTTCTGCCTTTACAAAAAAGTATATCACGGCATTGTGGATGTAACTGCTGATTTTTAATAATTTTTTTTCCAAATTAAGTCAATTTTTTAGAAAATTGGTATTTATTATAGTTACCCAGATCTTTCCATTGATTAAATTTCAATAAAAGTTATAAGACACAAACGTTCTACCTGTTCGTCACCTATAGTGTTTTAAGGTGTTAAAATTGTTTTATATGAGATCCGGTTTTCGTAATTTTCGTTTAATATCTACTTACAATTTACGCGGTAACTCTGCTAGCTTTTTATATGTACCGTCTTTCCGCACCACCGCTTACCGTAATTTTTATTCTATTTTGTGTCACCGATTATTTAATAAGCTTCCCCAGACTATCAGAACAATAACAGTATCTGGTACATTTTTTAGACGTATTAAATGCTGACTTCTTGACCATAATTTTGATAACCTAGAATCTCTTATTATACGCAAAGAGTTTTAATCTCAATTTCTGTCGTACTGGTTAAATCTTAGTTGCTTTCTTGATATTCGCAAAAAAATGTACTTTTAAAGACTATGCTCCTATATAATTTACACATTCTTAACTGCCATACACTGACAATAAGATTTTCTTTTGGTTTTATTTGTTGCAATTTGATCTTTTTGATCTTTGTGTTTTAATTTTCTATTGTTGTTTTTTTTTATTAATTTTTATTTTTAATTGTTACATTTTCTTTCTATTCTGTCACCCCCAACATATTCATAATTAGATACGTACTTTGTTATGACATTCGAAACTATTTATTATTCATTGTAGTTTTCAATATAGAATGTCACTATTTCCTTTAGTGTGAAGATATCCCAGATTTTGTACTGATAAAACAAAAAAAAAATTCCGAAAAAGACCGGTAACATAGAAACGGAACTGCAGTCCGTTCGAATTAGAAGCACTCTTGTGGCTATGTTATGACGAGGTCTATAAAGAGGGTCATAAATCTGGGAATGTAGTAAGCAAATATCTAAATAGAAGCAACAGATAAAAGGTCATTTATAAAAATGAAAGAAAAACTTGGTGACAATGCGGAACCATGAGGAACACCAGCACATATGGTGAACATGAGACTTGAATCTCTTTGAAACGATTGAACGATTTGAAAAGAAGTTTATAATTCATTAAGGAAGAGATGTATCGATCTTAAGGGCAAGTATTGTTAACAAAAGGGTTTCTTGCCTAACCATGTCAAATGCTTCCTAAATCGAACGGATTTCCTTCGGTGAGACATGCCATCAATTCTCTGGTGGAATCCATACATTGAGAAGTTTTTGCGACTCAAGATATTTCAGCGTTTCCATGAATTTAGAAGAAAGAGAGGTTACGGCAATGGGCCGGTAGTTGAAAGGAAGGAAGACTAGAATTTTCTAGACTAGAAGTCAAGAATTTTCAGAACCCTTTACACCAGTTATCTGTGGAAGTAGAGCCGTTTAATAGGGGCAGAAAAAAGGCATAAACTGGTGGACTAGTACTAGCTGCAAAGTAAGATAGGTAGTGTAGGGTAGGTGGATAATATAGGTAAATTGTTAAACATAGTATGTAGGTGTGTAGAGTAGGTAAAACAGGTATAGTTGGCAAGGTAAATAGGGTAGGTAAATATGGTATGTAAGTAGATAGTGTAGTTAGGTAGGGTAGGTACGTAAAGTAGGCGGGTGGGTGGAATAGGTAGGATTGTTTGGAAGGGGTGGTCGTGGTGCAATGGTAATCATCACCGACTATTGAGCCGAATGTCTATAGTTCAAGTCCGTCCATAGTCGGGAACAATTCTTGTACGGAAAAACTATGCAACAACATCAGTTGTTAATGAGAGATGACCAAAAAGTGCTGATGAAGGCATAACACTCGCAGCATAAGATCACTTCAAAATTCGTACTCTGTGTGTGCATTTCAATACATCACCTTAATGACATGGAAACAAAAGAGTTACTTTGAACTACAACCAAGGCAAATTCGGTGGAATCTCCCAAGTCCTATCTAGGACAACCACCCCCGGAGAGTAGTGAATGAACATCTTCGGCACAGACCATCTGCACCCCGTCCAAGTTGTATGACAAACACCAAACACCAAAATGAATTTTACGACCAAAAGGCACTCAGGGTACGATGAAAAGTTTTCGGCACAGAGTGTAGCAAAATGTGTGTTTTTCCTGTCTGAGTGCCACTATGCCCTAAAGAAATTCAGGAGGAAGAAAGTTGACAGAATTTTACGGTTTCTTCGATGTCAGCCGTTAAAAAGCAGCTTAATTTAAACGGGGTCGCATGTTCTTAAAAGACCCACATGGAGAACGGCAAAATACTGCAACGCCGTAAACCATTGTAAACCATGCACTTTTTCATGGTATCTAGTTGGACGACAGGCGAGTGAAGGTTAGTGAGATAACTGAGGTTGTTCGGAAGAAAGGGTGCAAAACATCTTGCACAAAGAATTAGTGATGCGAAAGGTGCCGCATTTGCTTAATGCCAATCAAAACCTAATGCGCAAACGTTTTTCGCAGCAATCTTTGGGCCGATTCAATAAGGATTCTTCCGATTTTATGCGGCTATTTGTCACCGTGGATGAGATATGGATCCACAACTACACGCCAGACACGAAACAGCAGTCCAAGCAGAAATTCACCGCCAACGAAACCGAGGTCGATCGCATCTGCCGGAAAGGTTATGGCCAGCAATTTTAGGATGCGAAAGGGATCCTGTTAATTGATTAACTTACACAGGCAGAATTTACTCTAACCTCTAGCTCACCTGAATTCAAAAATTCGCGAGAAGAAGCCTGGTTTGAAGAAGAGAAAAATCATATTCCATCATATTAGAAAACTACGCGATTTGGGGTGGGATATCCCCTTCCCATCTGACCCTCAGACTTCATCTGTTCCCAAACTTAAAGAAATTTGTTTCTGGGAAGCGTTTCGCATTCAATTAAGAAGTTCGATGGCTTGGCTATTGCGGGAAACCTCTGTCATCAGCATCAGAAGCCAATATGCGGTTCAATTAAAGACTTCTCACGAATCAACTTCTAGTCAATCGCTGTTTCCTTGGATTAAGAAGGTAACCGAATGCCACTGCCCTCTTTAGAACGAGTTTTTCATCATCCTCACCATTTCAGTCTCGTTCAATAGCTTTGCGACACAGATGAAAAGTGTTCTTGTTAATTGTAGGGCGATATCGTGATAGGGACTTTGTCAAACGTTTAGCTATACAATGACTTTAACGACAGCTTAATCCGGAAGGACGCGGAACAATAAGGAAACATATTTCAGGTTAACTTGCTGAACTATCGGAGCCTAACTAAAGATTATGTTGGCTGGAAAAGCATATGAATTTAGCCGGGACTAAAGCGCCACTTGGGTCAGTAAATGATGCAGATGATAACAGGGTGATACCGAAGGGGGGATATTATTACTAATTTTGGGACATTAAAGTATCTTGTGTCAATGCTGTGACCGATACCACTTTGACAGTACAGAAATGTTGATGATACTGTTTCTAAAGGGGGAATATGACATTGGTACACCGCCACCGCCACTTACACATGTCCAATTATGTATATGAATGATCCATGAACCAAACGACCCGTTCCGACTTACAAATCAAAATATTTTTGTCACGCAATGAGGTCATATTATTTGTACCCATATAACGACTATGTTCGTAGCCAGCTATGATTCTGACGCGATAATAAGTCATGTCTCCAGAGAGTTATGTATTTAAGCCGTCAACTGCCAGTATAAACCTAAGATTTGATCGTCATGAACGTTAATTGTGTCTAATAAAACGTCCACTTAATCGAGTCGTACGTCTATACATCCGTCCACCAGTCAAACGACAGACACAGATATAAGAATCAATTTAACGAGACGTTATGAATGCAACTAGATAAACTAGCGTGCTCCGTCACTACAGACACACGACTCCACGAATCTATAATTACAGTCGCACGCCACAACTTCGTTTGACGGAAATCAATAAAGCCCGACGGGTCATCACTGCCATCATTAGGTCTTTCTCCAAGCAACTTACAGCCGAATGACGACTTGAAGACAACTATAGACACAAAAGCGACTATGACATCCGTCAGTTTGTAATCATCATCGGTAGACGCTTTATTGTCCCCTGATTAAATCAAATCAACTAACGACGTCGTCCAATTCCTTACATCAGTACATTGTTGCCATGTAACATGTGATGTGCAAGTGACAGCTTGATTTTAAAGCAAACTGGTACCGGGATGCCTAAGAGAATTAACATAAACAATTACAAACCACCAAGGATTAGAATATCCTGACCTTGTGCCACATAATTACATACAATCACGAGAGCTGCTGCTGTGACGCTGATGACATTTCACTTGTCACGCTCTACTACGTAGGTAGTACAAGTGACGAGGAGCACTAGAACACCCTTAGGTAGTTGAATGGCTGTTTCAAGAGACAGAAAATAGGAGGGAAAACAAACGTCAAAGGAAAAGTAAAGGTAGGAGAGAGGAACATAAGGATCATTCTCATCCATGTGTTCACTATTTTCGCAGTTCCTTGGGAGTCAAACTAGCTGGGGGCGGCGACGACTGCACAATGGCAAGCCGACCAACCGATATGCGTAATTATCCTGGTTACCCCCGTGTAAACCACGAAATTACCTGTGTTTGCTCACGGAATCACACAAAAAGAGACAAAAGGACAAAGCAGCAATCTGATGGTGACAGGAAAATGATTCACAAGATGAGGATGAATGGATTGTGAGCTCTTACAATGGATAGTCCTAATTCTCGGATGGAGATTAAAGGACGGAAAATAGTACTCGTAAATCCACGAAAAGATAAAAGAGATATAAGAAATGTAAAATTGTTGCAAGCACAAAGGCTGGGATATTTGAATACTTATTACGTAATCAATCTCGAGAAGACAGAATTTTGAGCGAGGGAGCCGGATTTCTGAATAATTAGGACGGTCGGGGATTAGTTTTGGAAAATAAATATAATGCTTCGTTGAGTGTATGAATGCACGAGATATTCAGAAGTTTTGTTAAGTAGCTGGCTGGATGTTTGCCAAAATCATTCCTTTTTATTTCATATCTAGTGAGGCGCTCATAATGGCCCCACACTTCATTCTAAAGCAGTCAAAGCCAATAAACGATTATCTGATCGTAGTACTCTGGATGGGTTCTTCTCTCCAATCACATCTATCTTCCTTGGGTGTAAGGGCTTATGAAAATGTAGCATTTAGGTTTTGATCGTCCTAAAAGTCTCGTTTTCATCTGAAGTAAGTAATCTCTATTAAAGAACTTATTATACACACTCTCGCCTGTAATACTGTGAAAGGTAGATTGGTAGAGACATAGGTCTACATGTCCTTTGGTTCAAGAAAAAGCTCTTTAGCATTACAGCTTCACAAGATTAATAATAAAATCATATATAAAAGTTACATTTGCATGAAATTGAAGGCTTTATTTGGCGCAGGTAGAATCATCCGATTTAGGTCAAAAAGGCATGGTTTTGTTTGAATATCTGTTGCCATTTTGAAGGTGATCCATTATGCCCCTCTCACAGAAGCCCCCGCCTCTACTGGCAAAAAACAGAGACGGTCGTCTTTTACAAGCTTCTCCGGAAGCGATTTTTTTGCCAGAAAAACCGTCGCCATGGACAGAAACAAATGGGACCTCAAAACCAAGTTTTCAGATCTTCTGGCGATTAATTATTGATTTGCGCGACGTCGCCTTGATGGTACACAATTTCTCTCCCATTCTTCCCAACTCATAAATCATACTTTGCCAATCTCCATAACCCCACACCACGCAGCAAAACCTTCCCGACCGTCAATTCCGGCTTGACCACCATTTGCGACGGGGAGGTGGTCACAAGTGATCCACAATATTTTTTTTTTTTAATATGGGGCTAGGGCTAACAAATATCATAGCGCCCTGCGACCAGTGTAGGTCTATTGTGCCTGTTAGCCAATTAGACAAGGAGTTGCTGGAACCAAGTGGAGGATGCCCTCGTATGAGCTGAACTGATACCCCCAGGAGTCATGATTTCTCTGAGGAGGATGCGCTTCCTAAGATGGTAGAAGGCAGCACACTCGCATAGTAGGTGCTCTGCAGTTTCCTCGTCCTCTAGATAGATTCATTTTGTTAAGATGATATCTCAGACTACAGTGTCCCGAAAGGTAGCTGACCAGTCTTCTGATATCGACTTTATTTGAGAATATTTATAGAGTGTTTGTTCAGGAGCCCTATGAATCTCTTTTATAAAGGGTCCGCCATCTAACGTTTTTTTTTTCAAGTAGTGCTTATTTCGTGAATGGTAACACTTAGCTCATGTCTAATTTGACAGATAATTAGTTTTATCCTTCCGCTGAACGAATATGGTTGTGTATACGCTTGAACAACGCTGGGAAATATTGCGACATTACTTTGAAAATCATGGTAATGTTGCAGAATGTGTGCGAAAATTGCGTACGGATTTTGGAAGAAGAGAAACACCGTCAGCTCCGTATGTTCGTTATCTTGTGAAAAAAGTGAAAGAAACTGGCATCCTCATCGATAAACCAAAGCGTGAAAAGCCACAAACAGTGCGTACACCCGAGAATATTGCTGCTGCGGCAGAAAGTGTGCGTGAAGCGCCATCAACATCAATTCACCGTCGTTCTCAACAATTGAACATTTCGGAGACATCATTGAGAGGAATTTTGCATAAAGACCTAGGTATGACGCCATACAAAGTCCAATTGGTTCAGGAGTTGAAGCCAACTGACCATCCAATGCGTTTTCGCTTCGCTAAGTGGGCCTGCGATCGACTTACAGAAGATGCCGATTTTGGCAAAAAAATCATCTTTTCAGATGAAGCTCATTTTGATCTTGGCGGGTATGTAAACAAGCAAAATTGTCGCATTTGGGGCACATCGTTATCGGGCCATGTTGAACGAATTTTTGTTCACAAAAATTGAAGAGGAGGATATTGGCAACATTTGGTTTCAACAGGACGGCGCTACGTGCCACACAGTCGAAGCTACACTCGATGTTTTGCGCCCTGTTTTTGACGATCGCATTATCAGCCGCAGAGCTGATATCGTTTGGCCACCTCGGAGCTGCGATTTGACACCGTTGGATTATTATTTTTGGGGTCGCGCGCAACCGCGAGACCACTTCAGACCAGTGTTTGACGCTGTCTAAGCGCAATCCGAAGGAGTTTCTGCGTCGTTTCGTGACAGTCGACGAAACATGGATCCACTGGTACACACCAGAGACCAAGGAAAAGTCGAAACAGTGGACTTCACCCGGCGAACGTACTCCGAAGAAGACTTGGCCGGAAAGGTGATGCCCCGCTGGGACGAGTGTATCGAGCTAAAAGGAGACTATATTGAAAAATAAATCGCCATTTCTCCGAAATTTTTGTTTTTCTTTTGTAGGCTAAGTACTTATCGGATCTCCCTCGTATGTATCAAACAGGTTATCCTCTTAAAATAAAAGATAAGAGTCTAAAAAAATATTTTTTAATTCATAATTGCTAACAAAACTTATTTTTTTATTTAAAATACATTCATAAATAAGCACTAACGCATTTCTTTTTCCCAGTGAGACTCCTTTTGGTACATTTTCGCTTGTGGGAAGCACCTGGAAGGTCTCTCTGAAGCGTCCAACAGTAGTTTGCCATCATTGAGACGCTTCATTTTCCCTGGTATCTTTTTTCCATCTCCTTAATAGCTTAATGAAATCGTTCACCTTGCTCTTCACTCGCATCGAGGTGGGAATGAAGAAACTTTTAAACTCATTAGGCAACCTAAAGCTTGAAATGCTTTTAACATTCTTTTGACGATTTGTTTGTAGTTAGGGTCTTTGTTATTGCCTAAAAATTTCTCTATGACCTAGTTATTTAAAGATCCTCTTTGAGGATCCGTCATGGTTGTGATGAATTGTGGATTAGCAATAAGCCGTCTAATATCTGGTCCAACGAAAACACCTTTTTTCAACTTTGCCTCCGAGAGGCCTGGAAACTTTGATATTAAGTATTTGAAGCAATTTCTATCTCTTGGAAGTGACTTTGCAAATTGCTTCACCAATCCCAGCTTTATGTAAAGCGGTGGTAGAAGAACTTTATGAGGAGGCACCAACGTTTCATGCAGGACGTTCTTTTCGCCAAATTTAAGCTCCCTTGGAGGCCAACACTTTTTGGTCCAGTGATTTGCTCGGTCTCTACTATCCCATAGACACAAAAAGCAAGGAAATTTGGTAAACCCAGGTTGTTGTCCAAGCAACATGCCAAAGGTTTCTAAATCACCACACACTTGATAACCGTGGTCTTTATATTTTATTTTGCAAAGATCCAATTCCAAATTCTTGTAGGTTTCTTAGAGGTGTACGGAATGACCGACAGGAATGGAAGCATAGAAACCGCCATTGTGAAGCAGAACTGCTTTAAGGCTTATTTTTGAAGAATCTATGAAAATATACCACTGTGCTAGGTCGTATGAGATCAAACCTTCAATATTGGTAAAATAAGCCAACTCGGCCTCTTGGGCAAAGTAGGAAGTGAACTGCTCCTCACGATATCTAAACCAGGAGGAAGGCACTCCCGGTAAAAGTAAGTTCCTGTTTTTGAGCCTTGATCCAAGCAACTCAGCAGCGTTTTTGGGAAGATTCAACTCTCTTACCAAATCATTTAGCCTGACATGGGAGAACGATTTCGGACTGCTGTCATCTTCAAATTCAAAACTTGACTTGTCATCAGGTTCAGGTACACCACCTTCGTCATAACTTGGAATCTCTTCCAAGGTAGCTGGGGTTTTAGGCACTGGTATTTCGAATAGCTGGACGAATAGCTGATTGCAGATTGGGGTATAAAATTGACTGCTTCCGTTTTGAATTATACCCTTTCAAATTACACAAACAAAAGTAACAATCATCGCTATGGTTCCACATATCGGAAAATTTTTCTTGCCCTTAAAACAATTTCGAAGGTCTTCAACATCGTTTACAAACTTTATGAGGTGCCCAAACTTTATCTTGATTTTACAAAGTTTGTAATATTAGGTTGTTGCTTTAATACCATATATTCGCCACAAATATAACAGAAACTGTCAGACGAATTCACACACTCCCGCACAGACGACATTGCACTATATTGAACCAAGATCTATAAAACAATGATGAGTTAACCTCAGTGGCCTCTTTACATTTAAAAACAGTAATCAAAAAAAAAAAAAAAATAAAAAAACCCCCCTTTTTATAATAAAATGTTGCGCTTTGCAAAATAACCTGACGTTCTGGAATTTTTTGACTATTTTTATTAATTTTCAGAACATTTTTTTCCGACCATGATCATCTTTCTGTACTTATGATCTGAACATGTCAAAAACTGTTGTGACTGATAGTTAAGATTAAAAGATTTTAAGTCTATTGACCTGAAATACCTTCAAACTACTGCTGCTTCCGCTCCTTGGATGCAAATCCGCAGTAAGGCCGATCCCAACGACAAAATCCGTACCTTTCAAGAAATCTTGATGCAATTGTTCAATCATTGTGTACCCGCAAAAACAGTCAAGATCCATAATCAAGCATGCCCTTGGTATGCTGTTGAAGTGGTTAATGCCATTGAAAAAAGGAACAGGCTTTACAGTAAATGGAAATGTAGTCCATTTCAACCCAATTGGACATCATACAGGACGGCGCGCAACTACGCTTCCGCAGTAGTGCGTGCTTCAAAACTAAACTGTTCAGATCTAAACTTGGTGCATCTCTCCTGCCAAAGAACTCTGGAACAACCTACGAAAAATTTTTATATCTAGTCGTAACCACAGCTCTAAATGTGATTTTAGTGCTGATGAACTAAACCATGCCTTCTTGGGGGAAAAAATCTTGTTCGACGGACTTTTATTAATACATTAGACAATGTAAGTTCAAGACTAGATGAGTTCATAGCAGCTTCAGAAAACGCAATTGTCCGATGTGTAAATGGTGTTAAATGAGACTCCATTGGAGAGAATGGCATACCAATACGATTTGTCAAACTCATTTTACAACAAATCACCTCCCATCTTACGCATGTGATCAATTGGTGTTTAATTACATCGACCTGAAAAATTCTTTGATTATACCCATTGCCAAAAAAAAAAACATTCCGGCCGACTTTAGACCAATTAATATCCTACCCTGCTTATCCAAGGGCAGAGAAAATAATAGCGAATCAGATTACAAAACACTTGTCTGTTAATGATCTTCTTTATAACCAGGATTCAGAGCAAATCACAGCTGCTCTACCTCCATGATTAATGTTCTTGAAGAAATAGGAACATTCTTTGACAAAAACTACATCTCGTTTTTGTGTCTGCTGGATTTCTTGAAGGCTTTCGAAAAAGTAAATCATGATATCCTGTGCTGGAAGCTACAGAACAACTTTGGCTTTAGTGATAGTGTGGTTAAATTAGTGAGATGTTTTCTCTCCCGGAGGTCACAAAATGTCGTAATGGGTGAAAACGATTCATCTCTCATGGAAGTAGAGCAGGGTGTTCCCCAGGGTTCAATTGTAGGTCCGATTCTTTTCTGTATGTTCATCAACGATCTACCATCCGTGTGCAGGATTCTAACCATGCCTTTTTCAAATCTTAATAAACTTGCGTCTCCCATGAACGATAAATTGAATCAATCCAATCAAGTCCCAAGTAATACCTATCCTCTATCTAAGCACTTCTATATTTAAAGCTGTAAGAGAAATCCACTAGTTGAGGATACGTAATAAGCCCTTCGCTCTTCGGGCGCCTTGTCGCGGCGGAGGGGCTTAAGAGGTCAATGACCTCGAACTAAGACCCGGAGAACCCCGAGTTAGTCATGAATGAATGGACAACCAGATGGATGAAAATACTCCAGGTGGCACCCGCAATAGCGGAAATCCACCCGCGATCTCCCTGATCGCGGCCGGGGCAAGGATTCTGGAGGCCCCACCAGTCATTCTCAACTCTCCGGCAGCCCGGAACGACACCGACTCCTGCGGCTCATTGTCCGACCACTTGGTTGGACTGAGCGTGAGCGGTGCAACCGACAGAGGCGACACCGACGATGGTGCGGCACGGGAAACCGCCAAGGTTGAACGAGCCCCAGAATTGGGACGTGCTGTAGATTGCACTGCTAAGTGCCCAAAAAGAAGGAGGAAAAGGCGTGCCCGAAAATCGTGCAAAGAGGCTGGCACAGCCGAAGGCACGAAGATTGAGGGCGAACCTCTGGGAAAGGCAGGTAAGAGGATCAGATCGGCGGAGGTATCCCCTACCGAAGCCCATCCGACCCTCTCACCTGCAGATCCCGCACTTCTTGCCGGCGCGCAGCGCAGAAAACGTCGGCGGCTAGTAAAGGCTGCTGCTGGAGGCACAAGCATGCCAGCACTTTCGGCATGCGCCTCAAACACTCCTCCTCTTATTGGTGACGGTCAAACTCCCAATAAGAGCGTGCCAAGTTCCAAAACTGACGGAGCTGAAGATGTTCAGGGTCCTGTCATGGTCGGTGCCACCGCCGAAAAAGGTGATGATGCTGGCAGACTGACTCTGATCGCAGAAGGCGAAGCGGTCTTGGATCATAACAACCCTCAGGCTGGCAAAGCTGTTCGAAAGCGGCGTCGGAAGGGAGCAGGAGCTCGAACCGAAAAAGGTAAGAGCACTTGCAAGCGGAAGATGGCCGCCGGGGACAATCTTGCTGGGGAGAGAGAACGTGATGTCTCCTCCTCTGATATGGCGGCGGGAAATCGGAGTCCAAAGGCAGATGCGGCGATCAATAAAGATCAAAGCAAAAACCTGAAGACGGAGAGGACCAAAGGCTGCTCATCGGAGGCGGGCACTTCACACAAAAAAACCCCTTCCTCTGGAAAGGCAACACAAATGACCGTAAAAAGTCGAGACAAGCACCTCTCCTACAAAGAGGCAGCCATCTCCTCCGAAAAGGTCAGAATAGGGAAGGCTGGCAGTGACAGCAGAATGACCAGCGCAGATTGCCAACACTGCGAGGATCATCTACTGGAGCTAGCTTCAGCAACAGGCTTCTGTATTCAAGCGGAGAGGTCTGCTTTGATGAATGGTACCTTCGTGGTGAGCTGTTCCTCTCAGCAGACATCTGCCTGGATCAGGAGCATGGTGCCGAAAATCCCCCCCCTGGGAACTAGCACTTATCAAGTAGTTAGTCTCCCGAAACTAACGCGCGCCATCTGCTGGATTCCGGGAAAACCCGGAAACAAGCTGAAAGTGCTGACGCGAATACGTGCGCAGAACCCGGGACTCGACACGAGGGCCTGGACTGTCTATTCCTACAAGGAGAAAAAGAACTCTCTGAAAAAAGAGGGCTTCACTCTGGTAGTGGGAATGGACAATGGCTCTGTTGAGGCCCTGAAAACCGCGTACGACTCACGTCCCTACTTCGGCCTTGGTAGGATTGTATTCCATTTTGATGTCAAGTAGTCGAAGGATGGAACGTGTTCCCCAGTATGAATCCATGATTTTTACTCAGATCAACCTACAGCATTGCAAGGCTGCTACCGCTCTTCTAAGTAGCAGAATTGCATGCAGTAGTACAAATCATCACATTGTATCCATTCAAGAACCATGGGTGTGGAACAAACGCCTGTGTGGTCTTGGTGGCATACGTGATGCTACAATCCTTTATGGTGAGCGATCCGAAAGGCCCAGGGTCTGCCTCATCATATCGAATACGCTATCGGCAACCAAACTTGGTCAATTCTGTGGTCAAGATCTGGTAGCTGCGAAAGTGAGCTACAAGGCGCACGGAGAAATTGAACACTTCGTCGTGGCGTCTGCTTACTTCCCCTACGACTCGGTACTACCCCCGCCACCTAAGGCGGTTTCCGAACTCGTAGAGTACTGTGAAGCCAGAAGGATTGGACTCATCATCTGTTGCGATGCTAACGCTCAAAACACATTTTGGGGCAGCAGCAAATGCAACCGGAGAGGAGACCATCTTTTAAACTTCATTCTTTCGTCTGACCTTTTCATCAACAATGTTGGCTCTCTACCAACCTTTGTGACGGCGAGACGACAGGAAGTGATTGACCTAACCTTATCTAACAGGCATGCGAAGGCCATCACTAACTGGAGAGTCTCACCAGATGTTACGCTGTCAGACCATAGATACATCGAATTCCAATTGAAGTGCGGGATCTCCCCCTCACAGCCCAAGCGGAATCCGAGAAAAACAGACTGGGTGCGATTTAGGGAGGAGCTTGAGAAATCCACTCAAGCCCCGCCTAAACTCAAAACTAATCAATCGGTGGAGGATGCAGTTCATAACCTGAACAGCGCCATCACCAAATGTTTTGAACTCGCATGTCCTGTCAAAAAACCTCCCAACAGGAAGCCGGTTCCCTGCTGGAATGCTGAGCTCCAACGGCTTCGTAGGGAAGCCAGAAGTCTTCTGAACAGATCGCTTAAATCGAACTCGGAAGATGACTGGAATAAATATCGATCGAAGCAGAAGGAATATAAGAAGCTTATTCGAAAATCGAAGAATGATTCCTATAAGTCCTTCTGCGAAGAGATCAAATCCCTGAGCGCGACCAGCAAGTTGGTTAAAGTCCTCAAACGAGGAAAATCGACAAAGCTGGATGTACTCAGAAAGTCTGATGGTACCTTTACCGAGTCTAAAGCAGAAACTCTTAGTTTACTGTTTCAGACCCATTTTCCGGGAAATCAGACTGTCATCGGCTCGTTGCACACTCCCTCATTGGATACTGCGGCTGTAGCGATGAAAACAACTCGGCGTAGCTGGTATGTTGCGTCACGCGTGGCAACTACTGAGGCCATTGAATTTGCTGTGGCATCCTTCGATGGCTTTAAGTCGCCGGGCACTGATGGGATATACCCCGTTATGCTGCAAAAAGGTATAAGACAGCTGCTTCCTACACTGAAAAGAATTTTCACTGCTAGCCTGGCACTTGCCTACATACCTATCCCTTGGCCCGCGGTGAAAGTGGTCTTTATTCCCAAAATAGGGAAAGAGGATTACTCACTAGCCAAGAGTTTTAGACCAATAAGTCTAACATCATTCCTGCTGAAAAGCATGGAAAGACTAGTAGAGTTGCACGTGCGCAAAGATGCCCTTCGATTGCATCCTCTTTCGGACATGCAACATGCTTATCAGCGCGGAAAATCTTGCGAGACTGCGCTTCAAAACCTAGTTGGGAGAATTGAATGCGCTCTCGAATGGAAAGAGTACGTACTAGGCATTTTCGTCGACATTGAGGGAGCTTTTGATAACGCTACCTTCGACAGCATGTGTAACGCTGCTAGACGGCATGGCGTAGATGAAGCACTGGTTTTGTGGATCAAAGCAATGCTTGTGCACAGGACATTGATCGCTGATACAGGCCTCGAACAATGTGTCAAGTCTGGAGTAAACAGGGGCTGCCCGCAAGGTGGCGTCTTGTCTCCGCTGCTATGGTGCATGGTGGTCGACTCTCTGCTAGATGCTCTCAATGCCTCTGGAATCTATGCCCAGGCCTATGCGGATGATGTTGCTGTTCTCTCTGTCGGCTCATGTTTAGCGAATGTCTGTCTCAAAGCGCAGGCGGCGCTAAACGTGATCGATGACTGGTGCACGAGAAATGGGCTGTCGGTTAATCCTCTTAAGACCGATGTCGTTCTCTTCACGAGAAGGAGGAAAACAACTGGCATTGCTCAGCTGGTGCTAAAAGGCATTCCCATCCCTATATCCAAGGAAGCTAAGTATCTGGGAGTCATTCTAGATAACAAACTTCTCTGGTCAAAACATGTTGAGTCCAAAACCACCAAAGCGCTGTCAGCTTTCTGGCAATGCAAAGGTGCCTTTGGCAAAACATGGGGCTTATCGCCGAAAAAGCTCCTTTGGATCTACACGGCAATGGTAAGACCGATAATCTCATATGCATCGGTTGTTTGGTGGAGCAGGCTGACACGAAAACACGTTGTGGCTTCACTCACCAAACTCCAAAGAGCGGTCTGCCTCAGTTGCACGGGGGCTTTCCCCAGCACACCGGGAGCTGCTTTGGATGCTATGATGAACCTTCCACCCCTTGACATATATATCAGAGGGTGTGCACTGAAAACTATTTCTCGCCTAAAGAGGAATGGTCTTTGGTACAACTCGCAGTGGAGTGAGGGTGTACTTGTGAGAGAAATATCCTACGATCACTGTCTCATGGATATGCCCTCTGACGCAATGACACCTGCCATCCTACTGCGCAGTAACTACACAGTCACATTTCCTTGGCGTCAGGACTGGCTTTGGCCAGACACTGAACCTGGAATAGAATGTCTTCGCATCTTCACAGATGGCTCCAGGACTGATCAGGGATCCGGCGCCGGAGTTTTCTTCGAGCGCGAAAACATTCGACTGCACTTCTCGTTAGGAAAATATGCGTCTGTCTTCCAGGCGGAGATTTACGCAATCCTAATGGCCATGCACTATGTTGTGAAACACAGATGGAGGGGAAAGAGCATATGTGTCTGCAGTGACAGCCAAGCTGCACTCAAAGCTGCATCCAATCCTCTGTCCAACTCCAAACTAGTGCATGAACTCAAGACCTTGTTGAACAAAGTCGGAAGACTTAACTCACTTAGGCTTGTATGGGTTCCAGGTCACTCTGGAATCCCAGGAAACGAGATCTCCGATGAACTCGCTAGAAAAGGCTCAGAGGAGAGTTTCTCAGGGCCTGAACCCGCCTTAGGTCTACCAGCTTCAACGGTTAAATCTGACATCAATGACTGGGTCTTTAACGTACACAGTCGTAGATGGAAGGAATATCCAGGATGCAGGATGACTAAGCGCGTACGCCCTGACGTCTGTAAAAAGTCCGCAACATTCTTCTTATCCTTAAGAAGAAATGACTGCAGAAGGCTAACGGGCGTCATTACGGGCCATTACACTTTTGCCAGGCATCTTTACGTGCTTGGCATCAGTGAGACGCCTACCTGTGCTGCTTGTTGCGAGGAGGACGACACAGCGGAACACTTTCTCTGCGACTGTCCCGCCTTCGCTCGTGCACGGTGGCGCACCCTTGGGGCCGACGTGGTGGGTGCCGAATCTCTTAGCTCAACATCACTGAAGCCCCTCCTCACTTTTCTCCGGACAACGGGGAAAATACAATAAAGACAAGGTGTCTGTCTGGTAGTACAATGGACCAGTATTTGTGTCTGAGTGCTCCAGCAGATTGTAGAAGCCTCCAACAAAAAAAAAAAAAATAAGCAGAGATCTATCTGGGTACAATCATATTAATACGGTCGTTGGCCTCATTTATTGATGCCTTCGCCAGCTGTGGACCAGTGATTATTACACTGCGCTAGATACCCGCAAAAAAATTATAATTGCCCTAATTCTACCTCTTGTAAGATACGGGGAATTAATATATTGCCATCCTGACTCGCTCTTTATGCAAAAGCTACAGGTGGCATTTAATGATGCAATACGCTACATTCACGGCATTGGTAGATGTGAGCATATCTCTACTTACGCTACGGACTTGCTTGGGTGAAGTCTTCAATAGTACATCAACGCCAGGAACTGTATTTTCCTTCACAAAATCATTTACAGTCGTAGTCCGGAATGCTTGCTTAACAGGCTAAATTTCACCCGTTCTAACAGGACAACTAGCTTAATTCCTTATCGCTGTAACTTTTTAAATTCGTCCCGTTTATTTTTCGTCCATAATCTCAGACTATGGAGCTCTTTACCTTCTGTTATAAAATCTATACCCAATCATAGAGAATTCAAACGTGCAGTTAACCTTCATTTTTCAACACTCCCATAAAAACTCATTCCTCCCATCCTTAAGTTTGGAGCATTACTTATGTTAATTTGAAGTTAAACTGTTCAGCTAGAGTTTAAATACTAAGTATTAAAAAAGATGTAAATCTTAATGTACGTATGTAGCTCTTACGTTTAATAAATTTAAATTAAAGGTGAACGTGTGCGACCCAAATGTTTGAACCCATGCGTCCGAAACTGTGGTAATCATATCCTCAGGGAGGTGTTGTAGAATGGACATGTGACCCAATGGTCTACATGGCTGGTCTGTTTCCAAACAGAGGAGGATGATTGCACTACATATAGGAACCTTTTTAATAAAAAGATGCAGTGGAGTCATTACGAGTGCCTCTTGGTAAGTTGGCATGGCGCCTGCCGTCTCGTAAGTTGGCATGGCGCCTGTAACACCGAGACATGCTAGCCTCTGAAGGCGTTGAAATTTAACTATTGTGGTTTTCTGTTCGACTTTTGTCCAACATACAGCAGACGCATAGGTGATGGTAGGCCTTACAGTCGCATTATATAACCACTGAATTACCTTAGGTTTCAATCCCCAGGTTTTAGGGGAGGTTCGCCGACAGGCCCAAGGTGCCTTAGTCGGCTTTGCAAGTTTGCCTTTAATGTCGGAATTCCAGTTAAGGCTTCGATGAAAGTCAATGCCTAGTTACTTGACTTCTTCTGAAAATCGCCAGTAGCGATTCGCAGTGGGGAAATTTGCTCCATGAGGTTTTTTTTGCGTTAACTCGTCGAGTTTCTTTGGTATCTTAATGAACTTAAAGAGTAGTCGCTCGAAACAAGTCATATTCAGAAGTAGCAATACCTGAAGAATACGAAGTGTGGAGTAAGACCCTATTTGAGCATTGTCAAATATGTTCTCCTCGGTTTTGAGCTGAACGAGCATTCTCGTGCTACAAAATCACGTTGTCGGGTTAGCACGGTTCAAGCAAATTAACTAATCGAAGGCGCTCTGCAATGATGGTTTCATTGATCCTTCATTGTGATCATATTAAATACAGAGCATGAGCTGGATCCAGACGGGTGTAACCGATGACTTTCAGCGCTTGAGACTGTCGTAATTGATCCACTATTCACTGCCAGTAGGAATTATGCAAAATGCGAGAACTCGAAGTAAGAATCCCTTCCCATTCTGTCGTTGAAGCAGCTGTTCATAGAGTTCTATCCAACAATTCAGACAAATCTAGAAGTGCTGCCATGGTTCCCTATAGAGCAGTCTTTTCTTCTTCTCTTCCAAGTCCAAATAACCACTGTTAAAACGTGCAAACCACTTCCGAAACGTTTGCCCAGCTAGAGTATTACACTTTTGAAAACAAGATCCGTAGGAGAATCTATGCTCGAAAACTGGACGAAGAAACGGGTGCATAGAAAAAACTGCTATTTCTATTTATATGCTATTCATATTTTGAGCCTTAATTATTAGGCAAGAAAGGGCAGTAAATTATTATCAAAAAAGGCTTTATTGTTTTTCGAAGTATTCTCCGTGATGATCAGTACACTCATCAATTTTTGTAACACGTATGTATAAGTTTGTCAAAATGCAAAATAGCCCAGACAGATAACAAGGTATCTGACTACATTTTGTTTCGCCCGTGGACGCTTGTCCGGTTCAAAATTGAGAACCTGCGCCAATTTTTTCTAGTGTCTGGGGAAACCCTTGACAAAGGCGTTCTGAATAAAATAGATTCTAATTTCCAGTCAACACAATGAATGGTGAAAAGAAGCTATCAGATCACTGAGGTCGATATTAAAAAGAATGGCTGAGTTCGCCGTATCTTATTGCAGTCCATTTGTAATTTCAAATTTTTGGGTAGAAGTCACGTTGGCAATTTTCACAACGAAACTTCTTCCACAAGTGGAAGAAAAAAAGCATATGCGTCTGCAGTGACAGCCAAGCTGCACTCAAATTTGTGTCCAACCCTCTATCCAGCTCCAAATCAGTGCATGAACTTAAGACCTTTTTGAACAATTTCGGAAGACTAAATTCACTTAGGCTTGTATGGGTCCCAAGTCACTCTGGGATCCCAAGAAACGAGATCTCCGATGAACTCGCTAGAAGCGGCTCAGAGGAAAGTTTCTCAGGACCTAAACTCGCCTTAGGTCTACCTGCTTCCACGGTCAAATCTGACATCAACGACGGGGTCTTTAATTCACATAGTCGTAGATTGATTGAATATCCGGGATGCAGGATGACTAAGTGCGTACGCCCTGATGTCTGCAAGAAGTCCGCAACATTCTTCTTATCCTTAAGGAGAAATGATTGCAGAAGACTTACGGGCGTCATTACGGGCCATTACACTTTTGCCAAGCATCTCTACGTGTTTGGCATCAGTGAGACGGTTACCTGTGCTGTGCTGCATGTTGGGAGGAGGTTGACACAGCAGAACGCTTTCTCTGCGCACCCTTGGGGCCGACGTGGTATGTGCCGAATCTCTTAGCTCTACATCACTAAACCTCCTCCTCATTGGTATCTGTCTGGTAGTAGAATGGAGGGCTCCAACAGATAATAAAAGCCCCAACCAAAAATAAGAAACTCAAAAACCATTTATAGTAGTGGTTTACTTATGTCCAGCGTTGATGATGACAGACAGACTCTGATCGCAGAAGGTAAAGCGGTTTTGGGTTTCAACAACCCTCAAGCCGGCAGAGCTGTTCCAAAGCGGCGTCGGAAGGGGGCAGGAGCTTGAACCTAAAAAGATAAGAGCGCTCGCAAACGGAGGACGGTCGCCGGGGACAACCTTGCTGGGGAGAGAGAACGTGATGTCTCCTCCTCCGACGTGGCGGCGGGTAATCGGAGTCCGAAGGTAGACGCGGCGATCAACAAACATCAAATCACAAATCTGAAGATAGAGAGGGTCAAAGACTGCTCCTTCGAGGCGGGCGCTTCACACAAAAAAAAAACCCTTTCCTCTGGAAAGGAGATACAAGTGACCGTAAAGAGTCGAGACCAGCACCTCTTCTACAAAAAGGCAACCATCTCCTCTGAAAAGGTCACAACACTGCGAGGATCGTCTACTGGAGATAGCTTCAGCAACAGGCTTCTGTATTCAGGCTGAGAGGTCTGCTGATCTGATGAATGGTACATTCGTGGTGAGCTGTTCCTCACAGCAGACATCTGCTTGAATCAGAAGCATGGCATTTGGGCACCTTGTGCGCTTCCCTGAAGACAGCTTACACTGTGACCACCTTCCTTCCGCTGAGGATCCTGGATCACGAAGAAATTGTCACCTAGAACTACGTTCTCCGGATCAATACTGACTGTTCGAAAAAGACGATTCAGATTCTGACTGTCACTCTGATTGTTTCTCCGAAATATTTTATCAATTACTCACGCTGTCGGATTCTACAGCACGAATTCCGTTAATTCCCTGCAAACTTTCATTTTTCTTGATCAACTGTTAAATATTTTTAATCAGTGACTTCAGTGGCCTGACCTCCGAGTTTTGTCTGTCGGTAGACTGTCTGTGCTAGAGTTTGAGTCTTGTCAGGAGCTACTTTTTTGTCTGTGCAGTGCGTCGAATGTCGCTATTCGGTACACGTTCGCGCCCTACTGTTTGGACATGCGGTACTAAGTCTGCAATAGTCATTGTCGTATATAACTATAGATTGATCTAAGATCTAAGATAGATAGTCTCAGTCAAAAGTTGCTGTGAACTACAACCAACGTGATAAATTCAGTTGAATTTCTCGAATCATATCTAGGACAACCACCCCCGGAGAGTAGTGAACAAACATCTTCGACACAAACCATCTGAACCCCTCCTGCGATGGTCTCTTGGAATTATCTTGTAAAGACTGTGTCGGATTTTGTGCTTCTGGTTTATCTTTGTTTCGCGAACCAAAAGTACATCGGAGCATTCGTCCTGCAACAGGTTGAAAAGTAGAGGTCTTTGCTCGATCCTAATCAGTGAATAGACATTCATCGACAGGATCTTTAAGTGACTCTCACCTGCTCATGGATCTGTTGTAGGAGCTGGAGGCCCACCAGGACAATGCACCTGCACATGGAGTTGCTCTGATGATGGAAGAACTATGTGGTTGGTATTTGGGGTTGGGTTGGGTATTTGTCCGCCCCCCGCCCCTCCCAACATCCCTATGCACCTGATTTGGCACCATTAGACTTCTCTCTGTTCCCAGACCTGAAGAAATATGTTTCTGGGAAGCGCTTCGCATCCAATTAAGCAGTGGAGAGAGCCAGCGTATATAGCAAATGAAACCTCCGTAAATAATAATTTTGGTCCACCCTTTACCTAAAATCGTCTTGACAACTTCATGTTTCGATTAAGCCGTTCAAATCGGAGCTGGTTGGCACCTAGGCTGGGATAGAGACAAGTAAATATTGTCATTTTAAATGTATATACCCAGGTGTCTAAGGGTGAAACCATGTACATAAGAAGGGAATAGTAGGGACACTACTCGTCGTGTTCCTGTTTCTCTTCAGTTCTTTTAAAGAGGCCTAATGGGCTTCCTACACTCGGTAATAAAAGCAACGAGAAAAGGCTGAAGATATAATGTCCGTTACGCTTCAAAAGCTCTCAAAAAGAGCGCCAATTGCCAGCACATCTATTTACATTCCACAGTTTCATGTAATCATTTTGCGGAATGGTTCCATACCAGATGCCGTGCTCCACACCCTCTGGAGATCATAGCCAAGCAACAACTCGATGGATGACTCACGGATTCTAATTAGTGTTCCCCAAGCAGCATCGCATTCCGTACTCATCTGGAATTGAAGCATTCTCTCTACCCAGCATACAGCATGACATCATTCGCACAGGACGTATACCGGAGCCGACGCGCACACAAAGACACAAAAAGGATACAAAACAAAAAGGAAAGGAGAAAGGCTTAAACAACTAAGCTTGCTTACCCGAGTGTAATTCTCCATCGATCGAATGTCATTTATAGTCCATGGCAGCATGGCAGCCGAGTAACGCGGGTCCACCGAAGCGGAGCCCCGATAGCTCAGGGATATTAGTCTGGTTTTCATCGTTCACACTTCGTCTGTCTTTCTAACACTATTTGCGCTCCTTTCCTCCTGTTCAACTTGGAATTCTTTCGGCAAATGTTTGGACAAAAGGACTTAAGTTCTTCAATTACCTCTCGACGAGATCGAATTACATTTTTCACCACACGACCGGGAAGAAAGCACACACGAAAGAAGTCAAACTGTTCTTCTAGTCTGACAGATAACACCGCGCGTCCGTTGAGGAATCCGCACTATCGACTCGCTAGACAAGAACGCTCCGCGGGGATTCGTCCTGATTTACAATCACAAAGGCGCGGCAATGATATTGGAACGAGCACTCGTCTACTTCTCACCACCAAGGATATACAAGTTTCCGTCAAGAGCACGGAAATAAAAATCAATAATCCACTGTGGAGCTGGCTCTTGGCATTTATGCGGAAATTCGTCGGTTCCAACTCGAATTGTTTTCACTAAAAGGTGCTCACGAATTGCATTCCCCGATTGGGTGGATAAGAGTTTTCACTTCAGGGAAATTATTGAAGGAAAATCGATAGAATTTTCACACACGCACAAACACACGACACACGACGATTCGGGGATTGAATAATGGAATCCCTGGCGTCAGGGGTGATTCTGCATGCGATTCACTGTGGAATTCCGTTCGCAAACTCTGCAAATGCCACTCGGGAGTAGGCGTACGAGGCACTGGTTATGGTAATTGGATTTTGATTCTCACGAGGAAATTGGTTTAATTTTGTTCCTGAATTTTCATCGATAGATTTCAAGGAAAAAGGAGCACTCGCGTCCAATTCGATCGAAAGAAGGATGACAATGAAATGTTGCGTGGTGATGGTCTGCCGCAATTTCGTTGTCAGATGGCAACATGCTGCTGCCACTGCTGCGCAGTGCAGTGGTATGTTGCTGATGAGTGTTGCGGGCTAGTGGCGGTTTGTTTTGGTTGCGAGAATTTAAATGAGTGTTGCTGGCTGGGCAAATGAGTCTGCTTCTCAGCTCAATGCGATGGCATGCGATCTATGAAGGTGGAAATTGACAGCTGTTACTTGGCGACATCTAGTGGTCACTGCGTTCAGGTTCTTGTCAATAATAAATAGAGCAGCGGTTATTTTTGAATATTCAAAATAATAAATGAAAATTTAAGTATTAGCCACCTTTATTGCGCCCTGATTGCTCGTTCATCCCGATTGTAAGTAAGGTGACATGTATGAATGGAATTGTTTGAATTGCTTTTACGTCTTAAATGGATCCTAACTAAATGACCACCAGCCTGAGTTAGCCAGAAATTTTAAATCAAACACAAAAATTTACTTTTATCTTTATTTATTTATCAAAACTTATTTTGTTCGTAGACTGATTGAGAGTTCAGCGAATTTACTCAAAACGCCTTCCTCAAATTGGTAATCTTGGCTTCGCCTAACGCAACAATATCAGAGGAGCTTAGGTCATTGATCCTTATTGAACTTATTCAGAAAAATTAAGCGAGAAAGGATTTGACACTCATTTGTTGATGCACCCTGCATGAAAATAACAAAATTTCCAACAGCTTAAGACCTTGCCATGCTTATCATAATGGTTTTTCCGCGTTTTTTGGAGAGTTGGTTGGACCAAATGTTTCATGACTCAATTTCAAAGACTTTTGTACGATTCTAACGAAGAATTTTCTATTACAGATACGCGCACTAGCGTGAAGCAGGGCAGTCATATGCCTAATGAATGGCTGACTTGAGGGGTTATGCTAGGGATTACACTTTCGTCTGCCCCAAATCGGGCCGCAACATGTCGTATGTTGATTATATAATTAGGGATATGGTAGCAATTATATAATATTAACAATGCTGAAGGCCAACTCCTTGTGGAAGACGATAAAATTCTCCACAGATGGCGACAGTATTGCGAGGAACTGCTGAACGAACAGTTTCCCCGAGTGTACTTTCCAAGAGCCGCCCCGAATCATGCCGAAATATCCGACATCACAGTCGAAGAAGTTCGGTACGCGGTTAAAAACTCCAAGAAAAGAAAAGCTGTTGGGCCGGACGGGATACCCTCTGAGTTCTGGAAAAAGATGGGAGACATCGGGTCTAGATGGCTCATGGTTCTTATCTCCAAACTTATGAGAGGCGACACTATGCCTAATCAATTGAGGGAAAGCTATCTTCTTCCATTGCACAAAGGAAAGGGTGATACGCGAAATTGTGATAACTACCGTTCTGTCAAGCTGATGTCGCACACCATGAAGATCGTTGAACGGGTATTAGAAAGCCCACTGCGGAAAATAATACGACTACCTGATGATTAGTGCGGGTTTGTCTCGGGTAAATCAACAAGAAATGCAATCCAAAGTATAAGGATCATGATGGAAAAGCATCGTGATTCTTCAAAGGACTTGCATATGGTGTTGGTTGATTTCGAGAAGGCCTTTGACCGGCAACCAAGAGATCTTTTATGGGTAGCGCTAAGACAAAAAGGAGTTCCAGAAACCTACGTACGAGTGATCATGGACATGTACAAGAGAGCAATGACAAGAGTAAGATGCACCGCAGGAGTCACCGAAGAGTTCGCAATCAAAGTCGGTGTACACCAAGGGAGCGTCCTCAGCCCACTGCTCTTTATAGCAGTCCTTGATTGCTTGCTTGAAGGAAAAGTGACGGACCCCAATGTGCACCAGCTATTCTTTGCTGACGATGGAGCCATTATAAGTGATGATCAGGCGTCCCTACAACGAGCACTTGATGTGTGGGTGGACATTTTTGAGGGACACGGGTATCGTATTAGTTCAAAGAAGACAGAGTATCTGTGCTGCCCGTTTCTGACCCTCATCAGCCTATTCCAGACATTTACTTGAATGGAAGAGTGCTTCCCAAGGGTGAAAAGTTTAAATATCTGGGATCTATGATTAATAAAGAAGCAACTTGTGATGACGACATCAACCATCGCGTAAGCGTAGGGTGGATGAAGTGGCGGGAAAACTCCGCCATCTTCTGTGATCGATAAATGCCCCCTAAGCTGAAAGGAAGGCTCTACACTTCAGTTGTACGTCCGGCGCTCACATACGGTTCACAATGCTGGACAATGCACAAAAAGTATGAGAGCAAATTAACGGCAACTGAGATGAAGATGCTTCGCATGACAGCGGGAGTAACAAAGCGTGACAGAATTAGAAGTTCAAAGATCCGAGGAAGCCTCCACGTAAAAGAAACCATCACAAGAAATATAGAGCGCGACCGACTCAGTTGGTATTGCCATGTTCAAAGGAGAGATCCATTGAACCCCGTCCAAAAGGCGTTATCAATCAACATTCCAATTTCAACACGCAAAAAAGGCAGGCCGAAAAACAATTGGTGCAAACAAATGCAAAAACACCAGCATTTGATTGGCCTCAGCGATGAAGTAATCCCAAACCGGGAAGCCTGCCGCTACTTTCTGAGGTCAAACCGGCGGACCCCACAAGCGGACCAGTAGGAATGCAGTTAAGTGGGAAGGTTATGGTCCTACACTTCTGACCATAACGACGCCGGGATAAAAAGGAAAAGAAGAAGAAGGGATATGGTAGCAACGCAAAAGAAGAACCTCATCTTGGAGAAAATCCAAGAGTTGGTGTCCAACATTTTAAATACTTACCAACAAGGTCTTCAGAGGCTAACCAAGTATACAACGTGCGGATGATGTTGCCGTTCTCTTTAACGGCTCATGTTTAGCCACTGTCTGTCGTAAAGCACAGGTGGCGCTAGATATGCGTGAATAATGGGCTGTCGGTTAATCCTCTTAACTCAGTTTTCTTTTCTTTAATAATTCGTGCAGGTTCAAGAGTGTACGCTCTTATGATGTTTGTCACACAACCTGGACAGGGTGCAGATGGTTTGTGTCGAAGATGTTCGTTCACTACTCTCCGGAGGGTGGTGGTCGTAGATATAGTTTGAGAGATTCGACTGAATTTGCGTTGGTTGTAGTTCACAGTAACTCTTTTGTTTCCATGTCATTAAGGTGTTATAGTGGAAATGCACACACAGAGTATGAATTTTGAGGTGATCTTATACCAGAAGCCACCATGAGACGTACCACTTAAAATGGCCGCCTACAAGCTGCGGCAAACTCGTGAGAACCCGGGGTTCTGTCAAAATTATGTAAACAATCGCGCACGTTGTTATAATTCCAAGAGTGTGTGTGGCAGGAGTACTACTGCGGTAAAATGAAATGAGCTCACACGTATTCACCAACAGAGTTTATTTGTAACGGGTGTTGTCACTACGAACCTGGACTTCATTCAAAATTTCAGGGTGTCACGGGGGAAGACGTACGAAAGACGCACGTCTCATTCTGGTTTCTGTCTTATACTGCGAGTTTTATGCCTTCGTCAGCACTTTTTATGATCATCCCTCATTCACAGCTGATGTTGTTGCACAGTTTTTCCGTATAGGAATTGTTCTTGACTATGGACGGACTTGAATTACAGACCTTCGGCACAACAGCCGGTACCATTACCATTGCACCGCGCCCGTTGGTGCTAAAAGACATTCCCATCTCGATATCTAAGGAAGCTAAGTACCTGGGAGTCACCTTAGTTAGCAAGATTCGTTTAGTCCAAAGCCACCAAAGCGCTGTCAGCTTTTTGACAATGTAAAGGTGATTTTGGCGAAACTTGGGGCTTATCGCCGATAAAGGTCTTCTACACGTTAATGATAATCTCATACGCATCGATGGAACAAGTTAACACCCAAACACATAGTAGCCTCTTTCTCCAAACATCAAAGAGCGGTTTGTCTCAGCTGAACGGAGACTTTTCCCACACGTCGAGCACTGCTCTAGATGCTATAATGAACTTTCTACACCTTGATATAATTTACGTGTAACAAATAACATATACTGTTTTAGATCTTCAACGCGAGCTTTCCAGGTCATATTTCTATCTATTAACAAGCCTAGATACTTGTATTCTCAACCCCTTCAATCTTAAAGCAGTTTGAATTGCACGGTAAGTTTTCGTGGAAGTTATAGTCACCATACGTATGGACAGATAAAGACAATTTTAAACAAGAGCTTGCATGGTAAATGGCGTCAAAATCAAAAGATCCTTTTAAACTAAAAATCATAAGCCTAGTTGTACTGCTGATTAGTAAGTCATGTTTGATAAATATGTAGCTGCAGAGTCAAGGATACTTTTATTGTCATACATTAATGCCATATCGTCAGCAAGAGCAGTAATTTTGCTACAAAGATTTTGATGGAACAGTGAATTAGCATCTATTAATACATTATAGGTTAATATTAATAATATATTACAGGTGCCAAAACTCAACCTTGGGGTACACCACTTTTCATCTGTAACTGGTTACTGAAGATTTTACCCATTTTTACTCACAGAGTTCTACAAGATAAATATGACGCGAGCCATATGTGAACTGTACCTCTTATCCCAGCCTTGTATAACTTACTTAGTAGTGTCATGATTCACCATATGAAAGGCTTGGGTCAAATCTATGAACAGTGTCATATTATGGTTGTCATTATTGAAGCTATCGCGAATTGCGGTGCACAACTTTGGAATAGCATCTTCAGTTGATCTACGTTCTCGAAAACCGAACTATTCATTTCATAGATAGTGATTTTTATGTAGGAATGACACAATACGAACTTTCATCAGCTTTTCAAATGATTTACAAAAGGTTTGAAGCAGAGAGATAGGCCTATATTGAGTTATTAAATTTCTATTTCCTTTTTAACCCCGGAAGCAAAAAGAGGGGTGTTACAAGTTTGACGTGTCCGTTTGCCTTTGTCACTGTGTGCCTGTGTGTCTGTCTGTAGCTCCTGAACGAATGGACCGATTTTGATGATTTTTTTTTGTTTGAGAGTTAACGTTCTAAGCTACATTTTATGAAGATCTGTTCAGGCGTTTTAAGGCCATCAGCACTTTTAAGTGGCGCAAAATTAATCATCCTATCGGAAGATGTTATAATTTTTGCAAATAGCGTCGTACCTCAATCATTTTTGACATTTGTAAACTAGACCGCTGTAGTATATAAACAAATAAGCTATGAAGCGCTATACTTCTCGGAATAATCGTGTCGATTTTTTTGACCAATAATCGGCCGAGAATATCGCGGCTGTGGCTTGGCTACCGATATCGCTGAGAACGAATAAACATCAACCAGATGACGGGCCAAGCAATTGGGTATCACCAGACGGAATTTTAGTGAAAGACTTACACATGTTGCCGTACAAACAATGCATTAGTTAATTCCTGCTGACCGTCAGTTACGTGTGAATTACTGTCACGCCATCGTTAGTCAACAACGAGTGGTTTGAAGGTTTGTGTCGAAACCACCATGAGCGACGAGGCGAATTTCCACTTACGCAGTTACTCCAATAAGCAAAATCTTCGTTTTTGGGGCATTACAATCTGCATGTGATACACGAGGAGCCATTATATCCACTCAAAGCCACTGTGTGGTGCAGCGTTCACGCGTGAGGATTAATTGGGCCGTATTTTTTTGAAGTCGCCATCGGCAATACGGTCACTGGTACTGGCGAAATTGGATGAGCGAGGCTTGGTGAACATTTGGTTTCAATAAGACGGTGCAACCACACACACAGCACGAGCCGCAAAGGATATTGTGAAATAAGGGTTTATTGGTTGCGTAATCTCCTGTTTGCGGTTTGGCATGGCCAGCAATATCGCCACATTTAACCATCCTAGACTTCTTTCTTTCGGGCTATTTGAAGTTGCGGACTTATGCCGACAAGCCTCGGACGTTCACGTTCGCAGCCCTTAAGGATAATATTCGACAGAAATACGAACATTTATCTCCGGAAAATCATGGAAAATGCGATAAAACTGGTACAAATGTGTAATAAAGCTTTCAAAGTAATTTTTTTTTATTTAGTAAAAAAGTTATTCAAAAACAAAATTGGATGATAAATCTTCCGCCACCTTGTATGTACAAGAAGCCCTATGCGTTGTTGCAAAATACTTAAGAAAAATGTAATTTAAGTAGTTACCTATCGCAACTAGGGTCTGTGGGTAATTTAAAAAGAATAAAATAAAAATAAAATTGAAAGTTTTAAGTAACCCCCGACACAAAACAAAACTTTAAGAAGTAAAAAAAAAATGTTTCTCTCGTCCTTTTGACTTCATTAAAAGAATATTAATATTTTTAATATAAGCGTCGTCGCGTCGGGGAACTTTTCAATCAGAGATATACGTAATCTCAATAGTTATGCACTATGTTAGGGAAAAAGCACGTGCGCCTGAAGTGACAGCCAAGCTGCACTCAATGATGTGTCCAACCCTCTAACCAGCTCCATATTAGTACATGAACTCCTTTTTGAACAAAGGCGAATGATTAAATTGACTAAAGCTTGTATGGGTCCCAGGTCACTTTGGGATCCCAGGAAATGAGATCTCTGATAAACTTGCTCGAAGGGACTCAGTCGAGAATTTCTCAGGACCAAAACTCGGTTTAGGTTTAGCTGCTTCCACGGTCAAACCCTACATCTGCAAGAAAACCGCAACATTCTTCTTAAGGAGAATTGATTGCAGAATACTTGCGGGGTTCATTACGGGCCATAACACTTTTGTTAAGCATACATACCTATGTACGTGTTTGGCATCAGTGAGACGACTACCTGAATGTCTCTACGACAATCCCACCTTCGCTCACGCACGGTGGCACACCTTTAAGACCGACGTGGTGTATGCGAATCTCTTAGCTCTACATCATTGAATCCTCTCTTCACTTTTCACCGGACAACGAGAAAAATACAATAAAGAAAGGTGTCTATCTGGTAGTGTGCTCCAACAGATAGTAGAAGCCTCCAACAAAAAAAAAAAACCTTCATTGGTCAAGAGGCATGCTCCGATCCTGTTGCATGACAATGCTAGATCCCATACCTCACACGTAACGGTGCAAAAGCTGCAACAGTTGGGATTCGAAATTCTTCCGCATCCACCGTACTCTCCCGATATTTCTCCAACGGATGTTCACCTTTTCCGCAGTCTGGCGTCATTTTGTCGGCAAAAGGTGTTCCGAAACCGAGCAGAGATCATAGAAGCATTTGAAAACTTTTTAGGGTCAAAAAGTCAAGCCTTATATAAAAAAAAGTAATACTGGTCATTGTTCATGTTGAGAAAAAGCAAGCTCTTTATCTTGCTATGCTGGGTCAAGACACGGTCTTGTCGTCCCAAAAAAAAGACAAAAAAAAACTATTTCCGTTTTTTTAGTTATTTCACAATGGCGGAGCGACACACGTCTTAGTCCTTTAACCTTTTATTTTAGAGTGAGTGAAAAATGACATGTATCATCAAAATGACAGCCAGAAGGGCTCAAACAAATATAAGTTGTCTTATAATGCATTAAAGTAAGATGTTAAAAAATTAATTCACAATGACGATTTTGACTTAACATCCTCTCCCCCTTGAAGGGTTCCACATCCTTCAACCGGTAGCTGGCGAATTTTTGCAACAGCACGTTGAGTTTCTCCGCAATTAGTCCTTCGTGTGACCATCCGAACAACGCCGTCTTTACCAGGATGCAAGCGTATAACTCGTCCCAGCTTCCACTTAAGTGGTGGTAGGTTTTCTTCCTCCACTAATACAATGTCACCCACCTTTATTGGCTTGCCTGCCTTGGTCCATTTTGTACGATGTTGTAGACTTTGCAGGTACTCCTTTGACCATCGTGACCAGAACTGCTGGAAATACCATTGAAGCTGCTGGTATCGGTTGAGATAATTTATGTTAAGATCGTTTTTCATCCCAGGTTCTACTACGGCATTGAGCGCAGTGCCGATTAAAAAATGACCAGGTGTAAGAGCAGGCGCATCATCTGGACATTCTGGCATTGGTGTTATTGGCCTGGAATTAAGAACAGATTCAATTTGAATTATTACAGTATTTAGTTCAGGATAAGTAAACGCCGCATTGCGAAACATTCGCTTCATATGATGCTTGGCACTTTTGACGGCAGCCTCCCATAATCCCCCAAAATGAGGGGATCGTGGGGGAATAGTTCGCCATTCGATTCCATCTGATGCGCATGCGTTTAAGAAACATTTGATATAATTGGTGGAGTTCATTGCGCGCTCCTATGAAATTGGTTGCGTTGTCGCTGTATATAACTGAACATAATCCTCGACGCCCGACAAATCTCTTTAGGGCAGCAAGAAAACTTATAGTAGTTAAGTCCTCTACAAGCTCCAAATGAATACACTTGGTCGTAAAACATATAAAGACGGCTACATAAGATTTAGTAGGAGACATTCCGCGCCGTCGAAAATGAACTGGAAAGGGACCGCAAAAGTCAAGGCCCACAATGTTAAAGGGTCTTGATTGCTGGACTCGAAGCTTCGGTAAATCACCCATGATTTGATAACTGATAGCCGGCCTGGCTCGGGCACATTGAATGCATTGACGTGCAACTTTACGTGTGATGAGTTTCCCGTGAATTGGCCAAAACCTTTGCCGTATTATACTTAAAAGCGCTTGCGGACCAACATGATGATTTTTGATGTGATAGTGTGTGACAAGAAGCGTCGTAAACAGTCCATCCTTTGGCAACAGAATTGGATGTTTTGCATTGTATTCTACTGATGAGTTTGATATTCTGCCCCCAACCCGCAATAATCCATCTTCATCCAGAAATGGCGAAAGAGAATTGATATGACTTCGTGCAGATAAGGAGCGTCCGTCAGCCAAATTCTTTAGTTCCGCTTCAAAATATTTGAGTTGAATGTACTTCACCAAGCCCATGAGTGCCTTATTCAACTCAGATGCTGTTAATGGACCAGATAAGCGTTCCCTGGAACATTTAGTTTTTGAATTTATTTGAAATCTGAAGAGGTAAGCAACAACTTTAAGCAACGTTGGATAACTATTGTGATATTTGATTTCTTCAATAAAATCCGATTGTACTTGCACCAATAAAACATGCTTTGTTACCTTCCGCTCCATCCGTGAACTCTCGGAAATTGATTTGGCATTAGCTGGAGGCCAACTATCCTTTGGAAGTAATAGAAATGGTGGTCCGTTAAACCACAATTTACAATTTATTAAGCGTGACGGGTTCATGCCCCTTGAGACGAGATCAGCAGGATTCACCTCCGAGTCAACATGTCTCCACTGCGATATTTGAGAATGTTGCTGAATAGTAGCCACCCTGTTTGCCACAAAGGTTTGCCAATTGCACGCTTCTTCTGCAATCCAATTAAGCACTATTGTTGAATCGGTCCAGTATGTGATGTCCTGAAACTGATAATTAAAAATGTCTCTTAATCGTTTCACCAGTCGTACCATCATAACTGCTGCGCACAGTTCCAATCTAGGTAAAGTAATTGTCTTAACGGGAGCTACTTTCGATTTTGCGCACAACAGTCCCACCTTTACTATACCTTGCTCATCCACAGAACGAACATATACGCAAGTACCATAAGCATTCTCAGAACTATCAGAAAATGCATGCAGTTGATAGTTGTGTGGATCGCCAAAGAATGCACGGCGTCGAATTTGCAAGCTGTTAAGTTTTCTCAAGCTTTGCCTGAAGTTGATCCATCGATAATGATAGTCCTGAATTAGTGCCTCGTCCCAGGTGATTTTCAACTTCCACAACTGTTGCATAAAAATCTTAGCAAGAACAACGACAGGACTTATCAGGCCGAGAGGGTCAAACAATCTAGATATATCAGAGAGCACGGTACGTTTAGTGACAGCTTCCACTGAAACTGAGCTGATGTCATAATGAAAACTATCTGTTTCCGGATTCCAAATAATTCCAAGCGCTTTAATTGCATCGCCATGCTTCATTTTGAAGAATTTTTCTCGATCACTTGGAGGAATGCTCTCTATAAGTTCTGGATAATTAGAACACCACTTCTTGAGCGTAAATCCTCCTTTGCTCAGCATTGCAACTAACTCTCTTTGAAGTGTCTTTGCTTCGGTTAACAAATTCGATCCGGTTAAAACGTCATCAACATAAAAGTCGGAGTTAACAGCTTTTGCTGCGAGGGGAAACAACGCCTCTTCATCAATGGACAATTGTTTTAGCGCGCGTGTAGCTAGGAAGGAAGCCGATGCCGTACCGAACGTCACTGTACACAGTCGGTATATACGGATGTCATCATTTTGATTTCTTCTCCATAATATTAAATGAAAATTTCTATCAGCTGGGTCTAACTGTACTTGGTGATACAAGTTAATTAAACTTAATCACTTTTTCCTAAAAAAATAATTTTTATTTTTCACTGCGGTTGGGACTTCTGTCCTCTTACAGGTTACAATACGAACTAACTTACGATCTAACATAATTTCTACTTATCACCTATCTTAACCTAAAGCGGAGCATCGCGTACGTGAAGGAATGTGCTGGGTGTCGGATGAGTCGGGTTCGTTGGGAGAGGTGTTCTGTTTCTTGTGTGGAGATGCGCTGGGAGAATGTGGGAACTTATGGAGGGTGTTTGGTTGCACCTGTACGCTTATGGATCACGGTGCACTGCGGTCGTTGCTGGTTGTTGACCGGATGCTGGTGAATTCCAATGGATCGTGTTAACTCTTCCCCGTTGAGATCCAAACGTCCTCGTTTGGTGTTAAAAGAGTGGTATTTGGCTTACTCTTCGGGGTTTAAATGTAGGCTTCTCTTGTTCGACCTCGCTTTGTTGTTCTTCGGGTGGTTCAACTGTTGGCCTTGATAGTTGTATCTCTTGGGTCCTTTCGTTAAGCGCTATCACAGGGTTATCTTTACGTGTTGACTTGCCAACGAGGTGTTTTGCAATTAGGAGTATGAGAAGGATGGCTAATAATCCGAATAGCCCCAAGCCGGTAAATAGGTATGGTTGGTTCTTGTTCTCAATCAACTTTATGTTCTCGATGTTCTTGAGATTTAATTCCTTTAGCATCTCTAAGGAAAGGAACTCTTCGACATTCTCCGGGGCTGATGATGGTTGTGCTACGGCTGGTAGTGGGTGGTATCTGGAAGCTGTTCTTGATACGTAGGTTCTGTCGCCAATGCTCGCGGTTGCATTTTCGAATTTCAGCAAGAATGTGCCCGTAAGCTGAGTAGTTTCATTATTGATGGTCGCCGATCCGTTGTATTGATTAAGCAATATTACTCCCGACGAGATTTCCTCGACGGTGGGCAAATGTTGGCCGTTAACTTGGGTGCAGACTGATGGGATGCTTCTTAGGAGGTTGGGTATACACGTGCTCTCGCTAATATCTATTAAATTATTACTATTACATATTTTTAGATTGTTATAACTATTACATTTTGACTTAATTCCGTAAACATGGTTAGAACATTTTAGTATTTCCTTAAATTCAATCTTATTTGTAACATTTCCCCTTTTTATTGGTTTTATTATAATATTATTACATTCCTCATTGGTAGTGCTTGGTATGCTTATGATATACAAGATCGTGCTTGTGCTTACAGCGATTTTCAATTCGGAGAAGTCTAATGCTTCTTCTAGGTTCATAACTTCGATATTTTCTTTACTTAGTATATTCCTTATTTCGTTAACTTCTATTTGAGACAGTATATAGGAATTTATAATTCCTTTTTTGGCCCAATGTAGGGCGTGTTCTATATTTATCAATTCCTCTTTTATTAACTTTATATTATATTGTGTACTTACTGCTAGGTTATCTTTTATTGTATTACTGTCTTTTAGCCTTTTAAATATTTCATTTGTTATATTCGTTATTCTATTTACCCTATCTATAGTATTTCTATTAATAATTACCTGTTGATTATTGTTTTTTAGCAAATTATTCATTTTTTTCTGAATTATTTTGAAGTCACCGTGGTCTGGATTCCCCGCAATCCATTTCCACGCACTTCCAATGAAATTCAATGACCTTCTCTTTCTTATCGGGGAGAGCTTCCGGAGTAGGATTTGCAGTTGGGATACTTCGTGGGCTAGGAAAGGATAGGTAGAGTAGGAGGAGCTGATGTTGTAGAGCACTGTCTGTTCGATACTATTGACCAATCTTTGATACGCCTCTAGATCAATGTCATGGATCAGTTTGATGTTTCCTGTTTGTACTTTTGCTTTTCCAGTGATTATTGAGACTGATTGGGAGTTCGTGTAGTCCAAGATCTGAACATCCGCCAAACAGCTCATAGTTGGCAGCCTACGAGGGAGGAAAAGGAAAAAAGATCGGAATGCATAAATTTAATTCAATTCCGTATATGACTCTTGTGTACTATTTTCCCTGATTTTGTTTTAATTGTAGTACTAAAATTTTCGTGGACTATTTCTTTAGAATACCTATTTGTGAGCTTGGAACCTAATCTCCTATTTTGCCTGACATATACGGTTTCTCCTGGGGTATATTCTTTGATTTCGGCCCTTTCCCTATTATGATACTTTAGGTCGCTTTGTTGCTTTTGTTTTAACTTCTCTATATTGCTTAGTCGCGTTTTCTCATATTCTTCAGGTCCGGCGTTTATACTTCTTCCAAAAAATAGATCGACTGGTCTCTTCTGAGTGGTACTATGAAAAGAATGGTTGTATTCTGAGACTGCTCTTTCGAGTAGTTCCTCAAAGTTCCTATTAACAATGTCTTTCTTTAGGCATCTCATAATTTCCGACAGAGTGGAGTGGAAACGTTCCACTTGGCCGTTTATTTCACTCTTGTACGGAGGTGTCGTGAAGACATTGATACCGAGTTCATCCTTTAACATGAACAGAATGGATGCCGCATTCAAGGACTTTTCGTTGTCGAATATTACACACTCAGGTACACCGAATTGGAAGATAATTTCTCTAAGAGGTCGCCTGATGTCTTCGACCGCTTTTGACTTTATGATTTTAGCGACTGCAAATTTAGTAAACTTATCTATTGCTGTCAGGACTAAGTGTTTTTCGGTGGAAAAGATGTCCATATGGACAGTGTGTCCAGGATAATTCGGGATAGGAGTTTCGCCAAGTAGGGGTTTGTTAGGGTGTCGATCATATTTATTTTTTTTGCAGGTTCAGCAGAGTCTTACGTATTGCCTGATTTTTTTGGCCATGCTGGGGAAGTAGTACTTTTCTATAATTTGTTTTCGATTTTCGTCCGGACCGCGATGAGCTCTATTGTGGGTTGCAATGATGATTTCCTCTTGTTTTTCCGCTGAGGGGATATCTTCAACGAGCGTCTGGGTGTGCCTTATCTTGTACTTAGAAAAGTACGAGGAATACAATTCCTGGATTTGGCCCATAGCTATCTCCGGGGCAGATAATCCGTTGATCACGTTTGGGTCTAGGAAACGTTTAAAAATACCTATAATATTGTCCTTGGTGTATTCTGGTTCTTCGATTAAATGCCTTCGGAACCCCTTAAACGGAATTTCCATTTGGTGTCGACTCGCGTTGCTCAGTTTTAGAATTATTTGATTTCGAAAGACGTTTACTGGGGTTTCGACGGTAGGGATTACATTTTGTGGGGAACCCTTGCTGCTATGCTGTGTTGGGGTCATGGAATTTACTTGAGGCTCATGTGGAGGTCGTGACAGAGCATCCGCGACTACGTTGCGCCGGCCAGGTTTGTATTGGAGGGTGTAGTCGTATTCTTCCAGGATCGCTTTCCACCTCTTCATCTTACTGTTATTGTTCTTATTACTAAGAGCAAATGTAAGAGGCTGGTGGTCCGTGTAGATGTTGACGTGAGCAGAACCGTAAAGGTAGTTCCTTAACGAGTTGAGGGCCCAGATTATCGCTAGCATTTCCTTCTCGTTTGTAGCGTAATTTTCCTCAGCTTTGCTCAACGTCCTGGAAATGAAGGTTATTGGACGTCCGTCCTGGGAGAGGACCGCGCCAATAGCGAAGTTGGATGCGTCGGTAGTGAGCTCAAAATCCTTATCGAAGTTAGGATACGCAAGCATGGTGTCTTGCGAAACTAAAGAGCTTTTGATTTTATTAAAAGCGTCTATAGCCTCGGAGTTCATTTGAATTAGTTTTTTGCTAGAGCTAGATTTTGATATACGACCGTCTTCTCCGCGAAGGAGAGAGGAAAGAGGTTTTGCTATTTTAGCGTAGTTTTTTATGAATCTACGGTAATATCCCGAAAGACCCAGAAAGGAACGTAGGTCCTTCAAAGTCCTTGGCTGAGGGAAATCGGCTATTGCTTTCACCTTCTTGGGATTGGATTTGATGCCTTCTGAAGATATAATAAATCCCAAGAACTCCACCTCGCGCTGGAAGAAGTCACACTTATCTAATTGTATCTTCATGTTTGCTTCGTTAAGGGTGTGGAAGATGCTTTGCAAGTGTTGAGCATGTTCTGATTCGCTCTGGCTGAATACTATGATGTCGTCGATATATACGTAACATATTTTTCCGATATGCTCGCGAAGGATATCGTCGAGCGCTCGCTGGAAAATAGACGGTGCGTTCTTAAGACCGAACGGTAGTCGAGTGAACTCGAATTTTCCGTTGTTGATGGAAAAGGCCGTCTTTTCGATATCAGCTTCCTTCAGCGGGATCTGATGGAAGCCGCTCTTGAGGTCGAGCGCCGAAAAGAATGAATTCCTGCCCAATTGGGCGAGGACCTCATTGATCTCGGGGATCGGATATCGATCCGCCACCGTCACGGAATTCAGTTTCCTATAATCAACGACAAGCCTATACTGCTTGTTTCCAGCGGAGTCTGGTTTCTTTGACACTATCCAGATGGGGGAGTTGTACGGCGACCTGGATGGCCTAATTATCCCATCTTCGAGGAGCTTTGAAATTTGCTTTTGCACTTCGTCCTTGAGGGACATGGGATATGGATAAAATTTTGAAAAAACGGGGGAATCGGTGGTCGTTCGAATTTCGCCTACCACCTTTGTCGTAAAGGTGAGCCGTTCGTCGGGCTCGCAGAACAAATCGGGGAAATCATCAACAAGGGTTTTAACGAGAATTTGCTGTGTTTCGGATAGGGAGTTCGTTTTGGTGCTAAGAGAATTTACTGCCTGAATTGCTTTCTGCTTAATTCCGATCTTAGGTCCGCCGAGAATGGTCAGATAGCTTTCCTTAGTGTATATGACTGCCGACAGCTCCTTAAGGCTGTCGTTACCTAGGATTGCGTGGAAGGATCGTAAGGTGGGGAGGAGGAAGAATTTAATTAGAGGTTCCTCCAAGCCGAAAAGGTTTGTAACGACGTGGTGAGTGATTTTGGTGCTTCCACCAACAGAATTAGCTTTGAAGGGTTCGTTATTCGGAATAGGGTTATCGACGAGAGAGGGTTGAATATAATTGTAATTTGATCCGGTGTCTATAAGGATTTTTAGAATTTGGCCACCTCTCGTTTTCCCTTCGATGTAGGGTAACGAAGAGGTTGTTAGCCTAAAAAATGAAGGTCGGCGAAATCATTAATTACATCGGTCACGGCGGCGTTGGTGTCATCGGTCTCTTCTAGCGTTTGGGTATAATCAGCTAGCGTTTGGTCATGATTACTGTCTTCCTGTTGTATGGCTTCGTCATATTCGTTGGTTATATGATAGTTAGGTTGTGATTCGGGAGGATGAGATGGGGCTCGTTTTATAGCGGGTTGCTGGTACCGTTGAGTTGGAAATAGTTGCGAGGACTGTTGCGCTCTGACCTGAGAGCTCTGCCCTATAGGTTCCGTTTTGAAGTATTGGTTTGCACCGGGGGAAAACTGCTGTCTGGGAATGAATGGGGGTCTGTAATTCTGTTGCGATTGGTAGCGATATCCTGATGTATTCTGTTGGTTCCGCTGGTGCGGAAAGGGTTGTCTTGGCTGTGGTTGGTTACAGGGCATGCGGCTTGTTTGAGGGTGAAAAGCTCGCCTGGCCTGTGGGACTGCAGAAGCGTGCGGCCAGCCTCCTCGAGCAGTTTGTGGAATAGGGTGGTGATTCTTACCTACAAAGCCTTGGCCACCATAAACATGGTTCGCCCTGTAGGTTTGATTCTGCAATTTAAGGCAGAGGTGAAGGGCTTGGGGCAGGTCGACGGGCTCCCTAATACCCAGCAATCTCGGGAGATCGCCCTTCAATCCCCTAATGAAAGTATCCAAGGCCTTGTCCCTATAAGTTTGTGTCAAGAGTCGCATGGCGTCGGGACTTGCCTCCATGCAGGATATTCGGTTTAGGATCAGAGAAAGGTGTGTATAGACGGCCTGGTAAAACTCTTGCACAGACTTATTTCCCTGTACAAGAGACGCCATTTGGTACTCCAAGGTGGTAATATCCCTTTTATCTGCGTAATGCATGGCTAGGCATCTCGATATCGCAGCCCAATCGAGCGGCGTATTATATGATTCGAGTGCCACATCGGCATTTCCGGTGATCTTGTTCCGTATTACGCTCAATATGCCGAAGTACTTAGGCGTGCCTTTTAAGGGCTCATAAATTTCGAGGATACGTTCCACGCTTTTCCTCCAGGAGCTGAATTCTCCTGGATCGCCAGAGAATGACCTGAGACAGCGGACTACGTCCGGAATTCTGTCCATGTCATCCAATCGGTCTCGGTACTCGCGAGCGATTGTTTGGTCAGTACCAATGAAGGGGTTTGGGTCAGGTTGTAAATAGGCTTGTAATAGGCTTGGAATCTTGGTTTCTATAGCACGGTTGACTATAGAAGCGATAAGCGTATCTAGGGCCTGAGTGGACGCTACTTCCCGGTTCGCATCCGTGTGAGAAGTTGTCGACTGGAAGGAGGTGTTGGGATTTTGGTCTATCGTGGTTCGACCTAGTGAGTTTCTGGAAGGGTTTTCGGGGGGAATGGTACTCCGGGAAGGATTTGGAGGAAAAGGTTCTAGGGGGTTTTCGGCCATATTGTTAGTGGATGTGCCGGAGCGAAGGTCAGGCATTCTTTGTTCCTTTTTTTTCTTAATATAATATTCAAATTCGAAATCAAATCGGATGGGGTAAATAGATATTACACAGATAAATTAGGTTACGTATAATAATATGGTTTTCGTTTTTTTGCACACAAATCAATACAAATGAAAATTCGCTTTTATATAATTTAATAATGGGATTTTAGATTTTGAATGTTTTCCTTATTTCTATTTATTTTTTTCATTTGTTTAACTTAAACGCTAAGCTTACAGTAATAGCATTAGTAGTGTCATCTCTTCGTCGGCAGGCAAGATAGTTTCCTTCTGTCCTGATGGCTGGATCTGGAACGTACACTCCACTAGAGGCGTTTTCAGGACCTTCTAGCGACGATAGTTTTTTTTCTTTTGGGTCTTTATCGGATGCACCGGCTCACTTAGAGTTAGGGTTCTGGGACCGACAGGGGGAGCGAGTCGAGCGCGTCAATCACTTGCGTCGTAGGAATTTTTTCTGCACAACACTGCGGCTACTTTAGGCGACTGGTTTATGCGGTGCGGCGGCTACTTTATCTTACCACCTGTTATATTTCCACGGCGCGGCTGGTTAACACGGCGACTACTTGAGGCGACTGGTTATAGCACATGTGACGACACGATCGACAGATAACACGGCGGCTACTTGAGGCGACTGGTTACTTTAAAGTTTCAACGACACTACTGGGTTTTAACACGGCGGCTGCTTGAGGCGACTGGTTATTTATTCGTAATCGTTGAACACTCCCGCACTTCCTACCGGTCCCTGCTCGGGCGCCAGTTAATTAAACTTAATCACTTTTTCCTAAAAAAATAATTTTTATTTTTCACTGCGGTTGGGACTTCTGTCCTCTTACAGGTTACAATACGAACTAACTTACGATCTAACATAATTTCTACTTATCACCTATCTTAACCTAAAGCGGAGCATCGCGTACGTGAAGGAATGTGCTGGGTGTCGGATGAGTCGGGTTCGTTGGGAGAGGTGTTCTGTTTCTTGTGTGGAGATGCGCTGGGAGAATGTGGGAACTTATGGAGGGTGTTTGGTTGCACCTGTACGCTTATAGATCACGGTGCACTGCGGTCGTTGCTGGTTGTTGACCGGATGCTGGTGAATTCCAATGGATCGTGTTAACTTACATTTTTGAAATATCAGCCGTAAAAACATATTTATAACTGCGAAATCTTAATGCGATAGATAAAAGATCCGGCTGTATAACGGGCCCAACCATTAATATCTCGTTTAAGGATTTACCTGAGCTAGACTTTGCAGAAGCGTCGCATACCACTCTCAACTTGGTTGAAGAACTCGAGGGCTTTAAAACGCAGTGATGGGGCAGGAAATAATGCGGTTTTGTAAAATCTACCTGGGGTGCAATTTCCATATGTGATTGAATAAGAAGCTCGTCCATAAACTCCAAATATTGCTGATATAGCTCATGATTTTTTATGAATTTTCTTTCTAGAGAAAGCAGTCTCCTGAGAGCAACTTCGTATGAACTCCCTAACAGTTTCGGATCGAGTTTAAATGGTAACCTAACTATGTATCGACCAGATTCTAATCGAGAAAAATGCGCAGAAAAGTGAGCTTCGCATTCTGCTTCCTCATTCGTTTTCCCATTCGATATCTCATCAAAGCTTTCTATTTCCCAAAACCTTTTTAACGAATTACACAGTAGTTCATCACAATGTTGTGTTACGGCTTCTTGAACTCGTGTGCTGAAATTGCATGAAATGTTATTGGACGAAGGAATTTTGCCGGCGACTACCCAACCGAAAACTGTATTTTGTAATATAGGCAAGTTCGAATCCATTTTTATCCGGCCAACACGTAGTATATCATAAAAAATATCAACTCCAAGTAGTAAATCCACATGTTGAGGCAGATTAAACAGTGGATCGGACAACCGAATGTTATTAGGAATTTTCCAGTTATTCGTATCAATTTTACTGTCAGGTAGTAAGCCCGTGATCTGATGCGTTATGAACGCTTCGATCGTTGTGGTAAATGTGCTGAGATGAGATCCAATCAAAAGGGTAGCCTTGTATTTCGTTGATGTCTCGGTGTTATTAGCGCAAGTAAGAACAGTGTCAGAGCGGAGGCGCGGAACTCCTAATCGCTGCATGAGCCTTTCGGATATCATGTGAATCTGGGAGCCAGAATCTAAGAGGACGCGACAGGGCACTGGTTGGTTGAGTTTATTAAATATATTAATAATGGCTGTTGCCAAAATAGTATTTTCAGAGCAGCTAGCGTGCATAGTGTAACTTTGAGGATTGCCAGCGACGGCTGATGGAGACGGATCAGATTTACTAACTGTGGATTGGTAACAGTTCGAGGGGTGACTGACTGAGCTACGTGAGGGTGATGGTACCGGTGTCTGATAATTTTGGTGTAAATGCAAAAGTGTGTGGTGTCTTTTTCCACATTCATGGCAAGAGCTTGATGGGCAATTAACACTGGAATGCTCTGTAGTTTTTAAACAATTGAAGCAAAGATTTAGGCGTTTAATATGTTGAATACGATCTTTTACAGGCAAATTCAAAAATTGGTGGCAACGGTATATAAAATGACCTGCATTCGAACAATAGCTGCAAGAATTCTTGGTCGCAAGAAATAATTTTGGATGGGATTTTGGTGTACTTTTATAATTTTTGTCGAGCTTTGATGTCTCAGAAATATATAAGCTATTTGATAAATTACCTTCTAAATGTTGAGCTCTCTTCTTTAGAAAATTGACTAATTCCTTGAGACTTGGGAGGCGATCTACTGGAGCTTCATCATTCCACTTACTCAGTGTAGCGGTATCCAACTTTGATGTTATTAGAAACACAATCATGTCATCCCAATGATCGACTGGGCGCTGTAGATTTTTGAGCCCGGTCAGATGGTTGTTGACCTTGTCGATTAAAGCCCTTGACTTATTTTCCTTATCTTGCATTTTGATTATTAAGACCTTTATTCTGGCAATTGTGACGTAATAAATTTCTTCGTACTCGGGTCGTTCTGGCTTAGTGATTTCCTCGATATCCTTATCCTCGATTTTTGATTGCACATCGTTGAAAGTGTTAAAGGCCGATTCAAGAGCCTCCAAACGCACTTCAAGTTCGGGTAAAGAAACAGAAGATAGATCATTCTCGACTCTAACGGTAAAGTCCCTTAACCGTTTAATTTGATTAACGGCAACGGAACGTCTAGCTTTGAGTGCTTCTAATGCTTTCAAATTCTTGGCATTTGCCTTCGTATCCATGAATTCAGTTGAAGAGCTTGATTTTCCTAGAAGTGACGATTTTTCCGAAGAATCCTCCTCCTTTAGCGGCATGATTGCAAAATATGTACTTCAATTGTTGTGTGATGAAATGCAATTTTAAATTCGTGATTTTGACGAAAATCACGTCGGGGTCACCAATAATGTTGAGAAAAAGCAAGCTCTTTATCTTGCTATGCTGGGTCAAGACACGGTCTTGTCGTCCCAAAAAAAAGACAAAAAAAAACTATTTCCGTTTTTTTAGTTATTTCACAATGGCGGAGCGACACACGTCTTAGTCCTTTAACCTTTTATTTTAGAGTGAGTGAAAAATGACATGTATCATCAAAATGACAGCCAGAAGGGCTCAAACAAATATAAGTTGTCTTATAATGCATTAAAGTAAGATGTTAAAAAATTAATTCACACTGACGATTTTGACTTAACAGTTCATATTTTGCCTAAATAAAATTTTATAAAAAAGAAATATTGACTTTTAATTTTTAACAAAAAAATCGGACATTTCATGTGGTACAACCAAATATTTGAAAAGCTTTTACCGTTTGATGTGGATTTAAGACGGCGGCCTCTTTGGTCTGTACCTTTTCAAAAACAACGTTGGTGAAGCGATCACGATGGCGAGCGCCATTGCAGGACGAGGATAAGCGATATCTTATGGCCTAAATCGAACCAAATGGACCTAGACGACATGTGGTTCCAGCAGGATGTTGCTACGTGCCACACAGCGGTCGCCACGATTGACATTCTGCATGAACGCTAGATTTTTTCTTCAAATAAACCGCTATCGACCAAAGCCCTTATAGTCAAAATAACACAGGTAATCGCTTAAATTCAGCCGTACTATCCGGAAGAGTCATTGAAAATTGGACCCCAAGGACCCGTGCCACCGTAAGAAGCCGAGGCGGGCATTTGAACCAAGTTATATGTTATGCACAACGGCATATATGGGCCTTTCAAATAAAGAAAGAATTTTGTTAATACCTCACACACAGCTTGTTCTATTCCATTTCAAAATCTACCCGCCCTTATTGAAAAGTTTTTTATAACGCCTTCTGATGGGATATTTCCCCGGAACAATATAAATTTCAACTATTGGTTCTTCAGTAAAAAAGAAACAAGGCCATCGTAGGAGCCTTCTGCTTACTGAGCACTCTACCTACATGTTGGTCTCGATATGCCAAATACCTGAAGAGACAACAGGCTTCGCTCCACCATGAAAGTAGACTGGAAGTAACACAGTATGGCATTATAGAAGCGTACGCGGTATTAGATAAAGTGCACAAGGCCATAGAGGATCGTTGAAGAGAAAGGAGGACGAACACTGTTTCGCAGGGGGTGTACCCGAAGGTTCGGTGTTGGGGCCCTTGTTATGAAATGCTATGTATGATGAGACCTATGCTTTCCCCAAGAAGCGTTTCGCAAATGACATTTCCAAACACTTAGAAGAGAAGGTCTATATATATTGCATCTACGCAATATTTTAAATAAAAGCTGCCTCCAAGCCACAAGCTAAGAGTTGCGGATCATGAGACCGAATAGGTGCTTAATATGAACAGGAAATGGCGGGAATATTGCTGTTAGTGTTGGAAAACACAATATCATATCCAACTTAGTTACATTGATTTTCTGCTAAAGCATAACCACCTGGAATAAGATAGGAAAAAAACACCCAGAATCTAAGTGAACCTTTTGGGAGTGTGTCCAGTATTGGCAGCTAGAGATGGTTTCAGCCAGTTAGAATACGGAACTACGGCAACTTATTACTACATTTACCCATGTACCTTCCTGAGCTATTACTGGTTTAAAGCCATGTAAACGTGATAGACTACCATGACTTCTAAGCTTGCTTGATAAATACCTTTATAAGGGTCTACGAGTATTTCGAGTACTCTTCAGAAATAAATTTTAAGCTCGAAGTGGTACAATATTGGCATGGTACGCGTTAAATGATTTAAAAGCAAATAAGGCAGCTAGCAGGCAGAGGCCGTACACAATACACATGTGCGCTCTTGAAAATCGTAGGGGGAATTAATTTACGTCAGAGATGGTTAGGTCGAGGGCCCTTGTCGACATATGTTTCAAGATTCCAACCTAGGTTTTCCCCGAGAAATCCCCAAGATATCTGAGTATTTGTTGGACGACTTGTGGTCTAGCAGTCATCACTGGCAGTTCCGCGATTTGTCTTATCTCCGAAGACTTATCGACATTGATTTGAATCACTTCCGATAAAAGGTGTTTCATGTTGAACTACTTACAATGACTTTCCATACCATAGGTCTTATAATTTATATTTTATGTGGGATGGTTGGTTCTGCTTCTTTTCTAGGGGAAAAACCAGGATCAAAGTTAACCATTCAACAGACCAGCAGCTAAATGTGTAACCAATATTTCAGGGACACATATAGGGAGCTAAAGTATTTTTTAAGTATGGATACGTCATGAGGTTAAAAACTCAATAGAGACACCTCAGGAATCTGATCACCTTTAGCAAAGTACCACACAACATGTATTTAAGAGCCAACGATTCGTTTACAAAACCTTGGTTCCCATTTAAGTCCATGTCATGTTGTCATCTATGGCAAATGACTTCCCTCGCCTTCATGCACAACACTCATCAGGTGCATGTGCAACTGGCATCGTTGTGCAGCATGAATAATGAAGTGCACCGAATAATGGCGCACCATACGCTCACTCGAGCGTTCGAGCAATGCAAATTAATCTGATGAAGGAAGCACAAAAGGCACTATTGGGTGTGCAATTAAACGGTCGTTAGGAGAAGACCCCTAACGGCCTTGTATTGTTGTATGTGGTAACCACTGGTTAGTGTCATTTAAATGAAATTAAGGCGACAAACTCGACACAGGTTGCAACGATCATTCGTACATGGAACTCGGCTTATGTCTATTGTCTTTTATGTGCGATGGTAATGGGATGATCATGATCTTGATCGCCAGGCTATGGAGAAAGGGCTCGCCGGATAATTCAATTCTTTCTGTTTCAAATAATTGTTCCAGTTGGATAGGAATCAATAGGATTAATGAGGTTAATGAAGTTTTATGTAAATTTAATGTGCCCGATTAAGGCATAAAGAAAATTTGAGGTTGATAGTTTAAACGGAGCAATAGAGCACGTCGTCGAAGGCTGACTGACCATGGCACGAAACTTGCTTTATGTAATTGTTTCAATGAAAATCTTGGGTAAAAAAATTAATATTGAAGATGGTCCAGAGGGCGGGGTGCTTTTTCTGGACATTTTCGTCAAGGATACTGGTAACAGCAGCGCAGTCAAACTTTTTCGTCAAATCATTTCCGACAGTTTAATCCATGCGTAACATCACCTTTTCAATTAAATGTCCCATAAAGGGAGAATCGAGAAGCGGAAGGGTGGTTAGAGACCACGGCACAACAACATACATATACAGCTGACTCAAAGATGGCCTGTGGAGTTGGCATGTTCTTAAAAAAGTTACAGATATTGGGATCTGTTCGCCACTAGATCATGATAGGATTTTCAAGGCAGAGCGAAACCAGAAGCTTGTCGCTTGTACTAAGCATACATACAAACTACCAATACCACAATGTGTTCCAACAATCATACTGAAATCAAGGAAGACTTTCAACTACTATGTCTGGCCAAGCAGTGTGTTCTGCCCAAATCATTGTCCATTCATCCCAACGATCGTTGGTCCTCAATGATGTTTCTCACCAACTGATCGGCGAACTGATCTTTTATTTAAATTGTTCTAGGTGTTCTATGCGATATGTCTGTCACAATTATGCAGCGTTGTTCATTAGTTTCTGTCGAGGCAAACCGGTGAACTAAAGTGCTTGTTGGGACTTTAGTTCATCATTTCTTCCTTTCTACCCTCCGCAGATCGGAGGATCTGGAGACTCCCAAAGCTTTTCAAATAAAATTACACTAGGCAGGCTCATCTTCAGTTGGCACTAATCCTTGTCGGTCTGAGTGATAAACCGTTCTAGATTTTACTTATCGTAACTTACTGACGACGAAGCGGTGTCGTTCAAGAACTTTGAATTCGCGGAATTTCATTGACAGCTGAGCGCTGTTTTGAGTTGTGATGGCTAACTCGGGTACCTCTATTTACGTTGATCCACGCAAATTACGGAATTACGCTCCCTTCGGTGTACTTATGTCTTTCCTTATGCTGATGACTACGCTCCCTCACATCATTGCAACAATATACCCTGACAACACCACACTCGAAACAACATGAAAAATTGTTGACCATCCTTGGTGTTAAATATGGCAGATCTTCCTTGGATAAAATATTTCGAAGGTTCCTCGATGGGAGCTCCGGGAGAGAATCATCCAAGGAAGAGGAATGCAGAATAATTAAGGATAAGCTTGTACAGACAAAATAAGTAAGTATAAATTGGGTATCACAACAGTACAAGAAGTTCGACTTTCGAAGGGAACAATCATTAAGGATGACTACACTTTCGTTTGCAGTCGTACGGATTCACACAATTTTGGAACACGATTCTTCATCAGCATCAAAATTGTGGAGATCGTAATGTATGTAATATTTTACAACAGTCGGTGGTCAAAATCCGGTTGCGAAGGTACATTGTCCTACGAAAGAAAACACGAAGAGATAAAGGATACTTTTTATGAGGTAATGTATGAAATATTCGACGATTTCTCATCTTTCGATATGAATCGGAGACTTCAATGGGAAAATAGAATGGAGAAGAAAGTCACCATCTCTTATCCAAAGATACTAATCGCAGGATAATAATAAGCCAGCTCAAAAAATGTGAAGATGAGAACTACTTGTATAACATTCAAATACAAGAGAGTCTACTTGGATATCACCGAATGGAGTGATACGCAAACAAATTGATCTTTTTCTGATGGATAAAGGACACAATTACAACGTACTAGGATTGTGATTCTGACCTGATCATCACCAAAAGTCGAATCCAATCTCACAGAAGCGGAACACAGGAATGTTCGAAATAATTCAACGTTGAAAAGTTTGCCCTACTAGGCGAGGCATCTAAAGGCATTTTTGTCAGCAAAAGTACTTGCAAAAGTGTTGAAAGCAGGAAACAAATTAGGCTATTTCAAAGGTAAACCTTGGTTCGACAAAGAATGTGAGGAAAAAGTAAAAGCTCGTAATGTTCTAAAACTTCAAGCCTTGGAAATAGTGAAAAATTCACGCGTACAATACATCAAACCCTAAGAAATGAAGTCAGCCATCTCCTTTGGGATAAAAAGCGACAATGGCAAAGGAAAAGGTTTGCTAACATCTCTCAATGATAATGAGAAACTCGTTTCAGGCAACAAACTATTTGCAGCGATGGAGGAGATATGTCGATATACTGCACTAAGATCAAGCGGCATAGCAGAGAGGGTTTATCAATTAACTCAAATAAGGCAACCTTAGTCCCGTTTACAAAAAGGAGGAAATACAACTTTGCTCCGTCTCCCTAAACGGCACATTCGATTTTCCGAAGTCGAGTATCAAAGTATTAAACTTGACTGCAAACTTAACTGGTACTCCAACATTAAAAGCAATTTTGCCAAGGCGATTAAGACACTGTAGGCCTGTCGACGCACCAACGGGATTGAAACCTAAGATTGTATACCATACCGTCACTACCATATCATCACTTATGTCTTCTGTATGGTGGACAGAAGTTGAACAGAAAACTACAATAGTTCAATTTCAACGCCATCAGAGGATAGCATGTCTCGGCATTACAGGTGCCGTGCCAACTTGCCCGACGGTAGCCCAATATGCACTGATCGTAACTATTCCACTGCACCTTTTCATTAAAAAGTGGTAGAGCAATCAGACTCCTCCGTTCGGAAACGGACCGAATATGTAGACCATTGGGTTACATGGCCATTCCACAACACCTTCCTGAGCTGGATATTATTACCACAGTTACGGACGCATTACCGCACACGATCACCTTGGACAAACGATTTGAGATGCTGATCTCAAACCGCACAGCTTGGGAAAGCCGCGATCTCTTGCTAAATGTCAAAGGTCTCAGGTGGTACATACGGGGGTGGTTTGATAAGTACTTAGCCTTCAAAAGAAAAACAAAAATTTTGGAGAAATGGCGATTTATTTTTCAATATAGTCTCTTTTTAGCTTGATACACTTGACCCAGCGATGCTCCAACTTCTTTAACGTGTCCGAAAAATACGTTTTCTCGAGGTCTGCAAAGTAGGCCTCCGTGGCGGCGATGACCTCCTCATTCGACTGAAATGTCTGCCCGGTGAGTGAATTTTTCAAGTTTGGAAACAAAAATAAGTCGCACGGGGCCAAATCTGGAGAATACGGTGGATGGGGCAGCTGTTTGTAGCCCAATTTGGCCGTGGCGAGAGAGGAAGTGTGAGCCGGTGCGTTATCATGGTGGAAGAGCATTTTTTTCTTCGCCAACTGTTTTTTCTTCAATTCGGCGTCGAATCGGCCCAATAATTTGGCATAGTACAGCCCTGTGACCGTTTTGTCCTTCTCCAGGTAGTCGATGTGGATCACACCGTGTGAATCCCAGAAAACGGTGGCCATCACCTTTCCGGCCGATGGTACAGTCTTCGCCTTCTTTGGAGCACGTTCGCCCGGTGAAGTCCACTGTTTCGAGTTCCTTGGTCCTTGGTCTCTGGTGTGTACCAGTGGATCCATGTTTCGTCGACTGTCACGAAACGACGCAGAAAGTCCTTCGGATTGCGCTTAAACAGCGTCAAACACTGCTCTGAAGTGCTCCGGAGTGAGCAAACGCGGCACCCATCACGCCGACAGCTTTCTCATGCCCAAAATTTCATGCAGGATATGACCCATGTGATCTATTGAAATGCCTACTGTCTCAGCTATCTCGCGCACCTTCAATCGGCGGTCTGCCAATACGAGATCGTGGATTTTTGTCATGTTATCCTCCGTGGAAGCCGTTTTCGGGGCACCTGGACGTGGCTCATCAAAAACCGACGTGCGACCACGTTGAAACTCGTTAAACCAATTTTTGATGGTCGCCATCGAAGGAGAAGAGTCACCGTATACAGCATCCAAACGCTCTTTGATTTCGCTGCGCGATTTCCCTTCCAAAAACAAAAATCGAATCACCGACCGATATTGCTCTTTTTCCATTTTTTAAAATCCGCGGACACTCCCGCTTCCACACACGGTCAAAACAAAACTACGAGTCCGATCCGGATGAAATTTCAGTAGCCGTCTACTAGAATGTACTACACGATAGTATTTTGCTCTTGCGATACTGGCGCCATCTGGCGGTGGGGCTAAGTACTTATCGGACCACCCTCGTAGATGGCTCCAAGATGGATTTCGGCATTGGCGCTGGCATCTTTGCACCAAATCGAAAGATGTCCAAGGCTCTAGTCTCTAGTGTCTTCGAAGCCGAACTATACGCCATCCTAACGTGCGTCAAAATACACTTAGAAACTGGCAAAAGAGGAATCAATATACTCTCAGACATTTAGACATGAGCCCAAAGCGTTGGGCTCGTATAGTACGAACTCAAAATTCATCGAGGAATGCCACGATGCCCTGGAAGACATAGGCAAAAGAAATAAAGTCAAACTCTAGTGGGTGCCAGCTCACAAGGGCATTAAAGACAACGAAATAGCCGACCAACTCGCTAGGAAAGGTTCCAGCGAAAGGACATAAGTGCCGAACCTTTCTGCAAAATCCAAAGATTAATTTGCTCTTAGACGAATGGGAAAAATCACAACACCTGTAATTTTGGAACAGCGTTTAAGGACTCCGACAATCGAAGAGATTCATTAGGCCCCTGAACAAACTCTCTATCAATATTTTCAAATATAATAGATATCAGAAAACTGGTCAGCTACTTTTCGGGACACTGTAGTCTGAGATATCATTTTAATAAAATTAACCTCTCGTATGAAATCGAGTGTCGACTCTGTTTAGAGGACGAGGAAATTGCAGAGTACATACTATACGAGTGTGCTGCCCTCTGCCTGAGAAATCATGGCTCTTAAGAGGATCAGCTCAGCTCCTAGGCCAGACATCTTCAACTTTATTATGAACGTAGAAGAACTCCCCGTCTAATTAGCTAGCAGGCACAATAGACCTACACTGGACGCAGTGCCCTTTGCTTTCTGTCAGCATTAGCCCCCAATTAAAAAAAAAAAGCAGCATTGAAAAATGATATAAGAGATTCGGGTAAAACTGCAAAGCATCGAGAATTAAAGGAAGCAATCCATTGACTTAAAATCCACGATTCACAGGAGGTACATTCATTTGAATACGAATCAACGAGGAAGGGACAACATCAAAATGGGAAAAACAAGTACCACTGCTTGACAGCGACTTTATAAAACTTTTCAAACTCCTCATGGAGGAGCAATGACGAAGAAGGTCGTGCACACGACGAAGATGGTTGTTCCGCTGTTGGCACGTGATATTCCTTGACCTGTCCTACGTAAACAGTGCGGATTTTTTCATTAAGGGTATCCTTTATATGTAGGATTACGGGTGATACTAAGCGATGACTTGGTGAGGGGCCGATATAGCAAACTTGGCATTGAATTCGTCGGTAACTTTCGACTGCAGGTGTTGTTTAATCAGCATCCACTGCGTGGCTCGGCCTTTAGATGCTTTCTCTTGGTTGCGTTTGACGAGTTGGAAAATTTCCCTTAGTCTTTTTATTCGTTCTTCGGTGATCCGTGGGTTGTTCCGAGTTCTTAACGTGTGATCGTCGAAGGGAGCTTTGTGCCAGAAACACTGGGGAGTAATCTGCAATGGTGTTCTTGCCATGCAATCTATTGAATCGAACTCTATGGGCCTTGATAAGCTATGTCCAAAATGTATGACATTACTACTGCTGTATATTCTAAAATACTATATATATGTATATGTATATATATAATACTATGTATATTCTGTAAGATGGCCCTAAAATATAATGTACTTATACAAAAGGAGCAAAACACAAGACGATGTCTTCTTTACGAAACCTTTATTCGGAATGAATACAGAAATTAGTTAGCAGGACTATCTGATACAGTTTGAAATAGTACAAACTTTGTCATTGGTCATTTGATCGTATAATAGAACAATTCATATCATTGGTCAATCGATCTTATAATCCATATACGCATGCTTATTTTGCTGCGTTTACATCAAATGCAAATAGGGTGACATGAATATATAAATAAATGCAATCGCTTACACATTAAAATTATAATAAACTTAAACAAGGTGACATGGAATCTCTTACAACTCGATCATCCTGACTATAAATCGTCCTCGATTTATTAACTTATACAATATAATTAGATAAATTCAAATTACTTCTGTGCTCAAAGTCATTTAAATCTTAAATACCTTATTTATTACTAGATGCTATATATGTATAATATGTATAATAATAAAGTTTATGAGTATATTTACTTAACACGGAATTAGTTAAGTAAAACTAGTTTTAACATGAATTCTTAAAGGATAACTACGTTAATCGATATGTTGTATAGATCCTTATATGACGATATAAGGTTTCATATTTTGGGGAGATGCTATTCCCTCATACGGAACGCGAGATATCTGAAAGTTTTCGATATCTTTTATAACATATCTGTCATTTGGGAGTATTTTCGTTACTTCAAATGGTCCCTTATATTTAGGCAAAAGTTTCTTGTTTATCCCCGGTGTATTTACAGTATTTCTAATCATTAAATCAATCAATCAAATCGCCAACTTTGTATAAATGAGGTTTTTTATGTCGCTGATCATTATAAGTTTTATTAACGCCTTGGCTGTGAACGGTATTATCACTTGCTTGCCTACGCCATTCACTCAAATCTCTCGATTTTTCGACAACTATATTTTCTTCTAAACAACTTCGAATTTTATCGTTAATTACACCCCTTTGTGCTACACCGAAAACTAACATGCTTGGACTAAAGCCTGTACTCTTATTGATAACATTATTGAGAGCGAACTCAACTTTACTAAGATGTTTAGTCCAATCACCAGGTTCAATTTCAGATTCCTTGCTTAACATCGGCGTAAGGCTTCTGTTTATTCTTTCCACCTGTCCGTTTGATTGTGGTGAATTTGTAGCTACCTTAATATGTTGTACACCGGACTCTTGGCAGAACTTGTTGAACTCTTCCGAAGTAAAGCAACTACCTCTGTCGGATATTATACGGACTATATTACGGGACTATATGAGTGAAAGAAAATCTCTAAAGATTTTATAACTTCGCATGGTGTTGGTCGTATTCACCGCATAAAGTTTGGTGAACTTCGAAAAGCCATCGACAACTAGAAATATGTACTTTTTCTTATTTCGCACAGAAGATGGTAATGGACCATAGTGATCAACGTGGACTGTTTCAAAAGGCTGATCTCCTTTCGGAATGTTGTGTAATGTTCCTTCTTTTTTGCCAGTTGGTGCTGTAAAATGAATACACTTTAAGCAACTACATATATAATCCTTCACTTCATTTTGGGAAACCAATACGTTTACACCAACATGGCACAACACATCATGGTGAGTCTGAATTACATTCCTCTCCAGCTGCGATGTACATAGAAATATACTTTTCGATTAATTTCGTGATATACTAAGCCATTAATTAGTTCATAGTCCGAATTTTCTTTTTGTTCTAAAGCCTCTACCAATTGCCTTATGACAGGATCTTTTTGTTGCGCAGCGGCAAGTGCATGCTCGAATGAATCTGGTTCTATAATTAATATATTATGAGATCGGCTAAGTGCATCAACATGCGTCATCCTTTTGCCATCCCTATGTTCTATGACATAGTCATAGTCTTGCAACTCAAGAGCCCAACGAGAAATTCGTGGGTTTAAAAGCTTTTCGTTTAGAGTTAACGTAAGCGACTTGCAATCGGTTATAATTTTAAACTTAACACCTGTAAGATAGATTCTAAATCTCCTTAATGCCGATATAATATCTAAAGTTTCCAATTCATAAGAATGGTACCTGGATTCCACAGCAGTTGCGCGTTTGGAAAAAAAGAAAACTGGGTGGAAACGCTTATCTTCTTGGCGCTGCAGCAATACGGCTCCAAAACCTAAGCTGCTAGCGTCGCAGTGCAATTCAGTATCCGCTAGGGGGTTGTAAATTCTTAATAGAGGTGAATTTAATAATTTTTCTTTCAACTCTTGAAAAACCAACAACTCTGTTTTGCCAAACACAAATTCTGCATCCTTTTTCAAGAGATCGTAAAGGGGTTTTGATATTATCGAAAAATCTTTGATAAATTTGTGGAAATATGAGAAAAGGCCTAAAAAAGAGTGTACAGTTTTAAGATTGGTTGGAATGGGAAAGTCTGCGACCGCTTTTATACCATCAGCGTTTGGACTTATTCCATCTACCGATACTGTGTAACCTAGGTATGATATCGTTTCATGTAAAAATATACACTTGTCAAGTCGCAACTGTAGGCCATTGGCAGATATCACATTCAACACTTTTCTTAAAATTGTAAAGTGCTCCTCTTTTTTTTCCGAAGCAATAAGCAGGTCATCCATATAAACTAGCAACTCTCCTGATTTGATTAAGTCCTTAAACAATGAATTTATATATCTTTGGAATACTGATGGGGCGTTCTTAAGCCCGAAAGGCATTCGGAGATATTCAAACTGACCTATTGGCGTTATAAAAGAGGTGTACTTGATGGATTCATCCGCAACTTTTACATGATGAAAAGCACTTTTAAGGTCAAGAAGAGAAAAGTACATCTTACCGCGTAATCTATCTAAATGGTCTTCTATTAACGGAATCGGAAAATTATCTTTGACTGTCACTTTATTCAATTGCCTATAGTCAACGCAGAGACGTAACTCACCGGACTTCTTTTTCACTAGAACGATGGGCGATGCAAAAGGTGAGCTACTCTCACGGATAATTATCCTTTCAATTAAGTCGTCTATAATTGATTGTAATTCAAGTTTATGTGCGTAAGGCAGTCGTCTTGGCGTGCAATTGAAAATACTGTTCGCATCGGTTAAAATTATTTTCATCTCGAAATTATTATCATTGGAAAATTCTTTACAATTAATCTCACACCCGGTAAGAAAATTTTCGTACTTCAGTTTTTTCAACGGTAGTTAATTTCTCATTAATTTTCAAGTAAAAGGATTCGTTACTATTATCACACGTATCGATATTAAACATCTCAACACTTTCATCAAAATTATAATCTTTCACATTTGTTTCCGTCACATTATTTTCTTTCTTTTCATCTATTTGTAAATATAGCTTAATATTTGTTATCTGTAAAAAGTCCCTTCCTAATACAATAGCATTTTTCATCGTTTCATTCTTAACTACATACATATATACATGCATTTACATAATCATCATTAATTTTAATCATACAAAATACCTTACCAAAAACAATTAGCTTGCTACCATTTATGCCTACGAAATCATCAAGTGGGGCATCTATCGGAGTCATCAGATACGCTGGTATATATCGCTGCTTCACGAAGCTGATGGGGCTGCCGGTGTCGATCATCGTCATTGCATGCATCGTAACGCTGATGTCTTCAGATTCGTTCTTAAGGAAGGTGTATTCGAGAACGCCATGGAAATTTTCTAGGAAAGAATTTTGATGTTTCCTTGATGGGTTTTGGTGGGCATTAATCAGTACCATCACTGAAGTCGATTTCGGACAATCCTTGATAACGTGACCTTTTTGTCCGCATCGGAAGCATGAACCCCTCTCTCTGTGTGGCTTCGAGCAATTGGAAGCTATATGTCCCACGTCGTTGCAGTTAAAACACTTGACTTTGTTCTTAATTGCGTTTTCGATCTTAGGTGATGGAACTGTCTTGATATAGCCAGATGTTGACGGCTGATAATCTGACTTCATTTTTTCATACTTCCTAAGCGCATTCTTCAGCTCAGGTATACTATTGGCTGTCAGAAGGATTTGTTTATTATATATGGAATCAGGGATACCTTTAATGATGTAATTCATCAAGTCCTGATCGGCAATATCAGCGGTAGATGCGATTTCTTGCATAGTCAGAATGTACTGCTGACAACTTTCTTCTTTGCGCTTCTTACGGTTCCGCAGCATGTTGTGGACATCAGTTGCGGTTATATGACAATAAAACTCTTCCATCAATGCAGATTTTAATTCCGACCACGACTGGCACGATGTAGATCGTACAAATAGCTTCGCTGTCCCTTTAAGCATTCGCTTTGCATAGATAAAGCACTCGGTCTCACTTAAATGGTGCATGATCTTCACTTCATCTACATTCTTTATCCATTTGGTAACAGGATAGTTGTCATCAGCGGAAAACTCTTGTAGGGAATCTTCGATGTCACGTGAATTGTGTGCAGGAAAACATCTGTCGATTGGGCTGCTTAGCTCAGCGAGTCTTTTCTGCAAGGAGCGAATCTCCTCTTTCTTTCGCACCATTTCTCGTAATTTTTCCAATTGTTCTTCGATATTTTCATCTGATTCCAGCTCAACTACGGATTCCTCCTCATCGAAGCCACTGAGTAAAGTTCCAGGAAAAAATTCTTCCAATTCACTTCAATTTAGTGATGAAATGCCTTCTTGAAGTCGAATTTTGAGAATCGCTTTGATTCCATTAGTGGCCAAACCTATCTCGGCCAATTTCTCTTTAAGCGATGGAACCGTTGCGATTTCTACGAATTTTGTTGCTCGTGTTTTTGCGTCCATTATACCGATGATTACCGATAACCAAAAAAAAAAATATGTTCATACAAAACAATGACTTTACTATTGCTTTAATTTTACTTTATTATTTATTAATTATTAATAAATTAGTATTTCACTTAATACACAATCCCACTTCTGAGTTTGTAAGATGGCCCTAAAATATAATGTACTTATACAAAAGGAGCAAAACACGAGACGATGTCTTCTTTACGAAACCTTTATTCGGAATGAATACAGAAATTAGTTAGCAGGACTATCTGATATTGTTTGAAATAGTACAAACTTTGTCATTGGTCATTTGATCGTATAATAGAACAATTCATATCATTGGTCAATCGATCTTATAATCCATATACGCATGCTTATTTTGCTGCGTTTACATCAAATGCAAATAGGGTGACATGAATATATCGCTTACACATTAAAATTATAATAAACTTAAACAAGGTGACATGGAATCTCTTACAATTCTAAATACACATATACTGATCTGTTGCATTACCACCTCAACCATCCCATCCGAATGGAAAAAAATTAAAATAGTCCCTAAAAAAAAAATATATCAAGAAATGTTGTTGAATACAGACCTAAAGCTATCCAACCCTTTATATCCAAAGTCTTTAAAAATTGGTCTTGCGCCAAATGCGAAATTATTTAACTAGTCAGTCTGGCTTTCGACCTAAGAGAAGCTGCAAAACCGCGTTTTTACTAGTACCTGAAGAAATCCGGCAAGATTTAGACAATAAGAAAGCAACTCTTTTAACTATACTGGATTTTTCAAAAATCTTTGATATACGCAACCATTCGATCCTGTGAAATAAGTTGCGGAATAACTTTGCGTTCTCTTTTCCTTCCACTAAGCTAATGTTGTCGTATCTAAGTGGAAGGAAACGCGTAATTTCTGATGATAGTTCATGTAGCTTTATGACCATGCTAAATGGAATTCCACAAGCATCAATTCTCGGACCTACGTTATTTTCCTTATATGTAAATGACTTAAGTATGTACTGTAAAATCCATATGTACACGAATGATGTTCAGCTTTTTCTGGGTCGACCTCTCAAAGAATTTAATAATGCAATTAACGCACTGAATGAAGATCTATCTGAAATCTACGAATGGTCTATAAGACATGATTGGCGGCTTAGTCCAGCTAAGTCAAAAGTTGTTATTATTCACTACAAGGCATTTGATCTTTCACTTCTTCCGCGTGTTCACCTAAACCAAAAACCTATAGAGTGGATTAAGTCTGCTAAGAATCTTGGGATAGTTTTTAATCGTACTCTCAACTGGGATACTCACATTAATACAGCTATGCTAAGGTTTATGGCGGACTACGCCCTCTTCGGAGTACTCAGAATTTCTTACCCAGGAAAATTAAATTGATGCTTGCTTAATCCTAATTTCTGCCAGTCCTGCTATATGGGTGCAAAATCTTCTGCAAGCCTGATGCAAAGAACTGAGAGAACTGATTGTGGTTTATAATAATATTGCAAGATACGTATTCAATCTAAATAAAAGGAATCATGGCACCAAAAATAGTTTGAATAAATATGAATATAAATAGTGTTGATAGGCAATTGGATCTCTGGGAGTGAATCTTCCCACCTTCGATGGTTGTCTTTTGTGAATTGGCTATTCCTATTGGCCCCTTCCGTCGGGTTTTCTTGGGGTGTACTCGTATATGGCGATGTAATTGTTGTCTTACCTCCAGTTCATGTAGGTATTTCTGGAATTCCTTGCTGCTGAATTGTGGTTCATTAACGGTGATAAGGACTTTTGGTACTCCGTACCGACCAATGGTACGTTCTCGGACGGCTCGTTTGAGGGTACCGCACGTAGCTCTCCGAAGAGGTATAATTTCAGTCCACTTCGAAAAATTGTAAACTGCGGTAGTGGCCCTAAAAAGTCAGATTTAAGGTTTGCTAAATGTATCTCGGCATGTTAGCATCTTCTCTTTGGCTTAACACTGAGTCAGCTACAAACCTTGGCGATAGTTTTCCTGATCCCAGGGTATTCAGCACAAGGTTCGTTGTGGTTTTCTCGTAGAACCTTCCGTCTCTCATGTTTCGGCACACATAACTTCCAGGATGCGCAATCTTAATCATTGGATTGGCCTGCTATGTGCCGAAATGGTTGGCCTCTTGAGTTAAGGTAGTCTGGAAACCTCCCGGGATCTTTCTGAGACTCACTCAGCCTGCTCCGGCACTAATTGCACTCCGCTGTTACCGTCTCCAACCGAGTAAGGGCTGTCGTGACAGCGCATCTACCACCACTTTCCGATATTAGACGTCAAATTCGGTCCAGAGCCCACCTTGCAATTTTTCCCGAAAAGTTTCCGTTGCGCGCTGCCGTGTTGACTCATCTGGACAACTCCGTGGTTCCTTTGTAGTGCAGCATGCGTTCAGTGGACTGGTTGACGAGCCATTTTGTTGAATGTCCTGGTGTTTCGGCGCAGTGGATGTTTTTGTTGACTCTCTTTCTATGGATTTTTCCTCTGAGTCTCTGTTGTATGTCGCTGTGGTGACTCACTTGTACCGCCCCGTGGTTCTATGAATGGGGTAGGCTGCTCGATGAATCGCCCCATTGAGGTTCTTGCTTTTTTGGTTTTATCATTTGCCTTGGAGAGGGTGATGGACTCGCTGCCGCTTTCACTGGAGGTTCCGACCGAGGTTAGGAAATCTATTCCCAGGTCTAGGGGATCGATAGCTTCTGGGAGGACTAAGACTGGGATTGTGTCTTGTTCAAAATTATGCGTTATTTTCAGTATGTAACATCGTCACTTAAATTTGAGGAACAATAAAAAAAGGATTATACGGCTCACGCCTTAATGGCAGTGTACAGTGAGGTTAAACGTTTTAATAAATACGGTGCCTATACCTAACAGTGTATTGCTAATTCCCTTAATAACGTCTTTGCTTGTCAAAACCATAATAAAGTTCCGAAGACATACTTTCCTCGTTTATAAATTATAATCCTTTTAAAAGGTCCTAGCTGAATACTCTTATTACGGCGAGTATAACGCAGCGCACAATCAAAGCTCTATCTACGCGTACAACACGCATTTGTTTGCATCCCACGCAGAACTCTCAAACGAACTCTGCATACACAATTGCGGTCCACACACGTGCATCTAGGCAAATGTCTCAATTTAGTCAAAAAAAAAAAAAAGCAACATCCTCAACACAATCGATTCCACTTCACCTATTTTACGAATCACTTCTCCAGCAATCTAAAGATAAATACAAATAAATGAAATTAATTTCGAATTCCACTCGAGCACCGGCAAGATCACGTATATGGTCACCCACCGCCAGTTATAGTCCGGAGCCGAAGATCAGATTAACGTGGAATGGAATTGTTTATAAGACTCCCCAAACAAACGTCTACCTGCAAGTCGGTACAGGGAACAGATACCTTCACACTTCCACATTGCGTTCATGAAAGAGAATTTTCCTCGTATTCGGCCGAGCATACGTCAACAGCTGCTTAACTATTGTTACTGAGGGATGATGCAGTAATCCTCGATGTAATTCGATGGTTACAAGTGGATCGCAGCACTTGCCTACGCTGTCATTCGGAGTGGTTGTCTGCAGCAGGTGCCATATGCAATCCGATTCCATGTTGCTACCGCTGGTACGGGGGTGGGAACTTCTATAGATAGCGCCGTATGCACATTGTTCTTCTGTAGATCCCATGAATCCCGTCGTGAGCATATGGTTCCGGAAGCCGGAAACATGTTGCACACCCGGTGATTGTGGGAATTTATTCCCTGGCAACTATCCGTAAGTGTACGAGTCCGCTGAGTTTTTTCTAGATAAATACGAACTCGCATCTAAAAATACCCTCGCAAGTAAGATATTTTCCGGCTAATTGTACCGAGCGCAATCGCTTCAGTCCGAAAGTCTGGAAAAATTTTTTCTCTGTTTCTACGAGGGAGGAAAAACTTTACTTTCACGATGCGATGTTCAAACGACCTTCAAGGTCGGAATGGTTATTAAAGACGTGTATGGATGAAAGCAGCGGGGGGTCGCAGCAGTAGTGGCAAAGGTAGTGAAGGTAAATGGTGTAAACAACCTCCACGCCCCATGCTGGTTGTATTTATTCGGTTTGAATTCACTGTGCTTGTTCGCACCCACGCGCTTTATAGATTAGCTAAGAGATACGAGCACAGACAAGCAGGGAACTTTTGTGTTTGGCGCTTCAGTTAATTAAGAAGCCATGGCGGAAGTGAGTGTATAAATTTGAAATTTCTCTTCGGGGTGATGCGGCGAAGTTTTTACTAAGTTGAGAAAAGCATAGACAATGTATAAATACAGCATCGAAGTCGAGGTTAGGTATTCAGCATATCCCACGTCAGCCTCATGTGCGCCACGCGAGCATAGGCGGAATAGTCACAGACGTAAAGTTCAGCTGGGTTGCGCCCCCTATCATATGCCTTTTCCTTGTCCTTCGTGCGTCTAAAGTCGTTGAAAGTTGCATTATCAAACGGTCTCAAGAGAAAAATTCTAAAGATTTTAGCAAGAGTTTGATTCTCATTGTCAATATTGGGGAAGAAGACCATGCCAAGGGATAGCGAGCGTTAAGGTAGTGAAAATTATTTTCAATGCAGAGAGCAGCTGCTTTATATAGGGTGAGCCATGAGGTACTAGGAAGTCCGTTAAAATAAACACACATTTTTGTGAAATCAATATTTAGCCTTAAGTCAATGATGAATGGAAATAAACATCCTTCAGGTGCCCCCACAGCTTCTGTTGGGGACGAGGATTATCGATGACTTCATGAATAATTGAATCAATGACCGCAGTTTCAGTTTCTGTAAGGGCTAAATTGTTGTGGGTTATTATCATAAGCCCTGCTCTTCAAAATAACCCCATTAGAAAGAAGTATTAAGTTTTCATATTGCACGTCTTTGGAGTCAAATCAACTTCTTCTCTAACCGAAATAGTACCATTTTCAGATTTCGTAAGCAATATATTGATTATTTGAGGACTTCGAGGACTTCTGTGACTAGTAGCGCCATCCTGTTGAAACCAGAGATCGTTCAGACCCCAAGTGGTTAAATGTTGGAAAAAAAATTATTGCCTAATATGTTGCGATAACGCTTTTCATTTAATGTAAGTGCCTCACCAGCCAAATATTCGAAAAAGTATGAAGCAATGATGCCGTCAACCCATAATCACCGCTACACGGTGACTTTTCGGGGGTGCATTGTCTTTTCGTTAGTCTCGTGTTGGTTTTCTCGACCCGATACAATTATTTCGCTTATTTATATACTAAACTGGGAAGTTCGAGAAACGGCGAGCCTCTTTCCTCAACCAGAGTATATTGCTTCATAGACCGATCGGGAAGGGGCTGTAATACTATTAGATGTCGCTGACACAAATTATACCAGGTTGCGCAAAATGAATCACTCTATCGGAAGATGTTATCATTTTTGCAAATAGCGTCGTATGTCAATCATGTTCGACATTTATAAACTAGATAGCTGCAGTATACAAAAAAATAAGCAATGGAGCTCTATGCTCCGCAAAAGCATGGAATAATTGTGTCGATTGTTTTGGCCAATAATCGGTCGGTTGTGTTAGCGGAGCGTGAATTTCAACGTCGATTTCCTAATCGTGTCATGCCAATTGGGCATACATTCCGACGCTTTGCTACTCAACTCGAACAGACTGGAACCACAAGAGACCATGCAGGTCGTGGCCACCACCGGACTGGTCGTTCGGCCGAGAATATCGAGGCTGCGGCTGCCGATGTCGCTGAGAACGAAGATCATTGACCAGATGACGGGGTTCGAAATTGGGCATCCCCAGAGGGACCCTTTTAGTGAAAGACTTACACATGTTCCCATACAAAGTGCAAACAGGGCATCAGTTAGTGCCTGCTGACCGTCAGTCGCGTGTGAATTACTATCAAGCCATTCTTAATCCCAGCAACGAAGAGGACGATTTTGTCTCGAAAATCATCATGAGCGACGAGACGCATTTCCACTAAATCGGTTACGTCAATAAACAATAAACGGTTACGGCACTGAAAATTCGCGTGTAACGCACGCAGAACCATTACATCCAATCAAAGCCACTGTGTGGTGCGGCGTTCACGCGGGAGGAGTGATTGGGCCGTATTTTTTTGAGGACGCCATCGGCAGTACGGTCACTGTCACTGGCGAACGCTACAGGGTCATGATAAACAACGTCTTACTGCTGGAATTAAATGAGCGGGGCTTGGTGAACATATGGTTTCAACAAGAGAATACAACCGCACATACAGCACGAGCCACAATAGATATTGTGAAGGAAGCATTTCCTAATCGCGTAATCTCCCGTTTTGGCGATTGGCGATGGCATGGCCAGCAAGATCGTCCGATTCAACCATCCTAGATTTCTTTCTTTGGGGCTACTTAAAATCACGGGTTTATGCCAATAAGCCTCAGACAATCACAGCCCTTAAGGAGAATATTCGACAGGAATGCGAAAAATTATCACCGGAAATCTTGCGGAAAGTCATGGAAAATGCGATAAAACGGGTACAAATGTGTATCGACACTGGCGGCAGCCACTTGACTGATATCATATTTTTCACTTAACAAAAAAAAGTGTAAGGGTCCAAATAAAGATTTCCATCACTCGAAATCATTTTTTTTAATTTAGTAAATGTAAAATGATGATTAATTTTGCGCCACCTTGTTTTACACTGCCTCCAAGAGCATATGCAATGCAGCCGTTACCTATGTCGACCAGCAGGATCATGTACGACAAAATAAACTCTGCCAGTCGTACCCTTAGACGAATAATTGCTGTTGTGTATCCATGATGTTTCGTCGAATAGGCCTCTGTTCTGTCGCTTTTTCGAACCGGGGACGTCGTTGTGTCTTCGACCTGCTCAATTTGGACAGCTTTCATTCATTCGCAGCTTTTTCGACTGCTGAAATTATTCTCCCTTCATCTGGACTTTTCGGCGCATTTTCACCCTGTATACTTGCTGCATGTGGTTACCCCCGAATCGCGTCTCCAAGACCTTCTCTAGCGAAGCTTATTCTAGCTCTAGAAATGATTTTAGCATGCGTGAGTGAAATCTATTTTTCTTCGTCATTCAAATTGTTGGTTAATTTGGCTATTTCGAAATGTTTTCTGTATGTCGGCCATAACATTTTGACAATGGATACCCGAACTTTCATCTCTTTTCTGTTTTGTTCTATTCTGTTTTTCTGTTTTTTCGATTACAATTATTCCTAAGCGCACTCGACTTTATAAGTTCAGTTTTAAAGTGATTTTTCCACTTCCTCAAATTTACCTTCGTATTTTGCTTCCAATCTCTTCTTGGCATAATTAATTTGTTAATCGAAGTTGACTTCTAAGCTCTCAGATTCACTTTCTCGCTTAGTGTCAAGTCGATTCTAATTAGTAGTTCAGAGGCCAACAGTTTTATAAGCACAAACGTGTCACTCTTTGCACTTACTACCTTTTTAACCTCAAATAGCCTATGTATTTTCAGGGTGACTGAAATGATATTAAACGATATTACAGCCCTTAAAGAAGTAGTAGCCTCTTGCAGTGCTATGTATGAGTCAATCTAGGTAAATATCATTTCGCTCGCCTCGTGAAACTACCCTCAGTCATTTACCGATATATTTTGTTTTGGCTTGAAAATCTGCACACACCACATGTTGTGTGGAGACAGTCCCACCAGCTTAGGGCGTTTGGCACTCACATGGTTGACAACAGTCATACAATGAGCAAAAAAATCTCCACTCGTCCATGAAATGAAAGTAGTCTTCACCGGCTTAAGGTTTAGCTGTAGTGCCGCATACCAAGGTCCAAAAATGTTTTCCCCTTTTACGCTAATACTATGAGGACTTAGATCAGCATTAGGAAATATTTTGATTTCTCGGAAAACAAGTTTGAATGAGCTCCGTCATATGTTCAGAATCATTTTCCTGTTGGAAATTTCATGTCTTGGGTACATTTTTACCTACCTTTATATTTTTCCTCTGTAGGAATTCCACGAAGAATATCCTCAAATATGAACTTATTCCCCTTCATGGCTCATTATGAGACGCCTTTCTGATGACAAAGGTACCATCTGAACTCATTCGGTTTTTTGTCTCCTTGTCTATGACTTCTGTTCTGTGGTGTAGTATAACTAGCATAGAGCCCGTGGAAGATCAGAGTTGCTGTCAATTTTTTGATTCATTTGTTTTATAGCGTCTAGTTTTTAATAGCGACTTCGGGATTTGAAAGACTGCGAATAATAATTTCAATGAATTGGCTAAAGCGTAATTTGAACACTGAGAAATTGATGTCAGAAGTCAACACATTAGCTCCTAAATCACATTGTACTACTCTTAAAGACCAAGATATAAATAAAGCTTATTTTTCGTCAAACGCCTCCTTATTTTTTATGGAGAATTGATGTATCATCCTTCAACATGGTTGCATTTGATTCATTACTTTTTTACGTGGTTTCAGAGGATCTCGATATGATTGAATACAGGGTTGTAAGGCTTACATTATGTTGCCATAAAGTTGTCATAAAGGGACAGTCACCATCCGTCCATTCTCTTTTGGCAAGATATACTGTGAACCAAAAAAAAAACTGGGACACCTAGTACCCCTAAGTGTAACTTGAAATATCTCAGCAATTTTTTAGTATATTGAAACGAAATAAATTTCATATTAAAGCATGTTTTAATGCGATTTCAGTAACATAACCAAATTTGTTTTTGTTTCTCTAATTTTGACAACAATAAAATAAAACTTAAAATACCACAAGTTGTTTTACAAGGCCACTGTTAAAGGACCGTTACTCGGTTTCCTTATCTTAGATCAAATACTTATTCTGCTATTCAGTCAAATTGTTTACAGGTGCATATTGTTGTCATCAAGCTTCGTTGTGGAAAAAATGGAAAATAAACAGACATCTCGCGATATGAAAGCTTTAATAATTGATTATTATGAAAAAAAACACAGTATTCGTGAAATTGCTTCATTGATTAATAAACCCAAGTCAACCGAATCAAGTCAATAGAATCCTCGACATTTCTATATGACTCAATTAATTACATACCTTTCATCAAAACAATGCCTAGATGTCTTTTCCTGTTGTGAAACCCATTCCTTATCCACAACAATTTGGAGGTTTCAATATCTTTAAGCTAGATGTTTCATATTTCTTCTGATTCTCGGAGTAAAAGTGAAAAATACGAAGTTAGAATTCTAGCTACCTGTGGGTTCTACCTGCAACTATATAAAGGGTGAGTTATCTTATCTAATTAAAATTACCTTGCTGGCCCTGTGCGGGCACTCTAAAGCAAACAGCACGTTCTTAAATTATTAATAATAACGTTAGTAAACATAAATGAATAATTAAAGCTAAGAAAATTTTACAAAAAACGAAAACTTTGCATCTGATTGCGACTTTTTGATTTTATAAAAAACTTATAACTAACTCTTATATATGTATATACATAATATACAGTGATGGACAAAAAAATAAATACACCTGTAACCACTTAAAGATCTGCAGTATATCAGCTATCTTAAATAATGTATTAAAGAATCTTTTTTACCAAAGTACTACTACAAATAGTAGGTATTGTTCTGTTATATACAATTTACACATAAATGTTTTTCTTTTGGGATTATTGTTCGAAATTGTAAACAGGTCGGATTATAATGTGGACAAAAAAATAAATACAGTTCAATGTTCCGTCAGTAAATTTATTAGTGTTGCTAAAAATTAAAAGAAAATCAACTATTATATATCAATACTTAATACTTTATTGCATAGCCTTTATTTGTAATAATATCGTTCATTCTTTTGGGCATAGAATTGACAAGTTTCTGGCATGCCTCCAAAGATATAGACTCCCACGCCATTCGCACGGATTGCCACAATTCTTTTTTATTTCGAGGATTTGTAGTGCCAACAACATCTTTAACTTGCTTCCAAAGATTCTCTATTGGATTTAGATCCGGCGACTGAGCAGGCCACTCCAAAAGAGCAACACCATTGTTGGTAAACCATTCTTTTGTTGCTTTAGCGGTGTGCTTCGGATCATTGTCCTGTTGGAACGTCCACAACAACGGCATATTATCCTCGGCATGTGGCAACATTACGCTCTGGAGTATGTTCATATACACCTCTTTGGTCATAATCCCTTCTATAAGATGTGTCGGACCAACTCCATACCAAGAGAAGCATGCCCATACCATAATGCTGCCACCCCCATGTTTGACGGTTTTTTTTGTGTATTTTGGGTCAAGTGCCGTGTTGGGTGGACGTCTGACATTGTGTCTGCTGTCAGATCCAAACAAATTAAATTTGCACTCATCGCTCCAAAGAATGTTTCGCCACTTTTTTATACCCTGATCGCCGGACCACATTTTATGCTCAGAAGCGAACCTCATTCTACGCTTTACATTTTGCTTACTAAGCATTGGGACTTTCCTTGGCGATCTGGATGGAAGATTGGATTCCACAAGCCTTCGTCTAATCGTTCTCGCACTGACTGTAAGATTAGTGGCTTTTAAAATTTTGCTGGAAGAGATGAAAGGGTCCTTTTTCGCCTCTAACACTATCAAACGGTCGGTTTTCTTGCTCGTTTTTCGTGGACGCCCCCTTAATTCCTGCGCTGGTTTTGTTTTAAATGTATTTTGCACCATTCCTAAAGAGCAGCCCAGAGTTTTTGCTATATTGCGATAAGAATTTCCGTCGTGTTTCATTTTTTTTATTAACTTCCTCATCTCATCCGAACAGTGCTTGCTACGGCCCATTTCTTTCTATAAAACATTACTGATCTATTGTAATATTTTGTATTTTGTATTTGCTATTTATTTCTCTTAAGGTATTTATAAACTTAATTCATTATAACAATATAAATCCATATATAAACAATTGAATAAAACAAGAGAAATCAGGTGGCATTCGATATTTTAAACTGAATGAGTTCAAAATAGAGTTGAATGCTACTTCAAAAGGAAGAGTACAATTAGATGGGGTGGGGTGATTGAACAAAAAATAGAGAGAAAAAAAAAAAAAAAAAAACAATTTCCACTAATTTAATTTACTTGACATGATATTAATATTAATTAGATGTTATTTCGTAAACGATGCAAAAAAATAAAAAATAAAATAAAAATATGTATATAATCAGTGCACTAACATCAAAAGTAGAATTACAGTTAAATCAAAATATTAGAAATAAGAGAGTCCAATGTATAATAATCTTTAGAAAACAACCAATTTTTTACGCGTTTTAAAAAACATGCGGACATGTGAACACATCTGATATCTTCCGGGAGGACATTAAATAAACGATTACATATAACTGAATAGGAATTTCTATAAGCGGTGGTTCGGTAGTTTGGCACTTGTAGCAAGTTATGCGAATTATTTCGCATGTTATGGTTTGAGATTATACGAAAATTTCGATTGCCAGATTTCATAAAGAAGGCTTTTAAAACCTTAAAACAGTATAAGTGACGAACTGGGAGAATACCTAATTGACAAAACAAGGGAAAACTAGGATGCCTACTAGGTTTACGACAAATTTTTTTGCAGGACTAATAATGGCTGTACTTTCCACTTATATTCCAATCTAACTATTTTTTCAAACAATAAAACACACCTTTTCGCCTTTTAACTACAATAAAATCAACTCTTTTCCTATTTTCTATGAAAAACACTTCAATTTCGATACGCGTATTTATTTTTTTGTCCAACCAACAAATGACATAAAATGACATTAAAAAGATTTCCTCAATAACGGTAAACGATCTTGCATGTTTTTGTTAAGTGATTTTTCTATCTACTACCTACCTACTTCCCAGAAGATGTTAGGATATTCGGTAGAGGGTATAAGAGGAAAAAATTACAGTATTGCCAGCAAGAGTATGCTGTATTTATTTTTTTGTCCATCACTGTACATTCCCTAAATGAATCTTTTTTTTTGCAGATTTTTATTTTATAATTTTTTTGTTTATTTTGTATTTTTATTTTTATTTTATTTTTATTTTTTGTTTTTTGATATTTTGGTTTTATGTAAACTAACCCTAAAAACTACTACACCACCACCCGTGTCCTTATCTAAATCTACCTACCAATCGACGACGGAGCTTCCTTCAGCCACCAAAAGCGTTGATGCTGTCGAGCAACGTCTCTCGTATCTCGGCCACCCAATTGTTGGGGTGATAAGCCACGGAGATCAAGTTATTGGCTACTCGCTTACATCGAGTGGGGAATTTACAATTAGTACATATATATGAACACATATGGCTTTGTGAGAACAACCCTTTACTATTTGGGGTAATAATTTTCTTTTCCTTTGTGACAAACCTTATATATTTTAGGTTGGGCATGCGGCCTTTTGATTTGTTGGGGACCGTCCGTCCTCTTCACATTGTTGGGGCTGTCCGCCCATCGTTGCGAGACCGTCCGCCTCGGTCGGTTGGGGCCGTCCGCCCTTCGCTTTGGACCGTCTGTCCACATTCTTTGGACCGTCCGTCCACACTCTTTGAACCGTCCGTCTAACATGTCACCTTGTTGTTGGTGCCCCTTAAGATGGTTGAACCAAACCGGGCCATAGCTCTTAATTCGCCTTAGGAATACCGGTAAGTTCTTCCCTAATTAGGAAATGGCGGAGAAAAAAGGACGGGAGACAAATTTCGGAAGGGAGGGATGGAGAGGTTAAGGTTTCGTGCGTATTTTGCGCGTAACACCCACGCGCGGTGACAGTATGGTGAACGAGTGAGGGAGTTGTCCATTAATCCTTTCTTAAATGCACAATCGACACAGTCGATAAATTGACATAATGCACAACAAATAGGCATGGCCCACATTGCTGCATGACAACACGAGGCCACATACTGCACATTCGACGTTCCTGAAGCTGACGGAGTTGGGTAATGAAGTTTTGCCTCTCCCGCCTTACTCACCAGATTTATCCCTGACCGATTACCACCTTTTTCGAAGTTTGGGAAATCACCACCAAAATAAACACTTCATAAGCCCAGATGCCATAAAACAGGACTTTAAGGCCTTCTTAGCCTGAAAGGATAAGAACTTTTTTAGAAGAGGCAATTTTGCTTGAGTGGAACGTTGGAAAAATGTCACAGATGTAAATGAAGATCATTTTTTGGAATAAACTTTTTTCATTTTTGAAATAGCGTTGTTTATCTTTCCACGTAAAAATCTTCATATGTAACGACCTAATGTATGGTTATGACGTTGAAACCAAATCATCCCAATGAAAGCGATTTAGAACCAAGGCCGAAAAAGCAATCGAAGTTCGGTCAAAAGTGTAAGTTTTGCTCAATCTTTTCTTCGATTACAAAGGCGTGGTTCACCATGAATTTTTTTTTCGGAAGGTCTATAAGGAATATTATATAATATAGAAGATATACGCCGTCTCCGTGAAGCAATATGAAGAAAACGTCCGACGATAATGCACTTACTCACTCATCGTTATTCGTGCATAAGTTTTTGGTAAAAAATAACTTCGCAATCATGCCTCAATCACCGTGTTCACTGGACTTGGCCCACTGCCGGGCGGGGATTCCTCATGATTGAGGAGATAAAGTGCATATCAGAAGTGCTTTGAAGATTGAAAAAAAAAACAGAAATTGGTGAATAAATAAATATTGTTCATCTATAAAGAAATAATAATTTGTTGAGCGTTGACAGGCAGTAGTATTTTACAGATACGTTCGGAAATGTCGTACATTCCTGCTCGTGAAATGCAGCCTCGATGCGTGAAATGCGCAAAGAGCCACAGCAACGAGGAGTGCAATTTTGGGAGGGACAATGTCGCACCAAGAGAGCAGCTCGAATGCGTGCTTTGCAAGAGCAAGGGGCACCCCGCAAACTATCGGGGCTGTCCTAAGTTCCAAGAGCTTCAAAAAACTAACCAGGCCCGTCAGCAGAAGGCGATAGTTAAGCGTCCACTCAAACGCATCCAAACACCAGCCGTAACGGCGCAACTAACCTACGCCCAAATGGCGACAGGTCGCAACAGCACGGTACAACAGCCATCCAAAGCCCCAGTGCCCGTTTCCAAGGCACCGGCGGCCGATGTAGACCTGAAATCGATTCTACTCGCCATTCAAGTGCAGCTGAATCAGGTCCAACGGCAACTCCAAGACCATGCGGCTCGAGTGGACTATATCTACACGTGCCTGCCTGGCCTGGCGCAACATCAACCATAATGGGTACGCTGGCAGAGAGGCCCTTAAAAATCCTGGCGGTGAATGTTAATTCACTGATTAGGATCGAACGGAGAGCCGTGCTTTTTAAATTGTTAGAGGACGAAAGCCCAGATGTGCTGCTGGCTAGCGAAACTAAGCTAAACCAGAGGCACAAAATCCGGCACAGTTCATACAATACGAAGAGACCGACCCAACGCCACCCAAGGCGGGGGTGTCGCGATCTTCATTAATTAAAATTTAAACCATAAAGTCATATGTATATAGCAGTGAAGTGCGGAGGTTCCAGGTGCTAGAGGCATGCATTGTGTGCATCCCTCTCCAAAACGGAAAGCGGATGTATATTGTGTCAGCTTACGCACCTGATGCACCTCAACCTACAGTTTTCATTACAGAGCTCGAATCACTTTTTCGATCTCTGCGATTGACCTCAGCCGAAAACTATTACCTTTTGGCCGGAGATCTAAACGCCAAACATAGCGATTGGGGTAACATCACACCCAACACTAGAGGGAGCCTACTAAGCGATTGGTGGGGGCTACACGGTATTGAGTACAAACTCAAAATCCTTGCGACAGATAGTCCGTCGTTCCCCAGGAGCGGCTCCTATCTGGATCTTATGCTACTAGACACTCGACTCAGACTGGCAAACATAGACGAATGGGCTACGAACTGTCTACGGACTTTCGTATACGACAGTGACCACTGCGGACTTGGTGCCGTAGTTAAACTACCCGACGAAATTGTGGACTTGGGGGAATTCGTCCCGGCGCACACCACCTACGACTATAGTAGGGTGCGCTGGCCGCATTTCACCAGATCCCTGACGAGAGCACTCACTTTGAGCGCCTCCTTCCCACCATCCGATAGGAATCTGTCAAACGAAGAGATTGACAGATACCTCAAGGACATGGACTGTATAATCAAACAGACTATGGACAGAACGATACCACGCCAACGGCACAACGATACCACCAACGTCTACCGAAACGCGACCATTGACGCACTCCACAGACAAAAAAGTAGACTCTTGTCAAGACTCAAACTCTTGTACAGACAGTTTACTGAAAGACAAGATCCGGAAATCAGGACGCTGAAGTCATTGATTAGAAACCTCCAACATCTAATTAAGGAAAATTACAGACTATCTGTAAATTTGCATTGGAGCAACAAGATTCGGGCTATAAATTCCAGTAGCCCGAGCATGTTCCCACAAATAAATAAAATATTTCGGAGGAATAATCACAATAACATTCAGATGTTGAAAATCCCCAGATCGCCAGATAATGAACGGATCCTACGGACTGCGAACATTGATCCAGATGGTGCCGTCTTGGACGACAACTTCTTCGTGATCGAAGATCCTCAGGAGAGGGTGGAGGCGGTGGGAGTCGTTTTCCAGGAAGTGTATAAGGTGAATGAAAGCATTTGCCCAAACCACGACTTGGAAAATAGAGTCCTACTTCATCACTTCTACCTTCAATATGACATTGAGCATTGGCGATCTGAGAACCTTGGTTTTACCAGCTTCAATGACGACTTTCCGGCAAACGGTACCGTCACCAATGCTAGGCCTAACATCCTGTTCGTATCGAGGGTGGAGCTCCAGGGGATTTTTGATTCACTCAGGAAGAAGAAATCTGCAGGAGTTGACCAAGTACCCAATGTCGTGCTTAGACAGCTCCCACCAATCGCTGTAGAGAGGTACACTATCCTGTTCAACAATGCGCTGAATAATGCCTATTATCCGACGCATTGGAAGACAGCGGTAGTGCAACCTATCCCTAAAAGAGGTAAAGATACCTCGAACCCGGCGAATCTTCGGTCGATAAGTCTTCTGCCGTGCATCAGCAAGGTCTTCGAGAAGGTGATCAATAGAGCCCTGACTCAATGGGTTGAGGACAATAATATCATCCCGGATAACCAATTCGGTTTCAAAGCGGGGCATGACACTATTCATGCTGCGTCGAAACTCGTATCGGATATCCAATGGAACAAATGCAAGAACCAATGCACGGGTGCCTGCCTGATTGACTTGGAAAAGGCCTTCGATACCGTATGGTTGGAAGGGCTCTACTACAAGCTCAACCGGCTGGGCATAAGTAAACCACTGCTATATATGATTTTGAATATGTTAACAGGTAGAAAGTTCGTTGTGAAAATTGCCAACGTGACTTCTACCCAAATATTTGACATTAAAAATGGACTACAACAAGGCACGGTGAACTCGCCGATCCTGTTCAATATTTACCTCAGTGATCTGCTAGGTTCGCTCCACCACTCAATAGCGTACGCAGACGATCTGGTTGCGTACAGATCTGGTCCGAAAGTCGAGGTCATTAAGACGCTCTTGCAGTGTGACTTTGAAAAAATTCAAGGGTTTTGCGATAACTGGAAGTTGAAAATCAACTTTCAGAAATGTAAAGGATTCGGGTGTTTGAGAGGCAGTGTCTGAGGTCCTGCCTTGGATTGCACAGAACACCAGAATCTCAGTACATAAAATTCTACTCCAATGAGGTCCTATATAACAGGGCCAAAATTATTCGAATAGATAACTTTTTGATTAGGTTAATTCGAAGGCACATGGCGAGGGCCATGACCTCGACCAACAACCTGATCTCTGGGGCGTTCTACCCCAACGAGCGCTATTCCGAGCTTGCGTGTCTTAAAGGCTTTGTTCCCCCCGAAGCGTTCCTCCAATTCGACATGGACGGGCTGATCCAGGATAGAGATGCGGTGCCCGTAATTTTCCACGTGGCCCGTAACGCTGTGGAACGGCGACTGCTCTATGGGCGCGAGGTTGTGCTCCGCGAGCCGGAGCGACTGCGGTTTAGTATGGCGGTATCGAGTCACGATCGGCGAGACGTCGTCCGGCAGCACCAACGTTTTTGGTGGCTGGAGGGGACACCGTCGGCGACTGAGTAATAGGATAAACCAGCCAGCCAACAATACCAGTGGCTGGCTCGCATAGCTTAGGGCTATGCCTAGCATAAGGTAAAATTAGACAAAAAAAAAAAAAGATATATACATATGTATATAAAATATATATAATGTACATATTTTAGTTAAGTTAGAATAAGATAGGTTTAGTTAGATTTAATTAGTTTTAGATAGGCTTAAGTTTTATATAAAATATATAAAAATGATCATATGCTAAGTTTTTTCTTAATAAAAACCATTTTTCTTAGCTTAAGTTAGATATTATAATGTTAATAGAATTTATGTAATCGTCGAAAGACATATGTTTCAATTGTTCTGTTTGTTTTAGAGTGTCCGTATAGAGGCCAGTAAAATAGTTAGATTTGTTAAAATAGTTAAGCTAGTTTTAAACATTTTTGACTAGGGTAAGATAGATATAAGATAATACTGAATAAAAAATGAATTAAAAAAAAAAAAAAAAAAAAAAAAAACAAAAACACAAAAAAAAAAATTGACTTGTACAGATTTTAGTTCAATTATCTTTATCTCCCATTTGTAAAGTCTAATCGGATATATTGATGATCACCACCTGTAGCTTTCGGTCGCTTCCTTGATAGTTTTCTCCACGGCAGGGACGGCTTTATCATCTGTGAACGTAGCAACAGTGGTGCCTTCACTTTGTGGTAGATCATTAGTATACATATAGCAGGAATAACTATGGTCCTAATACACTGCCTTGTGGTACACCGGCTTTTATTTCTCTTTTTTTATTCTCTAGTATTCTGAGTATTTTCTTGGTTTTCTTAATTTGTTGCTCAACCCTCTATGTTATGTTAATTAGAACCGGTTTTTCGCCTTTCAACTTTTTTTTTGTGAAGGTCCCTGAAGATTATTGGTTCCTAGACAATACTTAAACGATTTAGCACTTTGGGGACAATTTTGATCGAACTATTCGTAAAATAATAAAATAACGATTCAAACAATCGAAAATTTCGTCTAAAATTGGGTTGGGCTATTGCAAAGTCTGTCTTTGGATATCATACTCCAGAACATATCGGAAGATTTACTCTTTTGAAAATCAAATATCACACATTAAAAAATCTTGAACGATGGCAAAATATAAGGCTATTTTAAAAATAAACAAACCGATAAGCCACTTTTGTAAACTAACAAGACTTGTAGACATCGAATATACATATGTATATAGTCCAGAAAGTCCACCGTTTCTTTACAGTATATTCTCCTAGTTAGCTTTAATTAATTCCAATCAACCCAATCCAATCCAATCCAATGCAAGTCAAAGTCATGGCGACCACATATCAAATAGTCAGTGTTGTTCCAAATCCTACTTAATCGCTCAATCATCTAATCCTGTTCTTCTGCATCAATAGCCTTCACCGATTTGTCATCCACATACCTCAATTAAACTTTCTACGCGCGAACAAGTTAAGCAGCTTACGACTCTGGTGCTCCATAAACGTGAACATTCGCACATCTCTATTCCCGTGTGTAATTACCACCATAAGATATGTAACAGCTCATAGAAAGTCCAATGGTTAATCACATACATTTCCCCACCGAGCCTGACTCATTCCGATAAAACACATTTCTCCCCAGTCACAAGCCACTCAGTAGTCATTTCAACCGATCAAATACAAAACCGGCATCAGCTACACCGTCTCTATGTACTGGCATTGAATTACATGTCGCTTACTAACCTAACCTTTGCCAGTCGTCACAATGGTCACAATGCACAAGTACCGATAGATGACGTACAAAACAATAAGCACAAAACGAAAAAGATGAAACGCTTTCAGCCTTTAAGCTGCGCTGTAAAGAGAGGAAAAAATAAAAACGAAAGTCTGACTCACTGTCGTCGTCGGTATTTCCGAGAATTCAGCTTACACACTAACTCGGTACAACAATTAAAAAATTGCAAACTGAAATTTTATCACTCGATGAAAATAAATGTTTGGCTTATTCTGCAAAAGATAAATTCGAGTAAACATACCGAGCAAGGTGGGCAAAAACTAAGCCAAACGGGCGGACGCGCGTTCAAGAGATTAGGTGACCGAACGGCGGTGATCCAAGCTTTTTCTGCCATCTGTATAAGTGTGTCACGTACCTAATGATGAACATTTTATAAAATAATTTTGAACTTGCAGTTGATAGCGAAATAGGTCCACAGTCTTGATGCACGTGTGAGAAATTGAGTTACGTCTTCGGATAAATTTGAGATATTCACGCGTTTAGTTTACTCTGAAACTACATCCACAAGTGTGCAAGCATTCGGTACCACCGGGTGGTATAATATACAAATGTTTTCTCGGATTTGTTTACAGTAATTCTCACATAACACCAAGAGTTAGAAGCGATCGCTTATGCATTCATAAAGAAGGTTACCATGGGTTACTTGATCCGTATCAATTCAAGGTTCAAAATCGGAATATAGCAGCCTATCACTGTCAAAAGACTCAGCCAAAAGCTTATACCTTATTTACTTATATGGCGCCACAGTCCGCGGTGAACCTGGGCCTCAACCAACAAGCATTTCCAGCTGGCACGATCTTTCGCCAGCTGTTTCCAGCGCCGCACGCCCAGACGGTTGAGGTCCTCTTCCACCTGCGTGCGCCACCGAAGATTCAGCGGTCCCCTGCTGCGTCGTCCCTCCGGGTTGAATTCGAAGACTCTTCGGGCCGGAGCCGTGTTGTCCACCCGCTCTACATGGCCCAGCCATCTTAGACGTTGGATCCGGAGACGTCGTACCAGGTCCATGTCGCTGTACAGCCAGTACAGTTCTTCGTTGTATCTTCTCCTCTAACACCAGTATAAACGGGACCATAGATTAAACGCAGAATTTTCCTCTCGAAACGACCAAGAGCGTCCTCATCCGCTTTAGTTAAAGTCCAAGCCTCCGCGCCGTAAAGGAGGACTGGGATGATTAAGGTTTTGTACAACGTTATTTTGGTCTTTCGAGAGAGGGCTCTACTTCTCAATTGCCTCTTGAGCCCAAAGAAGCAGCGGTTGGCAAGAGTTATTCTGCGTTTTATCTCAGCGCTGGTGTTGTTGTCGCTGGTCATAAGTGAGCCAAGGTAGACAACATGACGTTCTGGCCCAGACGTCGGTGTTGTGTGTCTTTTTTCGATGACAGCATATATTTGGTCTTACCCTCGTTAACGCTAAGACCCACTTTGGCCGCTTCCGTCTCAATGCTTATGAATGCCTCATTGACGTCTCGCTGCGATCTCCCGATCACGTCAATATCATCTGCGTACGCAAGCAGTTGGGAGAACTTGAAATAAATCGTACCTCTTGTGTTGGCCAGTGATTATGATGTTAAAGAAATTGCATGACCGTGCGTCGCCTTGTCTAAATCCTTTTTTAACACCAAAGGTCTGGGTTAGCTTATTACGGAGCAGCAAGAATTCTCCATTGTCGACCTGCACAATCGGACGAGTTTGGCAGGGATGTTAAAACTAGACATGGCACCGTATAGCTCGTCTCTATGCACACTGTCATACGCGGCTTTAAAATCGATGAAAAGGTGGTTGCGTATCGATTTGAAATTCTTGGGTCTTCTCCAAGATCTGCCGCAGTGTGAATATTTGATCTATTGTGGATTTGCCTGGCCTGAAGCCACACTGATAAGAGCCGATCAGGTTATCCACAAAAGGCTTCAGACGTTCACACAATACGGCAGAGAAGATCTTGTATGCGACGTTGAGGAGACTTATTCCCTTCAAATTGGCGCAATTATAGAGGTCTCCTTTCTTGTGGACCGGTGGAACGATGCTGAGATTCCATTCGTCGCGCATGCTTTCCTCCGACCATATTTTACAGATAAGTTGGTGCATGCGCCTTACCAACTCATCTCCAGCCGCCTTGAAAAGATCAGCAGACAGGCCGTCCGCGCCAGCCGCTTTATTAGACTTAAGTCTCGATATCGCTATTTTGACTTCGTCTGTGTCGGGTGGACGGGATTCTCTTACGTCATCATCCGTGGCGAATGGATCATTCTGCCTGACAGCGGTATCTTGTCTGTCATCGCCGTTATACAGTCTGCAGAAGTGGTCCTGCCATATTCTCAGCATCGACTGTGATTCTACTACTAGATCGCCGTTTTCATCCCGGCAGGCTTCTGCTCTGGCTTTATAGCCCTGACATGTTCGTTTTACTTTTTGGTAAAACTTTCGAGCTTCATTCCTGTTATGACATCTCTCCATTTCCTCGATCTCACGCTTTTCGTGCTCCTTTTTTTTCTTTCTGAAAAGCGCATGTTCTTCCCTTCTTTTCTGCTTGTAGAGCTCGCAAGCAGCTCTCGTCCGTCTATGCAGCATGGTTTTGTATGCGTCTTGCTTTGCTGCATAGGCTCGTTTGCATTGCAGGTCAAACCAGGGGTTTCTAGGCGGTCTCGATTTGAAACCCAGTACATCAGAGGCAACGTCTCTGGTTGCGTTCTGGCCATGCTCTCACTGCTGGTCTGTGGATAGTGTCGTCGTTGTTGGGGTTTGAGAGAGCTTGAGGGAAACGCGATCGGCAAAGATTCTAGCGGTCTCTTGCGATTGTAGCTTTCCAACGTCAAACTTGCCTTGTCCTACTCGACTCCGTAACATTCTCGATATCCTCATTCGTGACCTGGCTACAACAAGGTAGTGATCTGAGTTGATGTTGGTTACTCGGAAAGTTCGCACGTCGAGAATTCTGGAGGAGTGTCTGGCGTCGATCGCAATATGATCAATCTGGTTGGTAGTCGATTGATCAGGGGACCGCCAAGCTCCGTTCTGAATGTTCAAAATTTGGAAGTCATATGCTAGCTACTAAGAAGATGCACTCCGAGAAAAAGTTCGCAAAATCTGTATCCGTTCTTGAATGTCGCTCTATGTAGGCTGTAATTGTCAAGCATTGCTCAAGTCGTTTTTATGTATTTATGTTCGTGAAATTCGTCTTTGATGTTGCTATTTTTGCAATTGGATGTGGACACATATAAGGCGGCATTATATAGACTTACGACAATGATAGACAAACTTTTGACGGATAGTTATGCTGAGAGCTTAAAACGTTTTACCTTAGTTGGCACCGCATAACAAATCCACAAAACCTGTATAGATAAACTATTATTTTTATAACTTCCCCTCCACAATGACTTTTCCTTCTGTTTGGAAATCTATATGGACTTTACTGGTCCTAAAAACGATCTACGTCGTTTTATAAAGGAAAATCTGATGACTGCACTGCCTCTCCGTCCTTAAATGATGAACTAAATTAACTTAATGATGAATTCATTATTGGCCTCAATGGTCTTGCTGCCATATTTCTAAAAATAATGTTCCACCATTCTTTCTGTCCCTCTCTCAAAAATCCTCAGTCTCTATCTCTTTCTCTAGCAGAATTCCCCCAAATATGGAAAACTTTCTTTATAACCCTCATACACAAAAAAGGCCAAATATTGCTTTCTAAAGTGCAGGTCTACAGCCGCATGCCTTGTTAAATGTGTGTCCCTTACCCTATCAGCCTTAGGGGATAACAAGGAAGTCGAGGCTATTTCAACCGACTTAAAAGCATTCGATAATTGTTTTTAAGGACTGGCACTCATCAAATTGTTTACCCTTAGGTTTGAAACCAGTTTCTTGAGGTGAATTTCTTCATACCTGAAAAAATGCTAAAAGAGTGTTGCGAATTAGATCTGCTTTTTTTCGTTTTCTGAAATTCTTCTGGTGCCTCCCAATGTAGCCATTTAGGTCCACTTCTTTTAATTTTTACCATTAAAGACATGGAAATGGTCATTAAAAATGTCCACACCTCACTGTACACCTACAACAGCAAATTCTTCAGGATCCTTTCCACAAGGGCTGACTCTTCCCTAATTCAACCTGATCTCGACAGTTTTTTTTCTGATGCTCCAAAGATTTCCAAGTGTCGGTTGTGTGTCAGTTGGTCACTTTTTCACGAAAATGCAGCAAATTTTCTCTATTTTCTCTACACTCAACCCAAGTGGTCCGTGGCTTAGGCATATTATGCGACCAGAGGGTTATTGAAAACGGTGGTCTAAGGAATTCTCAAACCCCTATGTGATCCGATCCCTCCACTTTGTGCATCCTCTTTTTGCAGACGCCTCTAAAGTGTGGTCCCCTTACTAACAAAGTCACATTTTCAGAATAGGGGGTATCCAACGTTCTCTTTTTCAAGATCTGTCCTGGAATAATCTTTCGTCTTTCTTGCCCTTTCAAGACCGTCTAAAGCTAATCAGCCTGAATTCGCTTCAAGAACGAAGAGAGCTACGCGACACCCTCTTGATTCATCGACTCATAACGGGTACCATTGACTGCGCGAGAGCTCTATCTTCTTTAAAACTATTTTTCATAATATACAAAATCTTCGTCTCATTTATCTAAACCTTAGCGATACCTCCTTAAAACTTGGTATTTTCAATCGCTCTGCCTAACAACGACCAGCTTGTTTTAAGCCGAATAAATAGCGGTATTGCCACCATAATAAAAAGAAATCAAAAATTAAATTTATAGAATTCGCCGCAGATTTTACGCTTTTTAACAAGCCTTGATTCGACTTCTTAGAACTCTTTGATGACTATTTATAGCAAACCAGAGAATATTTGGCTGCATGTGGTATATTAAGAGAACTAATAGACCATCAAGGTATAAGCGGAAAAAGAGGAAAATAATTAACTGAAGTTTGTGAGTATTATCTCATGTAAGTCCCACCTATGTTCTAATAAGAACTCCCATTAAATGTCAGCAGCTTAATTCGAACGGTACGATTGGTTCGATTGGTACAATATTCATTGCATTATGATTAATAAGTCCATATATGAGTATGTTCAACAATTATGGGGAATTTTTTGTTGCGGATTGTATCGGTAAGCATTTCCGAAAAATCTTTGTACATTGCCACAAATCGGTTGTTTACTCTACTATTAGCTATCTTACAGATTACATGTGTTTTGGTAATATTTGCGATTAAATATTTGTTTACAAAATGGATCAGGGAATTTGCAATAAATAGCTATAAAAATAGAGCAAGGTTTTCGGTGAAGTTGCTATGAGTAAAATTAGTACTTACAAGTGTTATAAGAGTTTTCAAGAAAGCCATAAAAGCACTGAAGGTGAACTAAAGATGTTGTTTGAATTATATCAACAACAATACAGAAACGGTTCATACTTGAAACGAGAGTATTGTGTTTTTTAATTTTAACGACATGAGTGTACCATGAGTTCTTACTTAACTTCCAATGATCAATCTGTCCACAGTACTATCCACAAAAGAAAGACGTTAAAATAAACTTTCTCGTAAACTTTAAGCCAATCGAACCTTATAATTCCCTAACGACGCGACGTAACCCCAAAGTTATCTAATCGGCTTGTTATTTACCTTCTCCTTTAAGGTACTCGTAAAGAAATAGCAGTAGAAAGGATATCTTCGTTCAAATTTATTTTTTTTCTTAAACTTATTCCAGAGTGTACGCAGCCATGAAACTTTTTTTTGTTTGTTGCTATCATAAACACCTCCTAGCCATATACGAGGACTTACCCTCTATTGCCAACTCAAGCCATTTGTGATTTGATTACTTTTCCATGATCATTGCAAAAGGTTATGCGCGATCTTCATACGTATGATGCACTCTTTTATGAACGTATGTAGTGCCAGAAGTTATATCGCTAGTCACCGTTCATAACAATTTGTCTGCGCTCTACTAGTTTCGTAAAAAGAGTGAGTGCTGAAGTTGCAACAAGAAACGTTTATTTGAATCCTGTTCTGGATTTCAAGAGTGTTAAAAAGTTGTTTGTCAGACCACGGAACAACGATATTAACATGTGCCGTATTAACACCAACCACGTTTTGGACGGCATTAATGGCGGTTTGTTCGACCTTCAATGGAATATAATCTAAATATTTCAACTGAGGCGATTGCTCAGAGATTTAATACTAACCGTTCGACAACATTTCGCCATTTAAGGATTTTTTGATTCACTTTCAAGCTCGACACATGAGTGCCGCATTCTTTGATGGAAAGAAATAAGCTAGAGTCCAACTCCGTGAATAATGCAAGAAAGTCGTGGGTTTTGCCAAATTGAAATGATGTCATTCCCCAAAATGATTATAATTTAAAATGGAAAATCTGTCAGCACCAACAATATTCACCAGACACTGCACCTTCAAGCTTTCTTCTGTTCTGCTTTTATAATGTGAATGGAGGGGTTGTTCCAATATTTGGATTGGGTTTTCAGAGCCAGGAAAGACAGTTTTGTTTGTTAACTCGTACGTTTCCAGATAAATGGAAATCAATACCATTACTTGTGTCCGAATCCCCCGGGCGACGCACGATACAACGACAATACGGAACGTGAGCATAAGTTCAGAGAGGATCGACACTGGCGACGCCTTTTCTTGGTCGAGGATGTATAGGAGAAAGTCAATGTGATTGGTGCTTTTTTCAAATCTGTGTACGCGATTGAATTTATGGTATTTTTGAACCATTCACAGCTTCTTGCAACAATAGAGAATTGGCGATCTAATAATATTGATTTTATCGCTTTCAATATGAAAACCTGCAAATGACAATGTCGCTAATGAACGAATCTCTACCAGTTTGTTCGTATGAAAGGATATTCTCCTGGTCTTGGTTAAAAATAAAAAGTCGACAGGAATAGATGGTACCCAAACGTCGTTTTAAGACCCCTGCCAATTGAAGCAGTAGATATTCCCATAACTCTGCTAATATCCGATTATTTAGTAAGGGTTTTGAAAAGTAGTAAAAAAAGTAGGTTAAAAAAAGTAGCTCTAATTAAATGGGTTGGGGAAAGAAAATATAAAAAGCCCAATGTACGGGTGCTTGTCTGGTCGACTTTGAAAAGATCTTCGACACCGTATGGTTAGAAGGTCTGTTCTATAAACTCACCAGGCGAGGCATGCCAAATCACCTTCCATACATGATTTCCGAAGAGACTATGGGAAAGAAGTTTTTTTGTTAAATGTGACAATGTTACTTTAATTAGGATCCTTGATATTAAAAATAAGTTCCAAAAGTCGGAAAGGATACCAGAATGAACTGCAGGAAATTCGCGTTCATGAACAATATGAGGCAACATGAACAATTATTGATGTACGGCTTGATCTATATCAATATTTCAATAGACATACTCGTATAGCCTCTTGTCTGCTGGAGCTAAGAAAGCATTCGGTATGACAAGGAATCTGTTTCATGGCAGTGAACTTGACTGCGGGGTAGAAATCATATGCTATCTGGCCCTAATAAGGCCCATCATCGCATATGGCTGTCCGGCGTGGTTTAATGAAGCGCCATCTTACGTATTCGAGAGGCAGTGCCTTAGGGTCTGTCTTAAAATATACAGAGCACCAGTCTCATTTCATTAAGTAGTACCCAAATAGGGTCCTGTATGACGGAGCAGGCCTACATGAACACGACAATTCTTTTGTTAAAATGATCCGAAAGTCGATGGCAAGGGCAATGACTCCTGGCCTTACTACCCCAATTATAGATACCACGGGAACACATTCACCCACAAGCCTCTCCATATTAATTCCGAAAAGATAGTGCGAAATATAGATGGTATTCCGGTAATCTACCATCAACACCGGGGCACCAGGGACAAATGGCAACGCGACAGGTACGTTGACTGTGCTCATGAGCTCATTCAAATTAAAGGGTTTTTCAATAAGAGCGGGTAGATGTCGAAATAATATAAAACAAACTGTGTGTGAGGTATTAACAAAATTCTTCTCTTATTTGAAAGGCCGATGTATGCCATTGTGTACGAAATATGACATTGTGCAAATTCCCGCCTAAGCTTCTTACAGTGCCACGGATCCGAATGGTCCAATTTTCAATTACTCTTCCGCATAAATCCGACTGAATTTGACCGATGGTCTGTGTTATGCATTGGCGACCTTAGGAAACGCCATAGGAAACAGTCTTTCGGGTTCAAATCGCATGATCCTCGAATTCACGTACCCTCATATCGTTCATACAGAATGTCTGTGTAGCACGTAGCGTCGTCCTTCTTGAACCACATGTCATTTAGGTCCATACGGCTCAATTTGGGCCATAAGAAAGTGAAAGAAACTCGCCATTGACAGTGACCGCTTCACCGAAAAAACAATATGGAAATGACGCCGCCGGGCCAAAGTCCAAACCAAACGGTAATTTTTTAAGGATGCATTGTCTCCTGGTTAACCTCATCTTGGTTGGTATTGTCCCATATACGGCACTTTTAGTGCCTCGTTGCTAAGGATAATTTCCGGCCAAAATTGTGGTCCTCTTCCAAATGTTCCGAAGCCCATTCAGCGAACAAACGGCTTTTCTGTGGTCATGAACTTTGAGCTATGGGTGACTTGGATCTTGTACAGGTCCGGACGCACAATTCACCAATTTGAAGTCAGCGAAAGGCTGTGTTCTTGTGCACTGCAAGGAATTGACTACCTCGGGCTCTGCTGTACATTCTTGCGGACCGCGGCAATGTTCTCGGCCGATCTTGTGTTTCTTTAACGAACGAATGTTGGTTGATTGATCACAGATCCGGTCGTTGAAGAGTCGACTGTGAAGGGCGACCACCCTTACCGTAAAATGGGGGCAACGTGCCAGCTCATTCTAATAGTTGACATGGTGATTTGGCATCAATAACTGAAAAATAAACAATAGATTTATTTATTATTTATTATTTATATTGACGGATGTCACCAAAACAACATGGCCGGCAGAGGCCGCCTAAATTTACTCGCGCCAATCGAAAAACTATTTATTTCAGCACGTTACGCGAATGTGTATACATAGATCCATATTTCATAACCTTTTAGTTCTTACATCGCAATGATAGCTGATTGTTGACAGTTAAACAATGGTGTAAAATTGTATAATGACACCTCTTGTTGGATGGCCATTTCCAAGGCTAACATTTTACCTATGACAGATTTCGTAGACTCAACGAAACTTGGAAAGAACACACTAATGACAGAAACACTTGGCGAAGGGTTATTCATGAGGCTCTGAATTTCCTAGTTCCAGATGACCGTCAGTAATAATAATTAATATCTTTACCCATCCTATACTATTCATAACCGCATGATATGTTTTCGCCGGTATCTCCACCAGTTCATAGCGGTCTATATCTCGGAATCAACACAATGTGAGACAGATTTACACTTCAAGTGTAAACAATTACATTGCCGTCGAGTGTTTACTTTCCTTGGCACCAAAAACAGCTGTTTAAAAACAGTAAAATACAATAAATTCAACTGAAAACTACATGCCGAACTGCACTGCCCCACAAACAACGAAAACAAAAAAACATTTTTTTTTTAAACTATCTCGTTAATTTGCTTTGCGATTTGACGTCATATTTTTTCCATTACTCAAAGATGCTAATTGAATAATTTACGGCGGCAAGGTATTTTTAGATGCAGAAGAATAGGTACATTTAGTGCTTTTTAAATGGTTTAGACGTTACAAACGCCGAGATACAAGTAAGGCGCTCCTACAAACTAATCAGTAATGAGAAAATAGGCCGCAGTTGAAAAACCCCACTAACCATGTAATGATATCATTAAATTTTCTCTCTCCCTTCTCCTATCCTAACTATCCCATATGGCACCAAAGCCGAGTGGGTACGATTCCACTGCCACTCTCAAGGAATAAAACGGTAAAAGAAAAAACGAATAAAATAGGAAAAGATAAATCTGAGAGTGTCACTCGTCACTCCGCGCAAACGATCATGTCGTACCACAGTGTGATGACCACACTCCCAAGTACCCGTGCAACCACTTTATCTAATCACCAAGAAGCAAGTGGCCCAAGCGCCCATACCATCGTTTATCGCAGTGCTCCAATGAGATTCACTCGAAAACCACTCGAAATGAGTTGGAGAACCCTGAAGAAATCTCAGTAAAATCAACACATCTGAGTGAGATTGCTACCCGCTCGTGAGTACGTTGCTAGGCGTTTGTCATCGGAGTATCTGAGTATCTTATTAGTCGTACGTCAGATCGGTTGTGTTTTGTATTGCGCTCTTGTATTTCGACCACTGCCTATAGAACGGAAAACAAAACTTGTTCACCTACCAAACCCAGACCTTGTGTATCTATTCGAATCACGCTAGCATCTACAACGTTGTGCGAAACCTATAATAATATTGTATTAGCGACGTTGTTTAACTCGTTTGCGATCAGAGTTACGTAAATTTTGTATTCAATCCAACTTGAAAAAAGGTTAACTAATTTTAAAACGCAACAACAACGATCGTTGTGCCAACACCCAATTGCGCTTACGTACTATACTTGACTGGAGTTTCGAGCGATAATAGATAAAACAACAAACACACTTAAGCGTATCTGGCTATCTATTTGGGCTTTCCTATAGGTTCTATACACGGGCTACAGTTATATTGTTTTTGTTTCTATCCTATACGTGATCGTGTGGCGTGTGTTGTGATCGTGCAATTAAAAAGGTGTTTTCGTATTCGGATACTTGCTATTTATGAAGATGTACTACCTACCCACTCTTGGATAGTATCTAAATAATCCAGCGTCTGCTTCTTTTCTTCTTTTGTTTATCTGTTGCTCTTTGCTTTTGTTTCAAGTGAATTAAGAGAAGAAACACACACACACACACAAGTGGATCGAATTTCGTTTATGTGCCGTGAATGAAAACTACAACTTGTCGCTGAGCTACGGGATATAAAATTAAAATAAAAAAAAATTATATTCGAAAGGAAGTGGTTTATGTGCATCAGTGCAAGCAGTCAGCATACTTGAGAGGAGCTCTAAAGCGTGCAACGTTTGTGGTGATCAGTTCGTTGAATTTGAAAATATATTTGAATTTGAAAGATACACTGTTGGTGCTATCCCATAGGGAATACAAAGCCGAAGGAAGTGCACGCCGTAACGGATAAAAAAATATATAAAACGTAAGTCTTAGTCCAATATAAAGGAGTTTTTTTTTGCAGTTTTAACGCGTGACGATCATTCCTTATCTATGGAATCTTATCCTATGGATAGCAATGATCTATACGGGGTTATGATTTTTAAATTCTCATTTGATTGACGTACTGAAAGAAATTCAGATAAGAGCTACAAACGATAGTATAAAGCGTTATCCAATAAGGAGTGTCATTTTCAATTTCGCCCCAACATATAACTTTTGATAAGCAAAAACTAGGACCTATAATTCCACACTCACACAACGTTTTAAAATAGTGAAAATTCACAGTGAAAATATAGTGAAATTGTTTCGTCACTATTTAACGTCTATCTCTAAAGCTACAGTGATCAATGATTTTCATCATCTCGGACAGGTTGGTAATGTGGAATCCCCAACCTTTCTTTGCCCAATGAATCCTACTAAAAATATCGCCATTGTATGTGGCTAAGAACTAAGGTGTGCCTATTTCACAGCAGCCTAGGTATTGGGCCTATTCACGCTCATTTTTCACCTTATTTTGCAAAGACCTTGGCCTTCAGCATTTAAGATCCAAACCGTTGACAAACGAATTACATTCGATTCAAAAGTGCCGCTCCAAAAAAATAATGTAACAACCTCTCCATCTACATCGTGTGACATTTGGGGGCGGCTTTTGGGCTGGCGGAGCTATTGGACGTATTTTTTCGATAAATTCTGACGTTGGTAAATATTTTTGCCTGAAATTGGTTTAACGAACGGTGGACGCCATTTATTTGTAATTGGATGGCGCTAAAAATGTATGCGCGAACACGTAAATGGTGTATTCAAACTACTAACTTCCAATTTGATACATAAGAGTGCGCGAAAAAGTTCACCAATCTACGGATGTAGGGTTGCGAACCACCGACTCTACTATCTTCTTCTTCTTCTTTTCCTTTTTCCGGCGTTGTTATGGTCAGAAGTGTAGGACCATAACCTTCCCACTTAACTGCATTCCTACTGGTCCGCTTGTGGGGTTCGCCGGTTTGACCTCAGAAAGTAGCGGCAGGCTTCCCGGTTTGGGATTACTTCATCGCTGAGGCCAATCAAATGCTGGTATTTTTGCATTTGTTTTTCGGTCTGCCTTTTTTTTTTTTGTGACACCTGCATGCTTCAGATTTTTTTGTTTGATCTTACTCTTACAACACCGGTGATCTCCAGTCGTGTCAACCCACTGATTTGCATGTACACTTGTGGGGCAGTTTAATGGTGGTATATGTGTCCCTAGGCTCACCTTGGTGTTTTCTAAATTGCCTAGATGTGATTTTTGTTTACCTTTGTTTTAGTCGCCTTTTACGACAAGCGAGAGGTATCGCTGCAGGGATATTCTTAACCCGTCCCTGCACGGAACCACCGACTCTACTATACTCGTATAAAAAAAAAAATCAAAAGATAAGGGCCTCTTAAGAGGAATAAATAGAAATCTATTATTTTTTGCATGAAATTTAAGGCTTTATTTAGCATAATTAGAAATTTACGCTGATTTGTTTGACAACCTGTTGCCATTTCGAAGCTAAATCCATTATGCCTCTCTCATAGAAGACCTCGTCCCTATTGGCAGAACATTGAAACTGCCGTTTTCCACAAACCCCTTTCGAGGCTAATTTTCCATCAACAAAATCGTTCTTCATGGACAGGAATAGGTGGTAATCACTTAGTGCCAGGTCTAGATTATAAGGTGGATGGATAGCAGCTTCAAACCATCTCACGGACCTTCTGATGGTCACTACTGTTGTGAGCATAATTCCTCTCCTATTGGCCAAAGCTGGCCGCCTTTGGGTGATTGCTGAGGTTTAGATGGTCCAATTGTTGATAGTACAGGTCCGAAGTTAGTCGTAGGGAAGCAGCTCATAGTAAACTATTTCCCTGTTAACCCCACCAAATACACAGTAAATTCTGAGGCTTTGCCTCAATTTGCCCCAGCTCATCGTGATTCGACTGATTTTGCTTGAAGTTGTCGTATGTAAATGATCTACTTTTCATCACCAGTCACCATCCGCTTCAGAAATGTCTGTTTCGGCTCATGGGGTTTTGTTGCGTTAACTCGTGTGGTACCCATACATGGAGTTTTTTTCTTTTTTCTTTATAATTCGTGCCGGTTCGAGAGTGTACGCTCTTATTTTGTTTGTCAACCAACCTGGACGGGATGCAGATGGTTTGTGTCGAAGATCTTCGTTCACTACTCTCCGGGGGTGGTTGTCCTAGAGAGGATTTGAGAGTTTCGACTGAATTCGCGGTGGTTGTAGTTCACAGTAACTCTTTCGTTTCCATGTCATTAAGGTGTTATATTGGAAATACACACACAGAGTATGAATTTTTAAAGGATCTTATGCTGCTAGTGTTATGCCCTCGTCAGCACTTTTTGATAATCTCTCATTCACAACAGATGTTATTGCACAGTTTTTCCCTATAGGAACTGTTCTTAACTATGGGCGGACTTGAACTACAGACCTTCGGATCAAGAGTCGGTGATGATTACCATTGCTCCGCGACCACCTCAAAGTTTCTCTTTGAACCCAGCCTTATTCAAATAGTTCCAACCAATGTTTGTGTAATGTTTAGCTCCATTGTCTCTGTTACGTCCATATGATCTGACAATTTCCATGATTTTATTGACATTTTCGACAGTTGGCCTTACAGGCTGTGGTGCAACTTTAACATCAAGTTGGAACGGAATCGACGATGCCGTGATTTCGTTGGTGATTGTTTACTACAGTATCAGAACCTACCACTTTCGGCCACCTGGCTTGCGATTTTATCTTTGACGGCGTAATTGCTTTTGCAGGTGTCCCTCATCTTTCGAACGCCATCTAGTGTACGTTAAATAGGACGTGTACAACGCGAGACATTAAAGAGATAATAATAAAAAAAAATCTGAATGAATTTTCTTTCAAACATTACCGCGTATTCAGGATACAATTATGCTTCGAATGGCATTGGATCGAAGCAAATATCATTCTCTGTTCTCAAGATACTAGATATGAGACGAAGGATAGCATTTCATTAAAAAATTGACTATTTGCATGAATAGCAGAGATGGATATTTGCCAGATGTTTTATTCCACTACTATCCCCAGTTAATTAAAATTTAACTTTTTCTATTGATTTTAAACGACACCTCTTACTGGATACTGGATAACTATATATTGGTTCTCTATATTAATTCTGTTGCTACCATTGGGTTTGTATTTCCTGTCTCTATCTCTATCTTCATCTCTAGATTCGATAAATCCCGCGCTCTCTATCGGCGAGGGTTATTCTAGATATGACTAAGGCTCAATCACTTTAGCCCTTTGTTCTATATTTGAGAATTTATTTTCAGGAAAAAAACATAATTTTAGCTATTTACCGAGTTCATCGCACCGTGGTTCAGAGGGTGTAGTTTTAGCTTTTTTCCTTTTTTTGTGTTTTTTTTTTTCAGTGTGGCACTGACAAACCTGGCGTAGTGGGTAGTGAATCATACACAATATAGGTGACTGAGAAAATTTTGGGTATGGGCTACAACGCCAGCTTTAATAATAATACCGAGTCAGAGAGCGTGGAGGGTGCCTCATCTGCATGATGATGTAATAGCAGAATGCCATTTTGATAAACATTTTCGCGTTTTCGGTAATCAACAAACAAGTGATCGACGTAGTCATATTCAACTGCGAAGCATTATCCCGTCATGTTTGTTGGTTTCCCTCAATGTAGCATACGTAATCAATGTTTTCGACTGAATGTCATGGCCAAACTAAGTACAGCGCATTAAGGAAATTTTGAAAATGTGCCTTGCTTTCTGAAGCACAATAAAGGGTGGGCCAAATACAAGTTTCTTTTCAAAAATGCAATAAAATGAACAAAATTATTTTTTTCCTGTGTATTATGGCTTTATTAATAAGAACAAACATTACCATTAATTACGAAATACAACTTCGTTCAAGTGGCTGTTTCGGCTGGTTTCGCAGCAGCACATTCTGTCACCTTAATTTTCCAAGACCTTGTTGATGATTTCGGGTTGTAGTTCACGGATTGCTTGTATGATATTGGCCTTAAGTGCTTGATTCTTTTCCCGATTGTTCGTAAAATATTTTCTTTTAGAAAAACGCACCCTTTGGGCTACACAACACGTACTTTGGAAATAAGTTTTCAATATTTCCCAACGTTGTTCAAACGTAAAGCGACTCATTTCGTTCCGCGAAGGTATGATACTGACTTTCTGTCAAGATTTCGAGCGGGAAACGGCTGTCAGTGTCAAAATAACTTATGATTTTAGAAAAACCTACTAGATGGCCCAGCCTGTATATTTCAAACTATTGCTAGGTCCTAAAGGCGAATTTCCATCGACCAAACGTTCATTTGACACCAGGCTCATATCAAAGGTCGTAAATATAAATGCAAAAAGCTATTACGAATAAGGTTTATAGGTGCTAGTAGCATGGATATATTTTGTTCTGCAGACATTCGACCATGCTCACCCGATTTTCCACTGAGATAGGAACTCCACCATTGGCCGTTGGCAGGAATTATTTTAAAAACTATGAGATCGCCGCATATTTCGGATAACCTGTTGAAATATAGTAACTGAAATGTAAAATCTTCTTTTTCCTGGAGTTTGTGGTATATTATATCCATAAATACTTGCTAATCACCCTCATATGTCTAGTTGGAAAGCCTTCTCCCTATAAGGATCATGATCGTGTTGCTTAAAAGCCATAAAACCCCTGAATTTAACGAACGTTTCCTATAGCTGTTTGGAATTGCCAATTGCTTCTAGCAGAACTCCTCAAGCTTGTTTGAAGAGACTTTTCCCTCAGTGGTCTAAAATTAATATTTAGGGTAGGTTATTCATTATATGAATTGTATGTTTACCGACCTATCGACCTGATATGTAATGAAAGGATATTGAAGTTTAGTTAACATAGGTTGACAAAGGCAATTGGCTTGTCTTTATATTTCTTGAATTGAATGAATATTTTCCGATCATGTTCCGATCAAAAGATCTTCTTAAAACCTTTACCATGCTTTTTATACAAAAGCCTATTAACTTACTTCTTATAAGCCATAAGGTATAACGTTAGAATGTATGGTTTTAAGATAGTGAGCACTTTTCCTGGCGATTTTCTAAAATGTCTTAGGACTAATATCCACTTTAGGACTAAGTTCACTTATTTGACCATTGTACAATTGCATGTTGTATTAACCTAGCTGCAATTCCAGTACCATAAGCGTTTTCTTAACAAAATTCATTAAAAATGACTTTTTGGAAGCCACACTGTAAAAGTTAACTATTTCACACTAGGCCTAAAAACTAGGTATACAGTCTAGATTTGACTGAGAACATGTGATATTGGTCTATTACCGTCTCTAAATCCATATAGAAATATCAAGTCGTCTCCGAATACAATTTAACTACTTCAAATGTCATTAACATTTTCTAATAATATTACAAAGTTTTCTGGCAAGTCATGGACTTCAGCCTTACAGCAACCTTTAAGACTCATATCTGCGGTTCCTCCTTTGAGCAAGAATAGAAAATGTCCAGCGGCTTTTGAACAAACTATGACACATATGATCACTGTGAGTCATTTGTTTAGATGCTGGCGCCTGACGCTGGTGACATGAAATTCAAATCTTGGCACAATTCCTGGGCTATAATGGCGGATATGACGGCGATTTCAGACGACAGGGATAAGACGATCATATTAAAAACGCTTCGAAGTACTTGAAAAACATGTTTAATACATAAAAGCTCCTACATACGATTTATCGTTGGTAATCGCCAAAATAGTTTGATGAAAAGCAGCGTTTGTCAACTGATAACCTTAAAGTATCAAATAAACTGATATTACACGGCCTAAAGCCAGTCCATGCAATAAATGTTCATCCTTGAAAGCAGCATGTTGTTATTAAAAACTTTTTTAGACTGTCAGCCTATCATATCATTTATGAAAATGGGGATCCGCCGCTTTTTTTTTTGTTTGAATCTTTATTTACATGCTTTTTTGATGAAGGTAAATTTTGTCCTTAACTATCTACAACTTTTGCCTATCTTTCTAACAACGTTTAGAATAAAACTGCACGTCTTTGAGAGCGAATCACGAATCGACTCAAACGTTGGCTTTTTCGAAAAATCAGAGGTGCTACCCAGCCAAGACATCTGGAGAAGAAATCGGATAACATAAAACACTACAGTATTTCATGGTAGCTTCTAACGATCTGCCAACATGTGGCTGAGCGTTGCAGAGCTGCAAAATCACTTTATCGTATCCTTCCTCATATTGTGGCCGTTTTTCATTGAATGTTCGGCTCAAACATATGTATTATTCGCAAGTTAGCTCCTATGATGATTTCACTCGGTTGTAACAATTCCACGCCAAGCTGAAATCCACCAAATATACAGCATAAGCTTCCATCAATGAACGTTTGCCATTGCCAGTGAATGGCCACGACGTTCCCGCTATTCCTTTCGCTTTAGCTTACAAGTAAATTCACTTTCACATCGCCAGTCACAATACGTAGCAGAAAACCCCTTCCCTCTTCCTTGGCAGCAGTACACTTGTGAAGCACCTGCTTTCCTTGCTTTTGGACCATTCTTAAGGCGATAAGAAAAGGCTTTTGGAATTGTGGCCAGTGGACCAGCAAGTTTTCGTTACATTTGCTATAGATCTTGACAGAGTAATGCCTCCAATTCTCTTCTCAGCCTCCGGGACGCTCAAAAAGTTTTAAATCCATTCGCGATATTCCTTCGCTTGTAAAGGGTGTTTTTTTTGCTGCTTGGCTTTTTAGTGTTCTGTTTTGGATAGTTCAGGTATGACTCATGACATATCGTTAAGTTAGCCAACGTCAGTTAGCATTGCCATTTCATTATGGAAAGACTTACATCCGAATATTTCTCAAAATATCTGTTATTTAAATAATGTTTTTCATCTACTTCAATAATTTTACGGCCATTATAATCGATTAAATTAATTAAAACTCAGCAAGAAATTCAAGCCATGGTAACCAAATTTCACATCAATTTAACGATATTGGGCATACCCTATATACCCGTATGCGTTAAGAGCGCACGGCAGAAAATATCCCTGCTCTATCCTCCAGTGTTAATGAAGACCATGATTTGTCCATTCATAGTAATTGGGCTTGTGTTACTCGACTAGGTGGAAGCTTTTGCTCAAGGGTCTTGGTCGAAAATCTTAAAAAATACAGCTCATGCAAGAATTGAAGCCGAACGGCCTGTCAACGTGGAATTTCCAAAGTGGTCTTGAGGGAAGAACCTCATTTTTGGTTGAAGGGATATGTTAATAAACACAACTGCCTTATGTGGCCCAATCAGCAACCTCAGGTAATACAAAGCTGCCAGTGCAGCTGGAAAAATGCACTGTTTGGTGTGGCTTATTTATGGTCCCGCAAAATCATTGACCCGTATTTATTCAAAGGTGATCGTGAGAATGACGTTATTGTCAATAGCGCCTGTTCTCGTTTAATTTGTACCCGCCGAGATTGCAGGAGTTAAACCTGGTCCAGCAAGAAAGACATGCCACACAGCACGCGAATCTATGAACCATTTGGTAATGATTTCTGTAAGCCATTTGTCTCTCGTTTTAACATAGACACACAAATCGTGTGATTTGACACATTTAGAGTTTTGGAGGATATGTTATATCACTCGTCTATGCCGATAAGCCAGCGTGAATGGCAGTCCTAGAATACCAAGATTACAAGTGCTGTTAGGAGATGCCAGCCAATATGCCAGACTAAAGTGACTCATAATTGGATCACCCGTATAGACCACTTAAAAGGTAATCATAATCATAATAATGGCAAGCATTGACTTAACAACTCAAATGAAATTGTATGCGCTTTTGAAATTTTCCTGCGTCTTTTTGACAAATAAAAACCAAATGCTTAGAAAAGCAGATATTGAAAGCATTTGAAAGCAATCGAAGGCGAAAAGCAAAACCTCCTGGAAATGACGCTTATATGTATCGAAAGTCGACCTTTTCACGCACCCAAAAATATGTGATGTTGATAAAACCTAACATTTCTGACTAGCATGTGTGGTTAGCGCCATCTATTGGAATGCGGGTGTTTCCTATTTGTAAACCTGAAAGCATATGCATACGTACATACGTGTGGATTTTCCCTTTGACATTAAGTCGGTGATGGAAGTATTGCATGTTATTCTCTTCTCCCTTTAATATTCGATAAAAAAAGCTATCCCAGTCTACAGTCTGCAAATGCTTCCCTAAGTAAGCTATTAAGCCCCATGTGATCACCTGATGTACAGAACCCATTGTAAACTTGTGACTACATTTGTTCACCTTAGTTTGTCTAAAGTCATTTCGTACGTTTCTAAATAAATTTTCCAATAACGTCTGTCGAGAAGCTTCTAGAGGTATGCTGCTGATAAAAAAGTTCTTGGATCCCACCTATAAGCAGTTTCTAGCAGTGAGTCACTAATTCTCATCGTTATCTCTCAGCAGATCAAAGTTCAAGCATTTTGTTGATCAATTCAATATTGCTCTTTAACCAAAGCAATTTCCAGTCACAACATATTTCTGACCAACTATTTGATTAGTCAGTTACAGATTTAAGTAATCTTTCTCAAGCCAAGGTAAGAAAGCCGACACAGACTGTCATTCTTTAGAAAATCACTGATTTCACTTTATCAAGCAAATTATCAAAAAGTTCGGCTTCGACATTGAACCACGTTGCCTGGTCACCAAATAATTTCATGAAAGCGTGATAGTTCTGCCGAAAATATTTCGATGATTTACCCCACGCCATGAATCATTATTGTTTGCCACCATTCAAAGCCAGTAATTGTAAGAGTAGCCAGCAAACCAGAGTAAATCTAAGCTCTTAGAGTTCTTCCAAGGCTTAGAACACTTACATATGTACATATGTACGTCCCATCCCCACAAGGAATCACATCCCCAATTCATAAAAGCATGATTTTTCCACATCTCACCGCAAGCTAACTTCCGAATTTTATTTCACGTACAATAATAATTAATCTGAGAAGACTTTCCTACCTCGCCCTATGAGTCATTATAGCTAAATGACGTCACTGCCATCATTCACAGCGGAATTCCAAGTCGACTGCAAGGTTGTGTAACAAAGAGGTGAACCACGACGTATTTGGCTTTCTCACCGTCTCGAACGCGAGTCTTGCAACCGCCTTCGTTCACTGACCTGTTCACTATTTATCTTCCGAAATTCCACCCAAGAACTGTGTCTCGCGAAAGATATCGTAAATCAAAAAGATCTTGAGTAATACTCGTATACGTGTGAAGCTCGAATCAGCTTCATTGATCAATTTCAATTCGAATGATGAAATGTGTCACAATCGAGAAACTCAATACAGAAATACAAGTATCTGGTATTACACCCGTACATGGCTCGTCCGCCTTTGTCGTGGCGCAACGGGGCCGGGATTTTGTTGCAGTTTTCGATATCGTTAACTCAGATCGATGATAGGTGAGACTTTTATCAAGACATTCGAAAGGTATTTAGGCAGATAGGTTCGAGTTGAGGTCGTTTTGACAGTGTATTTTAACCGCATTGCTAGTTACAGTAAATGGAATGCGCTGCACATAACATAGATACTTTGTGTCTCGAGTGTTACGCAAAAGTAATAAAAATGCTGTGAAATAGAATTTTCAACTGAAATTTGTTGAAAAATTCAATAACCTTGTGTGGACTGGAGTTATTTTCTTTTATCAGCTGTCATAAAAGTTACTCAAGTTGCTTTTGATTAGATTAGATTAGATTAGCGGTAATCGCTTGGCAGTGTGGTTTTATTTAACTTTAATTTATTTTAGTAGAACTTTCGAATAGTTTTATACGGACGTAAGAGGTTTGTAAGAGAATAGAGAGCAAAGGTGATGAGTAGGACCGCTGGAACAAGATAGAGGTGAAGAGGAAGATTATGACATAAAGGTCATAATCTCTAAAGTCACTAAAGGTAAAACTTCGTGATACATCTACGGAATCAATAGATCAGGCACAGCTCCTAACAAGCACGACTACAATACTAAGTTATATTTATGTTGAAATTGACGTGTTCGAATGGTGTGCTCAGCAACTTGAAATGCCTTTAATGCGTTGATAACCAAATTGGCTTTTTTTTTGTGCTACGTTGCCGACAATTTTCATTGATTTTCTAATCACTTTGTTAATATCGTAATGACACGTTGACAGATTTTTCTTCATGCCAATGTATTGAAAGGGTCACAACGTTTCGACTGGCTTTTTGCTGTTCGCGTCCTACTATTCACAGTCACACCTATGGCTTCGTCAATTATCTACGAATTTATCAGAGAATAAGGCTTGTGAGATAGCAATTTTTGACATAATTGACTCACTGGCGTTATTATTGATTGTCGACGTATGGCATACCAACGCCTTACCCATTGACTGTATGTATTGTAGATTGTTTCGATAAATCAAGCAATAGAATCAAATTTTCTTCTTTAACGGGTAGTTAGTTAGGGTAGTTCTTAGATTCATAAATGTAGTGCCAAAAAGCATAATCTAATCCAAATCATAGAATTCATTTACTACCTTTGATCATTTGTGTGTACTCGTATATAATAACGTTTCCACTAACACTGAGCCTCTTTAAAGAGCTTTTAAAATTTGACACAGAACTTAGCCCAGTCCGCCTTAAAATATCTCTTGCACTGGCTGGGCAGTTGGTGCGAGTTTTGTCACACGACTAGCACATAAATTATATTTCACCTCGGAGATTCTTTACTGGTCAAACAATTTGGAACAATTGGTCTAGTTTTAAACGAGGTTTCAGTGAAGGAACCACTCAAAATGAAGCTAAAAAGTCAGATCCAAATAGATAGCAGCTCTCTACCTTATTTTCAAGTCGAGAAGGAAACTGTAGAAAGATAACTATACATAAATGGAATCTCTTCTTTTTGTTTTATTAAATTGAATGAATGTAATGAATGCGTGCCTCCAATCTTGTGCCTCGATCCTTATACCATATTGCATTAGGGGGTGGTCGTGTTGCAATGGTAATCATCAACTGTTGAGCGCAAGGTCTGAAGTTCAAGTCTGTCCATAACCAAGAACAATTCCTATACGAGATGATCAAAAAATGCTGACGAAGGCATAACACTCGCAGAATTTTTTTTTTTTTTTTTTTGTTGGAAGCTTCTACTACCTGTTGGAGCACTCAGACACAAATACTGGCCCATTGTACTACCAGACAGACACCTTTCTTTATTGTATTTTCCCCGTTGTCCGGAGAAAAGTGAGGAGAGGCTGCAGTGATGTAGAGCTAAGAGATTCGGCACCCACCACGTCGGCCCCAAGGGTGCGACACCGTGCGCGAGCGAAGGCGGGACAGTCGTAGAGAAAGTGTTCTCCTGTGTCATCCTACTTGCAACATGCAGCGTCTCACTGATACCAAGCACGTAGAAATGCTTGGCAAAATTCTCTTTAAGGATAAGAAAAATGTTGCAGACTTATTGCAGACATCATTTCCTCCATCTACGACCGTGTGCATTAAAGACCCAGCCTTTGATGTCAGATTTGACCGTGGAAGCAGGTAGGCCTAAGGTCCTGAGAAACTCTCCTCTGAGCCCCTTCTAGCGAGTTCATCAGAGATCTCGTTTCCTGGGATCCCAGAGTGACCTGGTACCCATACAAGCCTAAGTGAATTTAGTTTTCCCACTTGAGTTCATGCACTAATTTGGAGTTGGATAGAGGGTTGGACACAGCTTTGAGTGCAGCTTGACTGTCAGGTGACATTGCGTCAGAAGGCACTTTCACTCCAATGCAAGTTATACCAAAGACCATTTCTCTTTAGGAGAGAAATGGCTTTCCGTGCACACCTTCTGATGTATAATATACATTGTATATGTCAAGGGGTGGAAGATTCATCATAGCATCTAGAGCAGCTCCCGGTGTGCTGGGGAAAGGCCCCGTGCAGCTGAGACAGACCGCTCCTTGGAGTTTGGTGAGTGAAACCACAGCGTGTTTGCGTGTTCCACCAAACAACCGATGCATATGAGATTATCGGTCTTATCATTGCCGTATAGATCCAAACGATTTTCCCATGTTTTGCCAAAGGCACCTTTGCATTGCCAAAATGCTGACAGCGCTTTGGTGGTTTTGGACTCAACATGTTTTGACCAAAGAAGCTTGCTATCTAGGATGACCCCCAGGTACTTAGATTCCTTGGATATCGGGATGGGAATGCCTTTTAGCACCAGATGAGTAATGCCAGTATTTTTCCTCCTTCTCATGAAGAGAACGACATCAGTCTTAAGAGGATTAACCGACAACCCATTACTCGTGCAACAGTCTTCGATCACATCTAGCGCCGCCTGCGCTTTGAGACTAAACATGAGCCGACAGAGAGAACAGCAACATCATCCGCATAGGCCTGGGCATAAATTCCAAAGGCATTGAGAGCATCGAGCATAGAGTCGAACACCATGCACCATAACAGCCGTGACAAGACGCCATCTTGCGGGCAGCCCCTGATTACTCCAGACTTGACACATTGTTCGAGGCCTGCATCAGCGATCAGTGTCCTGTGCACGAGCATTGCTTTGATCCACAAAACCAGTGCGATCACACAAAACCAGACGCCATGCCGTCTAGCAGCATTACACATGCTGTCAAAAGTAGCGTTATCAAAAGCTCCCTCAATGTCGACAAAAATGCCTAGTACGTACTCTTTCCTTTCGAGAGCGCATTCAATTCTCCCAACTAGGTTTTGAAGCGCAGTCTCGCAGGATTTTCCGCGCTGATAAGCATGTTGCATGTCCGAGAGAGGATGCATTCGAAGGGCAACTTTGCGCACGTGCAACTCCACTAAATGCTTTTCAGCAAGAAGGATGTTAGACTGATTGGTCTAAAACTCCTGGCGAGTGAGTAACCTTCTTTCCCTATTTTGGGAATAAATACCACTTTCACCGCGCACCAAGGAATATGTATGTAGGCATGTGCCAGGCTAGCAGTGAAAATTCTTTTCAGAGTAGGAAGCAGCTGTCTTATTCCTTTTTGCAGCATAACAGGGTATATCCCATCAGTGCCCGGCGCCTTGAAGCCATCGAATATATATTACACTCGCAGTATAACACCACTTCAAAATATATACTCTGGGTGTGCATTTTCCAGTATATAAAACCTTAATGACATGAAAACAAAATTCAGTTGCTGTGAACTACAACAAACGCGACAAATTCTGTCGAATTTCTCAAATCATATCTAGGACAGCAACCCCCGGGAGTAATGAACGAACATCTTCAACACAAACCATTTGCAACGCGTTCAGGTTGTGTGACAACCTGCGCGATCCCTATAAAAAAAAAATTCCATCTCGGTGCGGCCTTCCTGGCGGTTTTTCTTTCTTGGTTTGTTTTTCTACTCATTTTCTCCACTCCTAAAGATCTATTTTTTAAAGACTCGAAATCTATTTTCTCTTAGTTATAGACTAAGTGTCACATCTGTACAGTGTCACTGACATTATAATGATTTTATAAATGCATATAAATAATTTGAAAATTTGGGGGACAATAGTTCATTCGTGCGAAAAAGCAAGCGTTATCCATCTGCAGCCTTTGTTTATTTCGATCTTTGAGACGTTACTTAACTGTCTCCTACTTATCCACCAGAAGGTACAGATCGTCAGCGTCAGCTCGAGTGGGGTGATTCCATTGAGGGTTATTCCCTTATTTGCTTGAAGAGATCTCATTATATAATCCAGGAAAGAAGTGGTGACGTATCAACCGCTTCATGAATGCAAAACAAAAACCTATAACCACCCATTTACGTTTGGTTACTCAATAATCCTTTCCACAACCCTAAGATAGTCGTCAACATTTTCACAAAATTTTTCAGTTAATCGCTTACAGACCAGGTCTATCAGCTTGATCATAACTATTTTCTGTATATGAAAGAATGCATGCAGATGTCTCTTGTCTCAGCAGGTATAACTCTTAAGTAACGCCTAAGTCATCGAGAATACATGTACAATATGTAACCTGAAGGACGGCTCGTCGGGTCTTGACTACCTCCCCGCCAGAGATTTAAGAAAGTGCGAGCACATGAACCTACCCCTGACGGCCTTATTTCGAAATTCCATTTCAAAGGGAATCTTTCTTCAGCGTCTTTCTTCAAAAATTGAGGTATCCAGCAACAGTTGCCAAATTCTCATGTATACCTATACTTTCGACGGGCATCGCCAACCGTACACTCTCTTTTCGCTGCAAGCCCATCTTTTGCCCTAATTAACGTTTGTTCCAAAAGGCCATTTGTTTCTTACCTGAAGCTCATGTAAATATTCACAGCTAGACTTCTTCCAGAAATCCTGCTGCATTTGCTGAAACTGCCTCCATCGTGTTAGTCTGCTTGTCTTGGTGTCAAGCAAGCTTGGCCCGCCCACCAAGAAGTGCCCCGGGGTCGAAGCTGCTAGGTCTGTGGGGCATCTGAAAAAGCTGACAGAGGCCTCGAATTAAGCACAACTTCAATTTGCTTGAGAACAGTATAAAACTCCTCGAAGGTCAACGTTGCTTCCCCCATGGTTCGTTTCAGGAGGAGTTTCATGCTGTTGATACCAGCCTCCCATATACCTCCAAGGTTTGGCGAGCCTGGAGGAATAAAATGTCATGATATACCATGGCAAGCCACGGATCGTTCACCTTCCTTCAACTGCTTCTGATAGGCTGCGAAGTCTTCCTTCAAAACTGCATTGGCGTCAACAAACGTGGTTGCACAATCACTATAGAGCTGTACCCGCGTTGAGCAAAGAAGCAATGCAAAGCTGCAAGGAATGTCTCACTAGTTATGTCGCTCACGAGTAGTCATGAATAGCTCGTGTGCTGAGACATAAAGACCGCGACCTATCCCTTGTAACTACAATGACTTCGGCCTTTTGTTGTACCAATCGGATATGTTCCACCATAGTCTAACCCGCAGTGTTTGAACGAAGTTGCAGCTGTACAGCGTGGAGTTGGAAAACCCCATAATTTGGGTTGAGGTTTGTTGTTTTTGACAAACACATGCCAATCATCGACGAATGTAATTCTGTACTGAAGAGCGTCCATGAATTACCGAATAGCGCCTTCGGAGGAAATTAAGAGCGGCTTGTGTTCCACCATGCAGCGTACAGAATCGGCATTCCTTCGCCCAAAATGATAGGAAATCGTTCAAATACAGGCAGCAACGCATTTTTCAATCGGCCATTCAATCGCATGATACCACTATCTCCGACCATTGGATTCAACTTAAGCAGCTTGCTTTATGAACTGGGAGGTTTACATTGAAAGAGACAAGAAATTTCATCAGCAAAATGTCCCTTTTGCATATATCTTATCGAGAACTCTATGGCCAGTCGTCGCTCAGGCGCTGAATACCAAGATGTTGTAGGGTGTGGTCGTTTTAATCTGGCATCAATAAAATTAAAGTACCAGCATGCAACTCCAGTCAAAGTGTTGGTATAGGCCCATGGCTCCCACATCCTCTGTAAATTTGGAGGGACCTAGAGTAACAAGAAGTACTGTTACCTCAGGTTCATCACTCAGCACACAACTTTGTTTCGGACATCACTTTCGTCCTTTTGTAGCCATGTTGGACCAGACCACCAGAAGTCAAGCTCCCCTGGTTGGGAAGGGTATATGCCACGAGAGGCTACGTCAGTCGGGTTGTTTTTTGTTGGCACGTGTACTTGATGCGAAATTTTGTCGTGGCTCATGCAATAACAACAAGGTCTACCGTCTACTGGTTTCCCCCTTGGTTTTTTAGAAGAGCGTTAATATAGTCCTATTTTTCAATCTTATATCTGTTCCAATTTATGCCACCCCTGAAATCAGTCAAGTTAACCATCATGGTCGTCCCTTGGTATTAATTAGCCTTATAAGAGTGTTCCCTGTTCATGCGTTCACATAAATGTTTCGATTGGAAGTTTTATTTTGATTTATTAAAAAAAATATTAATTTTTTTATAGGAGGAGCTCAATTTATGCTTAGGTCGATGGAATAATCTTTATCTCTGTTGCTATTCCAAGCTTTTCAGTTATCATTTAGCACAACTGGCGCTTTGTTACAATGTCTCACTGAGCTGCGGAGCATAAACATTGACTCACGCCCATGGATTCATGGATTAAATCACGCAATCTCGGCATTTCATTTGGACAAATATTTGATCAGGAATCTTGCTTTGGTGCGGCATGTAAGGCCGCTTATAGCCCACACACATATCTTAATACGTCCGCCATAAAAATAGATTGATCAAGGTTCGGTAACAGAATCGCTTCACGGCCACAGACACCTACCCGCTTCTTGTTGTGATTTTTTTTTCAAAGTCCAACAGCATGAAAGGAAGAATTTAGAAATTCAAGATTATATTTAGCATCTTCAATAACAACACGAAAGGATGCGTACCCATTGTTGCCAAAAGTCCGAACCCTGCGTGTTCACTGTTCAGGTCAGAGGTTAAGAGACTCAGACCGTGTCTCTTGCCCAGTCATCAATCAATTGCCTCCAATCATATAAGAGCCTTTCTCAATAGAATAGTCCAGTAGCTCATTGCTTCTAAGAACTCTTTTGACACTGTTTTGGGACTTCAGCTATTATTTTATAATAACATTTAGGTTAAGAGCTCATTACATCATTTCGCAGAAGAGGAATGTCACACATTACCGTGATTCACATCAAATTACTGATTGATGAGTGATGAACTGATGACAAAAGTAGATTTCCCAGAATAGGGCAATTCACTCTTCTTTAAATTAAGGCTATTTGAGGATTGTTAGTTAGTCAGGTATTATATTTAAAATGCTATTAAAGTGATTGATCCAAAATCTTGTTTTTCAGAGATATGTATAAACTCATAATTCGATTTCGGTTTCACCCGGATGAGCATTCAAAACACGTTCCCTGGGCGCTCTTCATCCCATACAGATCATTTTATTGCAAACTAAATCAAGTTTGACTCAATTATACCCCGAACCTGCAACGTCTTATCTCATTTGGAACCCGATAAACATACAAAAACAATAGCATTACCATACGTGGTTGTTTCAGACCATTAAAGTCACGAACCACATAAGCAGATCATATCGAAGGCAAAAGGAGAAACGCCAACAATGGCTTATAAAAGTTGTCGCCACGGCTCTTCTGCCGCTTCCTCTCGTGATCTCTTCTACCATCATGGCAGTGACAACTTAGCGCCGAGTCAATTAAATTGACTCCGAGAAAGTTGCTTTCACACAGTACTGGTAGCCGGAGAATGTCAAACAACCTGTCGATGTCAGCAGAAGCAAAGCAACCAGCCAGCAGCAAATGAACTTGACTTTGCCATCACTGGGAAGCACTATGTGGGCAAACAGGTATCCACATAATCCATAGACCGTGCACAGCTATTTTGATTGGGCGTATGCCCTGGAATACAGTCGAAACCGCTAGTGGCAGGAGGCGAAGGAATGAAGTAAACATGTGTTTAGATGATTCAAATTGGAGAACTAATTTGAGGGGAAGTTGTGTGCGTGGTCGAGCTGGGAGGGTGTGGGTACGTTACTTCCGTTGAGATTGTTTCAAGTAGCTCGAGTGAATCATTTGGGATTGAAGAATGTGTATGGTACGGGCTAGGTTAGCGCTTTTTGGCATAATCACCTCAGGCTTCTGACTAAACGCCGAGCATCATTTGGCAAGAATTCGTTATAGAACTTATGATATTGTGTGTCATAGCTAAAGGCAACTGGTATTATTGATTATTGGCGTGCCAATTAGCTCAAATGCCGAATAATAGCTTAAGACGTTTCTTTTAATTATTTGTCCGCATTCCAATACTTTTTTAGTCGTGTGACGTTGCGTAGTAATTGTCATAATAGTTTTCATTCGACAATAGCGTCGCAGTAAAGTAAGTAATAAAGAGTGATGGCTGTCAATAATGATATTTGGATCTATAACTATTGAAAACCTATAAATATTCAGGATTTTTCGTAAACTTATTCTTGCTTCATTTTCCTTTTGTCCAGGGAACCAATAACAATAGCCTAAATATTTTAAGATTAATTTGAAATCAAACCAATAAATGCTTGCTATCTCTGGTTGACTCAAATATGTTCAAAAAGTAATAGGAATTTTATAATTCGTCCAATTCACGAGACATTTTAACCATCCCCTTTTATATATTTATGTTCGAAGTAAATAGGATTAAATTTTGATAAAAATGGTTGTTATGAAGTTGGATACGATTTTTATACTAATTACCGCTATGAATATATAATGAATATGCACCCCGACATTTGATTACACTCACTTGAAATGCCTATCTAAATTATAATGCTGGGGTAGTATTTCTTTGTAATGCCCATTGTTAAAACTTTTATTTTCACTATGTCTCCGCTACATGATAACAAGCTTGTAAAAATTTAAGGAAATCAAAACGAAAATAGCCATTTTTTGAATTTCAACCTATTTTAAGTGCGACGCTTTTTGTTTTTATTGCCAATATTTTGTAGGTCATCCCTTATTGCGTATAACTTCAAAAAGTCTACTCTCTAACGATCGATATACATTTTTAAAATAACTTATCGGAATTTTCTCAAAAGCGTCTTCAATGGCCTTAATAAGATCTTCCCTATCTTCAAATTGTCTTCCTTCTGCGACAGCCATCCCTAAACATTATCAACAATGTTAAGATGGGGAGAAAGAGGCGGCCAATCCAAAACTTCCGCATAGTTGCTTGTAAACCACTGTTTTACACATGCTGCTGAGTGAATGGCTGCGTTATCCTGCTGGAAAATCAAACATTTCATGAAAATTGATTGTCTGAGTTCTGGCGACCATTTGGCCCAATAGATCTGGTTATCTTAGGGCCATGATATAAAATTGTAGCCCATACCATCGCGGAACCAGCAGTGTGACAGGACCATATCCGATTTTTTCAAATCGTTAAAGTAATACTGAAAGCCATCAGGGCGATCCAAATTGAGCCCGGCAAAAGTCCAATCTGGCGCGCATTCGCAGCGGAAATTGAAGTTTCGCATAAAATTGACCCGCGATCTCCTTCTGTTCTCTGTGCATCCTCTTCGGTTTTTGAATTGAAAATTTATGACTGTCCATGGATCTCGACAAATTAATTACAACTTTTTCTTTATGAGCTTAAATTGTATTGCAAGTCAGTAGTGGTGACCAAAAACATCCATTTGGACCATAGGATAATAAAAATCCGATAGGGCGGCATGACTCTCGAAAACGAGCTTCACGGACACGCAGCACCAGCTAACCAAAACGACTAGTTGTGAGCTGTAGTGGAGTCTAACTTTTACCAAATTATGTGTGCATTATTCGACTATTCCCCATCACCAAAAAACGATGGGAAACTCAAAGGAAACAAAATGATTCCTCATGAGCTGACCAAACAAAATATGATGCGTCGGCTGGAGGTTTGTAATTCTCCTGTTCCTCAGCACAGAAGAGATTCGTTTCTGCACATTCTAGTGACATGTGATGTTGGTGAAACACCGAAACATATGCCCAAATCCGAACCTTCATCTCTGTTCCTTCTTGAAAAGTGGTGAAACCGTCATAGCTGGGAAGTACTGTAACCAGCTGAACGGAGTGCGTCAGAAACTACTTGCTAAGCAGCCGAAATTTGTCAACGGAGTTCGATTCATATTACTTCATAACAGCGCTCGATCATATGTGCCAAGATTTACCGTATGCGTTGTTGCAGTATGAAATTCTTCCTCACTCATCATACTTATCTGACATGTTGCCTGCCGATTACCATCCTTTCAAGCATTTACCTATAGATCAGCCTTAGTTCGAAAAATGCTTTCGGACAATTCTTTCAACCTAAACATCTGCATCTCTACAAAACTGGTTCACTTGTACAAGGTCGCCCAAAATGTAGCACCCTATCGGCAGATGCTACAATTTTTGTTATTTTTGTTATGCATTTGTGAAACAATCAGATAGAGAATTCATATCGACCAGCACTCGAATGTTATACTCACTAAGACCGCGGAATATCCGTCATTACTTTGTTATGGAAAAAAATTCGTCATTTTGGCGCAAAGTTCCCGAGCGCCCTACGCCGACTGGTGAAACACTTTCTTCGCCTTGAACAATCTAGAACAACACGTGACGGTAGGGGCGTAAGTATGCCACGTAGTGCTCGTTTCTGCGAAAAAAAAGTCAAAGATGAGACGTCAACGTCAACCAGACGATGTGCAATGCTTGTGTAAAGGAATCCGGTCACGTTGGGGTTGGGGAATTACTTAGACGACGTTTTCGTGAAACCGCGTTTTATTTAAAGACGATTCATTTTTAAGAATAATATCAACCGATGTGCTTAAGGAAATTGAGCTCCTAGTCACATAACATGCTTCAGTTACGGATCACCTGACCGGCGGAAATTGGTTGATTGTTGAAAAAGTAGAAACAGAGAGGAAATTTCATGCATTTTCGTGATTGCTTGACACTTGGAAATGTTAAGCTCCAAACACGCACTAGATAGTAAGACTGTCGAGATCGGATTGGAAAAGGAAAGAGTTAGTTCCCGAGGAAATAGTCTTGAAGAATTTAGTGTCGTCCGGTGAACAATGAGATGTGGAAAACTTAAATGACAATATCAATGTCGTTGATGGTAAGAATGAAAAGAAGTGGACTTAAGTGGCTACCTTGGGAAACACCGGAGGAAGCTAAGAAAGGGCTAGAAAATATAGATCTAAACATTGAAATGGCGTTTATCCAGGTTAGAAGAAATCCACCAAAGTACGATTAGGTATATAGTTTGGACAGTATTAGAGTATGAGAAATTTTATCGTGGTTTCTATTATTGTAGACCGTATTTTGGCCATAGTGTTGAGTTCATTTGAGGTTTCATCATTGAGGGAGAGGGAGCTTGGCTGGAATTTATTTTATAGTTGACAAATTAATTGAAGAACTTCAGATTATTTCCGTGGCGTTGATAAAGGTAGTTGTATAGTGCAGAAACCCAATACATACATAGATGGAAAAATCAATGGGGGATTGAGTACGAAGGAAATTTCCAATAGACCACACTAGAGAACGGTGGCTTCGATTATACAACGGGGAGGCAGATAAAGTTTTGCTACGATAATAAAGAACGTAAAGAGCAGTAGAATTAAATATTTCTCTGTAGTATATAGATATCGCGTTATTTAAAGGTAGTTTATATTCAAGGAGACCCTATCGAAATATTTATTGATTCGATGGAATCTTGCTTTATGAAGTCGTAAAAATGGAGGAAAAAATTGTGTTTAGGAGGGCTAGTAGGATGTCTTGAGAAGGGCAACCATCCATAGGTCGGTTGCGATTGTCGCCACTAAAAACGTTAAAATTTAATGAGAATAATTTCAACGTACTTATGCAGGGGATCAGGCTTCACTCACTTAGAGTGAAGACTACAAAGAATGAAGCATGATTGCTGCAAAACTGCCTCTGTTTTTGAACCGAGATCTTTTACTTTCTGATAATAGAAGTAACAGAATAGAACAGGAAGAAGAAAATTACTCATTGTCTCTGATATTGGAACAAAAATTCCTTTCGGCTTGAAGAATTATGTCGTAAAACAGTTTTGGGAAATTAAGGACTGCTGAAAGGCTTTGGTGGTCAGTCCTCTGTATTCTGGTAAGGGACAGTGAAGGGGGATGCAACCGTGCCTAGTGAGAGCCACATGACAGAAAAAGAACATTAGGAATAAAAAAAAGCATATCGTAGTCAGCTCTGCTACGCTGAGGATGCGATATCTCCTTTGAATGTACAATGCCATTCGAAAAATGTTGGTCAAATTTTTTTTTTCGAATTTTGTCAGATTTGTTGCACTACTACATATTTTTTTATGAGGATTTGTTTTCTTATGCGCTTTCAATCGTTTTATGATACATTCAGAGTGTTAAAATGGTCCCCTTGTTTTTATTTATTGCTTCTCAGAAACATTCTCTATCTAATTAGTACTTTGTTGGACCTCCTCTTCCTTTTATTACAGCTGCAAATCGGCGAGACATTGACTCAGATAGGTTTTTCTATGTGGAAGCAGGTATAGTGTTCCAGGGTCGGATAAGTAAATTTTGTAGGTTTTCAATTGACTCCGGACGCTTCTTGGCAACCTTAAGTTTCATTATTGACCAGATATTCGCAATTGGATTGAGATCTGGATTGTAGGGGGGCCAACTTAATACATCGACATCCCCAGACCATCACACCTTCAGTTTTGGGGGGCATCCGTAAGATGCATTCAAAGCTCAGTCTTTCCTTTGGTTCTCTTCGCGCAAGAATTCTCCCATCTTCAACATGCAGCTTCAATTTTAATTCATCGGAAAAGATAATATTGTTCCGCATGTCTTGAGTCCAATAAAGATGCTCTTGAGCCCAGAGCAATCGGTTTTCTCTGACCCTTTTTGCAAAATCCGGCTTCAGTACTGGCTTGAGTGCTCTCACTCAAGCTATCGCGAGGCTTTTCCTCACTGAGCTTCACGCAACTATTTTTCCTGTAGCTCGACACAGATTGTTTTTAAGATCCACGGAAGTTTTAAACCGATGCCGACGGCTGTACAGCACCAAAAAATGATCTTCGACTGGGGTCATCTTTTTTTGGCCCCACTGAGCCTTTATTTCTGTTGGTCTTAGGATATTTTTATTAATTTCATGCCACAGTTTGTTGAGCAACATTTAATCTTATATAATATACGAGGGTGGTCCGATAAGTACTTAGCCTCACCGCCAGATGGCGCCAGTATCGTAAGAGCAACTTACTATCGTGTAGTACATTCTAGTAGACGGCTACTGTAGGTCGGTCGGTCGGTGATTCGATCCTTGTTTTTGGAAGGGAAATCGCGCAGCGAAATCAAAGAGCATTTGGATGCTGTGTACGGTGACTCTTCTCCTTCGCTGGCGACCATCAAAAATTGGTTGAACTACTTTGAATATGGTCGCACGTCGGTTTTTGATGAGCCACGTCCAGGTGCCCCGAAAACGGCTACCACGGAGGATAACGTTACAAAAATCCACGATCTCGTATTGGCAGTCCGCCGATTGAAAGTGCGTGAGATAGCTGAGACAGTAGGCATTTGAAAAGATTGCGTGGGTCATATCCTGCATGAAATTTTGGGCATGAGAAAGCTGTCGGCGCGATGGGTGCCGCGTTTGCTCACTCCAGAGCAGTGTTTGACGCTGTTTAAGCGCAATCCGAAGGAGTTTCTGCGTCGTTTCCTGACAGTCGACGAAACATGGATCCACTGGTACACACCAGAGACCAAGGAACAGTCGAACAGCGGACTTCACCCGGCGAACGTGCTCCGAAGAAGGCGAAGACTGTCCCATCGGCCGGAAAGGTGATGGCCACCGTTTTCTGGGATTCACAAGGTGTGATCCACATCGACTACCTGGAGAAGGGCAAAACGGTCACAGAACTGTACTATGCCAAATTCTTGGGCCGATTCGACGCCGAATTGAAGAAAAAACACTGGGCGAAGAAAAAAATGCTCTTCCACCATGATAACGCACCGGCTCACACCTCCGCCCTCGCCACGTCCAAATTGGTCGAATTGGGCTACGAACTGCTGCTCCATCCACCGTATTCTCCAGATTTGGCTCCGTGCGACTTCTTTTTGTTTCCAAACTTGAAAAAGTCACTCGCCGGGCAGACATTTCAGTCGAATGAGGAGGTCATCGCCGCCACGGAGGCCTACTTTGCAGACATCGAGAAAACGTATTTTTCAGACGGGTTAAAGAAGTTGGAGCATCGCTGGGTCAAGTGTATCGAGCTAAAAGGAGACTATGTTGAAAAATAAATCGCCATTTCTCCAAAATTTTTGTTTTTCTTTTGTAGGCTAAGTACTTATCGGACCACCCTCGTATATCAGAGGGTGTGCACTGAAAGCCATTTCTCGCCTAAAATCAAATGGTCTTTGGTACAGATCGCATTGGAGTGAAAGTGTACTTGCACGAGAAATATCCTACGATCCCTGTCTCATGGATATGTCTTCTGACGCAATGACACCTGCCATCCTACTGCGCTGTAATTTCACAGTCACATTTCTATGGCGTCAGGACTGGCTTTGGCCAGACACTGAACCACTTGACCTGTAAACAATTAGCCTCTGCCTCAAACTTTGTAACCTATTTCGTTGCCATATAGACTAGGTGTAACAAGAGAGAAACGGAGAGATCTAGAAACACCCCGGTTAGCTCGAAATTGGCTAGAGATGATACTCACAAGGTAATTGATCTAATAATGATTAAGTGTCTTGGGGCATAGCCCATATCTACCACAAGCTGTTTCTCAAACCAAAACAGAATATGTAATTTCAATTCAGAGAGTTCGTGATGTTTGTCCTGGTCGGTTGGCATCATCATCCCTTTGAATCACGGAACGGGATCATGATGGCCTAATTTTATCTGACTCGTGGACTTTCTATCAGACCACTTGGCATATACAAATCTGTAATTACACTTAGTTGCCTTCCTTCAATGACATTTCATTCTATTAGTTCCTACTCAAGTTTACATCATTCTCCCCGAATTTCTGACGAATAATAGCGTTAACTTGATCGATCACAGGAAATGAACTGATTATCTGATCCGGGCTTAACGGCATTCACAAGTATTTCACTCTAATTTAAAAAGCCTCATTAAAAACCGCTTGAATTCTAAACTTTTCGTTTAGTTGTAAACGCCTCTAGAATTAATAGCCCAATTACTCATTCTCCAGCAATGATTTATCTTTGTCTGGAAAGATATACCCACACTTAGATACACCCAGTAAGACGGTGAAAAAAGTAAACAATTCTTTATTTATTCATCGCAAAAAAGAAAAATCAAAACAAAAACGCTTGACTGTTTCATTTCCATTGGAAAAAAGTTAATCACATGAGTAATGCAAGCTTTGTAATTAAAAATCGCTAATAAAGACGCACACGGTCAGATAGGCACTATTGTGAATAAATAAAGATCTCACACTCATGTGCTCATATCTGAATGCGAATTGAAAGTGAATCTAAGGAAGAAATTGAAATTCCAGTACAATTCGTCGTTGTCGTCGCGCAGCGATTGCCTCCCACCAGTCCGGGCTTTATCCAAACGATTAAATGCAATTATGGCACTGAGCTAGCCTCTAGGTCCCCTGGAGCCCCCTGTCATCAGTCGGTCGGTATTCAGAAACGTTGATGGAATTTATAAAGTCGTCTCGATTGCAATTATTATTTAAAAAGATAAGTTATTTTGAAAAAGATGTTATTTCACTCGATGTCTGAGTGGCTGGTTCGTTCTACTGGTCGATTGTGACGGAGTGGCGTTTCTCTCTGACGCTTTGCTGAATAGAATTGTAATTGTAGTCGGGAGAGGATTTAATAGAATCTGAGCTAACAATGACCAGTCGGAGAATTTCAGAATTGAGTTCGCTTGTCCTTAATTGGCTCGAAGAATGCCAACGAGATTGTAGACTATTGAGCTCGATGGGATGCGGCCCTTCTATGGATATGGGAGATGTAAACGAGATTTTTTATTTTATTTACTTCTCTTTCACATACGAGTGCTTATGAAGGTGCTTGTTGCTGTTTATTAATTGAGCTTCAAGAGTGCATGAGTTTAGGGAGAAATGTTTACGAATTCACTTACATTTGCTATCAGTGTTTACCTTTTTCTAGTGGTTCACTTGAACGCTACGTGATTCTGAAATTAACCTACAGGTTAAGGTGTGCTCGTATATAGGCTTTAAACAAAGGAGGTATTGGGTTATTGAATTACTGGTTTGGGGTTACATGACTGTAATAAGTTTGAACAGACGATCAGCGTTCAAGAATGGGAACACGTTATCATGATTTTTTTTTATTTTCGAAATACGGCATGCGTCTAAACAAGGACAAAGAATGACACACACCCATAACCCCAATGGAGCCACAAGGTTTGTTGAAAAGATGACTCAGAAGTCATAGGAACCCTACACTATTCTCACATACGAGGCTTGCTCAAAATGAAATTTCGAAAGAATTCTATCAAAATAATTGAAATTATCATCTTGGATCAATATGTCCAAATCCAAGCGAAACCAAATCCAACATTTATGTCAAAGACACAACAAAACAAAGCCAGAATTTATTTCAGATGTAATGACCCTGAACCATGTTAGCAACTATAACTGGGGAAATCCTGGCAAGAGCAACAATGTCAACGACTTCTACGATGGATTCAAGATTGGGCTTTATACTATTCTGCAGGCATCAACCATAGTGCGTCAACAAAGGCAGAGAAGTAATGAACATAATTGAATGAAATAATGAATTTTCCTCAATTCTTAAAGCAACAGTTCTAGAAAACGAAAGCCAATCCTAAAGAAACTAAAGAAATTAGTCAATGCAATTTGGGGAAGAAATCCAACAACCTCGATGAGAGTTTGGAAATAAAGGGGTTGAAATAGGATAAAACAATCTGTGTGTGAGGTATCTACAAATTTTTTCCTTGTTTGAAGGACCCAGGTATGCCATTATGTATAGAATATGAATATATGTAGAATATGATGATTCTTACGGTGACACGGACCCAAATTCGACCCGAAAGGTTCAATTTTCAATGACTCATCCGAATAGATCCGGCTGATTTGCGACTTCAGGAAACTCCACACGAAAAGGTAGCGAGGTCAAACTGGATGACCTTGGTGGCCAATTCACGTCACCTCTGCGATAACCTTACTCTCAAATTGTTCATGTAGAATGTCAATCGTGGCGCCCGCTGTGTGACACGTAGAACCATCCTACTTGACTAACATGACGACTAGGTCCATTCGGTTCAATTTGGGCCATAAGGAATTGGTTATCATCGTTCTGTAAAGCTCGAAAAAGTACGGACCAATCATGCTGCCAGCCCAAAATCAATACTAAAAGGTATTATTTGAGGATTACCTGGTTAACCTCGTGTGGGTTGATGTCGTCCCGTATATCCCAATTTTGCTTGTTAATACAGTCATTCATCCAAAAATGCGCCTCGTCGCTAAAGATGATATTTCGACTAACATTGGGGTCCCCTTCGAAAGACCAGTCTGCGAACGATTGGCATCTATGGTGACAAGCTTGGAGCTTCTGGGTAAGTTGGATCTTGTACGGATATAGGCCCAAATCCCGACGTAAAACTCGCCAATTTGAAGTCTGCGAATGGCTGTATTCTTGTGCACGGCGAGGAATCGACTGCCTCGGGATCTTCTGTACACTTTCACTTTCAGCCGATCTTTGGTTTCCTTGAAGTATGAATGTTGGCTAATTGATTACCGAACAGGTCGTCTCATATTTGGCTACCAAATGTTGAAGAGTCGACTGTGAAGGGCCACCTAGTCTGCTGTAAAATGGGCACAATGCCCAACGTTTGTAGTTACGAACACTCATTTTGATAATAAAGTTTTATCATTTGAACATGCTGTTCGATCGTCTAATCGTGGTGATTTAGCATCAGCAACTGAATAATAAACAACAGATTTGACAGGTGTCACCAAAACAACATGGCCGTCACAGGCCGTCAAAATCTAGCCGAAAATCTTTTCAATTGGAATGAAAGCAACACAAAGGACATAGCCGACCGATTTGCAAGTGTGTTCTCGTCAACAGTTAACAACAACGTTCACGAATATAGCAGCAGAACTTTGAATCGATTAACAGGCAGCGTACAAAGATTAACGTTTTTAGAAGAAGAAGTAGAAAATATTCTCAGCCGCATCACCGAGGACAGACGAAATTAGACCAAGAGATCTAAAAATTAATACAACAAATTAATATAGGTACTACTGGCTGCCATTAGCCTAGACTAATCCTAAGTCGCAACTATTTTAAAAAACATCAATCGTCCCAGCGATATAGAGCAATATAGAGCAATATAGAGAAGCATCAAGCCCATCTCTATACTCTTTGTTGGGGACAAAGTGCTGGAAGAAATTCCGACCAAGAGACTGGTCAACTATGTATATCGAAAAATAAAAAACGTTCATGACATGCAATTTGGTTTCAGAAAAAAAAAACAAAAGTATAAACCGATTACTTTGAAATCTTGTGAACAGGTTGTATAGTAGTCTTGATAAGAACCATAGCTCCATTGTCATCTTTATTGATTTTAAAAAGGCCTTTGAACATAGTGACACAAAAACATCTCAAAGCAGCTAGAAAAATCGGTGTTCTTGGGGTATTTTGTTCTGGCTTGAGAGCTATTTAAAAAACAAACGCTAAAGTAAAAATCGAAGACGAGAATAGTGATGAAAGAAGTTTTAAGTATGGTGTCCAACGGTCAACAATTTGCTGCCAGTTCAACAAAGTAAATACCAGGTACGACTACGCAGATGACAAACAGCAAGCACATGGAGAAGGCGATTAAAATAGTGCAAAAAGACTTAAATGCAATCACTGCGTTGTGCCACGATCATGGCCTTGCTATAAACATTAAAAAGATGGAGTTCATGTCCGTCAAGCACATATTCCTAAAAAAATTATTTTTCTGAAATTGCGCAATCGGAGATACCTTCACGAGATTGGGGGTCATTCGCAGCTGCAAAATAAAGACAAATATAGCAAATAATGCTCAACTCTTAGCTTGGGGTAAAGCATCGCAAAAGGCTTAACAACAAGGGTGCAGTACGGACACCAGTACCAGCATCGACAGATTGAAAATGATATAAATACAGGGTGGGCCAAATACAAGTTTGTTTTTAAAAATGCAATAAAATTGACACCGCCAAGACGGCTGATAACACGATTTTTTTCCAAAAACTTGCGTACAACAGTTGCGGGAGGTGCTTCATTTCAGCCAATACTTCTTTTAAAAAAAAAACGCAATGTTTGGGCTACACAGCACTCACTTTGGAAATAAGTTTTCAATATTTCCCAACGTTGTTCAAGCGTAAAGTGATTCATTTCGTTCTGCGGAGTATCATACCTCCTTGACTTGACTTTTATCAAGATTTCGAACAGGAAACAGCTCTCAGTGTCAAAATAACCTGTGATTTAAAAAAAAAACACTAGATGGCCCACCCTTTATACTGAGCGTAAATTATCTCCACAAGCTTCAGGGTAGCTTCTGAAACGACAGCAACTACAAGCCTCCAACCAATAGGTTTTAAAAACTCGACGAAGACAGCAAGGCTATGTGATATCCCATGACCCTTGAACGAATGCGATCGAAGAAGGTTTTATATAAAGTCGTAATTCCAACGATTTTCAATGGGCTCCCAACTAGTTTCAGCAGCATTTCAATAATAAAGTTGCTCAAAAATACTAAAAAGGTAGATTTTGCAAATGTTATTTATGTCTTTCTTGTCATTCCTGTTTCTAACATGCCTCATCTCATATTCCTTCTAATAATGTCTCATTCTCTCTCATATAACTGAATGCATATAAGCTCACTTTTAATAAAATAATGTTTCTTTTTGTACCTATATCATACTTCTGCAGACAGGCCATCGAAGCGTTGCAGATTCTTATATTTGGATGTTATGAATTTTCAAACATGTTATTAGTTACATAGAAATGCGGAAATATTGCTTCAGCCATCACCTTAAACTATAGGGTTATGGCCTGTGAAAAAAATTAAACAAGATGGGACCAGGTCTTGCCAGGAGCCAGGTCTTTTACCTTGAATTTTGCAAACTTAAGCAAAGGCTTTCCAGTCTGTCCGCCTGTACACATACATATATCACATATATACAAACTTGCGCTAAGTGAATGTGAATTATAAACGTTGAATGAAGAATAAATTATAAAATCAAATACATGAACCGTAATGACGAGTAAACCCAATTCACCAACCGCCTACAAAATCCGCTGTAGAATGTGTTCGCTCAAACTTCAAGTGTATAACATTCCTGAAGTTTATTGACACTCTGTTGTCAGTGTTGCCTACGATCCGGGTTAAATCTTGACATCAACTTATAAGTCTCAGTATGATCTCTGGCCAGTTACTCCTGCGCCGCACTACAAATTGGTGAAGTTCCTTTTCCACTTTTGCATGCCACTTCAGATGCAGTCGGGACTGTTCTTCTTTAAACAAACAAATTGTTTAAGTCGTATCTCTGAAGAGACTCCTTTTTCATAGCCTTTTCATACAAGTGGGACCGAATATCGTCCACATGAATTTCGTCTTAAATTGGCAAATAAGTTAAACCTTAAATAAAAAACCATGCATCTACGCCGAACAGCCAGACTAGCATGGTAAGGAGTAGACTGGCATAAGTTTTGACGACAGCAGGGAAGTTTTCTATCCTGAAAAAAAGATGTCATTCAAAAGAAAAAGAGAAAGAAAGAACAAAAAACGGAGAAAATCGACCAACCCGAATGATTCACAGCAATTTAGCGCTTTGAAATGTTTGCCCACAGTGGCAGAAAGTCAAGTTGTGGATATGGATATAATGGATGGAATGACAATTTTGTATTTAAATTAAGTAGAGAATACTATAATAGAAATGACGGGCTGACCTTTATTTCAAGTGTGGTACACATGTTAAATGTATGGAAATCGATCTCGTCATACGGCTACCGCGAGCACATTTATAGTGATTGATTCTCTGGAGCCATTTTGCCAGCAGCCTTTCACACATATTGGCCGCAATATTGCAGTTTCGCGTTCTATATTCCTCCTGAGCTCCTTAACCGTAGTTGGCTTGTAAACCGACAAAAAAAAAAACCGAGGTGGCCATTTGACTAATTTTCGAGACTACACGATTACTGATCTTCGTCTTCAATAGATCAATGGTTTGAACATCTATGGAGGATTTGTCATCCTCCAACATAGTAGGCCAACTCTATTGACCGTAACATAGCTATCATTTTCATCGACGAAAAAGAAGGCCAATCACACCTCCAACATAAAATCAACACGACATACTCACTTTTTGTGGATGCAATGCGGGATGATTTTTCCAAGAAATCTTCTTCAAACGCCCAATAGAAGAAGTTTCAGCTACCCAAGTGAGGTTTCAGTTCTTAATCTTGTAAGGTTCTTGTAAGGGCTGAGAGGTTCCTTAATCCTGCGAATATCGTGGAATCAACTGATTTGGGTTGTTTCACTGGCAAGAAAACATTCAGAAGTGAATACGTTGACTCGAATGCATCCACTATCAGTGAAGCAAAGACTTATGTCGTGTACAATAGATTGGCATCTTCGTAAATCCGAAAATTTTGCATGGTCATATATCCATTCATACGAAAAAGAGCTTTGTCACTTAAAATGACTTTTGATTCACAACGACTTTGGCAGATATTATCATAAACACACACATTTGGGGCGCCTAATTAGTTCGCTAAAGGCAGGACTGCTAAGACGAATGAGCTTAGTGAAATATACCTCACATAAGAAAACCTTAAAAACGATTGGCTTATGAAGAAATGAGGTAAAATAGAAAAGTTACTTCAAAACTGCGAGCTTTGAATAGCTCTTCATTCTTTCGTAGCTTTCTTAAATAGCCGATCACAAATAATTTTCCGGGAGAACATTTGGACAGATCATGTCAACCATATTATATGCATAGCCATCAGATGTCATTGGTCAAGCATACTTTCCCACAACGTTTTATTATAGTTCAAATTGGTGTCCAATGGTGTTAAGCAGGCCCTACATATGAAAAAAATACTTTAGAAAGTCCCCATTTTCAGGACATTTAGGAAGAAGCTTCAATATGTAAAGCTAAGTTCGGCACAGAAGGTATCAACAATGCACCACCTAATGCTAGAATCAGCGATTTTGGCTTGAAGGAATCAATCAAATTAAAGGTATAGGTAATCCTAGAATCGATTCAGGTCTTTTCTCTTAGCCGCAGAGGCAGGTGGAATACCTCATTTTCCAGTATTCTAAAGTGACCAGGCTTAGCCTGGTTTACGCCATTTGGGCTACGAAACAAGATGCGATCAGCTCGCCAGGAGCCAAGCTAGAATTCAAGGTCGTTTACCTTACCAAGGTCCTGACTGTCTATCTGTACGCATATATCACATATCTACAAACTTGGGCGAAGTGAATGTGAATTATAAACTATGAATGAAAAATAAATTATAAAATCAAATACATGAACCGTAATGACGAATACACCAAATTCACCCAATTTACAGACAGACATGAAAGCCTTTGTATAAGTCTTCCCTACCTCACCTTTGCAGGGAGGAAGATTAAAACTCTGTTGAAAACACACATGTCGTGCTCCACGAAGGATCCTGAATCAGCCCTATGCCCGGATAAAAATCAATAAAATTTCATTTTTTCCGGGTTCGGTGTCAGTCCGGAGGCAGTCCTGATGCCTAAACTGAATGACTGCTTTATTTTCCTCAGGTCATCAGAAAGGGGTTATATATTAGGATAATTCTCGCGCAAGTTTAAAAAGTTTCAGTGCCAATCGTACTGGAAACAGCCTCCTTTAAGACGAGCTAAGGCTTTCAGTGTATATATCAAAGTATGTAGAGAGAGAGACTATAATGTGTTGCGTAGCAGCTAATTCCACCTGAAAACTGATGCGTATGTTATTATATGAATGTCTTGCCGCGGAAGCTCCAAAAGCTTTCCATATTGCCAGATCATAACTCTTAGATATTTAGCTTCTTTGGAAATCGAACTGATGCCGCACTTTAGCATGGGTGTAACCATTTTTGATCCACGGATTGTCCAGCACATGCTATTAATACGAGTAGTTCTACTACGAAGGGTCCTCGATAAAAATGCCTAGTGCATTCCCTTCCCTGTCGACATATTTAGAGTACAACTGAGCACATTAATCTTTGGTAGGTCTGCCTTCCATTAAGGATAAATTTTATCTCCCGCCATATTTCCATGTCAATAATAGTTTTTCCTCTAGTCTTTTCTTTAAGACTGGATCAATACATCATTTAACACTATCCAAACCCTCGATTACCTTTGTATTGGCTTAATTTAAAAGGCAGATAGGTATAGATAGTGAATTCTCAGAGCTCCCTAAGCCCGAAAATCCAATAAGAATACCGACGCCGCACCGTTTCGAAATTTTCATAAAAATTTGGGATGTGATTAGAAGGTAGATCAGCAGGCGATAGAGGAATGGATTCCATCTGATGGAGTTCATGTACGAGTATTAGTTGATTACAGATGATGTTTCAAGTGGCCGAACAATGAACAAGAACATTTGTTAAATGTAGTACATGAAAAGCTATTTCTTTGAACATGGAATCATTGAAGCGTTTATGTAGTGCCAATAGGCTAGATTCATCAAAAGTAGTTTCCTTTTTATGCAACATTGCCTCAGATTGACTTTGGTGGACTTTGAATATCAAGCCTGACACCTTGGAAGTAACAAACCACGTCTTTTTCATTGCCTAGCAAACCTTTATGGCTGAGAATCTTTAATGCCTGTTTGCACCAATCAAGGGTGCTATCACACCCTGACTATCAGAATAGATGCTGATGCCATCAGTTTGTATGCATTGCCGGCAGTGTCTTTTCCAGTCAATTCTTAGACACCCTATTTGCGTTGGTTGGTATGAATGGATTGACTTGGAGCTGACAAAGGACTCGATAGGAGCGGGCCACCCTACCAAGCAGTCCTATGTGAATAGGACCTTAAGGGGCCGATTGTTTTGATATATGTAGGAACAGTAGACTGACCATGCGTGCCTTTCTTACCCATTGGTTGGTCTATTATTTTAGAGGATCCTAAATTACTACTTATTGTATCAGAGACTTTATCTCCCGATACATTATCTCGATACATTAAGTAGTTTGTTTACTGTTGGTGATCAAGGTGATCACGTTCCAGCCTTATCTAAATTGCTCCCTTGTACTATGAACCTTCATTCGTTTCCCACCATCCATCTTCCCAAAACAGATTTCGTGCCGCCGTACATCCATTACGAATTCAAACAAATTACCAATGGGCCAGATGCCACCGCATAACGATAGCATCTCATTACAACCGGATTCAAGTACTTTGATGGATTCTCAAACATTTAATTCAATCCTTCTCCAGGCACCCGGCCTTATCGGTTCATTTTTATTATAAGAAGCGCACCATATTTATAGCTTGAACTCTCTGCACTATATTTCCATAAAGGGAATTTCCTTACATTCTTCAACGAAAGCCAACGATGCAGCCACCGTCTCAAGTACAGCGTCAATGAAACTTGTCTGACTTCTGGGTCATCTCCAATCGAATCCGTTCTATCTCGCACAAAACACGAAACCATTCTTCGGCTCTATCTCTATTCATATGGGTACTCTACTCATAATTGCACCGATTCGAATGTTGGTCGCTGTAATCAAGTAATCCGAAAGGATTCCTTCGATTCCACCCCGCCTACAAGTGATTGATAGTTACTCCACTGACCAGTCGTGCAGTTGTTGTTTTCGTTTCCATCCACGTCAGTTGAGGTCAATGGAAGCCAAATGCATAGGCAACGGATATTTCTGTGCCCGCTTTATCAGCTTGCCGACGAAGAAGGCTTGCTATAGTTGTTTCTCCCGAAACACTCAGCGACAATTTTATTAAGTCACATACTTGTAGCCCGATCCAAGGTGTTGTATTTCAACCTCTTGTGCCTAATTCGCTTATCGTGTCATAAAAGAACTAAAAATAATTGAAGCCGCGGCCTGACTATCCAAAAAGCTGCCGTTCATTTCGCCTGGAACCAGCCAAGCACCGCTGATAAGATAATAGTGTTATTTAATTTCGCGAATGAGATAAAAATACACCACAAAAGAACACTCTCGATACTTGGATACCTCCCAGTACTTTCCAGCCGTTCGATCATATGAGTTTGGCTTGATAAGTAACTGATAAGAGGCCGAACGCCAGACTGTGGAGACACTACCTACCGAAAGCTTGTCGCTGCCACAAACCGAATATAGTCGCGAAAATGTTCTTTATTGCCCCCGGGAATTGGTGTTCGCTTTAATTAAATTATTCTTGCATAAGAGAGCAATTGTTATATCCTTTTCGAGATATGGTTTATTGATGTAGTGCGGCTTGTCACGGTAAGAGGCGATGATACGCGCGATAATGAGCAGTCTTTTTTGTTTTATGATTTTATGTGGTCGAGATTAGGAATTGAAATGAAATTAAAGTCTTGACAATGGGTGGCTTGTTAGCGTAACTCTAAAAAATAAGTAACAACACGTGCTGTGAAGTGTTCGATTATTGACACCTACATGGGGAATATCTATAATGTCCGTCGGCATCTACAACACATGAAAGCGATGAGAGTGGGTTAATAGGCTTGACAAGGTTGAACAAATACAGACATTCGAAGCCCAGTGTTTACTGAGTAGTTATTCTGGTTTTCGATTTATGCAGCAGACGGTTAAGTAGCGTTCATTTATTTATTAATCAAAATTATTTCAAAAGTGATGCGAGGCTCGGCGATAGGCATGACGTAACCGTTGAAAATACCTTCTATTCCCAGTCGGAATATCGTTTCATAGATAAGGAATGTTTTATATTTTTCGACTTAATCTTGATCGTGGAATTCTCATACGAAAATCGTTAAAACTAATTTACTGGTGAAATACAACGACTTCTTAAGCCCGATTGTCAGCTGGTCTATGGAGCATACTAAAGACTAAAATAAACCTATTTTCTGTAACTTTTTTTTAATATTAAAAAGCATAACTTTTCTGCAATATTTTGGAGAATGTAGATGTTGGAAAGAAGGTTGCGGAGACGCCTAAAAAAAGTTATCCTCATGATATCAAAAAGCCAAATATTTTTTGTAAGTTAGCGGTTTTCAGTAGTGAAAATTTACTATCAAGCATACAAATGGGAAAAACCTGTTTTTTGTATTTAAAAAATTGGACCTTTTTTGATACGATCCACAAATCGGTATATTGTTGGCTTCTTCGCAAGATCGGAAGTGCCAATAAGTCAGGCCATGTGACATCGATTGGAACAGGTGGTAGGCGGAACGAGTGGGATAGTCCTTCCCCTTTCCGAGTTTTTAAAGAATTGAGCAACATGTGCCCGAGCGTGATCGTGAACTTTTTTCATGCCCTTACTCGCATTTTGGCCATTTTTCCTGTTGGACTCAAACACAGTAGTTGTGTAGTATACTCTTATAATGGTTTTACCCGACTTCAATAACTTATAATAGACCAAATCGAGCTGGTCCCACCAAATGTGGGGCTTATAGCATGAGCTTTAATGATGCGAAATTGCCGTTTGACGTCTCTCGGAACCAACCCAATTTATTTGCTTTTGGACCATTCCCTAGGCCTTTAAGCGATGGTGAATTTCCTTTTGAGTTACCACCAATGAATCTTTAAGTTCCTCTGTGTTTGACGCTTATCTTGATCCAGTAATGCTACCAGTTACAACTTTTTAAGACTACATCTTAAAATATTTTCATGGGTCCGGTAGAAGACAGGATCACATCAAATTCACCGCTTTTGTAGCCTTGAAACCCCTCGCGACACTTTTTGAACTAATAAGCCTCATCATACATTTCTATAATCATTCGAAGAACCTTAGCCGCTGATTTAAAACGTCCGTAAATGAGGGTTATTTGAAACGTAAGTCTACTTAGGAAGCCGAGTGAAATTCAAAAATATGATGAGGAGTTGTAAACAAATGTTCAAGCTTGCTGTATGACATTTCTGACCAACAAGCACCGCTCGGGCCATCTGTTGGAAAGCAACGGATTCCAACGTTTTAAAATATTAATTGTGATCAGTATTCCTCCGCTAATGAAAATATCACGTTCGTTGCTTTCAATGTGAGCGATGAAACCAGAACCTACCAATGAGACGTGCCACTTTAAATGGCCGCCGACGTTTACCTACAAGCTGTGCCGAGCACGGGGTACCCGGATAATGAAATGAGCTCACACGTACTGCTTCAGAACGGCAGAGAAGATTTTATATGCGATGTTGAGGAGACTTATTCCTCTGTAGTTTTCGCAATCAAAGGAGCCTCCTTTCTTGTCCATCAGGCAAACGATGCTAAGGCTCCATTCGCTTTCCATTGACCATATTTTATAGATGAGCTAGTGCAGGCTGTCGACCAGGTCATCTCAAGCTGCTTTGAAGAGCTCGGCAGGTAGTCCGTCTGCGCCAGCAGCTTTGTTGGACTTCAGTTTAGATATGGCCATCTTAACTTCGTCTAAGTCAGGCGGACGGAATTCTCTGCGATCTTCATCATCAGGTTCTGCCTGACAGCGGTATGTTGACTGGCATCGCCGTTATACAGTCTCAGCACCGATTGTGATTCTACTACAGATGTCCATTTTCATCTCTGTCCAAGACCTCTTCAGGTCTTCGATGGCGCGCTTCTCGTGCTCTTTCTTTATCCTCCTGAGAAGCGTGTGCTTTTCCCTTCTTCTTACCTCGTATAACTCACGAGCAGCCCTCGTCCTTCTAGGCAGCGAAGCTTTGTATGCATCCTGCTTCGCTGCATGCATTTCCCTACACTCGTCATCTATCCAGCTGTTTCTTCGTGGTGGAACCTTGTGGCTCATAACTTCGGAGGCAGTGCTTTTCTGTTTACAAGGTGCTCAATTGTCTGAGTGGGGAATGGGGGTGCATAGTAGAGCTTAAGTTAAACGCATTCGGCAAAAGCACTGGCAGTGTCTAGCGATAGTAGCTTTTCGACGACATATTTTTGTGTTCTGGCTTCCTTGATATCCGTAGACGCATCTTAGCTACTACAAGATAGTGATCCGAGTCGATGTTAGCACTTCAGAATGTTCGAACATCAAGAATAGTGGAGGAGTGTCTAACGTGGATCGCGATGTGATCAATTTGTTTGGTGGTTGATAGATCTGGTGACCGCCAGGTGCCTTTGTATATTTTGAGGTGCGGGAAACGGGTACTGGCTAGAAAGAGGTTTCGCCCCCTAAGCCTGATGCCGTTATCGCCTAATTCCGTTGTCTTCACATCAAGCTGATGTAATTGAATTTAGCCTTGATGCGGATAGTTATTAGGCGTTCGCTCACATGCCGAAAGCTTGAGAATTTTTGCTTTGGTCTGCCTCGAACAACAAATCCGCACCCGAACAGTCGTTGTCCCCTCTCCTGATAGCAGTCACCGTAGGTGATGCCACAGTTTTTCATCCGTTTTTTGCCCGGTCCATCCCACAACATTCCACGTGCTTTGTTTTCTTTTTCATTTTCTGTGGGTCGTCAACGTGAATAGGGTCCGTTCTATCCGAGGTTTTCGGTTGTTTCGGAGCTTTTGTTTTTTTTTACGGCTACGGCTAGCTAGGCCATAGCCCAACCGACACTAACCCTGCTATGTGGCGCAGGATGCTCGCCATTCGCCCTCTTCCGTTAATAATTTCCTAAGTTAGGAAATTTTCAAATGGCACCGCGATGCCTTTGTAAGCCGTTTGCCATCCTTAGTGGCTTAATTAAACAATCAACTGATGTATTAGAACATATCAGTAACGTAACTCTATCCTTTGTTGCTTTAAAACTTTTCACTCTTGGACGTAAATGTTTCATTTGGCATTCTTTCCCAGAACAGGGTTATTTCGTCGGCATTAAACACTCGATTCGGTTTATGTATATCTACCGTCAGTTATTAATTTTAGAATTTCTTCTGGGTATCTAGCTGGTTCTTTAAAATGTGCGTAAAGACGCTTTGCCTTCTCACCGAGTAAAGCATCCGAGAGGGACACTCTTTTCTGGTTACGATCTTAAATCCTCAATGATTAAACGCTCTGCTCTTTTTTTGATGTGGAAGCTGAAGAATTCCTTATTTCGTCTTCGGATTTCTTGTTGGATTGAACCGTTGATTCATTGATATCAAACGCTCGTGCTATGGATGCAAACAACTCACCATGGCATAAACGACCAAGCATTTCCACTTCTACTTTAAGCGGCAATCACTTTTTTTTCCGCTTGGGAACTAATTTTTCTTTATTTTTACGCGATCAAAAAAGATGAAGATGACGCGTGCTGTTTACTCAACAAATGGCAAGTTGAAACAATCAAACAAGCACGATTGCATCGACGGCGGTACACGGTACGTGGAAATTGACGGTAGCGCTATTACAGGATTTGCGTTTTAAATTTTGACGCCTGCTTGATGGTTTTGATATGAAAGTGGCGAAAACGTTGAATATTAAAAAATGAATATCATCTCTATTTAATTATAGTGGCTCATATCTTATTTGGCGCACACCACATTTACAACTTGAAACGAGTATGGCTCCTTAACGAAAAAAAGTTGTTGTTATAATTAAGAGTCCTTTTAAAGTAACTTTTGATTTCACAGATTTATTCAAATTGAATTTAAGTATTGAATTCAAGGAGACACGTCCAGCATGCTTGGTAGGCAAAAAAGGAAGGGCGAAAAGATAAGTTGGTCTACTACATGACATTTAAAGCAATGCTATAATTCAATAGTAATGTCAAGTGATGACAATTCAAAAGGGTGAACAAACATTTAAAACGCTGCCGCATCAGTTAATAAAAATGCAGAAAGGTTAATCGTCGGGCATGCTTTCATCTTCCCAAATTCTGCAGATGATCTGGTGCATGTTCCCTACCAGAACATCGCCGGCAACCTTGAAGAGCTCTGAGCCTGCGGCCTTGTTGTTCTTCAGCTTGCTTAAATACATCCACTATTCCCTGCGGGTCGGTGACAAGGTTATCCTCGCAGTTTCGAAGAACCTGGGTGTTTTTCTTGAAGCCTCGTGCAAGACCTTTGGCTTTCTTATAAAAGGCTCGAATTTTGTGCTTATTCCTAGACTCCTCGATATCCTTGAGCTCGGAGGACGCGCAAATTCTTTTCTTTTGTCGCAGTAGTTTTTTTTCCTCCCTTATTCTGGGTCGGTACTCCTCTTGCGCTGCTCTGCTTTTTCGCTGTAGCACCTTTTGATACGCCTCGTCGGTTGCTGTTTTTTTCTGCTCATACTCTCCATCGTACCACGGGTTTCTTGTCGGGGGTGATAGGTAGCCTAATGTGGTCATGGCTACTTCCTGAATGGCTGAGCAGCAATGCAGCCACATACTGTTGGCATTTATGTTCGTCGTAGGCATACCGTAGAGTCTTTCGCTCAGTTGTTCCCTGTAGACTTTGGCAACCTCCCATGTGCTCAGGCGACCAATGCGGGTGCAACTTTCTGACATAGTCGAGCTCTGAATCTTGCTGCTACGAGGTAATGATCTGAGTCGACATTTGCCCCCTGAATGTTCACACATCCAGGATGTTTGACGACTGTCAATGAGCACTTATGTAGTCGGTTTGGTTGGCGGTTCGACCATCCGGAGATCGCCAGCTTACTGTGTGGAATCACTTATGAGGGAATCTTGTGCTACTTATCACCGCATTACGAGCTGTCACAAAGTCCATGAGTTCGAAGCCATTATCTGTTGTTGTATCGTGTAGGCTGTTCTTTACGATCACTCCGCCAAGGGTGTTCTCCTTACCGATTTTGGCGTTAAGATCGCCGAGTACGACAAGCTCCGTAGGCGTTGTCCAGGAAATCATAGAAGTCCTCCTTGATGGGCCCTTCAGCCTCTTCGGTAGGGGCGTGTGCACGGCTGATGTTATAAAATCTGCCTTTGATGCGGATCTCAGCCAGGCAATCAGTTATAGGTTTAAAGTCGACGACCTTCGACCTTAACCGCTTTTCAACTACAAATCCGCATCCCAATTTGTGACAGCTTTGTCGTAGTCCAGGAGCATACTCGCAAATCGTGTTCATTTTTCGTGCAGTGTCGTCGTCGCGTATCCGTCCGTTGATCCAAGGCATTTAGCTCATTCATAACTTGGTTTTTTTTTTTACGTGGGCGGATTGTTGGCTCCTCGCACAACCGCCAGTCTGGTCGGAGATTTGTGGCGGCATACATTTGGAAGCTGTATGTCAACTTGACCCGGACATAGAAACAGGGATCGTTGCTGGCATCTCGCCAGGTTGAGAGCAATCAACATGTACATGTATGTCCGAGCCCATCCCCTTCAGAAAGCAGTATAAAAAATATTTTTATTTATTTAAATATCTGGTATGCCCACTCTTTTGATCTGCAGCAGTTTTAAGCCGGCTAGGATACGATTCCACAAATTTTTTGGTCGTTGCACAAAGTATTCTTGCCTATTCCTCAATTAAGGCGATTTTCGAATCGTTTTTATTCGAAATCTGGGGTTTGCGAATATTTGCGTCCAAAGTGGACCACATATTTCCAATAACATAAAAATCTGGAAACTGTGCCGTCGGCTTCATAACGTGAGGACAATTATAAATTAGCCAAGTTTGGACAATTCCGATAATTATCTTTTATTCTCAATTGTTCCGCACAAGTTGTCCTTTAGCATAATAAGATAGACCATTTTATTCATTGTGCTTTCAATAAGTTGTAGCTTTCCGACTCCAGCTGCTGATATACAGGCCCATACCATGACATGATCACCTCCTTGTTTGAATGTTTCTTTGAGTGTTTGCCCTGCAGCTCTGTATTTGGCTTGCGCCATACATAAGAGCGCACATCAAATCAAAAAATATTAAATTTGGACCCATCAGCAACTATGACTTGTTCCCTTGAATTCTTCCTAATCCTTTGCGAATTTAAAAGGGCAAATTCGATTTTTTTTTATTAATGAAAGACTTTTTTTCGTGTGATTCCCGTGTAAATCATCATTTCTAAGAATGCGTCGGATCGTTTCTGTGGAACAAGACTTTTCTATCATATTCTCCATCTCAGTTTGGTTACCGATAGCTTGGGGTTTGCTTTACTTTTTGTACAATATACTGTTCATCAAAGGTCTTTAACTTCTGAATTCCCGTTTAGATTTATTCCGGATACAGAATAATCAAACATGAACGTGAGTTTGCACCTAGATACCGAAAAGGTATAACATTTATTGATATTGGGTAAAATACCTTTACTGCACCAATTTAAAATATTGTTTATGTTGGACTGCAATTATTCACAACTATTTTGATTCTGGATGCGCATAAATATCTTAAGATCATCAGCGTACATCAAGCAATTGGCATTTTTAAAATGATTTGGAATATCATTCACAAAAATGTTAAAGAGCAAAGGATCCAAGTGACTACCTTGTGGTACGCCGGCTAAAATTATTTAATTTTCCACAATGTGTGTCGACCATTCGGCAAAGGTTCTCAGTATGTCATCCGTTTTAAACAAGAATATTTTTTTTTGGGAGGGTGATGTTTACGAGCTTAGTAGTAACAAGGAGGGCCAGGTCCTTGCTCGTCTGAGGTTCAAACATTCTGTGATATGAATAAAGTGTTCATCGAATTCTGAAGCTATCTCGAACCGTAAACGCCGCTATTGACGCCATGTTGTGAATTCTTCCGTCGCCGTCGCAAGGGAGAATACTAACTTTGGTGACAACTCAAACTTTCCCCTCAGTACTTTATTCTTCACCCGATCAATAGTCAATCAAAAAGACTCGAAAGTCGTCTTTCTGAGGGAGCAATAAATAACGGTTTATTTTCGCCTGTGGGCAAAAATGAGTCACACACAAACAGACAGAAACTTCGGCTCTGATCCTCTGTGGGCTATAGGGCTAATTGTAATTATAAATAACATGCGAATTTCACATTATCTAGAAAGGCATATGGTTTTGCATGACTTACGCTACGATCGCTCGTTTTCAAATTATCTGGCACTCGGCTTTGTTGTTACCGAGGTTGTGCATTGCCATTACTCGGGCAGAGGAATTGTAGCTACCTGCCTTAAATCTAGAATTGTTGCGGACAACCCTACTGAAAACAGGGGTTGTGGAGAACTCAGCGCAGCGATGGGGACTTTACCCCGCATACTAGTTTATTAGACAGTAAGCCGAAGCCAACTTCCCAATATACATGAACACGAGCCTGTATATAGCCTGCCTGCTTTTGAGATTTATAATTTTTGTATGTTTAGAGTGGCAAAACATCGCCTTTTATAAAGATGATTTAATGTAAGGTGTTTACATACTCGCCGGCCGGAAAGCGATCCAAAAATATATTCAAATCCACTTCCATTGGCGCACTGCGAATCTAACTCGTCATGAAACGTCACCATATAAACAAGCAGGCTTCGTACGAGTGTACATTCAATTATGTACGTAACAAGAAGTCGCAGCACAGCGTCACACTACGTACGCATTCACAAGTCAGCCATTTCCGGTTGCGTTACAATATAACTATAAGGAAAAAATCATGCAAAACATAGAAAGAAAAAACGAATCTGATGATAAGCCAGCACTGTACTCGTACGTAAGAGCAAAAAACTGTCACATAACCCATTCGCTCCAAATGTTTGTAATATTTTTCCATCACTTCTCGTACGTCTTCCCCATTCCTTCGGCACACACTCCCTCGGGAGGCATGCAGAACAAGATAAACTTATCATGAGAAGTTCTGGCGCACGATTATTCCCGCGTTTATCACGGGAAAGCAAGATGACAGCTACTGCGAACTAAGAAAAAAAGAAAAGATCCAAGATTCATATGCAATTTTGACGCCATAAATTATGTGCTTGAACGTAGAGAATGGGGTGTGTCCGGCGAGAGTACGACATGTCATAATGGCCCGTCAAATCCGAATTCAGAGCAATGAATCGTACGACGTGACATTTGGCTGTCACGGTTCAGATCAATCGTTTGATTGTTCCTTTCGCGGCAGACGGAGTGGCTGACATACGCGTGTATTCGTAATTAAATTCATTCAAGTTGTTTGATGGAATGCACGAAGTGGAACTAGGGGTACTTGAATGGTGACACTTAAACCCTGTTGACAAGCCGATTGAAGAATATTTCTCATTAAAATCCATGATCTTATAATTGTCAACTGCAAAAGTCGGTAGATGTGGAACATATGCCATCGGTTTGATGCTAACACTAATTCAATATTCATGTAACGCGATGTAACTCAAGGGGTAGGTTAAACGCTGCGTCAATTGGAGTTAATTAGCGCATTGGCTACGCTAGCATTCGTCTTTGTCTTATTCTTGCTGCTTCTTGGTTAGAAATATGTACGAGACTTATGACTTTTAGTTTAATTGCTATCACATGTATTGTTGTACGTGTTACTTCATTAAAGGGTCCCATACTTGTGTCATGCTGGTCGGTAGATCTAGGTGAGTCAATAAAGCCAGATCATTGACTCAACATAAACCTAATGTGTGTTACACATGAGACCATTATAAAATTAAAAATGATATGATTCAATTGTCTTCATGACTTCGCTTACAAGACTAGATCCAAGGCTCGATTGTTGTTAGTTTATTTTGCTATACACCTGCGACTTACATAGTCTTAAAGAAAAAAGTTCATAGGCGTTAAATCGCCTCTTCCACATCCCATATCACACGTCCGATATATGACACATTGCGCTGAATTGTCGGAAACAGGAGTAGTCCAGGTCCAAGTCATCCTGTTAAGGTCTCAAAAAGTCTGTTATCACGGCACAATCCATTTACAGCCATTTCCGTTTCGGAACATGTATGACCCAATGACTATACCTGCCCAAATTCCACATAAATTGTAAGTTGTTTTTTCTTTCTCTAGTACAAAATGGGTGTGCTCAGCACTTACTCTAAATACTCGGTCAGTTTATTCTGTACTCGTAGATTGCCCTCTGAGTAAAAGTGCTTTGAACGAAAATAGAAAAACGCCTTATGACAAACCACAATCGTCAAAAAATGGTAGGGTGGATATTGAAAACCATTATTCATTGGGTAGGATGCCTATTGAGCTAGACTAAGTTGCGATTCTATTCGCATATGTATAGGAAGAATGTTCTAAAAATAAGGTGACTTTTTGAATTTCGCGAGCTAAGTACATTCATTTTAGATTTTTTTTTGTTTTTTTTCTGTAAGGTTGGTACATACTTATGTCTCCTAACATGTGCTAACATTGTCAACCATTTTGGATATTTAGTTTGCTTTCCACAGATATGAAGGTTACACGTGTATTGGTGTGCTTGGCAATTTGTTGCTATTGAAAAATGAATCAGAGAATATGTATTAAATTTTGTGTAGAAAATGAAATGTACAGCGTGCGCCATCTCATATGGGTCGATGTAAATTTCGAATAACTTCAACAATTCTCAACCGATTTTGGAAATTCAAAATTATTCAATTTAGACCTTTACAATTTATTTTGATTATTAACTTTTGAAAACAATATCAATTAAATCACCGCCTTTATTGCCGATGCAAAAATGGGATCGTTTTCGCGCATTCTCCATGACATTTTCGAGCATTTCGGTCGAAATTTCTGTGATTTCCGCACGAATGTTTCTTTTGAGTTGTTCCATTGTCTTCGGGCCGTTAGCATACACCTTGCTTTTCAAGTATCCCCAAAGAAAAAGGTCTGGAGGAGTCAAATCCGGCGATCTCGGATGCCAGTCAATATCGCCCCTTTTTGACACCGATCTTCCAGGGAACTCGTTACGCAAAAGGTTCATTGTTTTGTCCGCATGTCGCGCCGTCTTGTTGAAACCAAAAGTAAAATAAGCCTTTTTTACGCATTTCTGGGACCAAATAATGGGCCAACATCCACCGATATCGATCGTCATCCACTGTATCGCCAATTTTGAAGAAATACGGTCCATGGTTTTAGCGCATACACCGGCCTAAACAGTAACTTTGTGATCATATAGCGGCTCTTCGTGAATAATGTGAAGATTTTCGGTGCCCCAGAAGCGACAATTTCGTTTATTAACTGAGCCAGAGAGCGTAAAATGTGCCTCATCGGTCATCAAAATGTGCTGCCAGAACTCCGGCGCAGCATTAATCATTGCAACGACATTTTGTGCGTATGCCAAGCGCCGTGACTCATATTGTGGCAAAATTCTTTGAGTTATCTACACTTTGTATGGAAATAAGTGAAGATCATCCTTTAAAATTCCCACTGATGCCTAACTGCTGCGAATGACGCCGATATGATAAACTTGGGTCTCCTTGAACACTGGCCTTCACAGACTGAATAGATGAGTTTGAACACCGCGGACGTGGCCTAGGTTGCTCACGAGGGCTTGCCACAGAACCAAATTGAAAAAAATTCGAGGCCCATCGACGAATTGTATCTTTTTTGGGCGCAACATGATCACGATATTTTACACGGTACGCACGTTGAGTTAGCACAATCGAGCGTTCATTTTTAATGAACATTGAAACTATTTCCGCGCATTCTTTTGGTGTGAAGCGATTCATGGTTAACATTGTATTGAATTGACATCTCCAAGATGCTATGACATATGAAAATTGGTTGACAATTGTTGAAGTTATTCGAAATTTACATCGACCCATATGAGATGGCGCACTCTGTAGTGTTCTAATGTTTTTGAAATATAGAATGTGCAAAGAAAAATATTATAAATGATATAAGTCAGAAGGCACCAGAACTGAAGTTGCTCGGGATATTAACGTATCGCGTTGGTTCATTCCATTTAGTTTTTTTCAGATATTTTTCGCATGAATGTCTGTCATCAAAGTTTGTTCCGAAATAGCTAAATTATGGCCAAAAGAACCATTTCATAGGTGTCGTTCAGGAGATGTTGAATAACGTCAATGATGACTAGCTGAAAAGGGTCATCACGAAACATGGGTGTATGGCTATAATAGCATCGAAATTAGAGTCCAATCATTTCAATAGAAGCGACCAGAAGAAACCAGACGGAAAAAGCACGCCAAGTTTAGTCAAAAGTTTTGGCCACTGATTTCTGCGATTAAAATGACGTGGTTCGTCATGCGTTCTCCCAGAAGGTCGCTTGTACAATAAGGAATATGGCTTTGAAGCAATACGACGGAAACATCCTGATTTGTAGGAAAAGAATCATGGCTGTTGCATCACGATAATGCACCTCTCACTCATGGTTGCTTCTGTGCAGTAATAATGCTTCATCCACCTTATTCACCAGACTTCGCCCCTGTGATTTTCCTCTTCCCGAAATTGAATAGACGGGATTTGCCAGGATTAAGGAGATAAGAACCCCTCGCTAGAACACCTCAAGGCTATGCCAAAAAATGGCTATCAGCTTCGAGCTTACTTTCATGATAAGTATGACACAGAAATTTAAGGACTAATGCTGTGGCATACTAAAAGGACTTCATCGGCAACGTTGAGAGAATTTTAAGACTTGCAACATTCAAGTATAATACTATGCTTCTGAAGAAATCTCTTGCGCAGATAATGGTAGTCATAAACGTTCGACACATTGTATTTACATCTGCCAATATCTAGTCTTAGACCCAAGGGTTATTCATTATCTCCACTAAAAAACATCTACATATAATGCAGTACTAGGTTTAAAGTTATACATACATACATATCTGGAAGAGCGAGTGAATACAGAGTCTCTGTTATCAATGAATCAGCTGCTGACGCGGGTCTCGGCTTTTGTGTCATGTCAGGTGTTAATAGAGGAAGGCGCTCTATATGCGCTGTTATTGTAAATTGTAGCAGATTGGTTGCATGCCACTCCCAGTGCCTTTAGTTTACACGGCCGATATTATCTATTTTTTATTTTTTTCGGTAGGTACATGTTTGACGTCTGATAGTATTAAATCTCAGGCAAAATGGGACTAATGATTGCGGGAAATGTCGGATATGGTTCAATTGAAGCTTAAAGGCGTTAGGAGCTTCTGCCGCCCACGAACGTCAATACGAAACCTAGCCAAAGAGTTGTTAGCATTCTGACATTCTGACAACGCAGCGGATACAACATGTTAAGACCTTTAGTAATGATAAGACACAAACGTGATTTAGTGTTATTAGTAAAACAAACGGCACGTTGTAGCTTCTCTCGCAAAACTCCAAATAGCGCTCAGCCTCTGGATGCTCTGACGAGCCTGATCCCTTTATGGTGCATGTACAATTCATACTGAAGTCCTTGGGCGAGAATAGCACTTATCAGGTGAATTTCGAGCAACTCTTTTTAGACAAATATAATATAGGGCGCTTCGTCAATACTTTGATCCTGAATTTCAAGAATCTCGTTGGGTTCCGAGTCACACTAGGATCGTAGGAAATCAGATTTCCAATGAGCTTATCAGAGGCAAATTACTCAGTAATTAAACCAATTCTAGATTTGCTTGTTTTCTCTGGTTAAATCTTAAGTTAACATTTGGGATCTTTCAGGCCTACAATTCTGACGCCTTAACACTAGGCATTAGTGAAACAGAAATAGGTTATGGGAAGGTCATTTTATTCAAGGGAAAACTACAGACAAAAACGCATATATGATTGATACTTAAAACTAGTATTGCAATTCTCCGGTAGGTTGTTCAATTACAGTCAATATACATATGTATGTTGGGTTGAGTTATAAGCTCATTATCAAAAAAAGAAAAATGTTCATGAAAAATATTTTAGATCTACAAAGGAAATCCAGGAAGTTGACAGATTTTTCGTGAAGTTTTCTAGTCGGATAGTACCATGGTAGATGGTAGAGCAGAACCCTGGTGAACACTATGCTGAATACCATTAACTGCTGATTTCTGATTTTGTATTTTGACTTAAGACTTTCTATCATCACGCATAGTTTTCTGTAACCGAACTGGAAGTTATTTGAATGTGAAATATTTTTGTCAGTTATAATAATATCTATTTTTCCTTTAATAAAACTTTTTTCTAATGGCCTACTTAGCTCCATAAGAGGTTTATATCTACCAGGTTTATTCTAGCAAGTTTTCGGATGGAGCCGAAATAATTTTATTGGCCAATTAAATTAATTTCTTGTAACGTCTCTTCTATTTCCTTCTTCATCACACTTGGATCAAACTGGCCATCAATACAGGGACTCTTCCGTCAACATGAAATTTCGCACCTGCCCCTAATGTACACTTCAAGTTGGTTAACATCTCTATTTAGCTTAAATCTCGGTTGATTCAATTTCGATTCAGACACTCGCAATATTTTCCTTCTCTACGTTGTTTCTTTGGTATCTAAAGTTCCCGACTTCACGAATCTTAAAGGAGGAAAATTGTTTTTTGGATTTTCTGTTAACAGCCAAATCATCGATACGATATTTCACTATAGTTTCCACGTTAATGTGAAAAAAATATTCATTTCTCTAAATACGATTTTGAAGTCACCAACTTAATATAAAGGGTGGGCCAAATACAAGTTTCTTTTTAAAAATGCAATAAAATGAACAAAATTACTTTTTTTCCATATATTATGGTTTTATTAGTAAGAACAATCATTCCCATTAATTATGTAATACAACGTTGTTCAAGTGGCTGTCTCGGTTGGATTCGCAGTAGCACATTCTGTCACCCCAATTTTCCAAGATCTTTTTGATAGTTTCGGGCTTGGATGATATTGGCCTTAAGTGCTTGAACCGTTTCCGGATTGTTGGCATAACATCTTCACGGTTCCCCACAAAAAAAAGTCCAAAGGGCTCAAATTGCAGCTCCGAGGCGGCCAATAAACATCGCCAAGATGTCTGATAACACGATTTAGCAATTTCATACGCAAAAGATCGATTGTGGCTTGGGCTGTGTGGCATGGCGCGCCATCCTTCATGAACCAGAGATCGGCCAAAATCATGTCTTCAATTTCAGTGAAAGAAAAGTCAATTAACATGGCTCTGTAACGCCCACCGTTGATCGGAACGTTGTTCCCAGCCGTATTTTCGAAGACAAACGGCCCAATGATGACACCACTCCACAATCCGACCAACCTGTCACTCTTTCTGTTGATGCATTGGCTTCTCGACAAAAAGGTGCGGGTTTTCCAAGCTAGATGCGTCAATTTTGTTCGTTAACGTAGCCGCCGAGATGAAAATGCGCCTCGTCAGAAAAGATGATTTTTCGCCCAAAATCGTTGTCCAATTCATGCTGCTCTAAGGCCCAAACTGCAAAGTAATAACGAAGCGGATGGTCGGGCGCCTTCAATTGCTGAGTCAATCGGACCTTGTAAGCGAGTAATCCGAGATCTTTGTGCAGAATTCTCCTCAGGCTAGTGTGTGAAATGTTGAGCTGTTGAGATCGATGGCGAGTTGATGTTCGTGAATTGAGTCTCACACTCTCGGCCACAGCAGCCACTTTCTCATCTGTGCACACCGTACGACGTTGTGTACTAGCTTAACAGTCTCACGAACTTTTTGCACAAATTTGCGTACAGCAATCGCGGTGGGTGCTTCATTTCGGCCAAAACTTATTTTTAAAAAACGCACTGTTTGGGCTGCATAGCGCTCAATTTGGAAATAAGTTTTCAATATTTCCCAAAGTTCTTAAAGCGTAAAGCCACTCATTTCGTTCCGCGGAGGTATGATACTGACTTTCTGTCAAAATTTCCAGCTGTCAGTGTCAAAATAACCTATGATTAAAAAAAAAACACTAGATGGCCTCCCTGTATGCTGATGAGTATGATGAGTATACTCACTCACTCAAAAAAATCGTATATACAGAGTAATTGAGTGCATTTCGTCCTTTCCCACTTAGTAAAAGATCTCCATTGTCAACCTGCGCAAACTAATGAGTTGGTCATGGGTGTCAAATCTTGGTTTATCATTGTACAAACCCTCTATGCAGGCTGTAGTGTGCTGTTTCAAAGCCGCATCCGAAATTCAGCGCAGCCTAATGTTGGTGATTTTTTTTTCTTTTTTATATTCAAAACATCGCCTTGATTGTTTAATGACAACAGTGTTATAAATAGTCTATAAATTAAACACAAGAAAGTCAGGAAGCTTAAAAAAGGGATGATCGTACAAGCATCTGGATCAGATTTTGTTTTCATAATTACAACTTTTCAACTTTAAAAGTTAATTGGGATTTTGAAGTAAAAAGCTCTTAGGGTGGGACAAAACTTCTATATTTTCGTCCAATCAAACATTTTTTAGTGAAATCTATGTCGGTCTTTGTTAGTTAAGGATTCCTTCTCTGTCATCTTTTGAAGTCAATAACCCGAAGACTAAGAATTTCAATGACTTTTTGAAGAATGAGGTGTCCGTTCCAATATTATATTCGAGGTCCTGTATCGTCGACGGGATATTGGCATACACCCTATTCTTCAAATAACCTCATCTCTTTAGACAGGAGTCTAAAGGTGTAAAATTGACCTCGGACCCCAATCAACTTTTCCTCTGACCGATCTTCAAATTTCTTACGCAATATATGGATTGCTTCGCTTTTGGGAGCGACTGCGTCATCCTGATCAACCAGAGATCGTCCAAACTCAATTGAGAATATTTAAAAAAAATTGTCGATCAGCGTATTGCGATAACGCTCTTTATTCATTGTAACTGCCTCTCTAGTCTCGTCTTCCAAAAAGAATGTGCCAATTATTCCACCAGCCCATGAATTTCTTGAGTTACATTGGCTTTTCCTGAACCTACTGTGGATCTTTTGTTGTCTGAATACGACAATTTTCTATATTTACGTACCTATCCATTCGAAAACGTAATTCATCGAAAAATATCAAATTTTATGACAAATTGTCTCGATAATCCAAAATGAAGATCAACTTTTATATGTCTACTCAAAGTCCATGAGGTCCAATTGTTGGCTGGCTAATTTGGAACACACTCGTAGCAGTGATGTTTTGGCATGTGCTTGAGCAAATTGATATCGAGTTTGCCCCTTTACAAAACTAAATTAAGGTGCTCTAGGAGTGTCTGAGCCTTGTAAGGTAGTTCCTAGTTTTTAATGCTTCCATAGATACCCATAGCTTTGATAACTAGATTCTAATCAATTAGCCCTCCTTTGACTACTCGCGGATAGCTCCTAGGTCTCGAGTAAAGCTGTTTCGGTTGGAGAAAACCACTTCAATATTTATTAGTATTATTTATATATTTATTATACAATCCTAATAGAAAAAAAAAATTTTTTCATTACAGAAAAAGTGTTAAACCCTCAAAATAAAATAATTAAACCAAAATGGCAGAGAAATCCGTGAGGCCATTGAAGATCACCATAGTCGGCGATGGAATGGTTGGAAAAACCTGTCTCTTGATCACCTACACGCAAAATGAATTCCCCGACGAGTACATCCCAACTGTCTTTGACAATCACGCTTGTAACATATATGTAGATGGAAAAAACTACAATTTGACACTCTGGGACACCGCCGGCCAGGAAGACTATGAAAGACTGAGACCTCTTAGCTATCCAAACGTAAGATAACAATAAGTCCTCATTGTGAATGTGTAATTATTACCTTTTATCCTATTTTTATAGACTGACTGTTTCCTCCTCTGCTACTCAATTAGTAGTCGTACATCATTTGAGAATATCAAAAGCAAATGGTGGCCGGAAATCCGTCATTTCTCCAACAATACACCAATCGTCCTTGTCGGCACCAAGCTCGACTTGAGAATTCCGAATTCAGAAAAATTCGTCACCCAAAACGAAGGCCGTAAGCTCCGAAAGGACATTCATGCCCATTCCCTGGTCGAGTGTTCGGCAAAACGAAAGTCCAACCTCAGTACCGTCTTCGAGGAGGCCGTCCGAGCCGTCGAGAAGAAGCCCAGGAACCGACAAAAGCAATGCATTCTTCTATAAGTAAAATAAAAGCACAACTTTTCTTTTATTCTATTGTATCTTATTTTATTTTATGCAAAAATCCTTTTAATTAATTCTGTTTACGATCAATAGTTAAGGATGAGCTACGAAGAGAAGGAATAGAGTCTTTTTTTGTAGATTGTTATGAAATTAAAAAGCAAATATTAATATCCAAACGCCATACATGTGGATATGGTTGAAAAAATAAATAATTTAATAGGGCCATACCAAAGTAAATAAGTTTGTTCAGTCGAACTAAAATCGGGAGGGAGAAGTAAATAAATTCCGAGAAGGAAACGTTCATACACTCGAGGTTAGAAATAAAGATTTTCCTTTATGTTTTTTTTTTTTAGTTAAGTTAATGGATGGAAGAATCACTTATTTAATATCAAATATTCTGTGGATAATGTAAAAAGGAATGTTAGAAATATTTAAAAAAAAAAAACTGTTTTTATATATGTACGTATGTTATAAACTAGTCATAAATAAATTCAATAAATTTCTGAAAAGGACCAATTCGAATGTCTTTAATTTATTTTGGTTACTGGACCAAGACGCAGGGTATAGGTTTGATGTACAACCACGATTTTTTATAAATTTTTTAGCATATCCTTGAAAGTATTACCTATTGCTAGTTACACTTTTTGTCCATTTTTCTGGCTGGTTGGGGAAACTATACCTGGTGATCGAACCCATCTTCGATTGATCGGAAGTGCTATTGAGCCGGCCATACATTGTCGATCGGTAGTTCGAAAGGGCGATATCTAGAAAATACCGCAGGTATATTCGACACTACCTTACTTACTTACTTAGTTACTTAGATGGCGCTACAATTCGGGATGAACCAAGGCTACAACCAACAAGCTTCTCCAGCCGGCACGATATTTGGCCAGCTGCTTCCAATGCCGCAAGCCCAGTTGGTTGAGGTCCTTTTCCACCTGTGCGCGCCACCTTAGATGCAGTCGTCCCCTACCGTCGTCTCCCGGGTTCGGAGTCGAAGACTCTTCGGGCCCGAGCGGTGATGTCCATTTGCTCTACCATCCATCTTTGACGTTGGATCCGTCCGTTGGAACGTCTAACTAGGCCGATGTCGCTGTACAGTCCGTACAGTTCTTGGTTGAAACTTCTCCTCCTTTTACACAAACGGGACCAAAGATTGCACGCAGAATTTTCCTCTCGAAATGCCCAAGAGCCGCTTTTGATAACGTCCAAGACTCAGCGTCATAGAGGAGGACCGGGATGATTAACGTTTTGTAGAGGGATACCTCAGTTTTTCGAGAGTCTGCTCTACTACTCAATTGCCTCTTGAGCTCAAAAAAACCGCGTTTGGCAAGAGTTATTTGGCGTTTTATTTCAGCGCTGGTATCGTTGCTGTTTGTTACTATCGAGCCAAGGTAGATGAAGTCCTTGAATACTTCAAAAATATAGCTGCCGAAGGTGACGTTCCGACCAAGACGTCGGTGTTGCGCGTCTTTCTTTGGTGACAGCAGATACATATATGGTCTTGTACCCATTTACCCTTAGGCCCACTTTAGCCGCTTCTGCTTCAATGCTTGCAATCGCCTCATTGACGTCTCGTTTTGTCCGTCCAATAACGTCAATGTCATCTGCGTAGGCAAGCAATTGCATAGACTTGAAGTAAAGGGTCCGCCATCTAACGTTTTTTTTTTCAAGTAGTGCTTATTTCGTGAATGGTAACACTTAGCTCATGTCTGATTTGACAGATAATTAGTTTTATCCTTCCGCTGAACGAATATGGTTGTGTATACGCTTGAACAACGCTGGGAAATATTGCGACATTACTTTGAAAATCATGGTAATGTTGCAGAATGTGTCCGAAAATTGCGTACGGATTTTGGAAGAAGAGAAGCACCGTCAGCTCCGTATGTTCGTTATCTTGTGAAAAAAGTGAAAGAAACTGGCATCCTCATCGATAAACCAAAGCGTGAAAAGCCAAAAACAGAGAATATTGCTGCTGCGGCAGAAAGTGTGCGTGAAGCGCCATCAACATCAATTCACCGTCGTTCTCAACAATTGAACATTTCGGAGACATCATTGAGGCGAATTTTGCATAAAGACCTTGGTATGACGCCATACAAAGTCCAATTGGTTCAGGAGTTGAAGCCAACTGACCATCCAATGCGTTTTCGCTTGCTAAGTGGGCCTGCGATCGACTTACAGAAGATGCTGATTTTGCCAAAAAAATCATCTTTTCAGATGAAGCTCATTTTGATCTTGGCGGGTATGTAAAGAAGCAAAATTGTCGCATTTGGGGTACAGAAAACCCGCAGGCATACATTGAAAAGCCGGTGCACCCAAAACGAGCCACTGTTTGGTGCGGATTTTGGTCCAGAGGCATAATTGGGCCATTTTTCTTCGAAAATGAGCAAGGAGTGGCCGTTACAGTCAATGGCGGTTGTTGAACGAATGGCCATGTTGAACGAATTGTTGTTCACAAAAATTGAAGAGGAGGATATTGGCAACATTTGGTTTCAACAGGACAGCGCTACGTGCCACACAGCCGAAGCTACACTCGATGTTTTGCGCCCTGTTTTTGAAGATCGCATTATCAGCCGCAGAGCTGATGTCGTTTGGCCACCTCGGAGCTGCGATTTGACACCGTTGGACTATTATTTGTGGGGTGCCGTCAAAGATAAGTGTTACGCCGACAAGCCAGAGACAATTGACGCTTTAAAGGACAATATTCGTGAAGCCATTGGTGAAATACAGCTGCACACAATCGATAATGTGCTTAAAAATTGGACCGATCGTGTAGGCTACTGCATGGCCAGCCGAGGCAGCCATTTCAATGAAATTATTTTCCATTATGAACCGGAAGGATTGTACTTTCAAATAAAAAAAGAAATTTGAGAAAATATTCAGTAGTTTTTTTTTATAGCATTTTCAAAAAAAAAAAAAAATTATTTGGCGGACCGTTTAGATCGTATCTCTTGTATTAACCGCAGAGTCCCGCACGATCTTTTCAAGTATGATGTTAAAGAAATCACATGATAATGCGTCATCCTGTCTGAATCCTTTTTTAACATCGTAGGTCTCGGTTAGTTCACATCCGATCTTAATGGAACAGCGAAAATTCTCTATAGTCATCCTGCACAGTCTGACGAGTTTGGCAGGGATGTTAAAACATGACCTGGCTCTGTATAGATCGTCTCTAAAAACACTGTCATATGCGGCTTAAAGGTCGACAAAGCGGTAGTGCGTGTCGACCTGAAATTCATGGGTTTTCTCCAAGATCTGCCGTAGTGTAATTATTTGGTCTATCGTGGATTTTTCTGGCCTGAAACCACACTGGTAAGAACCTACCAGATTGTCCACGAATGGTTTCAAGCGCTTACACAGTACAGCAGAGACGATCTTGCACGCAATGTTCAGGAGACTTATCCCTCTGTAATTGGCGCAGTCATAGGGATCTCCTTTCCTATGGGCCGGGCAAACGATGCTGAGATTCCATTCATCATCCATGCTTTGTTCCGACCATATATTTCAGATGAGTTGGTGCACGTTCTTGACCAGCTCATGGCCAGCTACTTGAAATAGTTCAGCGGGGAGTCCGTCTGCTCCAGCAGCTTTACAAGACTTAATTTTCGATATCGCTATCTGAACATCGTCTAGGTCGGGTGGACGGGATTCTCTTTCGTTTTCGTCCATTGTGAATGGTTCGTTCTGCCTAACGGCGGCATTTTGACTATCATCGCCGTTATACAGTCTGTTTTTCCACAGTCTCAGCATCGACTGTGACTCTACGTCGTTCCTGCAATAACATCTCTCCATCTCCTCGATTTTTGTATTGTAAATTCATTTTTATTTATAGTTTCTTAGATCTATCTTATCCTAGACAAAAATGCTTAAAACTAGCTTAACTATCCTTACAAATTTAGGAATCTTACTGGCCCTAGGCGGACACTCTAAAACAAACTGTATAATTTTAACCTATGCCTTTCGACTACTATATAAATAACTTACAATTAACATTATTATAATTAACTTAAGCTAAGAAATCCATCTCCTCGATCTCGCGCTTCTCGTGCTCCTTTTTTTTCTTCTCAGAAGCGCATGCTCTTCCCTTCTTTTCTGTTCATAAAGCTCGCGGGCAGCTCTCGTCCGTCGATGCAGTGTAGCCATGTATGCATTCTGTTTCTCTACATAGGCCTGGGCACTCGTCATCATGAGGCGGCCTCTCTGATGGCGTTCTGATAGGCGTCTCCATTGCTGTTCTATGGTTTGTGCAGATTGCATCAGGTCTTGAGAGAGCTTGAGGGAGACTTGATCGGCGAAGGTCCTGGCGGTCTCTTGCGATTGCAGCTTTCCGAAGTTAAATTTTGGTGTTCTTACTCGACTCCGTTGATTCGACACTACCTAGCAAAGGAAAAAAATTGCCAAAAGGATAACGAAAAACAAGCAATGTATGCAGGGATGAATGCAACACGACAAGACTACCAGGAAGAACCGAACCGACGATAATAGAGAGCTCGTTTCAAACAGCTCAATCGAGGAGAGATTTCGATGAACTGCTTAAAGTAAATGGAGGGCAAGCAGCATTGGCCAACGATGTTTTCTATCTACACAACAGAAATTCAGGTTGAACAGCCAATCATCGGGGAAATGAAAAAAGCAATCCGTCGTTTGCGAGAATCAACCTAATATCAGAAACAATAAACTATGCTTGAAGGGAATAAACAGAGATGTACATAGGCTCATCGCAACTACATATATGGAAAAACGAAAACCGTCAGAAAGGATGGCCGAACACAATGCAATATTTACTGAGAAATATCACTGATTACAAGTTGTTACAAGCTTGTAAAAGAGACTGACATCATATGCTAAGGAAATAATCGGAGACTACCAGTACGGCTTCAAGAGGAACCGTTCGGCAAGTTACCAGATTTCCACTTCAGAAAAGAAATGGTTTGGGAATGGGATAGGATTAAAAAAGGAGACGTCTTGTCACAACTTCTCTTTGATTTGGTGCTAGAATTCATATTGAAATCTTTTAAAAAAATTATAGGGAAATAACCCTTAATGGAATTACATCCGCTCTAGCTTACGCTAATAATTTGGACCTTCTGAAAGATAGTGAGAAAACCGTTAAGAAAAACGTAGACAGCATAATAATGGCAAGAGAGGATGTAGTTTTAGAATTAAATGAAGAGAAAACCAAATATATGGTCACTGACCGAATTATATCGATCCAAACCTCTCACCTGACTGTACTTTATAAAGGATGGAAAGGTGAACGAATTCAAATACCTCGGAAGCGTATTAACTGCCAAAAATGGCATAAAGATCAAAATAAATAAAAATTTGCATATGGGCATCGCGTGCTTTATCGCATGAAGGAGCTATTCATAACAACTTTTTTGTCCCGCAATTTATATTTATAAGGCCATAATAATGCCAGCGACACTTTACGTGAATTTTGATCTCTGATCAAATAGGAGAAAAATAGATTTTGGGTATTGAAGACAGAATCTTAAGGAGAATCTATGGGGGAAACAGGCGAACAGAGGACACTATACAATGAAGAAATCGAGAAACTCTATTTAACCCTAAGCACTGTAATCGTGAAGACCAACTTGGGCAGGATACGAATAGTCAAATGAATGAGTTGAAAACCCATAGGAAAAAAACACAAGGAAGGCCGCGCCATAAACCGAAGGACAGGGATGGACCTAGAGGAGATGGAACAGAACAAAGGAAGGACAAGGAACAAGGAAGGGATTTACAGGGAAGCTTAGCGAAAAGTTGTCAATGATGCTCTGACCTGCCGACACTCGGCACTGACACTACTTTTGTAATTTTCAGGTCAATTAAAAAATCTGAATTTCGGGTGCTGAGTACTACTATTACTAAGAAACCATTCAAGCAAAGCAATGGCTTGACAAGGGCTATTTGGACTTTACTCCACTGAGGCAAATGATAGAGAAGTGGTTGGTTAATTTTAAATGAGGCCAGTGGTGCTGAACACTCTTCTTCTTCTTCTTAGATGGCGTTACAGCGCATGAAGAGCCAGAGCCTAGCTTCTCTCATTCACTTATGTTGTGTGCGATTTGTTTTTTTCACACAAGTGAACGGGACCTACAGTTTAATGCGGATTTCGAACGGCGAGAGTCAAGAAGCTTTTTCAAGGCAAGTGTACTAGGGGGGTTTTGCCAGTTCCCCGCCGAGGAGAGAAGCCGCGTAATGAACATTGGCGTTGGTATTATGGGGATCCGAACTCGCTCATCGTGCGTCAGAGGCCGACACACTAGCCACTGCGCCACGGCTCTCTCTGAGCACTCTGGTCGCCCAAAATCTGCAATTGTTCCAAAAAATATGTTCCATAATAATTGAAGTTGCGTGAGATACCTGACACCAGAGGACTGTGTATTCACCATTCTGCATGAATAATTGGGCGTGAGAAAGCTGTGATCGAAATGGATACAGCATTCGCTCACAGTCGAACGAAAGCAACAACGCGTCCAGGGTTTAGAACCTGATCGGTGATACATGGATCGCCAGAGTCAAATCGGCAGTCGCCTGAATTGACAGCAGAGGATGAAAACCATTCAAAGTGGTCAAAAACCGAAATTTCAGCTGGTAAATAAAGGAGAAAAAAATTACCTTTCACCAAGATACCGTGTCATATGCCGATCAAAACAATGGCAAAATTGCACAAATTTTGTTTTGAATTGCTTTCTAAGCCATCGTATTCTCCGATACGATAAAAAATGGTACCAGGGAAAGAGATTTGGCTCCAAAGAAGAAGTGATTGCCAAAATTGAAATATATTTAGAGACCAAAGATAAATCGTTTTACAAAAAGAGCGTCGAAATGTTACCCTATATAAAGTCGAATTTTACCAAAACGTTTATGTTTTATTAGTCATGCTACGAGCAATGTAAATGTGAAAGTGTTGAATATATAGGTAACTCCCAGATCAGTGATAAGAGTGAATTCAAAACATTTGCTGTGAAGAAGAATTAAAAGTGTGAAGGGGGAGAAGAAGGGTCGAGCCTCATAATGTAAGTAACACCTACAAACACGGTATGTATGGCGGCATCTGGTGTAAATAATATTGTATTTATTTGCACTACCACGGATCGGAAAGGCTTAATGAAGATTTTGCAGAAAATTTGGCTACGAGTGCGCTAAAACTTTGTGTCCCAAGAACATTCATCTTCCAACATGGGAGCGATAATGAACATACGGTAAATCATACCTTGGTCGAGAATGGTTGCCATACTATAAACCAAAGCAGTTGAACCATCCTTTCCTCCCCAATCGTCGCACTGACTTTGCACATCAAATAAGATATAACATCGGAAAGTCCGCAAAAGGTTTCTTAATAATAAGAATGGACCAGCGTTCGAAAGCGTTCGTCGAAATTTTGTCAAATTCATACCCGTTTTAAAGGCGAAAGGAAATCAGACAACAATTAGAAACTAATCTCTTTTATGGCGAACTACTTCAAGCACATTTTATATTATACTAGCTGACCCGACAGACGTCATTCTGTCTAAGCCAAATATGTTCGATTGGATGAGGTAGGAAGAAGTAGAAAAAAATAAGTAAAATTTAAAAATCAAGTGAAAATGTAATCTTAAACAAACGTATCTATCTGGAATATAAAAAAATGAACCAATATATTGTTGGTCAATAATTTAACTCCTTGTTGGCCCAGCAATCAAAAAAGCAATATAAGATTTTTTTTTTTTGGTAATTTTTGATTTAAGACTGTTATTAAAAAGAAAATTCATGTTTGGTTTCTCAAGGAATTCAAAAACTCAGTTGGATAGTTGGTTGCTTCGTCTTCGTTTGTTACACAGTCGATAGATTTGAAGGAATCCAGGGAACCAACGATTTGATTTTCAATTGTGAAATTTAAGTGATCGACATTCTTGTTCTTTGCCGCTAAAATTGCTCTTTCACTCAACCAATCGTAGTTTTTGTAGTTAGCAATGATGTTCGGAAACACTTTGTTGATGAGCTCCTCTTTCGTTGAGATGAAATTGCAAAATGTATGTCATGTTGAACTATGATATTGACACTCACCATTCAATGGATTTATCATTTTGATATTAAAATAATATCCGTCTTCTCCTTGCCAAACCTCCGGGGGTATTGCAACGTGTCATATGAACGATGTGTTTCAGATATTTGTTGCAGTTGCCCAGTATCGCGACGTGTAAGCACAATATTGCGTGTTTCCAAGTTTTCACCAACAATCAGGATGGCAACTTCGTTTCACGGACTGCTTCGCTTTGCTCTTGTGATTGAGAAGCACGAAGTCAAGCCATACTAACGCGGCGCTCTTCACGGGCAATTTCTTGTTCTTCTTCAGTCCTTTCATTCGCAATGTTTCGTATCCTTCTTGCATTACGGCTTTGTCGGAAAAGATTCGATCGTCTTGGTCGCAGCATTGTTAATGATGATTCAAAGAGAATACAAATTACTGATGATAATTGATTTCTGACAAAATTTATAATTATCAAATTTTCAACCATACTTAACCATAAACAAAATTGCGTTTAGCTGTCATTTGCGTTTTGTTATTCCATGTCAGATACTTTTTTATTATACCAAGTTTTATAGAGACTTGTATTCTCTTTGACGTTTTATGTCACGTCACACGGGAACGCGGTCGAACGGGATAAAAAGTGTCCTATATCCGTCTCCTGGTTCTAAGCTACCTCGCCACCAATTTTCAGCCAAATCGGTTCAGCCGTTCTTGAGTTATAAATAGTGGAACTAACACGACTTTCTTTTATATATATAGATGTATAAACTCACTTTTGATTCGTATTTTATACGTAGGACGCCCACCTACGGCATTTTACTCAAGGGTTGTACGAATAACCCACACTTTTTGCAGGATTCTGAAAGAAAAAGTTTGCTTAAATTTAGGAAAAATGTACGGCTAAAAACACGAGAGCAATATATGCAGGGCTAAATGCGGTGCGAAAAGGTTACCAGGCCAGATAGGTTTTGTTCGCAACTATAATGCGGGGCTAATTTCGGATAATGAAGAAGTTGCAATCCAATGGCGAAGGTATTTCGATAAACTGAAGAAAGCAGAAAGTCTAGAAATTGCAGGAGATTAAGTAGGCTTAGAACTAGATGAAGCGAAAACTAAATACTCCTATATGGTCACTGACCGATTTGGATCGACCCAATCCTCGCACCTGATACTCGATAAACGCCTTGAAACGTATTGACTGCCGAAAAGACATAAAAGTTGAAATAAATAAAAGGGTATCGCATGCTTATTCGTGATCAAGGCGGTATGCAAAACAACTCTTTTGTCCCGGAATGTCAAAATCTGTATTTATATAATAACACCAGTGACACTTTACGGATGTGAACTTGGTCTCTGACTAAGAAGGAGGAAACAACATTTCGGATCTTAAATAGAATCTATGGTGGAAAACAGGACTAAGAACTACCGAATGTAGACAGCTATACAATCAAGAGCTCTGGGAATTCTATTCAGCCCCAACAATTATCCGAGTAATAAAATCCCGAAGACTAAGATGAACAAGACACGAAGAAAGAATGGATAATAGACGAACGTAGGACAAAAACCGCCAAGTCTTTTACCTTCACGAAGGGTTGTCACCGATGCTCTGAACTTCCGAGTTCCAAATGGCCGGTAATGATAATAATAATATCGTTTTATCTTGTCCTGTTTTACCACTATGTTGTATAGGGTCCGCCAAATAACTTTTTTTTTTTGAAAATGCTATAAAAAAACTACTGAATATTTTCTCAAATTTCTTTTTTTATTTGAAAGTACAATCCTTCCGGTTAATAATGGAAAATAATTTCATTCAAATGGCTGCCTCGGCTGGCCATGCAGTAGCCTACACGATCGGTCCAATTTTTAAGCACATTATCGATTGTGTGCAGCTGTATTTCACCAATGGCTTCACGAATATTGTCCTTTAAAGCGTCAATTGTCTCTGGCTTGTCGGCGTAACACTTATCTTTGACGGCACCCCACAAATAATAGTCCAACGGTGTCAAATCGCAGCTCCGAGGTGGCCAAACGACATCAGCTCTGCGCCTGATAATGCGATCTTCAAAAACAGGGCGCAAAACATCGAGTGTAGCTTCGGCAGTGTGGCACGCAGCGCCTTCCTGTTGAAACCAAATGTTGCCAATATCCTCCTCTTCAATTTTTGTGAACAAAAATTCGTTCAACATGGCCCGATAACGATCGCCATTGACTGTAACGGCCACTCCTTGCTCATTTTCGAAGAAAAATGGCCCAATTATGCCTCTGGACCAAAATCCGCACCAAACAGTGGCTCGTTTTGGGTGCACCGGCTTTTCAATGTATGCGTGCGGGTTTTCTGTGCCCCAAATGCGACAATTTTGCTTGTTTACATACCCGCCAAGATCAAAATGAGCTTCATCTGAAAAGATGATTTTTTTGGCAAAATCGGAATTTTCTGTAAGTCGATCGCAGGCCCACTTAGCGAAGCGTTGTTCAAGCGTATACACAACCATATTCGTTCAGCGGAAGGATAAAACCAGAAACCACCAATGAGACGTCCCACTCAAAATGGCCGCCGACGTTTGCCTACAAGCTCGGGCGAGAACGTGGGTACCTCAAGTGCTGTCAAAAGAGCATGTGAGTACCTCAAGTGCTGTCAAAATTTTGTAAACAATCGCGCACATTGTTATAATTCCAAGAGTGTGTGTGGCGGGAGTACACTGCGGTAAAATGAAATGAGCTCACACGTATTCACGGATATAAGCTCGTTTGTAACGGGTTTTGTCGCTATGCACCTGAACCGCTGTCAAAATCTCGGAAAAATTTCAGGGTATTACGGGGGAAGACGTACGAAAGACGCACGTCTCATTCTGGTTTCTGGATAAAACTAATTATCTGTCAAATCAGACATGAGCTAAGTGTTACCATTCACGAAATAAGCACTACTTGAAAAAAAAAACGTTAGATGGCGGACCCTTTAGTAGCCAATATGCCATTAAGCTTTCCTATGCTGAAGTCTAACAAAGCTGTTGGCGCAGACGTTCTACCTGCCGAGCTTTTCAAAGCAGCTGGATTACAGAGGAATAAGTCTCCTCAACATCGCCTATAAAATCTTCTCTGGCATTCTGTGTGAACGACTGACACCCTTCGTAAACCAGCTGATAGGTCCTTATCAGTGTGGCTTCAGGCCAGGAAAGTCCACCATCGATCAAATATTCACACTACGGCAGATCCTGGAGAAGATAAGCGAATTTCAAGTCAACACCCACCACCTGTTTGTCGACTTTCGAGCCGCATACGACAGCGTAATTATAGGTAGAGACGAGCTATACAACGCCATGTCTATTATGAACATCTCTGCTAAGCTCGTCAGTCTATGTTGGATGACTTTGGAGAATGCTCGCTACTCCATTCGAGTCGGTGCAGACCTAACCGATAGCTTTGATGTCAAAAAAGGATTTAGGCAGGGCGATGCGCTGCCGTGTGACTTTTTCAACATTATCTTAGAAATAATTGTGCGAAACTCGCTGGTCAACACAAGCGGCACAACATACATATTTCAAATCGTCACAACTACTCGCCTACGCGGATGACATTGACATAATTGGAAGGAGTCAGCGAGATGTCAATGACGCGTTTACAAGTATTGAGGCGAAATTTGGTCTAGTGGTAAATGAGGCAAAACAAAATATATGCTGTCATCAAAAAAGGACGCTCACCACCAACGTCTTGGCCAGAACGTCAATATTCGATTTCAAGGTAGTCAAGGACTTCATCCACCTTGGCACCGCAGTTACCTGGAACAACGACATCAGTTCTGAAATTAAACGCAGGATGTCCCCTGCCAATCGCTGTTTTTTCGAGCTCAGGAGGCAATTGTGTAATAGAAACCTCTCTCCTACGACCAGCACCAGGTACAAGACCCTTATCATCCCAGTCCTACTGTAGTCTATAAGAGACCTTGTGCTCTGCTTGATGATGATGATGATAAATAAGTATAGTGCGGAAGCATGAACCCTATCAAAAGTGGATGAACAGGTGCTTGGCCGTTTCGAGAGAAAGATACTGCGTTTGATTTTTGGTCCTATCAATACCGACGGGGGATGGAGGAGAAGATTCAACCACGAACTGTATGGGTTATACAACGACATGAGCCTGGTCAGGCGTCAACGGATCCCACGCCTAGAGCTGGAAGAAAACCTCAACCAACTGAGGGTACGGCGCTAGAGGGAGCTAGCAAAAGATCACGCTAGATGGAGAGCCATGTTGGTTGAGGCCCAGGTTCACCCCGAGCCCTAGCGCCCGCTAAAAAGAAGAATATCGTCTCATTACTATATTTCCGGAAACAGTGGAATTATAATTGACGGTGTAACCCTTAAAAACTAATGTATTATCTTATGATGAGCCGCCTCCGATTCTAGACAAGAGTTCGATTCCTCCTTCAATTTTCTTTGCCAAGATAACTTTCAAACATCGTCTGTCTTGAAGTTTTTGAGATAAGTGGTTAAGTAATGTTGATTCGGATCATTTGTTTGCTGCAGACAAGGCACAAATGTACAAATGCGACATCGAAAATAACAAATGAGATCTTGCCATGAACTGCACATTCTCTCTGTAAATTCAATGCCCTCTATGATTGAGCCCCGTTGAACGAACGGACACGCAGGATCCCGACTAAAACTAGAAACATCAGACAGGACAGTTTTTCTTTAAGTTTTTCTAAAATGATGGTGAATCGCAAGTTGGTTGACCTGCCTAATCATTTGGTGCCTATCATTGGACACCTAACTTATCCTGTTTTACTTAACGAATGTATCCAGTGAAGTATAGAAGCTACTCAAAAATACGTGCTTTTAAGTCATCATAAGTTAATATCTAAACAATTGCCTTTCCATCTTCTTTCGGATTATGCTACTGAATAATCTCACGTCACTCACCATTAGAGTATGCAGCTTGAATCAGCGCGTAATTTACTTATTTAATATTTAATTTTCAAAAACGTTTATATACCTCATTGTTATTAAGTTGATCAAGCCGGAAGCCGTTGTTCAAATTGTCGTAATATGGCCTGACCATTTGGACATTGGGTCCGAGGATACAGACGTTATTCTTCTTTCTTTCTTGGATCCTCGATGGGCTTTGTTGGGGAATCACAAAGAACAGCCGAACTACTCAACTACTAAAACTTTAGTCAACAAAAATGAGGTAGTTGGGAGTTTAAAAGGGTGAAGTAGACATAGAAAAAAGGGAGTAGAGTGTTTTCGATTAATCGCATAAATCCAACTGGAAGTGTTAATGGCATCTATTTTCTCGGAGCTTATTCGACCTGCGATTTAAGAAAGACCCAAAGGAAGAAATCTAAAGGCGTCGCCGTTGGGCAAGTCAGCAAGTCATTCAGTATTGGCCCCAAGGAGATGCTTAACACTGATTTATAGAACGCACTGTTGACAATGCTAGTTTCATTTTGTAAGAACCTATGATTCCGCCCGTTCGAAATCCAGATCAAACAGTAACTTTCTCAGGATGCATTTTTTTTTTTTTTTGTTGGAGGCTTCTACTATCTACTGGAGCACTCAGACACAAGTACTGGTCCATTGTACTACCAGACAGACACCTTGTCTTTATTGTATTTTCCCCGTTGCCCGGAGAAAAGTGAGGAGGGGCTTCAGTGATGTAGAGCTAAGAGATTCGGCACCCACCACGTCGGCCCCAATGGTGCGCCACCGTGCACGAGCGAAGGCGGGACAGTCGCAGAGAAAGTGTTCCGCTGTGTCGTCCTCCTCGCAACAAGCAGCATAGGTAGGCGTCTTACTGATGCCAAGCACGTAGAGATGCCTGGCAAAAGTGTAATGGCCCGTAATGACGCCCGTTAGCCTTCTGCAGTCATTTCTCCTTAAGGATAAGAAGAATGTTGCGGACTTTTTACAGACGTCAGGGCGTACGCGCTTAGTCATCCTGCATCCTGGATATTCCCTCCATCTGCGACTGTGTACGTTAAAGACCCAGGCCCCGATTGCGAGTGTCGATCAGCGATCGACTCGACAATTGTCGATTGCGTCGATTGATTCCGGATTTGGTATTGTGTAACTCAATCGATGAAGAAGTAGACTATTGTGAATAATTACGTCAATATTGTGAGTAAAAACATGAATATTGTGAATATTTCGTTTTTTGACAGTTGTTTGACTGTCGTTTATTTATTTCATCAAAGAAATTCAATACACCAAATCATTCGAACAGGACTTGTTTTTCTTATTTTCACCCATTTTTTCCCGTAAACGTACAGGAGGTCATTCTAGTTTAGTACTTAATAAACTAGATAAACAAATAAATAAATAAATAAACTAAATAAACATCTAAGTTGAGTACTTAATCTTTCCTATCTGTGTTTTGCTTGTGTTTTCAAACAAACTCCCTTAGCAATATAGGGATTTGCTTCCATGAACGAAACGAGGAGCTCTATTTGTTTTTTTTGTTCGTAACCTGCTTTCACCTGGATTAGAATTTCATAAATACTCCATAAATTCATTATTTTCATTAAAATTACTTCATTTCGTAAGCAAAAAAAAAGATCTTTTCCTCTAACAGAAAGCAACGATCAGTATTTTGCGATCGACAACAAGCGAGTGTCAAATCGACAACGGTCGATCAGAATCGACATCCACAATACCAACATCTGCAATCGACGATCGATGATCGATAAATGTCGATCGTCGATCGCTGATCGACACTCGCAATAGGGGCCCCAGTCATTGATGTCAGATTTAACCGTTGAAGCTGGTAGACCTAAGGCGGGTTCAGGCCCTGAGAAACTCTCCTCTGAGCCTTTTCTATCGAGTTCATCGGAGATCTCGTTTCCTGGGATTCCAGAGTGACCTGGAACCCATACAAGCCTAAGCGAATTAAGTCTTCCGACTTTGTTCAAAAAGGTCTTGAGTTCATGCACTAGTTTGGAGTTGGACAGAGGATTGGATACAGCTTTGAGTGCAGCTTGGCTGTCACTGCAGACACATATGCTCTTTCCCCTCCATCTGTGTTTCACAACATAGTGCATGGCCATTAGGATTGCGTAAATCTCCGCCTGGAAGACAGACGCATATTTTCCTAACGAGAAGTGCAGTCGAATGTTTTCGCGCTCGAATAAAACTCCGGCGCCGGATCCCTGATCAGTCCTGGAGCCATCTGTGAAGATGCGAAGACATTCTATTCCAGGTTCAGTGTCTGGCCAAAGCCAGTCCTGACGCCAAGGAAATGTGACTGTGTAGTTACAGCGCAGTAGGATGGCAGGTGTCATTGCGTCAGAGGGCATATCCATGAGACAGTGGTCGTAGGATATTTCTCTCTCAAGTACACTTTCACTCCACTGCGAGTTGTACCAAAGACCATTCCTCTTTAGGCGAGAAATAGTTTTCAGTGCACACCCTCTGATATATATGTCAAGGGGTGGAAGGTTCATCATAGCATCTAAAGCAGCTCCCGGTGTGCTGGAGAAAGCCCCCGTGCAACTGAGGCAGACCGCTCTTTGGAGTTTGGTGAGTGAAGCCACAGCGTGTTTTCGTGTCAGCCTGCTCCACCAAACAACCGATGCATATGAGATTATCGGTCTTACCATTGTCGTGTAGATCCAAAGGACCTTTATCGGCGATAAGCCCCATGTTTTGCCAAAGGCACGTTTGCATTGCCAGAAAGCTGACAGCGCTTTGGTGGTTTTGGACTCAACATGCTTTGACCAGAGAAGTTTGTTATCTAGAATAACTCCCAGATACTTAGCTTCCTTGGATATCGGGATGGGAATGCCTTTTAGCACCAGCTGAGTAATGTCAGTATTTTTCCTCCTTCTGATGAAGGGAACGACATCAGTCTTAAGAGGATTAACCGACAGCCCATTACTCATCAACCAGTCTTCGATCACATCTAGCGCCGCCTGCGCTTTGAGACTAAACATGAGCCGACAGAGAGAACAGCAACATCATCCGCATAGGCCTGGGCATAAATTGCAGAGGCATTGAGAGCATCGAGCAGAGAGTCGACCACCATGCACCATAATAGCAGTGACAAGACGCCATCTTGCGGGCAGCGCGTGATTACTCCAGACTTGACACATTGTTCGAGGCCTACATCAGCGATCAATGTCCTGTGCACGAGCATTGCTTTGATCCACAAAACCAGTGCTTCATCTACGCCATGCCGTCTAGCAGCGTTACACATGCTGTCGAAAGTTGCGTTATCAAAAACTCCCCCAATGTCGACGAAAATGCCTCGTAGAGTACGTTCGAGACCGCATTCAATTCTCCCAACTAGATTTTGAAGCGCAGTCTCGCAGGATTTTTCGCGCTGATTAGCATGGTTCATGTCCGAGAGAGGATGCATTCGAAGGGCAACTTTGAGCACGCGGAACTCTACTAATCTTTCCATGCTTTTCAGCAAGAAGGATGTTAGACTGATTGGTCTAAAACTCTTGGCTAGTGAGTAATCTTTTTTCCCTATTTTGGGAATAAAGACCACTTTCACCGCGCGCCAAGGAATAGGTATATAGGCAAGTGCCAGGCTAGCAGTGAAAATTCTTTTCAGAGTAGGAAGCAGCTGTCTTATACCTTTTACGGGGTATATGTATATCCCATCAGTTCCCGGCGACTTAAAGCCATCGAAGGATGCCACAGCAAATTCAATGGCCTCAGTAGTTGCCACGCGTGACGCAACATACCAGCTACGCCGAGTTGTTTTCATCGTTTCGGTCGCAGTTTCCAATGAGGGAGTGTGCAACGAGCCGATGACAGTTTGATTTCCCGAAAAATGGGTCTGCAACAGTAAACTAAGAGTTTCTGCTTTAGACTCCGTGAAGGTACCATCAGACTTTCTGAGTACATCCAGCTTTGTCGATTTTCCTAGTTTGAGAACGTTAACCAACTTGCTGGTCGCGCTCAGGGATTTGATCTCTTCGCAGAAGGACTTATAGGAATTATTCGATTTACGAATAGGCTTCTTATATTCCTTCTGCTTCGATCGATATTTATTCCAGTCATCTTCCGAGTTCGATTTAAGCGATCTGTTCAGGAGACTTCTGGCTTCCCTACGAAGACATTGGAGCTCAGCGTTCCACCAGGGAACCAATTTCCTGCTGGGAGGTTTTTTGACAGGACATGCGAGTTCAATTGGTGATGGCGTTGTTTAGGCGGCGCTTGAGTGGATTTCTCAAGCTCCTCCCTAAATCGCACCCAGTCTGTTTTTCTCGGATTCCGCTTGGGCTGCGAGGGAGAGATCCCGCACTTTAATTGGAATTCGATGTATCTATGGTCTGACAGCGTAACATCTGGTGAGACTCTCCAGTTAGTGATGGCCTTCGCATGCCTGTTAGATAAGGTCAGGTCAATCACTTCCTGTCGTCTCGCCGTCACAAAGGTTGGTTGAGAGCCAACATTGTTGATGAAAAGGTCAGACGAAAGAATGAAGTTTAAAAGATGGTCTCCTCTCCGGTTGCATTTGCTGCTGCCCCAAAATGTGTTTTGAGCGTTAGCATCGCAACAGATGATGAGTCCAATCCCATGGTTCTTGAATGGATACAATGTGATGCATTTGGTAGTATCTTGTGCGTATTGGTATCGACCCAAATTCGACCATTTTCTTGTGCACATATTCCTTCATCCTTCAAATCGACAAGCACATAATACTCGTATTGTCTATGGTCGTTTACCTCAAGGTCCACATGGATTTTATACAGAATAAGACTCATGTTTTGTGCAAAATTCGGCAAACGCCAAGTTAGAGACATTTTTCCTGAACTCTCTCACATACGGCATTGATGTTATTGACGGACTTTGCGTTAAGATGACGTTGGAGTGTTAGCTGATTATTTATCGAACTGTTGACTCGAATTTATCCGTGAAAATTCGAATAGTCGACTCAGTGGGACGATTATAAAAAGGATTTTGTAAATAAAATTTGATAATTGGAACACATTTTTCAAAGCAACAACCTTCTTTGGCACCTTGCCATACACTTCTATACAATTCACGCCAATTTAAACAAATGGTGCTCTTAGCCCATGACATAATTTTGAACGTTTTTTTTTTTTCTTATGGACGCCTTAGGAACAAAAAAAAACACCGTTAACTGCTAAATCGCAAGTCACGAATTGCAGCCATCGAAGTTTCGGAACCGAAGCACCTGACAGTTATATTTGTCAATATTGAGGTATTGGTCAATAATTTTTGTTTTTTATGTGCCCTCATTAAAGTTAAGATCAATTTTCGTCTCTGCAAATGAGCCCCAAGCAAGGTTCCTATGTGTGCCACGCATTATTGGTAATGCAAATTTAGGACAATTTGCTGAAAGCATAAATACGTGTCAATTTTAAAGAAACCTTTGGTTTTTGACTGTATCACCAAGTTCTTTAAGACGTAAGATTGGCTCCAATTCCTAATTTTCATTTGAGATTTAGATTCCTGCCGAAAAAATATTTCGGGCCTTTCTGAAATCCTAGCTAAAAGTAGTCAAACATTTATTTCGCCCTAGCACGGCAGTTGTTTCCACGAGAGAGCGTTTTATTATTCACACACTCCTTAATGCTTATGGAATCGTGTGGTCTATAGATTTCGATAATATTTTTACTCGTTCTTTACTTTAAATAAATTTTTTAAAAATGCGTTTCACTCAAAATCTACTACATTTTCAGAATGGTTCAATTTCATGCGAACTCGCCATAGGCTTTAATCTATTACATTCGTGGGTAAGAAGTACTGTCATAATAAAACGTCATTCAGAGTTGTCATTCAAATCAAACATTTGCCGAGGAATGGCGTCCGAAAAGGAGAAAAGTGAAAAAACAAAAATAAATAATCAAGTGAAACATGTACCCAAGGATGCACAGGTTGTTATGTCCATTCTGCGGGAGCTCAACGTTACAGACTACGAACCACGAGTCATAAATCAACTACTGGAGTTTACTTATCGTGAGTGACTTGCCGACAATATAGCGAATTTTACATTTTTAATTTCTTTTGTCTCCTCCAGGATATGTAACCTGCATTCTGGACGATGCTAAGATATTTGCCAACCATGCCCGCAAGAAAACTATCGATCTGGATGATGTGAAACTAGCATCAGAGGTCGTCCTAGACAAAGCGTTCACCTGCCCGCCACCACGACACGTAAGAACATCATACTCAATGCACAGCTCAGAGTTGAAGGAAAAATTGTTTTCAGGTCCTTGCAAAACTAGCGGAAGTCAGAAATTCAATGCCATTACCTCCCATCAAGCCACATTGCGGTCTTCGTCTACCCCCGGATCGCTACTGTCTCTCCGCCTGCAATTACAAGCTCCGCTCCGCAAGTCAACCGAGGAAGATGACCAAGTCCGCTCTCGAGTCACGTTCTACAATCAAAACGCAGGTCAAATCGAATTCCGGCGGAGGTTCGAAACGACAATCAGCCGTCACACCAAAGTCTCAAGTGGTCACGATCCCCAAGCCGGTATTCAAGTACACGACAACGGCGAAAACAGTTTCCGTCGACAAGAACCAAACCGATTCGCCTGGCTCGTCAGACATAAAGATGGAAGTCGACTCGGAAGCCACGACAAACGCAAACGCCATTGGCAGCATTGGCGGTGCCGTCAAACGCGAACGGGAAGAGGACGATTTCGAGGTTGTAACATAGACTCTGCACATAACTGGAATGATAACAAATATATTTGAGAGAAAGAACCGAGTTGTTTCATTTCTGAAGGGCAATGATAGTCGTGCATCCTAAATCCATGATTTGAAGGTATTCTGATCCGCCGTCCTGCAAGCGATATGCGGTCTCGCCCAGTCGATCGCATATGATGGACTTTTGCTTGTCAGTCAGAGTGGAGCAGTGAACTATGTACTCACTGAGTTGTTCCATCATCTGGCCGACGCTGTAGGCTTCATGGGTTAGATTACGGACAAAGTCCTCCAGCTTTGCGTAGTTTCCCGTGCGGCACACCTCGATGAAGTCTTTCAGATAAATCTCGGGAACAATGCCGGAGATCTCTAACAGGTCTTTTTTGGTCACGGCACTATTGGCTCCTTTCAAGCGGAAACACGACTGTAGTATGGTGATGGCGCGCCGCATATCGCCTCCAGATATATCAACAATAGCCTTGTGAGCGCCTTCTTCGACTTGTACTCCTTCCAATGCGCATATCTCCTGCAGTCGACTGATGATCTACAAATACGAGTTGCTCAGTGCAAGGCAAAGAATTTGATTTGATTTGCCTACCTTCACCTCGCCAAGAGGCTTGAAGCGAAACTTCGTGCACCGTGATGTGATGGGATCAATTATTCTGGACACATAATTGCAGACCAGGCAGAAACGCGTACTTCTGCTCTCCTTTTCCATGGTTCGGCGCAGAGCCGCTTGGGCGGCATGTGTCATTGAATCCGCTTCATCAAGTATGACGATCTTGAATGGAGGACATGGCCTTCCATCTGGACGCACGGCGCTTGCTGACAGTTGGGCGAAATTCTTGATTTTGGTACGGACAACGTTGATGCCCCGTTCGTCGGATGCATTGAGCTCAAGGATGCGCTGTTTAAACATATCGCCAAAGATCTGGCGTGCGGCAGCTAAGATTGTACTGGTCTTACCGGTTCCTGGTGGACCGTACAACAGCATGTTGGGCAGATCGGCACCCTCAATGCATTTACGAAGGACCGCAACTACTTCGCCTTGTTCCACGACATCATCAACGCACTTTGGGCGGCTATTTCAAACAGAAGGGAATGATGTTAGGCAAATGCATGGCGAGGCTTGTCTGTTACTTACTATTTCTCGACCCATGGAGGTGGCGGCTTTCGTCGTTCTGCCTTTTGGGTGCCATCGGGAACTGACTTTTCCGGCGTGGACTTTTCCAAGTTGGTGGATTTGCCGGTTTTAAGAAATGCCTGCATTTCCCGCTGTTTTCAAATTACTGCCAGAAGTGTAAATTGCCGCTTTCTGGCACAATCGTAACGTCAAATTACTTATGACAGTTGGAAACAGATGACAAGCAGTTGATGGGTGCATTCAGTGCTTTAAATACCATTTCTTATCTGCGGATTAAGGTAGGTAGATTCGAGTGATTTTGGGTTATGTTGCTTACGGCTCAAAGAGAGGTTTTGACACCGGTTTAATAAATGCTCATAATTTTTACAATCTTGAAGTTGGTTCCAAGGCCCATTTATGGATTTAAGCAAACCTTGATGCGCTAAACCATTAAACGGTAGTGGAGGCGTTTGAACATGCAGGCATAGCCATGCAGAATCATCTGATAAAAGTGCTCCACCCCTTTGTTAACCCGAACCTCTGCTTGAAGCTATTGCTAACAAACTTAATAACGTTAGCAGTGAACTCACCACTATCAAGTTTATCCTAAGCGATCTAATTGACGAAATGAGAGCAGCATCTAACAAGATTGGTGACATCCACATCTCCGGCCACTTCCATACCAACCCATCGTTTGCCAATACATACCTCCATACGTGATGAATTGCTTGAAGCCAATGTGTCCGCCCCGTCAATTTGTGTGTCCCCGCGTCGCCAAAAACTACATCCTCAGTCTACACGCAAACTGAAGGCGCAATTTCTGAAGACCCAACTGTTGAAACCAACATTGAGCGCTTTGGCCAAATATGGAGTTTAAGTGAATGGAACCAGCGACTCCAAAAACTGAAAAAAGGCATCGAAGAAATTTCTACTTTTATCGTTGGTTCTACCTTGATGGTTTGACCCCCGACACTCATAAAAAATGGGCACAAAAGTTCACAAAGGAATTTAAAATTCCAACAGTAAGCCAAAGGCTTCAACAGTCCAGATCGCTCAAACTGAAACGGTCCATATCATCGAAATACGAGTGGTTATTCCTAAACCCTGACGGCCGCCCATTCACTCTTGGTAAAACTACCCTCACCAGGTGGAACGAAAAGAAAGATATTCATTCCAAGCTGCTCAATAATTCTTATAAAAAAATCTATGTTGCTAGCTCTAAGAAACCTAAAAATAAGCTTGACACTTGTGATAAAAACCGCAAACCTCAATCTAACCCCCACCATAACTGGAGCCTCAAAACAAAACTTTTCCCATCTTTCACTCACCCCTCCATCTCCCATATGCAGACCTCTTCCTCTGTTCCACCGAAACCACCGCTACCGCTGGCCCCTCGCCACCAGCACAAGCACCCCTTCCCAATTGTTTTCCTAATTTCGATCTCAAATCTAGAGCCAAGTATCCTAATTTCCGCAGCTCCCACGTCCTCAGTCCCTCAGCCCCGCCTTTTCTAATACATCGACACCATACTCGCCCTCTCACACTATAGCCAACTCCACTTCTCTTTCAACAGTTTCTCACTCAATCTTTCATTGATCCCCTTCTGCCCCCCTCAGTCAAAATTACCTAGCAAGTTAGTAACCCCACTGAATGCCGCTATGGTCTCTCTCGTTTAAGGGATAGAAAGATGTATGAAAACATTCGTCTCTTCTTGACCTATATCCATGATAAACCAGACACGGTCTGCTATAAAACGAAGACTAGTGTAATGGTCTCCATTCAACAGGAAGGCCTCCCTACTTCCTTTGCCAGCCTCAAGTGCCTTAAGTCAGTATCACCAGTTTTTTAATATCCCGCCCCAAAAAGTATCGAACGATCTAGATACCTTTCGTCAATATATCCACTCAAAGCGGTTATCCCACCTCCAGCATAGCAGAGCCGACCACGACAGATATTTTCGCCCCTAATTTCCATTCTCTTCCTGCCCCTCATGCTAACTTTCCTCTCACCTTCTATTATCAGAATGTAAGAGGACTTCGCTCAGAAACCCAAGCAATCTTTCAACAGTCTCATGCTTTACCATTCCAAATCTGACTGAAACAAACTTGATCCCGAAGTATTGGTCCCATCAAATTTTAACGTCTATCGCGACGAAAATCTCAACCGACCTACCGATAGCTGACCCTGTCGTGGCGTTTTAATAGCCGTCCTTAGCTCAATCGACTCATCCCTTATTGCAATATCCTCTTCCCCGTATCTCGACTTCGTTAACCTATTGAATCCTATGAACTCGCCATTAATACGATTGATAGCATAAATGATTTACGGGATCCCCTGTTATGATTGGATATTCGAAAGGTTTTCGTTGTCAACTTTCGTTCAGTTTTGGACGTGGGCGGGTCGTATCTTCCCATTTTGGAGGACCGGCCCCACAGATAACGCGCAGCCCGGGGGAGACGACCATAGCTCGACATGCGGGCGAGTGATGCTAAACTCCCAGTGAATGATGTCCCTTTTTTTTGTTTTTGCTCTTCTTATGGTTGAGGGCTATGAATACATAAGGGAGAGCAGGCGAAGGACTTGGAGAGTTATGTTCGGTTTGACTGGAAACACATAAGGCCAGAATCAGGCCATGATCATCACGCCACATGTCCCTTATATAAGGGAAAGAAGAAGGTAGTGTGCGTACGGCAGGTTCTGGTTTAACAATTGACGTTGGTGCTATTATACCATAGGGTCGTGGTCCGTGGTGGTACGTTGTGTCTCTTTTGTGTACGCCGATCCGGGTATCGCGTTGCTTGTGAACGGGTATTGGGGCAGCGAGTGGTGGAGTGGCTGTTGGCGGTGAGGGTAAAGTCGTCGGTGGGAATACGAGGAGTAGTAGGGGCGCAGGTTCGAATCTTCAATTTGCGGCTCGATAGTTTTTTTTTTTTCCTTCGGGTTTTTTTTTGTTGATAGTGAATTCGTTTTTTTTTGTCACTTTCAGAATTACTACACGGTGAAGGGTAGTTATAAGACTTGAATTGTAAATCTAGACTAAGTTAGACTAAGGAATTAAACTTGTTAATTTATAAGAACGTTCCGTGGTGTTATTCCTTTACCTTTTTTTTATTTGAGGTGTTTTGTGTCTTACGCGAGTCTCGCAGCAAATTCGCGATTCTTGTTGCGGGTAAGTCGGCGGAAGGGCAATCGCGTGGCGCCCATTTCGACATCTCAACTCACGACCAGTCTTCGCAGCTGGCCGAGCACCCTTTCGTACGACGTCGCGGACAGGTGGGGAGGCGACCGGTAACACCCCATGATGAAGTCCTTTTCTTTGGTGATTTCAATCTTCCTTCTTCTTCTTTCCTTTTTTCTCCGGCGTTGTTATGGTCAGAAGTGTAGGACCATAACCTTCCCACTTAACTGCATTCCTACTGGTCCGCTTGTGAGGTCCGCCTTTCAATCTTCCTTCTCTTAAGTATATTGAATTCCGACCTTGGCAGAATAATTAAATGGGATATAAAAAAAATATGTTACAATGCGCTTGTGTCGAAAGACTTTCGATCCTTGGTAAAACTCTTAGTTGGAATTACTAAAGATTCGAGATCGACTCTCTCTGTTTTATCGTTAATTTAACAAACAATGCTCAAGTAAGCTAACCAGTTGCATTCCTCCCCTTAATTAAGAATTTAACCGAAATACATGCCTCGCCCGGAATGCTCATCAGTTCTTCCTCAAACCTGTCTTCGGACGCACAGGCAAATTAAGAGACTCGTTTTTTAGTCGAACCACACCTCCTATTACCGGTTCCTGCAGATTTTTTTTCTCTTCAATGACTCGAAAATCATCTGGAGATCCTCTGTCGAAATGAACAGGGTGGTAGCCCCTTCGCTGGCGACCTGGTAAAATTCAGGTTCTCTAATTGCCAGTGATCGATACCATTTCTAAGGTAGGAATGATGAAGCAGGTCTCTGTTGTCCAGGTCCATTCGCCTTATACACTTCCTGAAGGACAGTGCCTATTGTCTCCTACCGTTTTCTCCTGAGGATCCCCGATCACGAAAAAGTCCTCATCCAGGATGGCGCTCTCTGGATCGATGCTAACTGTTGGTAGCAAGCATTCATTGCCTTAGGTTTGATATTTTCTCCGAAATATTTTATTTTTTTGCGGGAACATACTCGCGCTGTTTGATTTTACAACACGAATTCTGTTGTTCCAATGCAAACTTACAGATATTCTGCAATTCTCTTTGATCAACTGTTGGAGATTTTTAATCAGTGACTTTTGTGTCCTGACCTCCAAGTTTTGTCTGTCGGTAAACCTCCTGTACAAGAGTTTGAGTCTTGTCAGTAGTCTACTTTTCTGTCTGTTCAGTGAGTCGATTGTCGCGTTTTGGTACACATTTGTGATACTGTCGGCGTGGTATCGTACTGTTCATTGTCTGTTTAATTATATCTTCCATTTTTTTAATGCCAATACCTGTCAATCTCATAGTTTGATATGCTCCTATTGGACGATGGCAAAGGGGCATTCGAAATGAGCGCTCTCGTCAGGGAACTGGCAAAGCGTAGCCAAGGCACCGTGTGCAATTATCACTGTCATATATGAAGGTCCGCATACAGTCAATAGATCATTGTTCGTGTCAGCCAGCCTCAGTCGAGAGCCTATCAGCGTGAGATCTAGATAGGAGTCGCTCATAGTATAAGGCGGACTACCCGTTGCGAACAGCTTGACTCTATATTCAATGTTGCGTAGAACCCACCAATGACTTAGTAGGCTTCACCTAGTTGTGCTTCGCCGATCACTAAGTTTGGCGTTTATGTCGCCGGCCAGAGTGTAGAAGTTTTCTACCGAGTTCAAGCGTAGAGGTCAAAAAAGTGTCTCAAGCTCTGTGATGAAAATATTGGGTTGAAATGCTTTGGGTGCATAGGCCGCTAAAATTATTATAAATTTAACTTATTCTTTAAAAACATAGTTGATAGCCATAAGTCCACCTCTTCGTATTACACTACAAATGTATATTCAGGCTCCTTTGTTGATCTTGAAATCCTTCCAACATTCTTTTTCGCTGAAGTGAATGAAGCTGAAATTCTGCGTGTTGTAGCAAATTTAAAGCCGAAGAATTCATGTGGAATAGACGGTCTTAGCACCATCGTCTTAAAAAAAATTAGTAATTGGATAATAAAACCTTTAACTTTCCTTATAAACAACAGCTTTAAAAGCGGTATATTCCCTAAGTGTCTAAAGACAGCAATAATAATTCCAATTTATAAAAAAGGTGACAAATGTGATCCGAATAACTATAGACCGATTTCATTACTCTCTGTCTTCTCAAAAGTCTATGAAAAAATTTTAACTAAAAGAATGATAAGTTTCTGTGAAAAATACAAAATACTTAGCAGCTCGCAATATGGATTCATGAAGGGAAAATCTACCGAAGATGCTATTCAGGCATTTTTGGAAAGTATAAACCGTGAAATAGATAGAGGTAACAAAACTGCCGCTTTGTTTCTCGATTTGACAAAAGCATTCGACTTAGTCAATCACAAAATAATGCTAAAGACACTCTATAGATACGGTTTTAGAGATAATACATTAAACTGGATAGCTTCATATCTTGAAAATAGAACACAGCTAGTTCGTGTGAAAAATTCTCTAAGTGATCCAATTTCGTGCGCGAAGTCAGGAGTTCCCCAAGGATCAGTTCTAGGACCTTTGCTTTTTCTAATATATATCAATTCAGTTTTTAGTCTGTCACTCACTGGGCATATTATCGCTTTTGCTGACGACCTGGTTCTATCCTACACTGCTCCTAGCGTAGAAGGACTTAAAGCAAAAATGAATTCCGATCTAGTAGCCCTGCAACATTGGTTTTCATTTCATGATATGGTTCTAAGTAGCAAATCTAAGATGATGTGCTTCTCCCTAACAAACGAAGTCTCTATCCAAGGAGTTGGTATACATGATGCAGGGTGTGATCGTTACAATTGCAATAATTCGTGTATGCAACTTGAACATGTACTCGAATATAAGTACCTAGGAGTTACTGTGGACTGTAAGCTTAACTGGAAAGCGCACATAAAAAATGTAAAGAAATTCTTATATATCGCGTTAAATAAAATATATCACCTACGTAAGCTAGTCCCACAAAACCTACTTAGATCAATTTACCATTCATTTGTCAATTCCCGATTAGAATATGGAATTTCCTGTTGGGGCAGTGCTTACATAAGTAATCTCCAACCTCTTATAACAGCACAGAAAAAAATAATCAGAGTTATCCTCTGCAAACCCAGATGGGAGACTTCTTTTCCATTATTTCAAAAAGTTAACGTTCTGCCTCTTAGACATTTATACGTGTACAAAGTGTTAAGATTGTTTTATTTGCGAAGTGGTTATAACAACTTATGTGGAAGTAATATAACGTACTCATTAAGGTCAGCAAACAATGTTGTTGTCCCAAGAGCCAAAACAGAGTTTTTTAGACGTTCCATAACTGTTATAGCTCCACAATTATACAACAAACTTCCTGAAGATATACGCAGTGCATTGGAAACTCACAAGTTCCTCAAAAATCTAAGAATATGGCTACTATCCAAATCAGATGTGGAAGATCTATTTCTCATACATTCTTAGTAAAGTTATTGTTCTTAAACATTAATTGAAAGGTATCATATAAGCCCGTAAACCGCCTCTTTAACAACTTTGCCTGTCAACTTCAATAACATTCAGCCTTGATTAAATCTTCGTCTTTGTCCACTACACACTATACTCCTTGCGCGACTCTCAATATAGAAAAAAGGTATACTTTTAGTACAAATTGCACTTAAAACTGGTGTTTATACCACAAGTGCTAAACGCGAAATTCATTTCAATAGAATAATTCATTGAATTGAATTGAATTGAAAAAAAAAAAAAAAAAAAAAAAAAAAAAAAAAAAAAAAAAAAAAAAAAAATGTACACTCTCTCTCCATTACGGAGAGGAATGTACCGCACTTTTATATATATGTGTAACTTTATATTTTAAGTCATTTCTAATGAAAATCGCAGCTCTGCCGTCTCGTGTAGCGTTGAGTCAGTCTCTTCGAATTATTTTGTAAGAGCTGTGTTGGATTTTGTGCATTTGGTTTAGCTTTGTTTCACTAGCCAAAAGTACATTAAGGCTTTCTTCCTGCAACAGGTTGAAAAGTTGGGGTCCTTGCTCGATCCTAATTAGAGAATCGACATTCACCAAGAAAGGTACCTGGTACCTTAGTATCAGGCACTACACAGGGACTACGGGAACAGCCACAGGCTTTTGTACCGTCTGCTTCAGACCTTCCGCCATTTGGGCGTAGGTCATTTGGGGTGTGACGGCTGGTGTCGGTAAGCGATTTGCGGGACGTTTCTCTTCAGCTTGCGAGCCAGATTTGTAGTGTGTCCTCGGTTCCTACAAAGCACGCACTCGAGCTACTCCCTGCCCGCGACTTTATCTTCGGTCAGATCGCATTCCTCGTTTTTGTGGTTCTGTGAAAATTCAATGCATCGAGGCTGTATCTCGTTGTTCGACGCTGCGTGTCCGAACCTTTGGCAGCGGACACATTGTAAAAGGGTACCTTGCCTTATTAATGTATTCCATTTTACAGACTGCTAAAGAAGTAATGGTCCTTAGTAATGGGCCCGTAAAACGGCTTAACTCCTACGAACTTGAGGTCATCACTCTCGAAGACTTTGAGCTCTGAGAGCATTTCCTCGGGGTCTTTGCGGACTTTTCTTCTACAACCTCTCGGCCTTGGGGGTAAATGAGAAGAAGTCTGTCGTGGTTTCCTTTAATGGGTCTTTTACTTGTTTATGTTACTTAAATGTAATGCTTAAAGCTGTCTCTCCTTTCCTATTCCTAGAGGTTACGAACAATTCTCGTAGCTTACTTGCAATCGCCATCAAACCAGGCGTTTCTTGTAGATGATGGCTTGTAAGCGAGTGCTTTAGAGGGGACAGGGAACGATTTTACAGTGAATCCTGCCCTGAATAGCTTCTTGGGAGAACTTTGGAGGAAGGCACGATAGGTAGTCTCTTGCAACGGGAACTAATGGATGTTGGACTAGTATGCTGGCCACTAGAGGAATATATCCCTTCACAACCTCAAGCACCCTGAATCTGTTTTCTGCACTATTGTGCACTATGCTTTGCTACGTTCATTTAAAGATGTCCTCCTTATCCAGTTACAACCAGCATTGTGCTTATTTTCTATTAAGGAGAAATTTAATCATAAAAATCAGCTGTGAGCCGGTGGTCCCTTTTTTTTGTGAGAGTTTGAACGCATTATGAGAACTGCTTTGATAGTATTGCTATAAGGCCTTCGCTCACGTTCTCAAGGCTTACGACTTTTTGTCTAAGTCTGCCTCGGACAACAATTTTGCATCTAAATGGGCGATTTTTGCTCTCCCTTTAACAGTTTCCAGTGGACGCTTATTTAGACTTTTTTTAGAATCTCGATACCTTGTAAACGTTTAGGGGGGCCGTCAAAATGTAGGCCGTGTGAATACAAGGTTGTTGCCTGTATTAACCGAAATATAGGTAGGCGCAAGCTTCAACTGGGATGCCAGATTTTGCTTCAAGGACAAGGTGTAGGCTTGTGCCGTTCCTTCACGGTCTTAGCTCTAAATATTTTGTAAGGGCGGAACAATGTGTTCTCTTCATACGGATTGTAGATGTGGCCGTTGAGTATTGACTCAGTCATGGCAAAATCTCAAATTTTTCCTCTCAGGCTTAGGTTTCTACTCTTACGTTATCATACATGTGTGTCTTTGCTCTTTGGAATGATGCTTAAATTAATATTCCAGTGTTGTGCATTTTTTTCTCACTACTGTGGGGAAATCAGCAATTAGTCATCACAAAGAGCAAGGTACAAGTGCCCTTTCGTAAGTTTCGTTTACTACACAAGGCCAACAATCGCCCGAGTAAGTACGTCGCTTCAGGTACGAGTTCTCCATGGAGCTTTTCGACATCCAAACATTCAGTTTCATCTTTATCAAAACAGACTTAAGGCGCAAGTGCCACCAAAAGCGTCCGGCCCGCAAAAACTCGACTCAAACCATTCAACTCGTGTCCGACTCAATTAATTCTTTCCCAAAGTTCGCAGACGTATATTAATTACCAGCTGACAGCCTGTCTGTTTCTCTCATAAATTCATCAGGAAACCGAAAGCAAAAAAAGAAAAACCGAAACAGAACTTTTCACATTTTCCAGCTTTTCGAACGCGGAGCGCTTTCAACTCGTCTCGAGGTTCCATGGTTCTATTCCAAGCCAAGAGGTAGTGGGTCAACAGTTTCGTTTTCGCTTTCGTTCGCTCGGTCGTGGCTGTTTCGCGGTAATATCGCTAGGTCGGCAAAGGCTTTTTTTTTTGACCGAGTATATGCAAGTCGTCTATTCGCACTTTGTTGAAAAAACAAATTAAGTTGATTGTGTACAGTTGAATCTGAAAGATACACAGCGTGGATTCTGCGGAATCGTACGAGTGCTTTTTTAGTGTAAATTGCTAATCAAGGTTAGTTAGAATGTTGATGATGCCTTACTCATATGACCTGTTAAATGCCCAGAGACTCATCGTCTTTATATTGCTACAATAGAACGCATTGATGAGTGTCATTCGTTGCTGATTTTTTCTTAAATTGATTATGGTGCTCGTTCGCTGGTGATGTAAGCTTGTGCGAGCGGGGATTACCAACGCGTTTCCATGACCATTCCATGAGTCTGCCCTATATAAATAGAAATTCCAAATAAACTGGGCTGAAATCATTCGTTCACTAGTTCGTGCGATGTATTATATCTGTGCGATATTTTGTTTATGTGCTCGTGGGGTAAATAGTGCTAATTAGAATCGTTTGATGTCCTCGACGTCAAGGTCGAGGCTGGAGGCAGTCTCTTTTGAATGGGAGTGTGCACGGGAATCGTCTGTGGCGTCGTGTAGTTCAGGGCTAACGACTGGATTTGAAAGTGGCTAATGTTTTTGTCTGCGGTTAAATTGTTCAATGCGGGGATAATGATGGTAATGGGTTTCCTTTTCCACTTTTCTTAACGTTGCCAGCAGGTAAAACTGCCAGAAGCAGGACAGCAATTATCTTGATTTCGCTTGTAGCTTTATTTGAGGAAAACATCTCATTTGATGTTGCTGTATAAAAGTTCCTTAAGGGACATTTAAGGAATTACGAGTGATATCAAAGGTTCGCTTTATTTGTCAGGTTTTTTTCGTGTACACGATTGCGACCCATAAAAATGTGCTGACAAGTAACAATCACTGTTCTGCACTGCTATAGATTTTACTGCTCCCAGGGGACTAACAACATATCCAATGTACATACATACATATGTACCCCTGTAAGATACTTTAATTAAGACCCGCGGCCCTTTAGTATTTCACATTCACTTGCTTATAAGTTCCATGTTTTAATTGCTTCATACTTCCGGAGCGTGGGAAGAATTCGAGAAATCACAACCAGTAAGTAAGACAACAGACTTTTTTTTTTTTTTTTTTTTTTTGTCAATCCTTAACTCAATGGTTAGTATGGAATGATACAAGAAGTTAATTACTAAGATAACGCAAGTGTGATGTGGGGGCTAACATTGGTTATAACAAGAAGGTACTTGGATTTCAGCTTAAGATTTCAAAGAAGTTAAAGAAAAAAAGAGATTCAAAATGAAATTCAATTTATTATGATATTAACTTGTGCTGGTATTAGGATAGTCAATAAATTTTGAGTTGCGATTCAAGAACGTTATACCTTATGGTAAAAAACCAGTCTTTAGCTTTTTTTGTAAAGATGTGTAGAATTTAGATGTGTAGTCGTTCTAATAGCAAAAGGCAATTTATTGAACATTAAAGGAGCTGTAACAGTGTAGAATTTAGTAAAGTGAGTTTTGCACACGTTTGGGATATTGACAAGATGCATTGAATTTGTACGAAGACTATAAAATAGATTACTTCTACTAGGAATGTTATCACTCTTTCAAAAATTTCTTTTAATTCTTTGAAAACATAAAGGTGTCTCATCGGTAAGATACTCAGTTCTTGATATAAAGGCTACCTCGGAGTAAGACCATTTTTTTTTACAGATAATTCTCAGTAGGAGTTTCTGGGCTGTTAGCAACGGTTTGAAAGAGATGTTATAAGAACCACCCCAACTTGAAATACTATACTGCAATTTTGAATAAGCAAGACCATGGTAGATTGTTTTTAAAACTTTAGTAGAACAATATTGTTTGACGAGATACATTTTACGTGTAACTAATAGCAATGCGATTTGGTTTGTATATGGTTTTTCCAGTTTAAGTTTTGGTCGATAACTACTCCAAGATATTTGAAGTTATGTACTCTTTCGATGTGAAAACAATTATTAGAGCAAGGGGAACTATCATTATAATTACATTTACCACAACTATGCACAGGAATACTGAATTTTTTACAATCGTGAGAATGGAATAACAATTTATACTCTTTTAAGAATTCAATCGATAATTTGAAGGATATAAGTTTTGTTTTTTCGCTAATGATTAGTTTGCGTAACGTAAACCACAGTCTTAGATTTTGTAAATTATCCGATATTTTTGCCACGCAAAGGTATAGGCACACAACTTCTCAAACTATGGTCAAATATTTCAACAAGTTAATTTCGAATTTAATACATAATAAACGAAATGAAGTGTGGAACACGAAGTTAAATTCCCTTGGGAAAGGTTCCAAGCCTTTTTGGAATATTGTCAGGATTGTCAAAAACAAAAAGAGACAAATTCCAGTTCTTAAAGATAATCCCAATACTTACAACACGGATAATGACAAAGCTAATTTATTTAGCCAAACTTTTGCCAAAAATCATATCGTATCCGATAGGTTGGGTGATGTAGATACAATTAAAGTGGTAAGCGATTCCTTAGATGCGTTTAATCTCATCGATGTTGAAACTCCAGTTATGCGTTCATTAATTAGAACGAAATTAAGCACTATATAAAAAACCTACAGATTAGAAAAGCATCTGGCCTGGACAATATCAAAAATACTTTTCTAAAACATCTACCTAAAATTGGAATTAAATATTTAACACTAATAATTAATGCATATTTCCAACTGTTTGGAAAATAGCAAAAGTAGTTCCAATTCCGAAAGCAGGAAAACCAACCGATAGTCCGGAAAGCTACAGACCAATTAGCTTGCTAAGCAGCCTTAGTAAGATTTTCGAAATAGTTCTCAAGGACAAGCTGCTAAGTATTATCGATGCGTACAAATTACTTCCTAATGAACAATTCGGGTTCAGACGATTTCACAGTACTAGCCATCAAGTACTTCGAATCACCAATATCATCCGAAAAAATCGATGTGCAGGAAAGTCGACGGGCATGCTACTCTTCGACATAGAGAAAGCATTTGACTCTATTTAGCACAATGGACTCATATTTAAAATGCTCAATTTTAATTTTCCTCCTTTTTTGTGCAAAGTTATTCAAAGCTTCTTGTCAAACCGTAATCTTAAAGTGTTTGTGAATAATAGCTCGTCTACTTTGTTTGGTGTGCCCGCAGGTGTCCCGCAAGGCTCTGTCCTAGGACCTCTTCTATATAATTTATACACATCCGATTTACCAGATCTACCAGGATGTGAATTTGCAACATATACTGATGACACAGCGATACTTTCATCGCATAAGTTCGGTCTTGACATTGAGGACGAATCTTCAAAATGCGGCGGAAGTATTCAGTGATTATTGCAAAAAGTGGAAGATCAAATTGAATGTGGGAAAAGAAAACATTGCTTCCTCCCATCTAATCGAATAATGCTCGTTGGGCAGCCAATAGCCTGGGAGAACATAGTCAGATACCTGGGTATCCATCTGGACAAAAGGCTGACATTTCAGGAACACATAAACAAAACTTTGCACAAAGTAAGCATTGCTATCAAACTGTATACCCATTCATAAATAGAAGGTCTCTCTTATCTGACCAAAATAAAATAATTATATATAAAGTTATTTTTCAAGCCCTCTTGCTTTATGGCTGTCCTGTGTGGGGAAACTGTGCTAAGTGCCACAATATAAAATTACAGATTCAGCGAAATAAACTCTTAAAAATGATGCTTAACTTACCTTGGTACTATTCTACCTTTGAATTGCATCGACAAGCTAATGTTGAATTGGTATCTGAGAGAATAGAAAGACTAACTAACTCTTTTCTCATAAGATGTAGTATACCTGAAAAGCCACTCGTAAATGAGTTAAATGTCATCTATGTAGCTCAAGTTGAAATACGAATTCAATTCAAGTTCGTTATTAATTTTTCGATTTGCTTATCTATATATGAAAATCGATATAATAATGTCCTGTATTTATTTACTTACTTTATTTTTTTTTTGTTAATTTATTTATTTATCTATTTATTTATTTATTTATTTATTTATTATTATTTATTTAATTATTTATTTACCTAGTTACATATTATTTATTTCTTTATTTTATTTAATTGACTATTTATTTCTTTATATATATATATTTACTTATTTATATTAATATATTTGTTTACTATTTTATTTATAATATTTATTTATATATTTTATTTATTTATCTATTTTTTTTTCTCGTCACTTGAGGGTTTTTCCTGTTTGTTTCCCCTCGAAAAATGTTCAAAAATTAAAAAAAAATCATAGCCATGTAAAGTGCTTTTTCAGTTGAAAGATATATGTATTAAATATCATAAATATTAAATACCACCATAATTGTGTGGTGGCAAACTTTGTACTAATTCTACAAACGTAATAATAAATATAAATAAAATATAAATTTTGCCACGCAATCGAATTCAGTATTTAACTGATAAGTGAAAACAATGTCGTATGCGAAGGGCGTTGACATCCCATTCAAGATTAGTTCAAAGAGGGAGTTTATGTAGATTAAGAATAGTAACGGGCCCATAACTGAACCCTGTGGCACGCCATTTTTTAGTAAGCGGGGATCACCAAAGCTCCCATTTATATTGACCCTTTGTTTCCTGTCTTTTAGATAAAAAGTAAACCAATTATGGATTACTCCTCTAAAACTAGCATTGTATAGTTTTTTTAGTAGTATGTTATGGTCAACCATGTCAAATGCTTTCGTCATGTCAATAAAGAGAGCCATTGTGGATTTATTACAATGAATACTTTCATATAGTTGGCTGCACATTCTCTAGATTGCATTCTCGGTAAACAAAGATCCAAACTGACTACTATTGAAAAATTTATTTCGTTCCAAAAAAGATATCATTCATGATTTAATAAGTTTTTTTGAAAATCTTTGAGAAGGTTGGTAGTAGGAAAATATGTCTATAATTTGACACCTTGTTTTTATTACTTTTCTCAAAGATAGGTATAACTTCAGCGCATTTAATATGCTCAGAGAAGCAACCGTTTTGGACACTTCGATTAAGCAAGTAACATAGAACATCCATTACATAAAAACTAATTTTCTGCAACAACATATTCGATATACCGTCACTGGTACACGAGCTTTTGTTAATTAATGACAATATATAACCTTTATGATTTCCTTTAGGATTTCCCTTGCAGTAAGGGGTTGGAAGACAAACATTTACCTTATTGGACATTATTTTTGGATTAGAGTAACTAATTCCATCTATGTATATATTTCCAAATTACTAATAATTATTGGTTGTCTACATTTACCTAAAATCTGATCAACAATCTTCCATTCTTCTTTCACATTAACTCTCACATTCTCACTAGTCCGAGCATTCCTAGAATACAGTGTCGGACAAGAAAATAAGACCACCGAATATCTTTACATATTTCAATTTAATTCAATAATCTTAAAACCCAAGGCCTTAAAGTAATTAGTGCCAAGCACATTTTAGATTCGATAGTTTCCATTGAGCCAATTAAAGCCTTCAAACTTAGCCCTCAATGCACAAACTGCCAACAATTTGGGCATACAGAAAACTACTGTGGTAAGGCCCCCAGATGTGTAAAATGCGCCGGGCACATACCACAATAAATTGTACAAAACCTTTAGAACTTCCTGCAAAATGTTCCAACTGCGGCGGGCCCCATCCTGCAAATTATCGTGGATGCTCTGTAGCCAAACAATTGCAAAAGATAAGGGACAACAAACTAAACAATAAAAAAAAAACCAAAATGCTCAAACCTCAACAGCAGTAACCAAAAATGCTGCAGAAAATACCGAAGCTCAACGGAAACAGATAGTAAATAACGCACTAGATATAAACTCTCGCCATAGGTAAACCTACATACTGGCCGACGGACCTTAATGAAACCACTGATCTTATTGACTCTTTTGTGATAAGGAAATTGTCAAAGAACTTTATACAAGCTCAGGCAGGTTTAGATCTGAATTAGGACCACTCTCCAATTTATTTAACAATTGGTGAAACTGTTATAGCCAAAGAAGACAAACCGTACCTTTCAAATAAATTCACGGACTGGTTTAGTTTTAAACATATCATCCAAGAAAGAGCTAATAGTGATGTGCCAAAAGAATTTAAGGAGTCGTTAACATACAAAAGAAAACTCCGGCATAAGTGGCAACAAACTAGGTCACCTTTGGATAAAGCTAGATTAAACAAAGCCAAGAGATAAAGCTAATCCGAAACGAAACAATGAAAAAATATCTTTCGAAACTATCTGCTGATAAGAATACATCAATACAATCTCAAGCGACCAACAAACCACATTCCACCAATTGGATGCGACAACGGGCAATGGGCTAAGAGTAATGAGGAAAAAGCAACAGCCTTTGCGAATTACCTAAAAAACTCCTTTAAGCCAAATGAAGCTGTTTGTAACGAGTTACTAAATCCGAGTGAAAATGAAAATTCTCCGATATCTCCGATTACAATGTCCGAGCTAAAGCATGAAATTATTTGCCTAAAAGGCAAAAAAGCTCCAGGTTTTGACTTGATCACTACACAAGTCCTGAAACAACTACCAAACAAAGGGTTATATAAACTCTTACGGTTGATGAACAAAACCATTAGCCTTGGATATGTTCCGAGCGCCTGGAAAATAGCTGATGTGATAATGATCCCCAAACCCAGGTAAAGACCCCAATGAGGTATCGTCGTATAGACCAATATCGTTACTTCCTTTGATCTCCAAGTTGTTCGAAAAACTGATTTTCAGGCGTCTTAAACCAAAAGTACAGTGATTCTCAACCACTGTGACGCCAAATTTTAGATATATAATTACCCCTCGGACTGACACATGGTTTGGTTTTCACATTCAGGTTTTCACATGAGGTCCGGTCAGACCCCCATGCATTTGTACGTGTTTATATTGGAATAGATTTTTTCGTCCTAATTTTTGTGCAGATTGATAGCTGATCAAATTTTAGGAAGCTACATGAAATTCTAAGTCGCTAGCTCAATTATAAATATGTTTTAATTACAACAAAAATCTAAAGAGGTCCAGCCAGACTCATGCGTCAGTCCGAGGGTTACAGTGAAATTTCTCATAAACGGGCACCAGCGGGACCGACATTTTTCGTTCGCTTAAAAGAGGGTTCGCTTTATGGGAATTGTCAAAAAATGTTTACGCTTAAATATTTAATATTTAATAATTAAATTAAAGTATGTAGAACATTGTTTTCATAATAACAAAATGTTAAGATATCAGTTTTGAATATTTTTTTTTATTTAAAACCAACCACTTTTATTTTTTTGACCCTTTGATGTACGAGTATGTATGCCCACTGTGCCTAGTTAAAATACGTATATACATATGAACTTTAAGTTTATATTTAATGAAAAAAGTCTTGAATTCGGCTTTGTCATAAATGGACTCCAGAACACACAACTTTTTCAAAATGTGATCGAAGACCGGTTGAAATTTGTAAGGCTTTTTGGTCTCCAACATTCAAAGCAAAGTTTCGAAGAGACTCATAAGCAGTTATAGCATTTCGGTAATTCATATCGTTGTCTGATTCCAATTCTTCCGACTCCTCACATTCACTTGAGACATCAACATTAACAACACTTGGTCTATTTTCCATATTCCACCCTTCGTTTGTGAACACATTGGCATCACAAACTACATATTCCATAGAGTCTGTCCGTTCATCGCAACCGATTTGCCTGATAAGCGAAGACAAATTGCTTAAGCAAGACAAGGGTATATCATCCTCTACATCAAAGTCTTCATTTGAAATGCGTTCAGTCCTTATAAACCCACATTTTTTGAAACAGTTTTGAATGGTTTCCATTTTAACTTTATTCCAGGCTGAAGCAACCCATATAATGGCATTCAGCACATTTATTGCGGATGAAAGTTCTGTTATATTGGAAACATGATCCATTTTGGCGATAAAAATCTTTGAAATTTTTTATTATGCCTTGATCTTACGGCTGACAAATCGAAGTTGTGTTAGGTGGGAAAAAAAAAGATTTTCATATTACTCAACGAAAGATGTGGATGTGACGTTGCGTTATCCAAAAAAAAAAACCTTCCTGTTCTGATTCCTCATTTTAAAGTTAAAATACATAAACCATTCTGTCATTAACTGAGTCGTCATCCAAGATTTTTTGTTAAAAAAAATAGGCTTTTCTTTTTCGATATGTTTTAAAACAACGAGGATTTTCTGATCTACCAATAACGAGCAATTCCTTACATTCTCCAGATATATTTACAATGCATTAGCGTTAACCGTTCCTTTACCGTTTTCTTTGTGTGCCGCCAAATTTTGAAATCGCTAAATGTGTGCCGCATCAAAAAAAAGGTTGAGAATCACTGCAATAGTAGACTCAAAAAACCTTATCCAAGTCATCAATTTCGATTTCGAAGAAACCATTCTACAATTGAACAAGTTCATAGAATTACCAACGAAATTGAACGAACTTTAGAAGAAATAAAAGATGTAGCACAGGCTTTCGACAGAGTCTGGCATGAAGGTCTTCTGAATAAACTAAAAGTGTACTTGCCTGAAGAGTAATTCCGTTAAATGAAGTCTTACCTAACATCTCGTCATTTTCGGCTTAAACAAGAAAATTCCTACTAGTGCAGATCAATGCCGGAGTCCCCCAAGGAAGTGTCCATGGGCCTCTACTATACCTCTTTTATACCAAGGATCTACTAACAAGGCTTTACACCAAGATTGCAACCTTTGCTGACGATACGGCATTACTAGCAGTGCGGCACACGGTACTGGATTCAACCCTAAAACTACAAGCTGCTACGGACCAAATAGTCAAGTGGATTCAAAGATGGAGAATAAAACTTAACTCCAGCAAATCTGTACGCGTTGACTTTACAAATAAGACTGTCTCGTACAGCCCTATATTTATATTAGGCACAACAATTCCATATGCCAACACAGCGAAATATCTATGTATGACCTTAGATGCCAAGCTTCGTTGGGAAGAACTTATAAAAATCAAAAGAACAGAATTAGACTTTAAATGGCGAAAAATAGAATGGCTATTAGGTAGAAAATCAGGATTATCAATGAAACTATTTTATACAACCAGGTTCTAAAACCAGTGTGGAATTATGGCGCTCAGCTTTGGGGATGTGCCAGCTAAACCAACATTGCAGTCATCCAACGCTTTCAGAACAAAATACTTCGATCTGTTATAAATGCTCCATGGTACATAAGAAACAGCGACCTCCATCGGAACCTAAGGATTCCCACAGTTTCTGAAGAAATCCACTCTAAGGCCAATGCACACGAAAAGAAACTCCAGGAGCACGTAAACGAGGAAGTTACAAGTCTTCTTCACATATATGACTTGAGACGACTACAACGTACAATACCGTCAGATCTAGTCAGACGATCCGAAGCTCAGAGTTAAACTACAACTTTAACCTGATAGTAACTGAGCGACAACAACGAACGAAAAGGGGCGCTCGGAGTCAACATAACCTCCAACGCTTTGGATGGACTAAATACCATCTATGCTCTAGTCACTATCACCATAAATAAGATGCCTCCTCTCAGCGGGACGCACAAACGTTGAATAGGACGCACTAAAGTTGTATGCTCCATTCGCACCTCACACCTTTGCCCTGGTGAACTGCTGAAATTCGTCCCAATGACCACACCGTGGGTGGCATGTTCCCTTGTCGCACTGGCACTAAATCACCTACTCGGTAATTTTTGCGCTGTTGCTTTCACTTCGATCGCTGCTGCAAATTGTGAATGTACTGCTCATTCCACCGCTTCCAAAAGTGTTGCTGCGCTTGCTGGATTCTGTTCCATGTCTTGAGGCGTCCCTCTGGAACCGCACTGACATCTGCTCTGAGTGGTTGGACTAGCTGCTCTCCGATGAGAAAATGTCTCGGTGTAAGCGCGATATAGGCGTCCGGATCATCTGATAACGTTCCGAGTGGCCTGGAGTTCAGACAGACCTCGATCAGCACCAACGCCGTGTAAAGGGTCTCGAACGTAAAGATTTGCCTGCCCATGATTCTGCGTAGATGATGCTTTAGAGACTTTACTCCGGCTTTCCAAATGCCAACTGTGTGTGGCGTGCCTGGTATGATAAATTTCCACTCGATGCCCATCGCTCTAATCTGCTGTCTCCTTCGTTCCGGGCTTGCCGATCTGCTCTGATGAAATTGGTGGCGTTACCGCTCTATGGAACTACGCACATGCCTCTTTGTCCTGTGAATCGATGGAAGGCCGCTAAGAACGGTTCTGAAAGGTCGCTCATTAGCTCAAGGTGAATTGCACACGTCACCATGAACTCAAAGACCGCAATATAGCCCTTCTCGATAATATTTGATCGGCCCGCTCTCGCCTTGATCTGAATCGGCCATGCGTAATCGACGCCGCTGTGCCGAAATGCTCTTGCTGGCTGCACCCGTTCTCTAGGTAAACTACCCATCAATTGCCTCCTGCCAACTGCTTTTGACGGAAGCAAACCTTGCACCTCAGAATGATAGTTTTAAGTTGGCGGCTTAACGTTGTGATCCCAAACTTCTGCCGAATGTACTGCATGCCTAACTGCGTTCCGCTGTGCAACGTCTTGATATATGCATCTCTCAGCAGAAGCTCGGTAAATTTTCTCTTTGCTGGTAAAATAACTGAATGGATAGCTCCGTATGGCAGCAGTGACGTTTGTAGCCGCCTGCCTACTCTGAGGACTCCAGTCGAATCCATGAAGGGTTTGAGTGAGACAATGCTGCTCGTAGTCTCTACAGCGCGTTTCTTTTCTAGTTGGCGTACTTCTTGATGATAAGCTTCATGTTGAGTTAATTTTGTCGAGTACATCAGGCTTTCTCTGAGTCCTTAAGGCTCCGCTCTCTCCCTCTTCATGATTTGCTCTGCAGTTCCGCATGAACCTGAGAACAAATACGATTGCACTTAGTAAGCTCCCCAATGTCGATATTCGCTCTAGTAGACTAATAGTGTTTATGCTCAGACCGACTGCTGTAGAAGATCTTAGCGCTCCGACGGTGACCTTCTTGATTGCTGTAGCTGCTCCTGCTTTCTCCTGCTCGGTCATATATGGCCTAAAGTGTTGACTCACGAAATTGTACCGCTGGGATCCCTCTCGAACCGCAGTCAGCTGGACTGTCTCCAGATGGAACATGATTCCAATGCTGACATCCTGTAAGCTCTTGAATGTCACTAACTCTGTTCGCAGCAAATGTTTTTAGCTCGCATGGCATCTTCCAAATCCAGTGCACCACCATTGAATCGGTCCAATAGGTTTTCGGCACTTGATGTAGTCGAGGTGCGAGCACAACTTGCTTGCTTAAGAGATGCGCTGCGCACCTGATAATTAAACACAGTAGATGTTAGCCGCCTCTCGGTTAAATACGATTCTCCTTTCTCTCGACTAGTTGATAAAGGGCTTTGCCACAAGAAGCTAACTATAAACATACGGCTATCATAAAAAAATAATACAAAATCAGGGGAAGGAATACAACCTCACAGAATCAATGGACTACATTCCTTCCCTACTCTGCCCTTTGTACTTCAAGAATTTCATTTCATTCATTTTCATTTCATTTCTTAATCATTTATCTGTAGAACGATGTGATTAACGATGATGAGATCATTCTTTTCCCTGACGGTTAATAATTGACATAGTTACTAGAGCTTGGGTCTTCTCGGAAATACTGAATAAATAGGCCCCTATTTATGACTGAGTCTAAAATGCGTTATGATACTACACCTTGCTCTACCTATTCGTAGGTTGTAAATGGATGCCGTTAGTGTGTTTTGAGGAGAAAACACCGTGGAGTATAATTTCGATGATTATTCATTAGGCTAAGTACCGTGTCAGAAGCAATTGCTTTAACCACAGAGCTATGGTGTTCCCCCCAATCAATACTCGTGAAAATATTATACACACATATCTATTCAAAGGGTGAAAATCGGCGTACATATCCTTACTATGAAAAGGAATCAATTAAATTTGAGAGAAACTTGTTGAAAGCGTTTATTAATACGATGTTGAACCAGCTTTTTAGAATTAATGAGTTTTATTAATTAATATTGAACACGAACCCGATTTCCTACCACATGCTTAGGGTATAAATTATTTCCATGAACCAAACTTACTCCACAAGACCAAAACATTTTATTTTGAATTTGTTTTTCCCTTTTTGCGGTGGAAGTTGGAAATATTAAAAAGACACTACAAAGACCGATGATGATTATTCACTTCCCTATGAAATAAATTGAGGACTAAATCTGAGTAATTACGACTATCAAGGGATGTATTCGCCAGCCTTTTTTATAAATGTTTGGGAAAAGAACCTTTGTTATGCTTAAGGTTGTTCTTAAATACGAGAATTGCTTTCTATCAAAACGAGATTTTAAATGAACTTTTATAGTTCATTACTTTAAGGAGGAAAGTAAAATGCAAAAGTTATGAAAAGGCTAAGAGCTACCATCTTCTTTCTTCTTTTCCTTTTTTTTCCGGCGTCGTTATGGTCAGAAGTGTAGGACCATAACCTTCCCACTTAACTGCATTCCTACTGGTCCGCTTGTGGGGTCCGCCGGTTTGACCTCAGAAAGTAGCCGCAGGCTTCCCGGTTTGGGATTACTTCATCGCTGAGGCCAATCAAATGCTGGTGTTTTTGCATTTGTTTGCACCAATTGTTTTTCGGCCTGCCTTTTTTGCGTGTTGAAATTGGAACGTTGATTGATAACGCCTTTTGAACGGGGTTCAAAGGATCTCTCCTTGGGAAGCACTCTTCTATTCAAGTAAATGTCTGGAATAGGCTGATGAGGGTCAGAGAACAGATACTCTGTCTTCTTTGAACTAATACGATACCCGTGTCCCTCAAAAATGTCCCCCCACACATCAAGTGCTCGTTGTAGGGACGCCTGATTATCACTTATAATGGCTCCATCGTCAGCAAAGAATAGCTGGTGCACATTGGGGTCCGTCACTTTTCCTTCAAGCAAGCAATCAAGGACTGCTATAAAGAGCAGTGGGCTGAGGACGCTCCCTTGGTGTACACCGACTTTGATTGCGAACTCTTCGGTGACTCCTGTGGTGCATCTTACTCTTGTCGTTGCTCTCTTGTACATGTCCATGATCACTCGCACGTAGGTTTCTGGAACTCCTTTTTGTCTTAGCGCTACCCATGAAAGATCTCTTGGTTGCCGGTCAAAGGCCTTCTCGAAATTAACCAACACCATATGCAAGTCCTTTGAAAAATCACGATGCTTTTCCATCATGATCCTTATACTTTGGATTGCATCTGTTGTTGATTTACCCGAGACAAACCCGCACTGGTCATCAGATAGTCGTATTATTTTCCGCAGTCGGCTATCTAATACCCGTTCAACGATCTTCATGGTATGCGACATCAGCTTGACAGAACGGTAGTTATCACAATTTCGCGTATCACCCTTTCCTTTGTGCAAAGGAAGAAGACAGCTTTCCCTCCATTGATTAGGCATAATATCGCCTCTCATAAGTTTGGAGATAAGAACCATGAGCCATCTAGACCCGATGTCTCCCATCTTTTTCCAGAACTCAGAGGGTATCCCGTCCGGCCCAACAGCTTTTCTTTTCTTGGAGTTTTTAACCGCGTATCGAACTTCTTCGACTGTGATGTCGGATATTTCGGCATGATTCGGCGCGGCTCTTGGAAAATACTATTCGTTCAGAACATCCTCGCAATACTGTCGCCATCTGCGGAGAATTTTTTCGTCTTCCACAAGGAGTTGGCCTTCAGCATTGTTAATAAACTTTGGGAAACGAATCGCCTGAGCATTTCTTCTTCTCTGGGCGGCTATCTTAAAGATATTTGCTCCTTTGTTCAAATTGCTTTGTCGAAGCTCCTGGGTAGCCTGGTTCCTGTCAGACGCGGAAGACGATATTTCTTCCAACTTCTGATAGAGGCCTTCCATGCTTTTCGCTTTGAATTCGGCGCACTTTTTCTTCGCGATACCTTTGCAATATCTATATACCTTTTCACGGCGAGCTTTTTCCTCTCTATTAGTAGAAGAGCACTTTGACCAAGCTTGGAAAGCCATTTTCTTTTCATGTATCACTGCTTTGGCTTCGTCTGTCCACCACCAGGTTTCTTTTGCGTGTTGGCAGGGGCCTGTAGATGTTCCGAGCAGTGATTTGGCTCTCTCCAGGCCAGATTGTTGTAGGGAATCCCACATGTCTTGTGCTCTGCACTCCTCATTACCGACCTCATCGATAATGGAAAAGAGGTAGTTTTTCATGATGGTAATAAAAGCTTCGCCTTTTCCTTTATCCAGCTTATACCACTTGATTCTCTCAGACACCTTCGTTGCTGCTTTGACTTCTTACTCGCCTCCATAAAAAATCCAGTCAGGAGGAGACGGTGTTGAGGGGAGATCGCGTCTCCCAGGATCACTTTGCAATCTTTAACTCGTGGTTTCATGAAACTGGATACCAAATGATAGTCTATTTGAGTTTCATTTCCGCCGCTGCTATAAGTGATCAGGTGCCGGCTTTGTTTGACGAACATGGTATTTAGCACTATAAGACCGTACGACTTGCACATGTTTAGGATATCTTCACCTGAAGAGTTCCTGGTGCCGTATCCCAGCCCTCCGTGGTAGTCTTCATAGTCTTCGCTTGTCTTCCCGACATGTCCGTTTAAATCTCCTCCAACAAACAAAAGCTCTTCCTTTGGGATGATTTTGACAAGGTTGTGGAAATCTAGCCAGAATGCATCTTTTTCTTTTTGTTCGCATCCTACGTGAGGGGCATATGCGCTTACGATGTTCCACACCTCACCAAGACGTTGCCAAGTAGCTCTGCCGCAAGGATGATGGCGATTCCGTTTTTTCCTTGTTCCAATCCATAGTAAAACATCTTGTAGGCTTTTGTTTTAACGTCCAAGAAACGTGCCCGATTACCGGTGTTTCGCCATTTCGTCTCTTGTACGCACAGGATGTCTACTCGCCTTCTAACCATAATTTCTTCAAGCTCATAGCTGCGACCACTCATGCTTCCAACGTTCCAACTCGCGACTCTTAAGTGTGGCTTACGCCGTTGCATTACTTTGCTATCCCGCGGAAATCCTATAGCTCTGACCCGAGCATTGCTGCTCGTCCCAGAATCACGACCATTAGTAGTGCCTAGCGGGGTAGTGCTTTTCCTTTCAGCGTTCTTTTCCATAATGCTACGATTTGACCGTTTTCTTTCTTCCTCTCCTTTTTTTGACACGGGCATACTCCAGATTTTTATTTTTTTTTTTTTGTTTGATCTTACTCTTACAACACCGGTGATCTCCAGTCGTGTCAACCCACTGATTTGCATGCACACTTGTGGCGCAGTTAATGGTGGTATATGTGTCCCTAGGCTGACCTTGGTGTTTTCTAAATTGCCTAGATGTGATTTTTGTTTACCTTTGTTTTAGTCGCCTTTTACGACAAGCGAGAGGTATCGCTGTAGGGATATTCTTAACCCGTCCCTGCACAGGGAGGCCAAGAACTACCATCGATATATAATTGGAAGATTTTAAAAGATGTCTGAACGTAATGCGGGATGGATTACTGGGCAAGTTAAAAAAATCGAAAAAAAAAACGTTCCGTCTCTGGCAAAAGCCACGGAAGACTTTCTTGAAGTCAAAATAAACCACGAACTGTCAAAAAAATTCTTAAAAGTAACAATTTTCGGGTAAGATAGGTCAGAAAAAATATAGATAATAAATTGGAGTGTGGCGAGGCTCAAAATTAGTATAAATTCAGCCAATGCCTTTCACTGTGCACTTTTTTATCGCTTTGAAGAAAAATATTTAGAAGGAAAAGGATAACTTATAGCTCAGCTTTCATTTGATTGAAAATCAACAATTGCAGTTGATTGAAACTACAATCAACACGGGAATCATCTGAAACAAATGCAATAAGTTATTAGGAGACATTATAGCAAGCAGATTCCTGTCTTAGATGTATTTAAAAGTCATAACGTTAGAACATCGTCGGACTACCTTAAGCCTTAATTACTGCAGCTAATGTTTGAGGAACAGAATCTACAAGGTTCTTAGCATCGCTAATCGGATGCTCGCATATCTTGCTTAGACATTGTATCCTTCTATTGGGAATATGCCAATTTTCGCAACGTGATTTTAATTATTATCTTCCACTTTTGGGCACTGTAAATTATAAACCACCAAGGAACCAGTACCGTGGTTATACATTTTAAAATCCAATTTTCTACTATAATTCTGTTTTTTTTTTTGTTTATTCTAATAGCTTAACCTATCCTAAGCTGCTTAATTCTAAGTTTAAATCAAGTTTCTCCCTTTACATGCCCATCACCTCACCAAGACCAACAGGCCCCAGTCAGTTCTCAAGGATATCAAAGAAGGCTCCCAGCCTATAAAAAGTTTCCTATCTAACTCTTATCTTACTTACAATCTAAGGAGTGCAGAGGATCTTACCAGTATAATGTATCGTTCTGAGAAGGGTTTTCATCCGACATCAAAAATCGGTTCTTTAACATCATTACCGAAATCCAAGTCCGCTATAGTGTATGAGCGTCATGAGGACTATCCCAACGTGTATGAGTCCTTTCTCTCTGGCGCCCCATCCATCTCTATTGTGCACTAATCTTTCAGAATCAATATGGAGAAATGCCCGATCGGAGTGTGCTTTCAGGGAAAGCTCCGAAGATTGGATTATTGTATGTAGTTAGGCATAGGTCTTGCAATGTGCTTTCGAGTAATTTTAATATGAAAATTATCAATTTTGTGTAGGACTGCTCTACCTTGCAGGACCTTTTGGTAATATTAATTAGGGCTTAGTTCAGGCTTTCTGTACATTCTAAGACAGACCTAAGCCAATTTCTCTCGAACTCATGAATTTTTTCCATCTAAGAATATAGGGGCAAGTGAGGTTTTAAGAAAGAAGACCATTTTCTGATGATCTCCAGACCGTATTGCTGCATTTTGAACCAAACATCTCAATTATGTTTTCATCACTGAATATGAAACATTGTGATGACAGCCGCTAAATCCGTGTCCGGTAGTCTGTTAAGCCCTTCGCCCGTTATGTCACCGATTTCTTACCATGTGATACGAGATTCCTTCCTTCACGACAGGAAATTGTCACAGAGAATTTCTTCATTTGTATTCTGGTTTTTTTTTTTAATTACTTAGCAGTTCCTCGACGCGGTGGCGATTATATCAAAAATATTAATAGGTTTTTTTTAATGAAGTCAAAAGGCCTACAGAAAAATGTAATATTTACTTTTCAAAGTTTTTTTGTGTCGGGGGTTACTTAACATTTTTAATTTTATTTTTATTTTATTCTTTTTACTCGCGGACCCTAATTACGCTAGGGAACTACTAAAATTACATTTTTCTCTACTATTATGCAACAACGCATAGGGCTTCTGGTATGTACAAGGTGGCGCAAGATCTATCATCCTATTTTGTTTTTGAATACCTTTTTTACTAAATAAAAAAATGGCTTTGAGTGATGGAAATCTTTATTTGCACCTTTACATTTTTTTCTGTTATGAGGAAAAGATGATATCCGTCCAGTGGCTACCACCAATGTTGATACACATTTCTAACCGACATTTATCACATTTTCGACAAAGAAAAAAGTCTGGGATGGTTAAATCTGGCGATCTTGTTTACCATGCCAAATCGTCAAAACGGGAGTATACGCGACCAGGAGACGCTTCCTTCACAATGTCCATTGTGGCTCGTTCTGTGTGTCAGTCGCACCGCCTTGTTGAAACTACATGTTCACCAAGCCCCACTTATTCAATTCCGGCAGTAAGAAGTCGTTTATCATGGCGTCGTAGCGTTCGCCAGTAACAGTGACCGTATTGCCGACGTCGTCCTCGAAAAAATACGACCCAACTACTCTCCCCGCGTGAATGCCGCACCACACAGTGGTTTGATTCGATGTAATGGCTCTTCGTGCATTTTACGCGGATTTTCAGTACCACAGTACCACATTGTCCTCTTCATTGTTGAGATGAAGGATGGCTTGAAAGTAATTCAGTCGCTGTAGGGTCCGTCTGGTAATGCCCAATTTTATGGCCTGTCGTCTGGTTGATGCTTCTTCTTTCTCAGCGACATCGGCAGCCATAGTGGCATATTCTTGGCGGAACGACCATTCTGGTACCGGCCGCGCCCTGCATGGTCTCCTGTGATTCCATTCTGTTAGAGTCGAGAAGCAAAGCGTTGGAATGTTTGCCTACTTGGCGCGATGCGATTAGGAAATCGACGTCGAAATTCACGCTGCGCTAACTCTACCGACCGATTATTATTGGTCAAAAAAACCGATACAATTATTCCACGCTCTTGCGAGGTATGATGCTCCGTTGCTTAACTGTTCGTGTACTGCAGCTGTCTAGTTCACTAATGTCAAGTATGATTGAGGTACGACGCCAATTGCAAAAATTATAGCATCTTCCGATAGGGTGATTCAATTCGTGCCATCTAAAAGAGCTGGTAGCCTTGAAACGCCTTAACAGATCTTCATAAATTGTAGCTAAGAACCATCTCGATTACGTTAGCGTTCAAACAAAAAAAAAAGCACTAAAATCGGTCCATTTGTTCAGGAGCTACGAAGCCACAGCAGACACACGTCAAACTTATAACACCCTTCATTTTGCGTCGGGGGTTAAAAATGAAACAAAGAAAGTTGGTCAGCCAGGCAATGTTTTATATATCGACATGAACAACTTGTGCCAGATCCATAGCCGCCGTTTTCTCTTCAATGCTCTTCATAAAAGTATCAGTTGCAATCGATAGTGATCTCTTGTGATGGTTTCGTTCATTTCACCCTGCTGATTCCATCAAATGCAGATCAGAGCCTTCGAACCATGGATATTTGTATTTACCGACGATTGGTAGGCTTATCCCATGATCTATTACGCGTAGGATAATTACGTTCTAAGATTTTAAGACTATTAAGAATTTGAACGTCATTCTCACAAACATATAAAGATACTTTCTTTTTAAAGGCCATTTGCCAATGCTGTATCAACTCGTAGAAAGCGTACTGCAACTTTAAGGGTGCTCCTTCTTTTGAATTACTAGTTGTCGGAATAGTAGGATTGGGGACAAGGGTGCTTAAATCGGCACCTCCTATTTTGTAAATATCAAGAATATAAAACAAAATCAATAAACAGACCCAATTCGTTTCCCTGCGGTACACCAAACATTTTGAATATTGACTTTCATACGTCACGAGGAAAAGTCTTTTCGGCAGGTAAGTTTTTAGAATACTTTGGAGTGATCTACTCACCATTCCTATAGTGATCGATCTGGCTTGAAGTTATTAATAGAAATTGAAAATAATTTTTTTTCAAGAATTTTTTAAATTATGCTGTTTTTTATAAAGTTCAATCACACGACCAAGAAAACTTGGCACACGTACATACAAATTTCAGACAAAAATACTTGAATAAGCAGTTGCTTGTTTATGTACCCAGGCGAAACATTAGTATACCATAATCCCCATAGCTTTGAAGCAGTGGTTCCACTTCTCCTACGCTCCTTAGCTCTATCTCAGAATATGAGGTTTTCCAATGACCGTCGATGATTTGATATCATATACCACCAAAAGGTGAAACCATTTCCACAATTTTCCAAGCGAGTAAAAACAAAATTGTTGGCCATAAAGGCTTTTTGTCGAAAATGCAAGCATATTGCATCTATATATTTCTTCTTCAAAAATTACCTTCAAATCAGTCCATATAAGTTGTTTTGAATGTATTCAAGTCTAATACTCAACATTAAAATGATGGAGTACCTCAGGGTTCCGTACTGCCTCTAACACTTTTTTTTTTTCATTTACATGCCCAACAGACCTCTTGGTTTTATATTTTCATTTCCTTGATTCACGTCGCCGTTAAGAAGAAGTGTGGAAGGGTAGCGTATGCCTAACGCATTAAATTTCGGTTTTAACATTAAACGTTCATTAAACGAATGATAAAAACAGCAGAGTGGAATTTAATGCTTCCCCAGCACAGTGCTGTCTCCTGGCGTTGGGTCGCAACCCCGACCTTCAGCCATTACCTACGAATGTCAGACGTATTTAAGAAACTGAAAAGATTTTCATTGTGGATATGTACGTTAGGAAAAACATCAATTTAAATGACAACATAATGACTGTTGCGAAATGCTTAGGATTATTATATAGAAGAAATTAAAGTTTGGAAATAGAGTTTAATGCTCTCAAGCTAATACAATTACTCATATCTATGTATGTTGGATAGCACTGATGAAGTCAGTCGGATACAGCGAATCGTCAATAAAGTTTTCGCTTTTCATAAGTTTTATGCCTTTGTACCATCATGATGGTGAGGACGTAAAGTAAAGGTATTGTTTTTTTATAAAATGTAGGCCTCTTTCCTTGGACACGATCCTTTCATAGGTGATATTACAAAATTCACTCGATGGCTCATCACCCTGTCTGGGCCAGTGATCTTGGTCGCGTATGCTTAAATAAACTTATTTCACCTAAAAATGTTCAAGAAATTACATGATACTATCACAATAGGTCAATATTTTATGAATTCTAGGTAGACCCAAACCGAGAAAAGATTTGGATAAAAATGTTAACTCATGAGTCACTTGAAGTCATTTGTACTCCAAATATAATCAAGGGCTATGGCATACTTATGCCAGTCACTCATTCTTTTTAGCATTAACAAAGTTTTACAGATAAACAAGCATTAAAAGCCGGGTGAAATACGCACATATGTAATAGAAATTATACAGTCGCATTACATTTTTTTGTCAATATTTCACGCCTTACTTTGCAGCTTTAAAATGTGACACTATGAGACACCTTTTGTACCTTGCAAAATTTTTGAAAATCCCCTTAAACTTCACGCAAAATGTAAAATTTTGATTTGAAGTTCTAAAATACAGAAACGAAATTTGAAGTGTCGCGTAATTTTAACAAAAAAAAAGGACAAATTTCGCGTACCGCGAGACGAAAACAAAGGGTTTGGCTAAACATAAGAAAAAAATAAATCATGACGGGAAAAGAGGTATATAGAGAGAGGTTCGAATTTAATTAGTCAATGTTTTTCAAGTATTTTTATTTCGTTTCTATATTCTGTATAAGATTTTTAGCGTGCTTTCCATCGTGGCGGTAGATATTGACATATGACAGAGGCTGCTGATGCCTTAAGTTAAGCTTGGAAGGTAGAATCTGTTCCGTTTTTGGTGATAAACGGAGACCGCTTTTATTGTTACTGAACCTTTCGAATTAGTACTATACCTTAAAACTAGAAACAGTCATCTGTCATAATCTTATTTAAATGCGTTGCATGGTTGGGGTTGAACATAACCTAGGCCATGTTAAGAAGCGCAGCCAAGCCTCGTTATGTCATATATGCATGGTGCAGGCGCCTTTTTTTCATCGACTAAAGTTTGGAATGACTAACATTAAACGAGTATGGTCCAGACAAGTCATTTGCTCTTTGTTTTGCATTGCTATCGAATGCCAACCTTGATTTTTCTACAGCTTAGAATGTACTGACTTGTACTGACTTTCATCCTTTCATCCTTCGGTCTCTTTTCTATCGGAGTCGGCGCTTTCGCTCGGAGCTGAACTAACTTCTCGAAACAAGGCTATCGTGACTGTCCATTCCTTTTAGACTTAATCAATCTAGGTCTTGGATTGATATTGGCCTTTGTGGTTAAATCTTTCTTTGTTCGCTGATGTTGCTTTCAAAACAGCACCGAGCTCCTTCACTAGTTTTTTATCCAAATGCGATTATGCACTTGATCTCTAGCAATTAGGAAGATAACGGCTGTAACTCAATCGACGTCTATTAGCTGTGTGATATCACAGCATACTTAGCCTATACTTGGCCTATACAATATCCAGTTAGTATTGTTGAGATTGTAAATATCAAGGATTCAGCTATTGCCATTGGCGTCAAAAACAGGACTTTTAACCAAGGAGCTACGTTGCTCCTCTGATCCTCATTAGAGTAGCTTGAGTTTCATTGTGACCCTAGACAACTTGGCAGGTTTGGCGAAGATATCAGTATTGAATGTAGCCTTGTATGAACATTGCCATGTAGTGCAACGAGGTCCGTAAACATCAGGTGCCTAAATGGGAATCCGCCGTTTTCCAATAGATGGCGCTAGAGGTACACGGTGTTTAGGCATGTCAGATTAAAAACGTCCCTTGGTAAGCTTTCATTACATTTGTCATATATTTATCGGCATCATATATTTTTTTAATGCGTGAAAAGATCGACTATCAAGCCAAATGAGGGTAATTTTTAGGGAACGCTGCCTTTAGCTTTCAACACCAAAAAGACATGATGGATCAACAGAGAAGTTTTTTTTTTTTGTTTTGATTGGGGACAAATAGCATAGAGCACTGAGACGAGTGTAGGTCTATTGTGCCTGTTAGCCAATTAGACGAGGAGTTCCTCCACTTTCATAGTAAAGCTAAGGATGTCCCTCGTGGGAGCTGAGGTGATCCCTTCAGGAGTCATGATTTCTCTGAGGAGGATACGCTTCCTAAGATGGCAGAGGGCAGCACACTCGCATAGTATGTACTCTTCAGTTTCCTTGTCCTTAGAGGTTAATTTTGTTAAGATGATATCTCAGACTACAGTGTCCCGAAAGGTAGGTGACCAGTCTTATGATATCGGCTCTATAATATTTGAGAATATTGATAGAGTGTTTGTTCAGGGCCCGCATGAATCTCTTCGATTGTCAGAGTCTTTGATCGCTGTTCCAAATATACAGATGGTGCGAAATTTTCAATTTGTTTAAGATAAAATTAATATTTGTCTTGGGGATTCCGCAGAAAGATTCGGCACCTATGAATCTTTCACAGGAACCTTTCCTAACGACTTGTTCGGCGGTTTCGTTACCTGTTATGCCCTCATACCCTGCAAGCAACAAGAGTTTATTTCTTTTGCCTCGGTCTTGCAGGGCATCGTGGCATTCCTTGATATACATGGTGACGTGATTTTAAGTTCGTACTATACGAGCCCAACGCTTTGAGCGCAGCCTATCTGAGAGTATATTGATGGTTTTACCTCTTACGTCAGTCTCCAAGTTTAGGTTGAGGCGCGTTAGGATGGCGTATAGTTCGGATTGGAAGGCACTAGGACTAGTTCCCAGGGCCTTCGATATCTCCCGATTTGGTCCAACGATGCCAGCGCCAACACCGAAATCTATCTTGGACCCATCTGTGTACCACCTGAGACCTTTGACATTTAGCAAGGGATCACTGCTTTCCCAAGCTGTGCGGTTCGGGATTAGTATCCCGAATCTTTTGTCGAAGATGAAACGTATATGGAAGTGTATGAAAGTATTCCCGAGAAACAGAAAAACTCGGATGTTATTTCCGTGTATGAAAAGTGTAATTAAACGCAATGCAATATGTTATTAGAATCTTTACGTTTCCCTTAACTGTTTCCTCACCATCTACCAGGAGATCAAAATCATCGGCATAAGTTGGAGCATACTTTACCTCGTCCTTGGTTTCACTTTAGGCGTACTTTCAAACTTTTTCGCGATCCCCAACATTTCAAAGAAATGATACAATTTCCGTTGGTTTATAGAGTCATACGTTCTACGTTGAATTCCCATTTCTCTTTTATATGCTGTCGTATAATGAAAATTTGGTCAGTCGTCGAGTGGTTCTTCCTGAAGCCACACTGGTAGTCTCCAAATATTTTTTTTGTCGTATAAGTCAGTCTCTCTGAGAGGATATTTAACAGCATCTTGTAACAACTCGGTAGCAGTGATATTCCTCGGTAATTGTTCCGTTGTGTTCGGTCACTCTATTTAAATGCGGGAATAATGACCGAGTTTTTCCATTCTTAGGGGATGGTTTCGTTGTTCCATATGGTTGAGCCCATGTAACTTCTTTGTTAAGTATTTTTCCTGAATATTTTATTAATTCCATCCCAAACGTCTTTCTTTGAGGCTCCTTGAAATGGCGGGCTTATGCCAAGAAGCCTAATAAAATATTAGACAGGAACTCGGTTATTAAGGAATTTCTTGCGGAGTCATAAAAAATGTGATAAAACGGATACAAACACTGGCGGCAACCCCTTGACGGATATCATCTTTTCCACTTAACAGAAAAAAATGTAAGGATCTACGTAAAGATTTCCATCACTCAAAATGTTTTTTTTTTATTTAATAAAAAACTAATTCAAAAATAAAACTGGATGAATAATTTTGCGCCCCCTTGTATATTATGGGTTGCTGCAACTGGATGAAACCACCACAGTTGATAACTACTGGACACAAGTAATTTGCTTGACCGGGGCATTCAAAGTCCCCTTTGCTTCGGACATCAAGAGTGACGAATAAGATATACCAGCCTGGCTTATGCTATTAAGGGCTACGCTCCTCTAGAAAATCCAGAAGGCTTTGGGGGTTTATTCTCCCGAGGGTCCCTTATTGCTCACTTTTGACGACTAATGAAACGTCGAATTACGATTGTCAGTAATATAGCGACTGTGTGCTTCTTTATTTGTTCTAGGTTCGGGAGCAATATTGTTTTGGAGAAATTTTGTGCAGAAGCTTAAGCTATGCTGTCTAGAGTCTTCACTCGTGCCTTTGGGAACTCTATGAGTCATATTGTAGATGAAATCAAAGAGTTGAGGGTCATCTAACAAAAAGTGTCATTTTAAATAAATAGAAAAACGCAACGCCTTCATAAGCTGTGTAGCATCTAACGCCCTCCTGCTAACAATAAAGAGTCAGCTCAAAAATTGCACCAATTTACCACTCGTTGCGGATGTTATCCTATTATGCTCTCATGGGTTTCCAAAGGTCTCATTTTTTAGTCAATGTACCCAATCAAATGGAAATGAGATTGTCATAATCTTGTTCATTCATTTGTAACACCCAATCAACATAATCTTGAATGTACACACCTTGGCTTACCGCCGATATTTTCATCTGACAAGGTTGAATCTGCACTTCACTAACCTACCCGAAACATTCAAATTTGTCGACTACAGCTCTGCGAGGAAGCACTTTTAATGACCAGAAGTAGTAAAAACGACGATATTTTCACAATTTTTAATGTGAATGACACTATTTCAGTACATAGCGTGAGGGTCTATTAATCTGTATTTGATACATTTCTGGTCTTTATTTATCAAAAGTCGTTGCAATGATAGTTGAATGTCCATAGCTCAGCAATGGCTCGAAATTTTTGCTGGATCACCTTTACATTAATATCAGAGTAGAGGTGATAAAACGGCCACTTGCGTTCAACTCTTTGATTTTTTTTTTTGATTTTTATTATCCTTCTTATTCTTCTATTCATGAATATTGTATCATTTGAACCCTTTTTTATTGAAAGCAATCCTGACCAACTTATGCAATGTATGTAGCACCTTATGTAGTCAAAAGCTCCTTCAATGTCCAGAAATCTCCGGAATCGATCAACCTTCAACTCCATCCCTTTTAAGAAACCACCCGCAATACCCGCTCATCGTCTAGTCCCAGAAACACTTACGACCAATGGGCGCCAGTACCATCCTTCCCTCTATTGCTCGATTTCTTTAACCCATGCTGTGTCATGACACATTAATGGTAGCATGAAAAAAATCTGCCAAAAATACCTTAAGGCTTTGGGCTTCCAAGGATTTTTGGGTGTCATCACTCGTATTAATAAAATATCAGGTCTCTTGACATTTGTTTTTTATCTCAGCTCACGACGTCACTGCAAGATATTGATCCAACATATACATACATATGTGGCATCAAAAAAGCGCATTTACATTAGTTTTTGTTTGTCAATTTACAACAAACCTTTGCCCCACTGCCGTCTTTCAATGCATCTTCATCTATCTCACCATACTGCCGGCTTGTAAGCTTTTTGAGTCGTTTGTTCAAAGCGTCTCGCTATCGCCTCTCTCGAGTGGAAATGCTCCAGAGAACATCTTCAACATCTAACTCGGCACGTCGCCAAGTGCTCACAGTGGACGCCTCCACAATTCTGGTTCTCAAAACGCTTCAGTCAACTTTTAACCGTCGCCTTTATTGGATCGAGTACTTTCGCAGCGCCGGAAACAGTTCAAACCGGCATACCTTACGTACAAGTGTTAACCCAACCTTTGTGACTACCCCGGTTGGTGGTAACCATTCCAACCGTATTGCAAGGAAATCGACAAATCGATTGCAGTGTCTCGCCGCGCGTGTCGTGAATTCTTAGAATCCAACGATAATCCTCGCATGAATTTAAAAATCAGTGTAAAAATAGAAAAGTGATCCAAAGAGACTCTTCCGCTTGTGTTCATACACCACGTCCGAAGCGAGCCGCCAAAATGAGGTGAGACAGCGCACAATACGCATTATCCAAAGCGACAATAACATAAACCAGCGAGTGGGCTCTATTTCAACAAATATAATCGCTCGTTGTTCTCGTAAAATAAATTTAAATATTAGTTCCACCATCATCGGCCAAACAGGTGTGCGGAGCCATGGGTTGGGTCATTGTCTCATGTGGTGTGGTGAAGGCCACTGTGGCTTGATAGAGCCTAGAGATGTGTACTGCTCGTTGCCGATATGGAATGCCACTCGCATTCGATAACGATGGGGAGCTGCTGTGGAATATTAATGTGTTCCAGATGTGACATCATCTCTGTTTTGATGTTTCGATGTTCTCCAGAGGCGCCCATTTAGTGTGTCTATAATTAAAATAATGAAATCTTTGGGTGCTGGGTATTGATTCCAAGCACGCCGTGAACGTATGTATATTCGTCTTGGTGCTTTTAAGATGTGAAGACGCTATGATTACATCATCAAAGTAATCTGGAACGAATTGGAGTGTTGTTTTAAAGTTCCACCTTAATTTCATGGAGACGGACATGTAAGTGGGTCGTCGTGATGAACATATACGATAATGTACATCCTACCAAAAAATCCATTGCCCTAGATACGATGCCTTCTTTCCTATTATTTTCGCGTGTCCTCGTAGTACATGGGTGTCTTGCATGGCACATAAAAATTCGACTCTCATAGAAGAAGAGCGAATTTAACTTCCCCTTCAAAACAACTGCATTATTTGGTTTTATTTTTATTTCCATATCCGACGCGAACGTTGAAACTGGTTTGAGCGGGCTCCAACCATGAGTCAGGTGTCTTAATCGCAGTTTTATTGGATTTCAGAATGAGTTTCCCAATGTAATTCTAGAGAATGGGACAGAACGAAACCCTGCACTACACTATCCAATATGCAATATGTATGTATATCGTGGTTTAATCTATGCACTCTTACTATGTAGTTACTGCTTGTCATCAGATCGTTTGTCGGCATGGGGTTACAGTTTATTCATTAATTTACTTCAAAATGGGGAAAAAAAACGGCGAAAGGTCGCAAAGTAAAATGCTTGCTGGTTCCACTTTGGCTGGTATTATTGACAATCTTGTGCCTAGCAAGCCGTTTTATGAAACACTGTCGATTATTTATATCAAGCTGCGGCTCATTTCGAAACGAAAAGGGGTCAGCAGATTTGCCATTACATGTCATCCTCCTTACTTATTGTACTTATCGTTCTTCCTCTGGCGGCGCTACGTAGTCCTTCGTCGCTATTGTTCGAAAGAATCGAAGTTTTCCAGCCGAAAGCGAAGTGTCCGTAACCCATTCAGCTTAGAGAAGGCGCCCCTAGAGGCCTGACTAAGCCGATATCTAGGCCGCCGGCAGAGAAATATTTCTTTCAATTTCCCTAAGGGCTTCTTAGTTAACTTTCAATAAGCCCTTCATTTCCATGCATAGAAGGAGTTCGAAATAATTAAGGCTTTTTAAAGAGTTACCTTGTTTTTTACCTTAAAGCTGGTGAGTCAGATTGACCACTGATGCAGTCCGCTCTAGCCATCAAAAGCGTTGATGCTGTCGGACAACGTCCCCACGATCTCGGCGTGAAACCGACCTACTGAATTTGAGGATCTTGCAACCTGACTTCGAATCAGTTTTATTACAAAATTGTAAAACCCTAAAATCCTAGCACTGTATAAAATCTCGTTAGGATAAAATTTCACGTACTCAGGGTCGGGTGTTCTATACGAAATAAGTCCTGAGACATTGTCTCTCGTGGTGCAATGGTAATCATCATCGACTGTTGAGCCGAAGGTCTGTTGTTCAAGTCCGCCCATAGTCAAGAACAATTCCTATATGGAAAAACTGTGCAACACCTGTGAGAGATGATAAAAAAAAATGCTAACGAAGACATAACAGCATAAGATCACTTCAAAATTCATATTCTGTGTGAGCATTTAAAATACAACACCTTAATGACATGGAAATAAAAGAGTTACTGTGAACTACAACCAACGCAAATTCAGTCGAATCTCTCAAATCCTATCTAGGGCAACCACCCCCGGAAAGCAGTGAACGAAAATCTTCGACACAAACCATCTGCACCCCGTCCAGATTGTGTGACAAACACCATAAGACTCTAACTCTTGAACCTGCACCAAATCCTTTTCATTAAACTGGAATTGAGAACCTGCGCTAATTTTTTTAGTCTGGGAATTTTTTTCACTTCAATGACTCGATAACCATCTGGAGATCCTCCGCCAATATGAACAAGGTGTTAGCCTCTTCACGGGGGATTATAATAGTCATTGAACCTAATAAAACCAAGGTTCTCTGATCACCAATGATCGATATCTTTTCGAAGGTAGAAATGATGAAGTAGGGCTCTATTTCTCAGGTCCTGGTTTAGGCGAATGATGTTATACACTTTATGCTACATATTTCCCGGAAGACAGCTCTCACTGTTCTACCTTCCCCTGGGGATCTTCAATCACGAAGAAATCATCATCCAAGACGGCGCTCTGTGCATCAATGTTCATTTTGTCACGTTTTCGAGCCTAAGTCGTAATTTACAGCACCAATGTCTGTCGATAAAACACCAGCACAAGAGTTTGAGTCTTGACAGGAGTGTACTTTTTTGTTTGTGAAGTGCGTCGATTGTCGCGTACCGGCATACGTTCGTGGTATTGTGATACCGTTGGTGTGGTATGGTACTGTCCACCGCCTGTTTAACTATATCGTCCATTTATTTAAGGTATCTGTCAATCTCGTCCTTTGACAGATTCCTAACAGACAATGGAAAGGAGAGACTCAAAGTGAGAGGTCTCGTAGAGGAACTGGTAGAGCATGGCTAATGCGCCCTACTAGGCCGGTGACACCGAGTTCAAATTTGCAACAGCCAAGTCATCCACTTAAAAAATAGCCTAAAAGCGGTAAACCCCAAGATCTAGCCGGCTAAGACAACTGTCCAAAGCGAGAGCTAAACTGCTCACCGAACTTATTTTTCAATTGGTCCATCGATTCGCGTATTGTGTGGCATATAGTGCCGCCTTGTTAGAACCCCATGTGGACAAGGCTGGGCTCGTACATTTTGGCAAAGATTTCAAAATCATTGAATGATAGCGGGCGCCATTGATGTTTGTTCCCACGGTCATCTTTGAAAAATGATCCCGTCGGACCATAAACACACACTAAATCGGACTTAATCCGGAAGTTTTGTTTATTAAGCCAAAGACAATTGAAGATAATTTTTAGATAAAAAAGCGGATCTTCCTCCAGCTTTTCTAAGGCCCACTCACCGTCAGGTCTTATTCTCAGTATCAACTACATATGACTCCACTGCAATTTATTTATGATCGTCTGTTACCTATAGGCTACTTATCTGGCTTCATAGCCTTGGTATGTTCGTTTTAGTTTTCGATAAAACATTCGAACTTCATTCGTATGATGATATCACTCTACCTTGATCTCGCGCTACTTGTTCTCCTTGTTTCTAGTGCTCACGAATGCTCTCGTGAACTTGTCTCAACTCGTTATCAAATCAGGAGTTGCATGTAAGAAAACGGGCACATCAGAGGAAGCATCACTGATAGTGCATTCGAAACATCTCTATTGCTGTTCTTTATTTTTATAGCGGGTCTTAAAAGGGCTTGAGTAATACATGATCGACAAAGGCTCTTCTAATGGCTTTGCTTTTCCTCTTTACATCCTTTTTTTTCACGTAAACAAGTTGGATCTTATTCCTAGAGCCAATTTGAATGTCCAGGAGCTAGAGATGTTGAGCTCATTGTATTTTAGGGTTTCAGCTCAAAATCCAATGCTAATTAAATTTTAGACTAGTTATTCATAGGCCATGCTTAGTTATACGCCAGTCACAGGATATTTTTTACCCGATCGTAAAAGAGTGTTGATGGCTGAGGCACCAAGAATGTGCTCTATCAACAAGCTGATCTTAATGCAAATTATAAATATGTTGAAAGCCTGAGGATCAAGGGTTTCCTCGAGTTCTAATTTAAGACTTTCAATTTGTGGTGAAGAAAAAAAGGTTAATCGCCTATACGAGTTATCCACTTAAAAACAGTCGGTATAAGATATTCTATAGTTTGGTCCGCAACTATTTCAATATCCAAAACACGTCTTGACCTCGATTTTTCTAAGAGCATTTGACTCTCAGCAATACGGCTTTCTATGCTTATGAAACAATGATCATTGGGAATTATTCAAAAGTCACACCAAGCGGCATCTAGGATATATACCGACTATTACAGTCTTGTTTTTAGCCAACTATTTCCAAATTTGTAAGGTACTCACCTTTTTGAATGACTTGGCATTCCTTGTAATTTGACTGTGGCTTGCTTATAGGAAATTTGCTCACATTAGCAATAGCAGACCTACGGAACCAGACCAACCGGTGTTAGCCTTATTGGCGTAGAACAATAGTCGTTTGTGGTAACTTTTCTCCGAAATCTCAGCCGTTAAAATACAAAACTTAATAACTTACACTCTCTTATTTATAACATTGCTATTAATTACCGTCTCTCAATTATTACTCCAAGATTGGAAGTTATTATTAACACTTATGTCTATACAAGTGTAAGCAACCCCTTTAGGGATTTGAATCAGTAGGCTTTGCAATGGAGTTATTCATTAGAAGGAATGTAATGAACCATTTCCAATCGGCTGCCGATAACCTCGTTGATAATCCGTCGCTCTGGTCGGAACGGTCAAGTTCTAATTAATCTCATATAGGATTAATTTGCTGAAAATACCTCATTTAAAGTCAGTAGTGAAAGCCTCCATAGTACTGCGAATAACAACAGTCTAGTCATGTCATTTAATTTTATTAAACTAGTTCGGTCTGTAGACTGATGTTTTTACTATGGATTGGAACAAGGAAAAAACGGTCTTAACCATTTCAAAGTCCAGTGACGTTTGATGGCTCTCAAATTGGTGATGCATGGTAAGGTGTGGAACATCATAAGCGCATATGCCCCTCAAGTAGGATGCGAACAAAAAGAAAAAGATGCATTCTGGCTAGATTTCCACAACCTTGTCAAAATCATCCCAAAGGAAGAGCTTTTGTTTGTTGGGGGAGATTTAAACGGACATGTCGGGAAGACAAGCGAAGACTATGAAGACTACCACGGAGGGCTGGGATACGGCACCAGGAACTCTTCAGGTGAAGATATCCTAAACATGTGGAAGTCGTACGGTCTTATAGTGCTAAATGCCATGTTCGTCAAGCAAAGCCGGCACCTGATCACTTATAGCAGCGGCGGAAATGAAACTCAAATAGACTATCATTTGGTATCCAGTTTTATGAAGCCACGAGTTAAAGATTGCAAGTGATCGATCGGCCGTCAACACCGTCTCCTCCTGACTGGATTCTTTATGGAGGCGAGTAAGAAGTCAAAGCAGCAAACGAAGGTGTCTGAGAGAATCAAGTGGTATAAGCTGGATAAAGGAAAAGGCGAAGCTTTTATTACCAACATGAAAAACTACCTCTCTTCCATTATCGATGAGGTCGGTAATGAGGAGTGCAGAGCACAAGACATGTGGGATTCCCTACAACAATCTGGCCTGGAGAAAGCCAAATCACTGCTCGGAACATCTAAAGGCCCCTGCCAACACGCAAAAGAAACCTGGTGGTGGACAGACGAAGCCAAAGCAGTGATACACGAAAAGAAAATGGCTTTCTAAGCTTGGTCAAAGTGCTCTTCTACTAATAGAGAGGAAAAGGCTCGCCGTGAAAAGGCATATAGATATTGCAAAGGTATCGCGGAGAAAAAGTGCGCCGAATACAAAGCGAAGAGCATGGAAGGCCTCTATCAAGAGTTGGAAGAAATATCGTCTTCCGCGTCTGACAGGAACCAGGCTACCCAGGAGCTTCGACAAAACAATTTGAACAAAGGAGCAAATATCTTTAAGATAGCCGCCCAGAGAAGAAGAAATGCTCAGGAGATTCGTTTCCCAAAGATTATTAACAATGCTGAAGGCCAACTCCTTGTGGAAGACGAACAAATTCTCCACAGATGGCGACAGTATTGCGAGGAACTTCTGAACGAACAGTTTCCCCGAGTGTACTTTCCAAGAGCCGCCCCGAATCATGCCGAAATATCCGACATCACAGTCGAAGAAGTTCGGTACGCGGTTAAAAACTCCAAGAAAAGAAAAGCTGTTGGGCCGGACGGGATACCCTCTGAGTTCTGGAAAAAGATGGGAGACATCGGGTCTAGATGGCTCATGGGTCTTATCTCCAAACTTATGAGAGGCGACACTATGCCTAATCAATGGAGGGAAAGCTATCTTCTTCCATTGCACAAAGGAAAGGGTTCTGTCAAGCTGATGTCGCACACCATGAAGATCGTTGAACGGGTATTAGATAGCCGACTGTGGAAAATAATACGACTATCTGATGACCAGTGCGGGTTTGTCTCGGGTAAATCAACAACAGGTGCAATCCAAAGTATAAGGATCATGATGGAAAAGCATCGTGATTCTTCAAAGGACTTGCATATGGTGTTGGTTGATTTCGAGAAAGCCTTTGACCGGCAACCAAGAGATCTTTTATGGGTAGCGCTAAGACAAAAAGGAGTTCCAGAAACCTACGTGCGAGTGATTATGGACATGTACGAGAGAGCAACGACAAGAGTAAGATGCACCGCAGGAGTCACCGAAGAGTTCGCAATCAAAGTCGGTGTACACCAAGGGAGCGTCCTCAGCCCACTGCTTTTTATAGCAGTCCTTGATTGCTTGCTTGAAGGAAAAGTGACGGACCCCAATGTGCACCAGCTATTCTTTGCTGACGATGGGGCCATTATAAGTGATGATCAGGCGTCCCTACAACGAGCACTTGACGTGTGGGTGGACATTTTTGAGGGACACGGGTATCGTATTAGTTCAAAGAAGACAGAGTATCTGTGCTGCCCGTTCTCTGACCCTCATCAGCCTATTCCAGACATTTACTTGAATGGAACAGTGCTTCCCAAGTGTGAAAAGTTTAAATATCTGGGATCTATGATTAATAGAGAAGCAACTTGTGATGACGACATCAAACATCGCGTAAGCGTAGGGTGGATGAAGTGGCGGGAAAACTCCGCCATCTTCTGTGATCGAAAAATGCCCCCTAAGCTGAAAGGAAGGCTCTACACTTCAGTTGTACGTCCGGCGCTCACATGCGGTTCACAATGCTGAGAGAGCAAATTAAAGGCAGCTGAGATGAAGATGCTTCGCATGACAGCGGTAGTAATAAAGCGTGACAGAATTAGAAGTTCAAAGATCCGAGGAAGCCTCCACGTAAAAGAATGATAGAGCGCGACCGACTCAGTTGGTATTGCCATGTTTAAAGGAGAGATCCTTTGAACCCCGTCCAAAAGGCGATATTAATCAACGTTCCAATTTCAACACGCAAAAAAGGCAGGCTGAAAAACGATTGGTGCAAACAAATGCAAAAACACCAGCATTTGATTGGCCTCGGCGATGAAGTAATCCCAAACCGGGAAGCCTGCCGCTACTTTCTGAGGTCAAACCGGCGGACCCCACAAGCGGAGCAGTAGGAATGCAGTTAAGTGGGAAGGTTATAGTCCTACACTTCAGACCATAACAACGCCGGAGAAAAAAGGAAAAGAAGAAGAAGAAGAAGTTCGGTCTGTAGACTTTTTGCTAGGCAAGTAAGCTCATTTTCCAAGCCATTGAAATAACTCCCAACACTCCCTTTTGAAATTGCAATCGTTACCCCTTAAGGCATAAGAAGACACATTCACTATTTTTTTGTGTCACTCCAAATGACATCAATCTTTTATCATCTTCGATGGCAGCCTTGATGCTTTTATTCTTCACGTTTCTGCACTTTGAAAGTTGCGCTCAGGCATTGATTTAGGAAATGCATCGTGACAGCGTCCTTTTTTTTTGTGCTTGCTTGCAGTATTGACGGGGGGTCACGTATTATCGGCATTCTGGAAGAAACAAGTTTTTGCATTTACTGCAGAAATTCACTTACTATATACCCTAGTTCAATAGATCCCGGTGAAGGTACAACATGCCACTGACTAAAATTGCTACCACTACTCATAAATACATACCTATGTATATACACGGCAGGGTTTCAACCTAATGCATACAATGATATTTTAAATTGAGGGGGTAGTATTATACTTACTTTAAGTATTAACACTGTACCACACTGTCCAACAATTGATGATATTTTAAATTAATAGAAAAATGCAACACTTTTCTGGAGAATGATAATATTTTTACAACAATTTTAAGTACAAGCTCTGAGATTAAAAATGGAGTACAATATTTACCATACATCAACCTAAGCTCTGCCTACAAGCAGTCATTTTTTTAATCAAGTTTTTGCATAAGTACGGCTGTTTTTCGCGTATAAAAAATTATAATCTTTGCAATTTAACAATAGCCCCGAAGAATAAAAGGCTTATGGCTTGAAATCTCATTATCTACGTGGCCAATTTAAGTCTCCAGCCACTTAAAAAAAATCGTTTCACAAGTAATCCATTCTTTGAAACGTTGGGTAGATACGCCCAACTTTTCAGTCGGCTTCTGCGGGAATATTTTTGGTGTGCAAGTATGTGTCAATCGATATTCAATAACCTCCTAGTTTTTGTAAATCAAAAATTACCGCAATGACAATTAAATGTTGATAGTTCAACAAAGGCTTGAACTTTAAAATTCCACTTTTGAAACCATACATAAATCAATAGATATCTTCGGAAGTGAAGAATAAATACCCGCCATTCAGTACCGACAAGAGGCCACATTAAAGCAAGAAATGATAAGCATTCGTGTTTATCATGTTTACCATCACTGGTTCCTTTCTGCAAATACCTTAGCGTGACGAAGGCAGTAAAGTAAATTTAAAATTATGTACGTTTATTGCCTTTTAATAGGCAAAGGGGGCTATTCGCTATTTGTCGTGTACCATATGTGCGTTAAAAATGTGTGTATTATATATTCAATAGATAAAAATATGGAACAAATGTTTAATAGCCCCAACTATAACAGACTGCTGAAAAATGTTATCGTGATTATTACCTTGCTTTATCTACATATAAACATACTATAAGCTGACTTTCTAATTTAAACTATCGATTGGGAAAACATCCGTTGCACCATTTAAGCTGATATCCGTATCAAATAAGTCACTAAAATTGAAGTCCTATAGAAATGTTAAGAATATCACAGACCTACCAATAGCTGCCCCTGTCGTTTTAATAGCCGTCCCTAACTCAATCGACTCATCCCTTATTGCAATATCCTCTTCCCCGCATCTCGACTTCGATTCAATGAAGATTGTACTGCTTCATAAAGCGCTCTATATCATCTGCTTTTATATCTTGCCATCTCAACCTATTGAATCCTATGAACTCGCCATTAATACGATTGATAGCATAAATGATTTACGGGATCCCCATGATGAAATCCTTTTCTTTGGTGATTTCAATCTTCCTTCTATTAAATTGACTCCATCAGACAATCAATGATTTTACATTGCAACTAATTCTTCTGCTGCCAAAGAATGTCTTTTCTTAGATCGTCTAGCTGATTCAAACCTTAGCCAAGTTAGTGGCATTACAAATTACATGGGTAGACAGCTAGACCTGATCTTCACAACAGATCCCCTTAGTTCCTCTGTTTCACTTTGTCCCCTTACCTTATCAACCATCGACACCTACCACCCTCCCCTTCTTCTTTCATTTTTTCACGATTCTCTACTACTGAATACTTCCCTTCCGCTTAAGTCCTACGACTTCCACAAAGCAAATTTCAACTTAATGAATATCTCAATATCGCCCCCTTCACTTTTGACAGCCTTACAATAAACGACGCCATATCTATTTTCTACAGAGAAATATTCAATTCTATTTCTCTTTACCGCTCCCGATCCAAACATTTATCTACCTTCCCTCCTTGGTATAATCGCAGGCTCCGTTCACTAAGAAACACAAGAAACAAACTGTGGGCAATCTTCCTTCGTACTCAATCCCCCAATGACTTTTCTAACTACATTGGTATTCACCTAAAATTCACCTAGCTGCATAAGTCGCTCTATGAACGCCATTTGATCGAAACACGAGCCAATCTTATTAACGATCCTTCTTTTAGTTTGTCAACTACAAAAGAAAATCTGATGGCTACCCTACTTCACTCTCCTTCAATGGTGAAACCTCGAATGATCCCAAAACTATCGCCAAATTTTTCAAACAATCTTTCGCCGATGACTCCTTTGTACCGGATACTACTTACTTCGACTACTCAAAAAACTTCGACTATTTAAAAAACCATTGCTACAGTGTTCGTTTTAGATCTGCCTTTTCCAACCCCTTTCTAGTTTCTTCCGGAGTTCCCCAAGGCAGCCATCTAGGTCCACTTCTTTTTATTCTTACCATTAACGACATTGAGTTTGTAATCGAACATTCGCACCTCTCACTTTACGCCGACGACACCAAGTTCTTCAAGACCATTTCCTCGCAACAAGATTCTTCCCTTATTCAATCGGATCTCAACAGCTTTTCCATTTGGTGCTCCAAAAATCGTTTGGAACTTAGCATTTCCAAATGCCAATCAATTACCTTTTCACGTAAACGAATCAAACCTCCTCCTAGTCTCTACTTCCTCATTAATCAGCCTATCTCCATCGTTCAGGTTACCCGCGATCTTCGCGTACTATGTGACCAAGAGCTCAATTTTCGCGCACATATCGATGATATAATTCATAAAACCAACTCTGCACTCGGTTTTGTAAAACGTTGGTCTAAAAGAATTCTCCAATCCCTACGTGACTCGATCCCTCGTTATTACTTTTGGTGACTGCCATATCTATTAACACTAACTCGTAATACGCGCAATCCTCGTCTCTTCTATCTATCCATCCCCCAATGAACACCTCATACGGCTCCAATGAACCCATTTCCCGTATGCTGGTAAGTGTTAATTCGAATATTGACTTCGACTTCAACCTCAGCACTCCATGCCTAAAACTCCGTCTTCTCAATAACCTTTCCTCTTTCCAGTCTTAGTTTCTAAGGATCGCGCCTCCTCATCCATCCGTTCTCATTAGTTATTAAGTTAGATTAAGTTAGGCTTGAATTAAGCTCAATAAATGGGGGTTTTCGCCCCCATGAAAATTAAAATTAATTCTATATTGACCGTAGGACCTTCCGGTAAAGACTCAAGATAAACCAAGCCATTGTAGTCGAATGAAACAGTGAGTAAAACTATGAACTGTTCGCCACCAGTGATGGCCGTTTTCAGCAAATATGGATCGTCGTTCACGTTATAAAACAGCTCCTGAGTAAGACTCATTCGGCGGTACTTTTGGTCAAAATTTAGCCATTCCGGAGCAAACCTAGCTGACACGCGCTTCATGGCCAAGATATATGAAAAAATTTCATGGCATAGGTCCTATCGGTTGCCAATATGTACTTATACTTAGCTCGGGAAATTTAAAAAGTCACTTTATTTCTTAAACAAACCCTATTTTGTTTGTTTTAATATTTTTTTTTTTGTTTTTATTTTTTATTAATCAAAATAAATTAAACTAAATATTACCTATTAACCTACCCTACCCAAGGCGGTTTTAAAGTATCTGTGGCACATAACTGTGAGTAACTAGTCCACCCATCCAAATGATAAGACTATTCGAATACTAGCCCTTGCTCAATTAACAAAATAATAGTTATACCCCTGAGGTTTCCATCTTATTTAGGCTCCAAAACTTTTATCTTTAAATATTTTTGGACCTAACTCGATAGCATTCCTCTATCTCTAATACTGCATAGCAATATCTTCTGTTTTAAGTAACAAGCTTACTGGCAGAATTCTGAATCAATCAAAAACAACTGCTACAAATCTTTATGACGTGTAATCCAAAAAGTCGAAGATCTTTCTATCATGAGTGTAGAGTCGAGTCAAATGCATTTTCGACAACTTCCACAATTCAGTGGTCAGGACCTAATTATCGTATAAATAATGCATACGCATTGAAAGAGAACATCATCAATACATCTCCTTGCCCTCACTATGGCGTTGGTGCTTCCATTACCTAAGACAATTTTCGAGTTCGTAAGAGGCCAGAAAAGTCAGTCTGACGATGAACTGGACAATGTACGCTCGCAACAAACATTTGTATCACCTAATAAATACAATTAAATTGTCACTAACTAACAAGCCTCAACTAATAGAAGTTACCTTGCCGGTCCAGAAGCGTATCATTATAATTTAGGGAGGTGCTGAAAAAGTTCGCCATAACCCAAACTGTGAGGAATAATGTCTCAACCCTGAAAGCCATCAATAGAATTACGAGATATAAGTCTCAGATTCTTCTCCCTCATTTTTTCTGGAAAGTATGAGAGACTAGTAGAATAGCATATGCCCAAAGTTGCTCTTTGAAAGCAACCTCTTTTTGACATTCTTATCAGCGAAGAAAATCGTGCGACACAGCCAATTTTCGTCGACATCGAGGTGGCTTTCGATAACGCAACTTGGACAGGAGGTATAGTGTTGCTAAACAACACGATACAGCAAACACTGGTACTGTGAAATAGAGCGATGCTGATGCATACAATTTTAATCGCTGTCATAGACCTCGATCATCATCTCATGACTGATATAAACAAAGGCCCCCACAAGGTAGCATTGTGTCCTGCGGTGCATATTGATCGATTCTCTATTCAGGATGATGTTACCGTTCTTTCTGTCGGATCAAGCTTAGCGAGCGTCCAAAAAACCTAAAAGCTCAGGCAGCGTTAAGTGTGATCGGTGGTTATTTTATTATTAGATTGCGTTGCAGCTCATAAAGAGCCAGAGTCTGTCTCATTCACGTTATGTTTTGTGCGATTTGTTTTCCACACAGGTGACTGAAACCTATAATTTAATGTCGATTTTGAACGGCGTGAGCCGAGAAGTTTTCTCAAGCCAAGTGTACTACGGAGCGTCGACACACTGCCAACTATGCCACGGCGCTCTCATCATGATCGGTGATTGATGTGTGGAAAATCGACTTTCGTTTGATTCTCTCAATATTGAAGTTTAATCCAGCTGTTACGAAAAGATATCATCACTACGAGGGTGGTTCGATAAGTATATAGCCCCACCGCCAGATGGCGCCAGTATCGCAAGAGTAACTTACTATCGTATAGTACATTCTAGTAGACGGCTACTGTCGAGCCAGATCGGACTCGTAGTTTTGCTTTGACAGCGTGTGGAAGCGAGAGTGTCCGCGGATTTTAGAAAAATGGAAAAAGAGCAATATCGGTCGGTGATTCGATTCTTGTTTTTGGAAAGGAAATCGCGCAGCGAAATCAAAGAGCGTTTGGATGCTGTGTACGGTGACTCTTCTCCTTCGATGGCGACCATCAAAAATTGGTTTAACGAGTTTGAACGTGGTCGCACGTCAGATTTTGATGAGCCTCGTTCAGGTGCCCCGAAAACGGCTACCACGGAGGATAACGTGACAAAAATCCACGATCTCGTATTAGCAGACCGCCGATTGAAGGTGCGCGAGATAGCTGAGGCAGTAGGCATTTCAAAGATCGCATTAGTCATATCCTGCATGAAATTTTGCTCATGAGAAAGCTGTCGGCGCGATGGGTGCTGCGTTTGCTCACTCCGGACAACAAGCGCAACCGTGAGACCACTTCAGAGCAGTGTTTGACGCTGTTTAAGCGCAATCCAAAGGAGTCGACGAAACATGTATCCAATGGTACACACCAGAGACCAAGGAACAGTCGGAACAGTGGACTTCACCCGGCGATCGTGCTCCGGAGAAGGCGAAGACCGTCTCATCGGCCGGAAAGGTGATGGCCACCGTTTTCTGGGATTCACAAGGTGTGATCCACATCGACTACCTGGAGAAGGGCAAAACGGTCACAGGGCTGTACTATGCCAAATTATTGAGCCGATTCGACGCCGAATTGAAGAAAAAACGGTCCCACTTGGCGAAGAGAAAAGTGCTCTTCCGCCGTGATAACGCACACCTCATGAGGCTCACACCTCCGCCCTCGCCACGGCCAAATTGGTCGAATTGGGCTACGAACTGCTGCCCCATCCACCGTATTCTCCAGATCTGGATCAGATCAGATCCCCGTGCGACTTCTTTTTGTTTCCAAACTTGAAAAAGTCACTCGCTGGGCAGAAATTTCAGTCGAATGAGGAGGTCATCGCCGCCACGGAGGCCTACTTTGCAGACCTCGAGAAAACATATTTTTCAGACGGGTTAAAGAAGTTGGAGCATCGCTGGGTCAAGTGTATCGAGCTAAAAGGAGACTATATTGAAAAATAAATCGCCATTTCTCCAAAATTGTTGTTTTTCTTTTGTAGGCTAAGTACTTATCGGACCACCCTATATACCCGTATGTCCAAGGAAGTTAAATATCTGGAGGTAAATACATATGTTGGTGGATTGCATTCTTTCGTGCCGCTTCAACGCCCGCAAAAAGTTCATTGAGTTATCATTGTATTTAGCAAACCACCCAATGGCTGTTCGATGGCCCTGTTGTTTCAATCAGTGAGTTTTATTCGACAATATTGTCACAAAAACAGGCCATAACAGCTTATTGCTCTAAAATATAGCGGAGGTTTGGGTTAGGTTGATGGAGCATTAAACATTCTCTATTGTTGTCCAGCAACGTCCGAATAACTGTCAAAACTGAACGTGGCCTTGTTCCCTATAGCTCACCCTTACGAAAGTTGGGCGCAGGATATTCTTGGCAAATTTGCCAATTCTGAAGGTTGACATTACCTACCAATTTTCAAGTTAGAGCTTTCTGTTGCCACCCTGTCTTCGTTTTCGTTCGCTTAGAATTAGGACTTAAAGAACATTAAACTTTTTAGGTATATATGTAAGTATGTTAAGCTGGCTCTCTCGCTGTGACTCATTCCAGATATAATATGAGTATACTGAAGCGCCGTTTTTGCCTGAGGTAGAGTTGAGAAAGTTAACTAACGTGGTTTGCTTTTTAATTGTCAAAAAAAAAAAACACACAGGAAAGCTACAAAAAGTTTATGAAATTTAGTTGATTTGATAAACCAATGGTTGCTTTTGAAGATAATTTTTTGCACATTTTGACCACAACTACGTTTTAAGTAGCTATCAACTGATTTGATGAATTCCCATAAGAAAGTGTCTAAAGACTTTAAATAGCACATTCTAGCCATCAATACGGGTCGATGATTCCCCCATAAACCACTCCAAACAGTGCTTTTACCGGGTGCTTTGGCGGCTCTGGTATTACATGAGGTTGCTCATCGGACGAAATGCGGCAGTTTTGTTTATTAACCAGAAATGAGCTGAAGACAAATGTTCGATAAAAAATTAGATCTTACTGCAACTCCTCTTAGGCTTTCTCACCGAAAATTCGATTCTCTGGTAGGTCGTTTACCTCAGTTCTTGCACGAACTGTATTTTATAAGGACCGACGGATGGTCAAATCAGGGTCCTCGTTACCATAACACTGACGGACACAGCAGCGATATTTTCCTTTGAACGCACTCTATGCAGCCTGATGGATGGCTTGATGACCAGTAACGTGAAGTTGGCACAAAATATGACAGAATTTTTTTATATAGGTTTAGATTCGCCATATCTTTGACGCTATCATACTATCCATACCATCCATGCCTATAATACTAAAATAAGGCTAACAAGCTTCATAACCTACATTTCTATGCTTTATTTACCCTATCAGACGAATCCCTATACTTTAGCCACTAGGCTTCAAGAAGATTCACATAGACGATGAATTTAATTTATTCCTGACGACATGAGTCATTAAATACCGTATTTGACAAAAGCATTGTCTATTGCGACGTGCAATGAAGCCATGTGTGTCAAGGTGCTCGAAACACCATTAAACAATCCCCATATCTGCACGTCCCAAGCCCCAACGACATTCCAACGTGGAGAACAATTCAACAATTCCACTTCATGACAAATCAACATTCAACAGATCTGTTACTCATTTCAAAAGCATTCACTTGACTCCAGCTTCAACCGAAAGGCCATGAGATCAGCCCTCTGATTTGAACTAAATTCTGGTCTTTCCAGAAATGATATTTTTAAAAATGTTAAGTATTCAGGAAGTATGCGCCACTATAAAAAAAGTTGTTTGTAATTGTGTCACAAATTTTTATCGCAGTTCATCAAGCCGGTTCCGACGAAAACCTTATCAGCAAACTAAATACACGTCTCGTGGTTTTGATACATTTGTTTAGCAGAGCTAATTGATGCTCTGCAAAACGTCAGTCTGTCGTGAGGCTGTCAGTCGTGCGTTCCACAGACCCGGTGACATCACTCGAGATTTATCTGTCGTGTGTAAACAATTCAATCATCTCACATCATCCACTTGTCGATGCCATTCATCATTTCTTATTTTTTTTATTACTTTCAGTTCTGTGGACGAAGTCGACCGGACTCTAGCATCACTGCCAACGGAAGCGTTGGATGCAACTGAAAGTATCGATCCATCGATTGAATCGGAATACGACAACAGCGAAGATATGCCGGCAATTAGCAAGGAAATCGATCCTGAAGAAACAAAGGAATCAGCTGATGAAGGCATCTTCTCGATTATCTATTCGGCGGTCAAGAAGGTAGCCGTAGTTGGTGTGATATATTTAGTGGGCTACATGGGCTGGTCGATTGCATGGCTGATTACACCGGTCATCTTGTCTGTGGTTCGGGATAAATACCTGCTATCAACGGCGAAGAAGAGGAACATAGCAAAGAGATCTGCAATGACATCAGAGAAGGAAGTGATCCTGGCTCGAATCGATGACCTGCCGGCTTGGGTAAACAAGTTTTCTTTATTTGCTTTAAACTTCCAAGTTTTGTTTTGATTTTTATTCACTTGGGTACTCTCTTGAGTGTTATCGGTTTCAGTGAGTGTGAGTCATGGCTGGAACTAAGCATTCAGTAATTAATTGCAAGCGAGTGTTGTACTGGATGCTATTTTTAGTATAGACTCGTATATGTGTACATTCACTTTTAAGAGTTGAAACTTTATTACACAACTTCGCTGTACAGAATGCGATAATGTTGTTTGTTGTGCTTTAGAGCGGAATCAAGTGGCACCATGGAGCCAGAAACCACAAAAATGTAAAGCTGGTAATCTAATGCTTACTTAAGTCTTAATTTGTAAAATATAGAGTAGTCGCTTTCTGTGTCTTAGATAACGCATTGTGCTTCTATTGATTTCACATATAAGACATTTTACAAAAATATTTCTCTTGGCAATTTCATACTTAAACTAAATATATGATGAGGAATGCTGAAGGTAGCCTTAGAATACCTCTGCGTGAAATATTTGGGTAAAAATATCGGTAATAGGTACATTATCAATCCATTGTTTCGCTCAACTTAACCTCCGCCGTTCTATTACTCGGACCATGCTTGGACCTGAATAGGGTCCCATGAGTTCCTGAATATGCAATTTTCTCCATTCGCCTGATTTTAATTACATATATTCCTTAAAACTTGTTTTCAAAAAACCGAAATCTGTTTTCCTCCTTCTAAGTGAGAGGCCAGTTTTGTTTTGCGTAGTTCCTCTATTGCGAAGAAGCACGCCTTGCCTCTGTGCAGCGTTTTCTTCATTGTGATCTTCTTCGGCTTCTTGGCAGCCAATAAAATTCCCAGATATTTGAATTCTTCCACTTTCTCCAAGAGTTTATATGTACTTCCTCTCCGAAGGTTCAGATCATCAGCATAAGCTAGAGCGGGCGTCACTCCATTAAAGGTTATACCCCTATCATTTTCCTGAAGGGATCGCCCAAATTAAACAAAAACGGTGGCAAAACCTTTCCTTGTAGCAATCTTTCACCTCTCTCGAATAGGTCAGATGAGGCGTTTCATGCCTTTTCGAGACTTCCAACCATTCAAAGGCATGATACAAGGTGGCGCAAAATTAATCATGCAATTTTATTTTTGAATTACTTTCTTTTACCAAATAAGAAAAATGATTTTGAGTGATGGAAGTCTATATTTGGACCTTTACATTTGAAAAAAATTATATCGGTCAATGATGCCGTCAGTGTTGATACACATTTGGACCGCATTTTCTAAGACTTTCTGGAAGATTTGCGATGATAACTGTTCGCATTCCTGTCGAATATTGTCCTTAGGTGCTGCGATTGTCTGAAGCTTGTTGGCATAAGCTCGCGATTTCAAGTAACCCGAAAGAAAGAAGTCTGGGATGGTTAAATTGGGCGATCTTGCTGGCCATGTGAAATATCTAATGAGAAATAAAGCTCTAATAAGCGTCACAGATTACATAGATAGTAAAACAAATAGCCTCTCTGGTAGACTCTTCAGCCCTAAATTGGCAATTGGCTCATTTAAACCCTACAAAGCTCCACGTAAAGACGGTGTCTTTCCTGCTAACCTCCAGAGAGGCCTAGACATCATTCTAGCACCACTCATAGCCCTATTTAGGTCAAGTTTCAACCTAAGATTGGAAAACCAAGTGAACAACATAAATCCTATCCCCTATCAGCCTAACATCTTTCCTACTAAAAACAATGAAAAACTGATAGAGCTTCATATTAGAGGTATACGAGTACATATAAGAAAATCAAACACCTCTGCATCCGAATCAATATGCATACCGCAAAGAACGATCTACTGAGAATGCGCTGCATCACTTGGAAAATAGTTTCACATGCAAAGAGATCGCAATTTGCGCCTTTCTCGTTATTGAGGGGGCATTTGATAGTACTGGCTACAACTCAATCACCACTGTCCATTGGGTTAGGGCGCTGCTTGAGAGCCGTATTATATCAGCTACATCCGGAGAGGTCTCTGTGACAATATCAGCAGCTAAAGGGTCTTCACCACTTGGTCGATAGTCATCGACGACCTACTATACAAGTTAACCAACCTCGGTTATGAAGTCATCGGATATGATGACCTTATAGTTATTGTTACAGGTAAAAGCAAAATTTTTCTTGTGAACGCACCTACACCTACACCTCTGACTGGTGTAGCAGAGAGGGTTTATCGATAAACCCAAATAAGACAATCTTAGTCCCCTTTACAAAAAGGAGGAAAAAATAACCTTGTCCCGTCTCCCTAAACGTTAAAAACATTGGAATTTCAGAAGAAGTCAAATATCTAGGTATAGATCTTGATCGAAAACTTAACTGGAATTCCAACATCAAAAGCAAACTTGCAGTAAGGCAACTTGGCGAGTAAGGCACCTTGGGCCTGTCGGCGAACCTCCCCTAAAACCTGGGGATTGAAACCTAAGGTAATCCACTGGTTATATAACGCGATAGTAAAACCTATCATCACTCATGCTTCTGCTGTATGGTGGACAAGGGTTGAACAGAAAACTACAATAGTTAAACTTCAACGCCTTTAGAGGCATGTCTCGGAATTACAGGCGCCATGCCAACTTGCCCGATAGCAGCCCATGAGGCACTGATCGGAATTACTCCACTGCACCATTTTATTAAAAAAGTTGCTATACGAAATGCAATCAGACTCTTCCGCTCGTAAACGGACCATCCATGCAGACCATTGGGTCGCATGTCCATACTGGATATCATTACCATAGTTTCGGACGCATTACCACCGCCTTTGACAAAAGATTTACGATATTGATTCCAAACCATACAGTTTGGTTTTTTACAGGAAAGTGGTGATCCCTTGCTTAATGTCAACGGCCTGAGGTGGTACGCAGATGGCTCCAAGATGGATTTCGGCGTTTTTGGACCAAATAGGAAGTTAGTCCTAGTGTCTTCCAAGTCGAACTATACGCCATCCTAACGTGCGTGAAACTAAACTTAGAGACTGGCATAAGAGATATAACAATCAAGGAATGCCACGATCTAGGCAAAAGAAATAAAGTCAAACTCTGGTGGGTGCCAGGTCACAAGGGCATAAAAGACAACGAAATCGCCGACCAACTCGCTAGGAAAGGTTTCAGCGAAAGGTATATAGATGTCGAATCTTTCTGCGGAATCCCCAAGTTAAAAATTAATTTTCTCTTTGGCAAGTGAGAAAAAATTGCAGCACCTCCCCTTTTGGAAAAACGTTCAACGACTCCGACAATCGATAAGATTCATACGGCTCCTGAACAAACACTCCATCAATATTTTCAAATTTAATAGAGTCGGGATACTGTAGTCTGAAATATCATCTTAGAAAAATTAAACTCTCGTCTGAAACCGAGTGCTGACTCTGTCTAGAAGATAAGAAACCTGAAGAGCCGAGTGTACTCTCCTCTGCCATCTTAGGAAGCGTATCCTCCTCAGAGACATCATGACTCCTGAGGGGATCAGCTCAACTCCAACGAGAGACATCCTTAGCTTTATTAAGAAAGTAGAGGAACTCCTCCAATAGACTTACTCTGGTCGCAGTGCTCTACCCTATGTGTTAGCACTAGCCCCCATTAAAAAAAAACAAAAAGCCAAAACGGGAGATTACGTGACCAGGAAACGCTTCCTTCAAAATATCCATTATGGCTCGTGCTGTGTATGTAGTTGCAACGTCTTGTTGAAACCACATGTTTATCAGCCCCGCTCATCGAATTTCGGCAGTAAGAAGTCGTTTATCATGGCCCTGTAGCGTTCGCCAGTTACAGTGATCGAATTGCCGATGACATCCTCAAAAAAAAATACAGGCAAATCACTCCTCCCGCGTGAACGCGGCACCACATATTTGCCTTTGAGTGGATGTAATGGCTCTTCGTGCATCACACGCGGATTTTCAGTGCCCCAGAAATTAAGTCTTTGTTGTTGAGATTAAGGATGGCTTGACAGTAATTCAAACCCGACTGACGGTCAGCAGGCATTAACCGATGCACTGTTTGCACTTTGCACGGGAAGATGTGTAAGTTTTTCACTAAAACTCGCTGGAGGGTCCGTCTGATGATGACCAATTGCGTGGCCCGTCGTCTGGTTGATGTTCTTTCGTTCTCAGTGATATCGGCCATGCCCTGCATGGTCTCCTGTGGTTCCAGTTGACGCGCCACGAATAAGACATCGACGTCGAAATTCACGCTGCACCGGCCGATTATTGGCCAAAAACATCGATACAATTATTCCACGCTCTTGCGGAGTATAGCGCTCCACTGCTTGTCTTTTTAATTGACGCACGACTCCATTTGCAAAATATAACATTTTCCGATAGGGTGATTAATTTTGCGCCACCTTGTGCATTTTCGAACGATTTATAGACCTTCATAGACCTTTTGAAAATCTGCGAAATATTAGCAATGGTTCCAACATGTTTTTCAAAATATCAATATCTTTATCATCATCTTTAAGAAGGACCCATTCTTCGGACCCATTGTTAATACTTATATTTTCACTATCTCACTGCTACCTGATGAAAAGCTTGTGAAAATTAAAGGAAGTAAAAACGGAAATCACAATCAAATTTTCGGTTTTTTGCCTATTTTAAGCGAGAAACTTGACTACCCTCATCGTCAAAAATAGAAGAAATAAGAAATGTTTTAATTTTTATTTTTATTATTATTTTTATTTCAAATATTTTGTAGGTCCTCTTTTATTGCATATATGTATGTATCTTCAAAAAGTCTACTTTCTAACGATCGATATACTTTTTAAAATAATTTAACGGATTTTCTCAAAAGCGTCTTTAATGGCTTGAATAAGACTTTCCCTACCCTCGAATTGTCTTCCTTCTGCGTAAACTTACCACGGCAGCCATCCCCAAGGATTTTTAATAACGTTTAGATCGGGAGAAAGAGGCGGCTAATCCAAAACTTCCACATTGGTGCTTGTAAACCACTGTTTTTCACATTTTTTTTTCAATTCAGTTATGTTAATTTTTTTACTTATAGCTACTTTACGCTAGATAAAAATGCTTAAAATCTAGCTTAAATAATTTAACTAACTTAACATGTGATAGTATGCCAAATCCACTAAGAGCCGTTATTGGTGCTAAAAGTGGCGCAACTAGATACCGATGTTCTTTTATTGTGTAATTTTCCTTATTTTGCGAATAAACCAGCTCAGGTTTTGGACCCATTCTATTTCTAATTTACATAAAGTCGATTCGACCTCCATTACCTTTCCTTTTAATAGGCAAACAATCGATTATGCTGATGGTCTTGCACTTACCTACATATGTAAAGAACACTTGGTTAACACTCATCAAATTCCCCTAATCACAAAATCTAAGGTAATGGGACTTACTACTAGCGCATATAAAGAGGGCCTTAAATTTCATCGCTTGGACATAATAATATTTGTTGTTCTTTCAACTCTTCTTTGCCGTAAAATTCGTGAGAGAATTCGAATATCTTGAAATCCTATGACATAATATACTTGAATAGAGGTTTCTTTATATTTCCATAAACAAAATCTATTGTCAATGCAGACTGATCCCACGCAATTTAATCAAAACATTAATATACTCAAGATTAAAATATGGAATTGCTTGTTGGGTTTTACGTTGACAACGTAAAGCCTATTATGATACAACAGAAAAAGGCAGTAACGTTAATTTTTAATAAAAATAGATTTGAATGATGTTGCCCTCTGTATCAAGCGGGAAAAATATTGCCACTCGGTTACCTTGAATAAAGCCCTTAACGTTTTCTTTATCCGAAATGAAAATGTATAAAAATATTCGTTTTAGAGAAAGATACGCGTTGACTGTCTGACACCATAAAAATTATATACGAGGTTTGTTCAAAAAATAGGGTGACTTATTTTGTTTTTTCGAATACTTACTATAATATATGTACTTGCGCCAGTGCTTTTTTAGTCTACGTTCAATCCATCTTTGCACTTTTTGCTATGGCCTTAAGCTCTTCTAGCGATGCGGTCTTTATCTTATTTATCGTGGAGGTCATGGGACATTTCATTATTTGGAAGAGAAAAAAGTCGTAGGGGGCAAATTCCGGTGAATATGGTAACTTAATCATGATTACTGTCTTGTTTTTGGCCAAAAATTACGCGCAAGCAAGAAGGGGTGAACAGTTGCTTTATCGTGATGCAATAACCATGCATTTTTTTTTCCCACAAATACGAACGTTTTCCTGACGGCACATAATTTCAAAGCAATATTCCTTATTGACTGTACAAGACAGCCAGACCTTGTGATGAACCATTCCATTGTAATCGAAGAAAATCATGAAAAACTTCAAACAAACTTCCAAATTTGACGGAACTTGGCGTGCTTTTTTCGGTCTTGGCTCTTCTAATTGCCTCAATTACAATGATTGATTTCGACGTCATAACCATATATCCATATTTCGTCACCAGCAAACAAACCACCAAACTGACAAACGTTTCATGCCCAATGTATTTGAATTCATAGCATGAGTCAACCGATATGCCCATATCCTCAGCAACTCTGATAGTGATTCGACGATTCTCCACGACAATTTTCTTCACTGCTTTATTGTTTTCATCCGTTGTTTACGTGCTTAGGCGTCCAGGCCGGCCATTCAAGTACGTGGTAGTAATTTATTTTATTTTTCGCACAAAATTTAATACAAAATCTTTATTTCCAATAGCAAAAACCAAAACACTTCTAACCCCTATATTTGTGAAAAACAAGCTAAATATTTAAAATGGCTGACAATCAACATATGTATAATACATGTGTACTTAGACTAATGTACGAGTACTTAGCACGCGAATATCATAAAGTCACCTTATTTTCTGAACATATCTTCTGTATCAATGCAAAGTTAATGTTCTGATTATAGTCAACACTTTAATGTATGTAACGATTATGATCGCAGAAAGAATCAAGGCGCTTGATATTGTCCTAATTGTTATCTGTATTAGCAAATTTTTCCTTTGGTTTAAGGTGTATCACAGGATTTCATCATCAGTGAATATGGTAACCATTATCCAATCAAAAACATTAATGTGAAATGGGAGCCAAGTTCAATATTATGTTATATGTCTTGGTTATTGACTTCAACGACAAAAGAAGTGAGATCTAAATGGGTGCCAAGATCAATGTTCAGTCCTGAAATTTATTTATAACAACATAAAATATTTTATAACAACTTAAAAAAGCATTTCTTCTTAGAACTTAGGATAATATATTGAAGCCTAGGTTCTGACTTGGCTAGTTTTCATATACGAATTATATAATAACCTTCGCAAGTTCTAAAGCTGTCCTCTCATCTCATCCTCTCTTCGGAAAATTTGGCTTGCTGGTAGAAACTAGCCATCGAACATAGGGCTCTTCCATGACTGTTTTAGTAGTAATTAAGAATAGTTCATATATGAGAACTAGTCAAGTCAGACCTTAGCTTCAATATATTATCCTAAGTTTGAAGTCTCTATCTTTTTTGGGAAGACGAAATCGGGGATTTCACTTTGCATTGTACTTTGCAAAGAACGCGCGGAAATAGTTTCTATGTTCATTAAAAATTAACGCTCGATTGTGCTAACTTAACGTGCGTATCGTACAAAATATCGTAATCGTGTTGCGCCCAAAAAAGATACGATTGGTCGTTGGGCCTCGAATTTTTTTTCAATTTGACTCCGTGGCAAGCCCTCGTGAGCAACCTAGGCCACGTCCGCGCCGTTCAAACTCATCTCTTCAGTCGGTGAAGGCCAGTGTTCAAGAAGACTAAAGTTTGTCATATCGGCGCCGTTCGTAGCAGTTAGGCATCAGTGGGACCACTTTGCGGAGAATTTTAAAGTATTATCTTCACTTATTTCCATACAAAGTGCAGATAACTCAAAGAATTTTGCTACAAGATGAGCCACGGCGCTTGGCATACGCACAAAATGTCGTTGCAATGATTAGTGTTGAGCCGGAGTTCTGGCAACAAATTTTGATGATCGATGAGACACATTCTACGCTCTCTGGCTCAGTTAATAAACAAAATTGTCGCTTCTGGGGCACCGAAAATCCTCACATTATTCACCAAGAGCCGCTATATGATCAAAAAGTTACTGTTTGGGCCGGTGTATGCGCTAAAACCATCATTGGACCGTATTTCTTCAAATATATTCTGTCAAATTTCGACCGAAATGCTCGAAAATGCCATGGAGAATGCGCAAAAACGAGCCCATTTTTGTTTCGGCAATAAAGGCGGTCATTTAATTAACATTGTTTTCAAAGATTAATCAAAATAAATTGTAAAGGTCTAAGTTGAATAAAAGTTTTTGAATTTGCAAAATCGGTTGAGAATTGTTGAAGTTATTCGAAATTTACATCGACCCATGTGAGATGGCGCACGCTGTACAACAAAAAGGATTTAAGAAAATTAGGGATATCATTCCAATATAAAAGGTCAATGCATTAACCGATCAACCATACCCCTACATACCTTTCACTTTAGGTTATCGTGAAAGCTGTCGTTCTTGCGTTTCTCTGCTTGACTACTATCAATACCGCAATCTTCATGAACGGTTGGTTCAAAGAGTAGCCACATGGCGTCGTTTTTCACCTGTGTGGTTGCAATCGAATATTCTTAGACGTTGGAGCCGTTGGGCATGATTGCCTATTGTTTTAAGATGAAAGCATGCCACAGACTGCAATTTTTAATTGGCACAAACTTTCTAAAGATGGCAGAGAAAGACGACAACGTGCAGCATGTGCGTCTAGTACTGAATTCGGACCGTCGGTTAAGGATGCAGTGCATACCATTATCTTAATTTTAAGGCACCTAGCCACACCCATTCAAAGACGACCATCGACCTGACGCAAAAAAAGCGCCACGACGATTCCCTAATCCATTTACAGTTTCAATTTAGCTTTTTGCTGTTCTCAAAAATGAATTCCTTTCTCAAAAGACATCACCATGGGACCCTAAGTTCCGTCAAAGGAGCTTGCTGCGTAATTTTATAGACCATCCAGAATCCGCCTATCAGAGAGCTTCGAATCGTGAAAAGGTGGTAAAAATGTGTCAACGTTCAAGGAACGTACTTTAAAGAAATTTAAGGTTTCGTAGCAATATCTGAAATAAATATATTTTTACTTAATCTATCCCGAGACTTTTCACCCTGTACAGTTCGTGGCTGAACACGGTTTTTTTCTCGAACCCATATCCATTGCTTGTAACAGAAAACCTAGACTTTTTGACATAAAGCTGAAGTCCTCAGTTAAAATGGTTAGCAAGACAAAATCTTTTAAAGCTATAGCTGTAACATAGTAACATTCAGTGTTAACCCTTAATGATTTTCGAGCCATGAATTAACAATACGTTCATCAATATTTCTTTGTAACAAAAACCTGATATCCTGGTATGAAGATATAAACGAAGTTCGCACGTCATCCTTGACCCACCTATCATAAGTCCTTGAAGCCATGGTACACCCAATTATTTGCAGGGCTTATGCCCGAGTTCGAAAGGCCTTTTAACCGCGTCATATTCCATAGCTATATCTTTCTTTCTTATTTATGTGACACTTAGACTTGGAATCACGATTAAGGTCAATAATCTATTTGTGACGATTGGCTGTTATCAAATGGTTATGTGTTAAGTGCGTGGAGAAGAACTATAAGGAAGATTGGAATTTTTAAGATTTCTAATAAGCTTACCATATCCTTATCAATTAATTATTATGTCATTCAACTAGTTACTTTCGCTAACATATTTCTAACATTTTTCTTAAATTTTTCATTTTTTAAGGTCTATTTCCCTGATGTCGAAAGGTGTGAGTGGATCAATAAGGTACAATTTTCGTTTTTCCTGAGAACGTCTTAAGTTATCTCCTATCATTCCACAGATCCTTACACAAATCTGGCCGAATGCCAATCACTTTGCCCGAACCATGGTTAAAGAACAAATCGAACCCAAAGTTGCTGAGGCCCTGGAAAAATACAAAATGAACGGATTCCGCTTTGATCGAATCATCCTGGGCACTATTCCTCCCCGAATTGGCGGTGTTAAGGTCTACGATAAAAACACTGACCGTAATGAGATCATCATGGATTTAGACCTTTTCTATGCAGGCGACTGCGATATTAACTTCTATTTGTCTGGCCTGAAAGGTGGCATAAAAGATTTTCAAATCCACGGATGGGTTCGTGTTGTAATGAAGCCATTGATTCGTTCGATACCGCTTGTGGGTGGTCTGCAGATCTTTTTCCTGAACAATCCAAATATTGACTTTAACCTTGTTGGTGTCATTGATTTATTGGACATGCCAGGTTTGAGTGACCTGCTTAGGCGGATCATCGTTGAACAAATCGGAGCGATAATGGTGTTGCCGAATAAGCTGCCAATTGCATTGAGCAGTGAGGTACCTGCAATCTCTCTCAAGATGCCAGAACCTGAGGTATACCTAAATGTTTGTTTTTTGTTCATAATGTTCTCATTTTTTCGTTTTTATTTTAGGGTGTTCTAAGGATCCACGTTGTTGAAGCAAAGGACTTAATGAAAAAGGACATCGGAGTGTTGGGTAAGGGCAAATCCGACCCGTATGCCGTGATCAACATCGGCTCGCAGGAGTTTAAAACTCAAACTATTGATAATACCGTCAATCCCAAATGGGACTACTGGTGCGAGGTGAGTATTTGGTCAACACCATCGAGTAGGGCATATCTAACTTTTTCCAGGGCAAATGCAGATAAATTTTATCGCAAAACTATTGTAGTTTTGGCCAGCTAACACGAATTTGGATTTTTTTCTTTGGTTTTTCAAAACGTTGCGTTTTAGCCCCATTTTTCAAAATTTTCTTCAAGCCTACTTCACACTTGTGCAAACCTATCAAAGCCATACCAATTGCATGTTATATGAATATGTGTCGACATATTTCTTAAGATCATTTGAAAGAAAATTTAAAATCAAAATTAAATAAAGATAAGATAAAACGATAGAATAACTGAAGAGAAAAGCTTCTAACCGCTGTTTGCGACATTTTGAAAGGCTTATCGTGGTAAATGAGATTGAAATAGAAAATAAGTTCTAAATATCTATACATGGTAGGTATATATTCGACAGTAGTTCATGGAAGCAGAGTCGCTAATTACACATCTTATAAAGCATCTAAAGTCTTTAAACCAGATGTATAGATTGTTATAGATTTTTTTTTTGGATATTTTGTTTGAACTATAATAGATTACGATTGTGGAAGTAAGGGGCAGGGTACTTGATTTTTGTCGAGACTTTCCCTGACTGCTTTTGATTAGACTCGTTTTTTTATGGAACAAGATTTCCTGCATATACGGGAAGGAATTACGAGGCCAACGATGATGTTCAAATTATAACTAAAAAGTTATTTTATGCTACTCTGTTTCTTACCGAAACAATTGATTTAAAGAAGGTCCCTTCGGAAGTTTCAAAAGACTCATTCTAGAAAGTAGCACATTTATCAGACCAACACGTGATAGGTATATGCTTTTTTTTTTCATACGAATTCCGCTCTAGAAAAACAACACACTTTTTGAAGTAACCCACGATTTGACCCAATTTTCGGCCAGTTCAAAAGGTCCAAAGTGCTACTGAGCTAGGCCATATGTTATCAATCGAAACAGGTAGTAGTCAAAAGAGGCGATGTCTGGAAAGTACGGCGGGTAGGGCAGGGCGTCCTATTTCAGTATTTTCAGGTTGGTTTTTACGACCCGAGCAAAATGTGCATATTTTTGGCTTAATGATAAGTATAAATGTTATGTTCAATAGCCAGTTTCCTTAGGGGTTTAACCAGGCTCCAACAACTCATAATACACCACTGCGAGTTATTTCCATCAAATACACAGCATGAGCTTCGATACATTAATGTTTAGCTTGGGCGTTTATATTGATACAATGTCTCGGCGCCCCCAAAATTCTCTCAGCTTCACTTAGTATGGCATCTAATTCCCTTGCTCTTGGACAATTTTTAAGGCTCTTATAAAAGGCTACGACTATTGAATCTGCAGAAAAGTCTCGTATTCTACAACTTCTAACTTTTCATCCATACAGGACGTTATTTTACTTCCTCTCTACATCGAAATGACCACTGACATAAGCCCCACAATGCATTGAAATAAAACCTAAACATTTCCTGATCTGCTTGAAACTTCTTGAGATTCATCCTCGGAATGTCGACTCTTCCTTTGCTCCGTTAACATTCACCGAACGCACAGAGATCTCTTTCATATACAATTCTTTCGCAAGGATTCCTTGAAGGCTGTCATTTTAGATCCCTGTGAGTGTGGTCCGATAAGTACTTAGACTCACCGCCAGATGGCGCCAGTATCGCAAGACCAACTTACTATCGTGTAGTACATTCTAGTAGACGGCTTCTGTCGATTTCAGCCGGATCGGACGTAATTTTGTTTTGACCGCGTGTGGAAGCGGGAGTGTCCGCGGATTTTAGAAAAATGGAATAAGAGCAATATCGGTCGGTGATTCGATTCTTGTTTTTGGAAGGGAAATCGCGCAGCGAAATCAAAGAGCGTTTGGGTACGGTGACTCTTCTTCTTCGATGGCGAGCATCAAAAATTGGTTTAATGAGTTTCAACGTGGTCGCACGTCGGTTTTTGATGAGCCACGTCCAGGTCCCCCGAAAACGGCTACCACGGAGGATAACGTGACAAAAATCCACGATCTCGTATTGGCAGACCGCCGATTGAAGGTGGGCGAGATAGCTGAGACAGTAGGCATTTCAAAAGATCGCGTGGGTCATATCCTGCATGAAATTTTGGGCATGAGAAAGCTGTCGGCGCAATGGGTGCCGCGTTTGCTTACTCCGGACAACAAGCGCAACCGTGAGACCACTTCAGAGCAATGTTTGACGCTGTTTAAGCGCAGTCCGAAGGAGTTTCCGCGTCGTTTCGTGACAGTCGACGAAACATGGATCCACTGGTACACACCAGAGACCAAGGAACAGTCGAAACAGTGGACTTCACCCGGCGGACGTGCTTCGAAGAAGGCGAAGACTGTCCCATCGGCCGGAAAGGTGATGGCCACCGTTTTCTGGGATTCACAAGGTGTGGAGAAGGGCAAAACGGTAACAGGGCTGTACTATGCCTTTTTATTGGGCCGATTCGATGCCGAATTGAAGAAAAAACGGTCCCACTTGGCGAAGAAAAAAGTGCTCTTCCACCATGACAACGCACACCTCCGCCCTCGCCACGGCCAAATTGGGATACGAACTGCTGCCCCATTCACCGTATTCTCCAGATTTGGCCCCTTGCGACTTCTTTTTGTTTCCAAACTTGAAAAAGTCACTCGCCGGGCAGAAATTTCAGTCGAATGAGGAGGTCATCGTCACCACGGAGGCCTACATTGCAGACCTCGAGAAAACGTATTTTTCAGACGGGTTAAAGAAGTTGGAGCATCGCTGGGTCAAGTGTATCGAGCTAAAAGGAGGCTATATTGAAAAATAAAACTTATCGGACCACCCTCGTATGGTTAATAGTCACTTTCTCTTCGATCTGCCAACAATATTTTCGACTTTTGCACGTTGTCTTCGGTAAGGGATGTGGATGGGCGTCCTTCTTGGCCCAGCAAGCTACTGTGGAATATATGTATGTAGAAGAGCAGAATCCTCCAATGTTTTCATCAAGTTGCTATATATGTATGTCTAAGGTACTTGATGACAGTTCTAATTTCGTTTTTGTCCATTTTGATGTCATCCTATCGGCGGGTCGTATTAAAATGAATGTACCTCGGAATCGTGGTCTTTTTTTTCTTGTTTTCTGCGCTAAGTTAGTAGCTTTTTCAGCAAGAAAAAATTATTGGATTTTAATGCGGAGTGGAAATAGCCGATTTTCATTACTTTAGGATCACCCTTCGTACTTACTTCGTTGAGTTCTGTTTGGAAGTCACTTCGTATCGTCAAGTCGTATGATCCACGAGCCTATCCAAAATTAAATTTCAGAAATATTTTTATTTTTCTTATTTTTAAAACAAATTTCCACATACAAAAATCCTCATACACAACACGCACTTAAGATGCAAGTGCATGCGAAATAGTGTACCTGAAAATGACTTCTGTAATGATATTCAAAGAATCATGTTAGATTTTAAGGTAGTGTCTAAGTGCATTTAGCAAATTTATTTTTAATTTTTCAATCTCACTTATCACTACTTTCGCAAATGTTTTTGTTCTGTTTTTTTTTCTATTTCCGTTTTGATGTTTTGTTTTCTTTTTTTCTATTTATTTCTTGCTCTTCATAAACAAAATAATAATTAAAATAAAACACAAAAAAAAAACTAAATCATCCAACACAGGCGAAAGTGTTTGTCGATTCCGGACAGTATTTATACTTTTCTGTTTTCGATTTCGACGAATCGAGTAATGACGAGAAATGTGGAAGGTAAGTAGGAGGTCACCCTCTATCATTCTCACTTTCACTATAACTCTCTCTTGTTCTATCTGTTTGTCCTGTTCATATCCTTTCGAAATATTTCTCTTTTTCATTTCCCGTCATTTCATTTTGTATTTTTTTTTGTCTATAAATTAAAAAAAAATTTAAAAAATGTCTCTAATTGTAAATAATGTCCCCTCGCCTCCTTCCGACCCCGAGTTAGTCTCGTAAATCTAAATATTAGGTGAATACGCAAGTGAGTAGACATTAGTTGCTTTCTAGTGCTCCCGCACGGATAGTGTGTAGTGCTGGCATGATTCGTTTAGTATTTAATCGCACTGCAATGATTTTTGGTTTGTGACTAATTTAATGTTATTTTTTAGGGTGTAATTAGTTGGCACGTCGATCAGATCGTTGAATTCAATTTGTTGGATAAAGATGTGATATTAAAAACTGACGATTGGCTGGGAAGGTTTCATTTTTTGTTTTTTCTTATTTTGCTTTGTTGTTACTGACACTCGTTCCTGAGTAGTTCTTGAAACGCATTTATAGTGCTTCTTGAATTATATTTACAAATTACAGCTGTTCATTAAAAAGTTGCTAGATTTAAGTATTTATCTAGAAGTTGTTAAATAACAATATATAAACTGCTTTATGTCTATTACACAAAAAAACTATAAAAACAAAAACTTAAAACCATATCTGTTACACCGCTTTCGACAGGGTGCTGTGGAAGTGACTAAGTACAGTTTACTTGTACTGAAACTCTTCGACTGGGATCGCACTGGGGACGACGAGTCGCTCGGCAGGTTGGCTAATAGTAGATCAATGTAGTCCTTATATAGTCTTGAATGGAGTAGTCTTAACTTTTTTTTTCCATATACTCCTTTTGTTTTTTGTGTGAAGGAATGATTTTTTTTTTGTTTGTGGTTTGTCTTTTGACCTATCTGCATGGCAGCTACAGAATAATATTATCGCTACAAGAGTGGTCTTTAAATGAAAATTAATCTATTGTTACAGTGCTTTTCAAAAATGCATGACTTTCCGTGTGCCTAATCGGAGTAAGAAATTTCCTGAATTTTAGGTTTGAATTCTGATTTTTTTAACTTTTCTTATTATGTTTTACTTAATCCTTAAGATTTTGTGCATCCTTTAATTTTACCTTCAAAATAATTTTTATAATCCTGTTAACTGATTTTTTATCATTTTTTTTATCATTTTTGAGTCAAACTTTTAATGAAAATGTAGATTTTTCTGTTGAAAAAGGTGGGTTACTACATCAATGCTGTAAAGCTAAGATTGCCTAATCTGATTGCTGAATTAACTCACAGGACTTTAGAACCCAGACGCACATGTGCGCAAGGTGTGGCACTAGCAAGTTTTCAGTTTTATTTTATGACCATTATCCCGTATTTTTAATTGAATATTCAAAGTCTACCATAGGATAATTCAAGTAAAAAGATCCATTATTTTTTATTCATAAAAGGGGCCAGTTCTTTTGTAGGAAGCGATTATTCAAAATAGAGTCTCACTTCTGCCTTCATAGTATGCTTCACCTATTCTTATACTATTCTTAGCACGCATGAGACTCTAAATTAAGATTATTTCAATTTCTTCAATTTGAAAAATATATTGTCCAAAAATACGAGTAGGGCAGATAATCACCACAGGCTATAGGGCTATATCAGTTTTTTTTTTCAATTTTTTTTTTATTTATATAACTTATAACTACCCTATGCTTAGAATTAGTTTAAATATCTCAACTTAAGCCTAACCTTACTAGCCATATTTGGAAATTCTTAAGTAAATGAATCAAACATTTTAAAACTATGCCTTTTCACCTTAAGATTAAGTTGAAAATAGTTCCAAAGCGGCGTCGGAAGGGAACAGGAGCTCGAACCGAAAAAGGTAAGAGAGCTCGGAAACGGAAGACGGCCGCCGGGGTCAACCTTGCTGGGGAGAGAGAACGTGATGTTTCCTCCTCTGATGTAGCGGCGGGACATCGGAGTCCGAAGGTAAATGCGGCGATCAACAAAGATCAAAGCAAAAACCTGAAGATGGAGAGGACCAAAGACTGCTCATCGGAGGCGGGCACTTCACACAAAAAAACCCCTTCCTCTGGAAAGGAAACACAAGAGACCGTATAGAGTCGAGACAAACACCTCTCCTGCCATCTCCTCTGAAAAGGTCAGGATAGGGAAGGCTGGCAGTGACAGCAGAATGACTAACGCAGATTGCCAACACTGCGAGGATCATCTACTGGAGCTAGCTTCAGCAACAGGCTTCTGTATTCAAGCTGAGAGGTCTGCTTTGATGAATTGTACCTTCGTGGTGAGCTCTTCCTCACAGCAGACATCTGCCTGGATCAGGAGCATGGTGCCGAAAATCCCTCCCCTGGGAACTACTACCTATCAGGTAGTTAGTCTCCCGAAATTAACGCGCGCCATCTGCTGGATTTCGGGAAAACCCGAAAACAAGCTGATAGGTGCTGACGCGACTACGTGCGCAGAACCCGGGACTCGACACGAGGGCCTGGACTGTCTATTCCTACAAGGAGAAAAAGAACTCTCTGAAAAAAGAGGGCTTCACTCTGGTTGTGGGATTGGACAACGGCTCCGTCGAAGCCCTGAAATCCGCGTACGACTCACGTCCCTACTTCGGCCTTGGTAGGATTTTATTCCACTTTGATGTCAAGTAGTCGAAGGATGGAACGTGTTCCGCAGTCTAAATCTATGATTTTCACTCAGATTAACCTACAGCATTGCAAGGCTGCTACTGCTCTTCTCAGTTGCAGATTTTGCATGCGGTAGTACAAATCATCACATTGTATCCATTCAGGAACCATGGATGTGGAATAAACGCCTGTGTGGTCTTGGTGGTATATGTGATGCTACGATCCTTTATGATGAGCGATCCGAAAGGGTTTGCCTCATCATATCGAACACGCTAAAGTTAGCTACAAAGCGCATGGAGAAATTGAACAATTTGTCGTGGCGTCTGCTCACTTCCCCTACGACTCGGTACGACCCCCGCCACCTAAGACGGTTTCCGTAGAGTACTGTGAAGCCAGAAGGATTGGACTCATCATCTGTTGCGATGTTAACGCTCAAAATACTGTTTGGGGCAGCAGCAAATGCAACCGGAAAGGAGACCATCTTTAAACTTCATTCTTTCGTCTGACCTTATCATCAACAATGTTGGCTCTCAACCAACTTTTGTGACGGCGAGACGACAGGAAGTGATTAACCTAACCCTGTCTAATAGGCATGTGAAGGCCATCACTAACTGGAGAGTCGTACCAGATGTTACGCTGTCAGACCATAGATACATCGATTTCCAATTGAAGTGTGGGATCTCCCCCTCGCAGCACAAGCGGAATCCGAGAAAGACGGACTGGGTGCGATTCAGGGAGCAGCTTGAGAAATCCACTCAAGCCACGCCTAAACAGCGCCATCACCAATTGTTTTGAACTCGCATGTCCTGTCAAAAAACCTCCCAGCAGGAAATTGGTTCCCTGGTGGAACGCTGAGCTCCAATGTCTTCGTAGGAAAGCCAGACGTCTCCTGAACAGATCGCTTAAATCGAACTCGGAAGATGACTGGAATAAAAATCGATCGAAGCAGAAGGAATATAAGAAGCTTATTCGTAAATCGAATAATTCCTATAAGTCCTTCTACGAAGAGATCAAATCCCTGAGCGCGACCAGCAAGTTGGTTAACGTTCTCAAACTAGGAAAATCGACAAAGCTGGATGTACTCAGAAAGTCTGATGGTACCTTCACGGAGTCTAAAGCAGAAACTCTTAGTTTACTGTTTCAGACCCATTTTCCGGGAAATCAAACTGTCATCGGCTCGTTGCACACTCCCTCATTGGAAACTGCGACCGAAACGATGAAAACAACTCGGCGTAGCTGGTATGTTGCGTCGCGCGTGGCAACTACTGAGGCCATTGAATTTGCTGTGGCATCCTTCGATGGCTTTAAGTCGCCAGGAACTGATGGGATATACATATACCCCGTAAAAGGTATAAGACAGCTGCTTCCTACTCTGAAAATAATTTTCACTGCTAGCCTGGCACTTGCCTATATACCTATTCCTTGGCGCGCGGTGAAAGTGGTCTTTATTCTCAAAATAGGGAAAGAAGATTACTCACTAGCCAAGAGTTTTAGACCAATCAGTCTAACATCCTTCTTGCTGAAAAGCATGGAAAGATTAGTAGAGTTGCACGTGCGCAAAGTTGCCCTTCGAATGCATCCTCTCTCGGACATGAATCATGCTAATCAGCGCGAAAAATCCTGCGAGACTGCGCTTCAAAATCTAGTTGGGAGAATTGAATGCGGTCTCGAACGTACTCTACGAGGCATTTTCGACGACATTGGGGGAGTTTTTGATAACGCAACTTTCGACAGCATGTGTAACGCTGCTAGACGGCATGGCGTAGATGAAGCACTGGTTCTGTGGATCAAAGCAATGCTCGTGCACAGGACATTGATCGCTGATGTAGGCCTCGAACAATGTGTCAAGTCTGGAGTAAACAGGGGCTGCCCGCAAGGTGGCGTCTTGTCTCCGCTGTTATGGTGCATGGTGGTCGACTCTCTGCTAGATGCTCCCAATGCCTCTGGAATCTATGCCCAGGCCTATGCGGATGATGTTGCTGTTCTCTCTGTCGGCTCATGTTTAGCGAATGTCTGTCTCAAAGCGCAGGCGGCGCTAGACGTGATCGAGAAATGGGCTGGCGGTTAATCCTCTTAAGACTGATGTTGTTCTCTTCACGAGAAGGAGGAAAAATACTGGCATTCCCATCCCGATATCCAAAGAAGCTAAGTATCTGGGAGTCATCCTAGATAGCAAACTTCTTTGGTCAAAACATGTTGAGTCCAAAACCACCAAAGCGCTGCCAGCTTTTTGGCAATGCAAAGGTGCCTTTAGCAAAACATGGGGCTTATCGCCGAAGAAGGTCCTTTGGATCTACACGGCAATGATAAGACTGATAATCTCATATGCATCGGTTGTTTGGTGGAGCAGGCTAACACGCAAACACGCTGTGGCTTCACTCACCAAACTCCAAAGAGCGGTCTGTCTCAGCTGCAAGGGGGCTTTCCCCGGCACACCGGGAGCTGCTCTAGATGCTATGATGAATCTTCCACCCCTTGACATATATATCAGAGGGTGTGCACTGAAAACTATTTCTCGCCTAAAGAGGAATGGTCTTTGGTACAACTCGCAATGGAATGAAAGTGTACTTGCGGGAGAAATATCCTACGACCCCTGTCTCATGGATATGCCTTCTGACGCAATGACACCTGCCATCCTACTGCGCTGTAACTTCACAGTCACATTTCCATGGCGTCAGGACTGGCTTTGGCCAGCCACTGAACCTGGAATGGAATGTTTTCGCATTTTCACAGATGGCTCCAGGACTGGGCAGGGATCCGGCGCTGGAAAAAGACACAGGAGGCCAAGTTCTGAATACAGTAGCTCAGGCATGATCACGTTTTTGTTTTTTGACCAAACAATTACGCACAAGCAACGAAGAGAGGGTGTATTACGAGTATAATGATGCAACAGCCATGAATTTTTTTCCTAAAAAAATCCGGATATGTTCTGCGTAGGGTTTTACGCAAACGGCGCATAAATTCAAGGTACTCGTATTAGTCCTTTTTGACCGCACGAACTCCCGGCAAGAACTCATGTTCTCACGCCATTGTGATCGAAGATAACAGTAAGCAAAACTTTGAGATTTGGCTGAACGTGTGGTCTTTTCCCGATCTTGGTTCTTCTGATCGCTTCCATTCGGATGACCATACCATATACCCATGTTTCGTGACCCTTTTCATCGAAATTGGGTCTTTTGATCAAAATTTAGCAATTTCTTAGCAAACTTCGCTGAAAGAAGTTTCAGGCCCAAATAACTGGGAAAAATGCCGATATTTCAATATCCTCCATTTTCCAGGGCGGGTAACGTCATTATCATATTCTCAGTCTTCTATGAAGAGCGTGTACGACTCAGAATAGACTCCCCAAATTTCAAATACCTTGGAGCACTTCATTTAATTTTGCACACAAAATTTAATACAAATTCTTCGATAAATAACAACAAATCGCCAAGCACTTCAAGGCACGTCTAACCTTTATATCTGTGTAGACATTCAAAAATCGAATGTGCTGAGCTCGCCAAACTCAAAAAGTCGCTCAAACCTCGTACCCTAAAGATCGAGCTATACATCTTAAAAGACATGCACGTTATTCTGGTAACGTCATCTGTTGAGAAACAACAGGACTTATTCAAGGTCCCAACAGAAAAAAGTCTTTTTTTTTTAGCAGCTCACTCGAGAGCTTCTTATTGAGAACTGAGTGTAAATAGTGGTAAACCTAATTCAAATCTGACCATTTGTGGCGGATGACCACCGGGAAACAATTCAAAATGTATAATGGTAATTGAGGAGATCTACGTTTCTTTGATTTCCACTTATTTTCGAGATGCTACTTCAAATAGATACTATTCGCTTGTTAACTTACCGTACTCGGAAACGCATGTTTCGTCACCTGTTATTATATAATGCATTGCATGAATTCCATCGAAGCTCGGAAATTATGTCTTTTGCGCTTTATTTTCGCCGCTCTTTTGGACAAAATTAAGTTATTTCCGAACCATTCGAGCAGCTACGATTTTGACGTTCAAAACCGCCAAGTCTCGACATTAGGTTTTGGTTTTATTTATTTATTTTGTCAATACAGTACATAGACTTTCTTAGACCAATAATATAAGATATATAACTTTGAGCTAACAATTATGCCTGGAAATGGTTAATTAAATTAACTAACTAATCGAACAAACGATACATATAAGGTTTTTAAAACATAAGGATCGATGAACATTTTAGCATAATGTTTTAACATTCCTAATGCTCTGTTAGTTTTATTATTGATGAACTCAACATGAGAATTAAAGGATAGTTTACAATCCAACATAACGCCCAAGTCTTTAACTAAGGAAATACGTGGAATTGCACGGGAGTAAGAGTAAATATAGGGAGAAGAAATAACATATTTGGTGAAGGGGAGGAGATTAGTAACTGTCGATCTGTTTTTAACAAAGCCGTTTTGGTTATTGCAAATTAGATTTTTACAAAAAATTCAATTTTTCTGTTACTAAGGAATCGAACAGTTTAGGTAGGGACGATTGCTTGCAGATAGTCTCTGTAGTTTTCAATTCTGCTTCTGCTACAAGATAATTATAAAGATAAAAAAAGAATATTGGAATAATAAAAGAGTTTTTCCAAATGGAAGGAAAAATGCCACTATTTAATGATAAGTTAAAAATATGGCATAGTATATCGTATAGTGGAACCGCACATACTTTTAAGAATTCCGAGGGGATTCCGTCTGGGCCGGGATTACAATTCGATTCTACACCATTTAGTTTATTAGGAACATTTTCTGCAGACAGTAAAATGTTGTTAAAAGCAGGGGGAGGAATAGCACCTAGATAATCGAAAAAGTCCGCATCTATAGTTGAATCAGTTATTGACTAGATAGATTGGAAAATGAGGCAAAAGTGTTGCAGATATCACGAGGATTGTCAATCAATTGAGAGGAGGAAAATCCGTCGCCTTTTTTTTAGAGTTTAGGTTAGGTTAGGTTTGAGAAGGGGAGTGTGATGGTTAGACATCACTTCCACTCGGAGGCCAAGAGGCCCATTGTGATTCCCTTCGTTTGTGTGGGTACACATAAAATTAACCTGTTCTATCACGTGGTGGCTGAAACCACCCCGTACTCTTGATGAATCTTAGAAGATCCGATATATCTGCATTAGCCATGTCCGCAAACTCTGTAAAGAATCTTTGACCTAGTGACACTAGGCGTCGATTCTGGAGAGCTGGACAGTGGCAAAGCAGATGTTGGATCGTCTCAGTTTCTTCCTCATCGCCGCAGCTCCGGCAGAGATCGCTGGATCCCGAGTCCCATTTCCAGAGCATTGCTCCAATGGGACAGTGTCCTGTGATCACTCCGACGAGCATACGGATCGAGTTACGGTCCAGCGCCAGGAGCTTCTTTGTTTTTCCGACATTGAGCTCTGGCCACGATGATCTTGTCGTGTAGCTGTCGTTTCTTATAAGCCAAGACGAGTTGGCCTCTTTGATGATTATGTCGTTCATGATCCGGTATAATGCGCTGATCGGTGGTTGCAATGACGTGTCCGCTTCGCTGATGTCCATTTCAGAACCTTGCCTGGCCAGTTCGTCTGCTCTTTCGTTCCCTACGATTGAGCTGTGGCCCGGGACCCAGCAGAGTTTAACTTTATGGTGTCTGATGGACTTCAATGAGTCGCGATATTGCTTGACAGCCTTTGATCTCGTTATACAGGATTCTATTGACTTCAGTGCAGCCTGGCTGTCTACGAAGATGGTGATATCAGATGGTGGAATATCGGCTACCTGTAGGTGTTTGACTGCTTTCTCTATTGCCAGGATCTCTGCTTGAAACACGCTGCACAGATCAGGGAGTCTGAATGATTCCTGTTTGTGGAGGGTATCAGAGTAGAACCCGGCCCCAGTGCCTGTGTCCATTTTCGATCCGTCGGTGAAGAGGGTGATCTCATGGTCGTTGATTACGGCGGTTGATTGCCACTCTTCTCTGTCGTGGAAAAGGATAGGTATACTGAGAGAGAAGTCATTTTGGGGGGGAATATAGTCGGTCGTAGCTACGAGGCTACTAAAACCATATTTCCTTCCCAGGTCGTCTATTATCTTAAGTATGGCCGCATGTCCATAGTTGGCTTGCTTCCACAGAGAGGACTCTCTTAGTCTGAGAGCGCTCTTTCAGCGTAGCCTTTTATGAATAGATCCAGGGGGAGGAGATGAAGAATCATGTCCAACCCTGCTTGCGGCGTGCTTCTCATGGCTCCCGTTGTACAAACAGCGGCTGACCTTTGTACTTTGTTGAGCATGTTCATATAGCTTTTTATGCTGCTAGCAGTCCACCAGACTAGGGCCCCATAAGTTAAAATGGGTCTGATGATTGTTGTGTACATCCAATGAATGATGTACGGTTGCATGCCCCATCTTTTACCAAAGGTCTTGCAGATAAAAAGCATTCAATACTTTTTTCATCCTTTCCTCCAGGTTCCTTTTCCAGGAGAGTTTAGAGTCAAGAATGATGCCTAGATATTTGGCTTCCGCTTTAAGTTTGAGTGGAGTACCCTCTAACTTTGGGGGAGCAAATATCGGAATTTTCCTTTTCCTGGTGAACAAGACCAGCTCGGTTTTCTGGGGGTTTATTCTCAGACCGTTCTGTCTTGCCCACGAGGAGAGTTCACTCAGCGCAGATTCCATTAGTTCACTGATAGTTGGTAGAAATTTACCTTTTATCAAGATAACCAGGTCATCCGCGTACGCTATGATCTTTGTTTCTTTTTCCATAAAGAATTTGAGGATCTTGTTGACTGTAAGAAGCCACAGTAGGGGGGAGAGAACTCCTCCTTGTGGTGTGCCTCTAGTTGTCACTTTCCTTATAGAACTGTGTCCAATGTCTGCATTGATAATTCTGTTCTTCAACATATTCTCAATCCAGATTACAATGGATTTGTCTACTTTTATGTCCTCAAGAGCTGTTGTTTGGCCTCTGTGTTTACATTGTTGAAGGCCCCCTCTATGTCGAGAAAGGCTGCCATTGTAAACTCGTTTAAGTTCAGCGAGCCCTCAATTTCACGGACAACACTATGCAGAGCACTTTCCACTGATCTGCCTTTGAGGTAGGCGCTGTGTGTGTTGCATAAGTTTCGTGAATTTGTGAGTCCTCTGATGTATAGGTCAAGGAGTCTCTCCAAGGTTTTTAATAGAAATGACGAGAGACTAATTGGCCTATAGTCCTTTGCGGCAGTATGGGATGGTTTACCTGCCTTAGGTATGAAAATTACCTTTATTTTTTTCCACTGTGTTGGGATGTACCCTGTGGGCAGGCAATTGGAAAAAATGCTTACGAGATGGGGTACAGTGTGGATCTGTGTTTTTTGAAGCATCGCTGGCAAGATATCGTCCGGGCCCGGACGAGTTTTAGAGTTTACAAAGTTCCAAAAGTTTTTTGGTGACGACTTGATTTTTTTTTTGGTCTATGCTTCTGCCGTCCATAGATTTCGAAGGTCGGCCAGAACGAGACATATCATAAATGTACAATTTCTCGGCCGTTTTCGAATGCTTTATCCAAGTAGCTTTCAACATCTTGAGTCACAGCTCAAACTCAAACTTTATAGGTAAATCGTTACAGTGAAAGAAACCAACTTACAGAAAATAATTGTGACGATATCACGTCTAATGTCACGGTCACACGATTTTTAGAACTCATTCATCAAATTTCTAGAATTCACCGCACGATCAATTACATCGTCCATTACGACATTCCCGAATGCTACATCTAAACAAGTCTACTTCAAGCCGAAAAGTGTGCCTACTCTACAAAAAGCTTATTTTTGCCTGATCCCTACTTCTCGTTTGTGTTTGTTGCTGTTATCCTCTTTGTTGTGCTTTCGAAAAAAAACTATTGTATTGTATCTCTTTGTGCTTTCATAGATTACAAAGGAGACATTTTATTTTCTTCTCTTTTCATTTCATTTTTTATTTTTCTTACTTTTTCGTTGTTATTTATTGTCATTTTTGAGATAAAAATATTATTTGATTAAAACAATTGTTTGTTTTGAATGTAGAGCTTCCGTGGATATTTCTAACGTGGTCAAGAGAGGCGTTCTAGATACGGTAAGAACGATTTATCATTGACTTTTAGATTATTTGTACATTATTATTATTTTTTTCTACAGTGGTTGACTCTAGAGGAAGCAAAACACGGATTACTGCACGTCCGACTCTCATGGTATAAGCTTACAACTGATCCCGAGGACTTGTCAATGGCCATCTTAGAAACGCAGCTTTTACGTGTAACATCGATGAGTACCGCTGTGCTCATCGTATTCGTCGACTCGGCAAAGAATCTACCAGTAAATACCAAAAACCAATCGGATACTAAGTACCTTCTCTAATATTTTCTTTTTTAGCATCCACGCCACATATCGAATCCAGATCCCTACCTCGTAGTCAGCTTGGGCACGAAGAGTGAAAAAACTGGAGTTCAATTACGCAATGACTCTCCCGTTTGGGAGCAAGGATTCACTTTTCTTGTGAGCAATCCCGAAAATGATTCCCTTCAACTGAAGATCGTTGACCAGAAGACAAACAGCGACCTCGGTCGTTACACATATCGCCTCCACACGCTGCTGAACAAAAAGAATATGGAAATTGTCTCACAACCATTCCAATTGCATAAATCTGGCCCGGAATCGAAGATTGTAATGTCCTTGGCATTGCGAATTCTCAAACAAACAGATTTAAGCGACGACTCAAGCTCAGCTGAAATACTTTCTGACACTATGACATCTGACACTACGAACTTGTCACGCACGGGCTCCGTGAATGCTACCAGTCAGGCTGAAGTTTCTGTCTCAACTAAATCAAAGGTACAGTAAAGGGGCTTTGCTCAATAAGAGGTTTCGAATGGTCTGTCCTATTTTTTAAATAAAAATCTAAGTCTAATATCTGAATATATTCTAATTTTTTAACCAATTTTGTGAGACCATAGGTACATATTTACTAATATTCTTAGGGCTTACAATCGCGCAATAAATTAAAAGATGTAGTGCTAAAAAATTAAATGTAATTTTTATCGCTTCGAGAGCTCAAGCTACAGGCTATATTAAGCCCAATTAGCATCGAAAACTAGCGTAATTTCATTGGCGTCGGTTGTCATAATACCAATAAAGTAGTTTGGCGCAGTGAGGTTTAACATATAGGGTCCGCCAAATAATTTTTTTTTTTTTTGAAAATGCTATAAAAAAAACTACTGAATTTATTTGAAAGTACAATCCTTCCGGTTAATAATGGAAAATAATTTCATTCAAATGGCTGCCTCGGCTGGCCATGCAGTAGCCTACACGATCGGTCCAATTTTTAAGCACATTATCGATTGTGTGCAGCTGTATTTCACCAATGGCTTCACGAATATTGTCCTTTAAAGCGTCAATTGTCTCTGGCTTGTCGGCGTAACACTTATCTTTGACGGCACCCCACAAATAATAGTCCAACGGTGTCAAATCGCAGCTCCGAGGTGGCCAAACGACATCAGCTCTGCGGCTGATAATGCGATCTTCAAAAACAGGGCGCAAAACATCGAGTGTAGCTGCGGCTGTGTGGCACGTAGCGCCGTCCTGTTGAAACCAAATGTTGCCAATATCCTTTTTGTGAACAAAAATTCGTTCAACATGGCCCGATAACGATCGCCATTGACTGTAACGGCCACTCCTTGCTCATTTTCGAAGAAAAATGGCCCAATTATGCCTCTGGACCAAAATCCGCACCAAACAGTGGCTCGTTTTGGGTGCACCGGCTTTTCAATGTATGCGTGCGGGTTTTCTGTGCCCCAGATGCGACAATTTTGCTTGTTTACATACCCGCCAAGATCAAAATGAGCTTCATCTGAAAAGATGATTTTTTTGGCAAAATCGGCATCTTCTGTAAGTCGATCGCAGGCCCACTTAGCGAAGCGTTGTTCAAGCGTATACACAACCATATTCGTTCAGCGGAAGGATAAAACTAATTATCTGTCAAATCAGACATGAACTAAGTGTTACCATTCACGAAATAAGCACTACTTGAAAAAAAAAACGTTAGATGGCGGACCCTTTATATAGTATGTAGTATCAAGATATCGTATAAGAAGCGACAGACTTAAAAAAGTCAATAGCATGTAACGAGAAAAAAAATGGTGGAGACCTTGTGTGTAGAATTAAGGACCAATGATAGTTATAGTATCTTTACGGCTGATTTACATAACTTGGATAGGGTCTTTCAATAAGGAAGCTTGATTTTTAAGGTTGAATTTTTAATTTGAAAAGCTTAACACATCACTTATAAGGATGGCGGTTTTACAATGATACTGAACGCTCCGATTGTCCAAACCAAAATCAGCAGTTGCTGCAAAAAATTTAATATTATAAGTTCGCAAATTAATTTTGGCCGAATTTGCCTGACATATCTGACACCTTTAAAATATCAGACGATATTTTTCCCCGATATCTGAACTCGTCCACTTTCTCACAGCATTTATCAAGTACACTCAAACGTGAGTTTTAGATCGGTCCGAGTGGGCAGTGACCATATATTTGGTTTTATAAATGGGGAAATACTTCTAAGTCCTCTTGCTTTCTTTAGACTTTCTGCATTTCTTTTAACCATTTCCTCACTATCTCTCTAAAGGTACAAATCATCAGCATAAGCATGAGCGAGCGGGTTTGATTCCATTAAGGGTTATTCCCCTAAAATTTTTCTAGAGGGATCTTATTACGTCGTCTACTATTAAGTTAAAGAGAAGTGCCAATAAGACGTCTCCTTCTTTTAATCCTCCACTTATCTCGAATGTTTCGAATAAATCGCTTCCTACCTTAAAGCGTCCTTTGCTCCCTTTAGGCATGCTTATATCAGTTTTGCTCTCTTTTTCGAGGTTCCCAACCTTACATTTAGATTTAAATTAATGAGGTGGGAGGGACAATGTCACCTAATTACTGCGGCCTCTGATGGGCCTATTGTGATGTCCCCCATTTAAACTTCACTCAAAAATCCTGAGTTCATGATAAAACTTAGTATGCTTTTGAGTGAACTAGCAGCGATTTCTTCTGCTTCAAGATAATGCCTGCCTAGGTGTTTGTGTCGTGTACTGATGAGGCAGTTACAGTGGCACAGTGGAAGTGGTTGATAGGAACATTTTGGCTTGTCTGCTACCTTCCGTTTGTGTCCAGTTGTAGTTGGTCGGGTTCCTCAACCATTCCTTTATGTAGCATTTTATGGTGCTGATAGGTGGTGAATGGTGGTGCAGAGCCCTTTCTTGCTAATAGGTCTGCATTTTCGTTTCCTATATGGCCACTGTGTCCTGGTATCCACATGAGGTGAACTCTGTTTGTGTTGGCCCGCTGGCGTAATAGTTGTAAGCAGTCCCATACCAATTTAGAGGTGACTTCGTAGCTTTTGAGGGCTAGGAGTGCAGCCTTGCTGTCAGAGAGAATAATAAATATTTTTATCGGTTATAGCTCTGTTTATATTTTCTCTGAGGCAGAGTTCAATTGCGTATATCTCTACATGAAATACGGAGTTGTATCTGTCTATGCTGTGATAGATGTGTGTTCCAGTGTTAGCTCCGTGTACTCCAGCGAGATATCTTAGGATTAATGCCCCAAGTTTTCCCAGTGAGACTTTTGCTGGTCCATAGGGAGATCCTGGCTTTCTCAATGGTTTTTGTGATGTGAGAGTTACAAGTGGGCTTTTCATCTAGTGTTACACTTAGATATTTGGCTTCGTTTGAGAACTCTCTTGTTTCACCAAATAGAGTGAGTTTTTAAATTGATGCCTACTTCTTCTGTTGGTGAAAGCAACTATGGTGTTAAATTTAGGGTTGACATTTAGTCCAACTTTTATGCACCAGTTCGTAACAAGTTTGAGGGCCCTTGGTTGAGTTCCGAGATTGTGTTTTCGAATTTTCCTCTAATTAGGATCACAATGTCATCCTAATTAGGCATAGCCTTGGACATAGAAGCCATTGTTGCTGAGTATGCTAATCAGCTCATTGACCACGATGGACCATAGGAGGGGTGAGATAACCCCGCCTTAGGGGCAGCCTTTCGTGGTTGTTATACTGATTTTATCATTGCCTAGTGAGCTGTTATTAAGCATGTTTTGAATCCATCTGTATGTGGTATTATCTACCCCTGTGCTGAGGATACAGCGTTGTATTTGGGCGTGATCGGTATTGTCGAAAGCATCCTCAATATCAAGAAAGCAACCTATCGCAATTTCTTTGTCGCTTAGAGATTTATTGATCCGAGCTGTTAATTCCTGAATAGCATGCGTGGTTGATTTCCCAGGTTGGTAGGCATATTGTTTGTTGTAGAGCGGTGATCTTTTGAGAGGACCGTCTCTTATATGTCTATCCAGTATTTTTTCCATTGTTTTTAGGAAAAATGAGGTAAGGCTTATTGGTCCGTAAGTCTGCGGCCTGCTTTTGGGATAAATTGTACCTTTACCTCGTTCCAGCTTGTCGGTAAATACTCCCATGCATAGCTGGTCCTGAAGATATTAATTAGCATGGGGGTGATTTGTGCACCTTTTCTGAAGGAGAGCTGGGAAGATATCGTCTTCTCTAGGAGATTTGAATGGTCAAAAGAGTTTATGGCCCATTTTATACTTACTTCATGAAAGATTGCCCTTGATCTCTTTCAGTCCTCTCTGTTGGATCTGGTTGCGCTGATCTGCGGAGGTATACTGGAGAGAGTGGAGGGAATGATGTTGGAGTCAGGAAGTGTGTAGTTGTTAGTATTTGTAGTGTTTCTGGACCGTCGGCCATTCTTCCTGCATTTTAGTAAACTTTTTCCGTACTAAAATTCATTTTTATCTCAAAGAAAATGGCTGACTTCCTTTCGTAAGGTCTGCAGTAGGCTTTTATTTTTCCCTCGCATTCTTCGTTGAATCAAGCTATACCCTTGGAAACTTTTCAATAGCCTAGCTTTTTCCGCTGCCTCCTTTTCATAGTTAACCATACGGCTTCTACCTGTCTTACTTTGTCATAAGTTTCTGTGCGATCTAGTAGGGCAAACCTAGTATTGGAATTGGATATGACGGCCCTTTGGATTTTACTTAATCGCATTGATACTACACTTTAATGGTTCAATAATGGCCTGTATTTTAAGAGCACACCATTTTTTGGATACCCTTTACTATACATACGTTGTTTTGATATTATCTATTGACTGGTAGATCGTTAACATATGTAAGTTCACTCCAATCGAAGTATGGTAATATCGACACAGTTCAATAGCCTCAGTTTAATAAATGTTTAATTTTTTAATTGTTTAAATTTGTGTAAACCCTAATTGCGATTAATTTCTAACGAGGAAGTTTGAGGCCTTTTTTAACTCCATCTTTAATCGGGGAAGCTCAGAATATTCTCAGTAGTCTCATTTGCTGTACGTGGATATATGGACAAGAAAACTGTCGATAAGGGAGCATTTAACTGTTACACAAAAAAGTCGTCAATGCACAGTCTACGGCAAACGCGTCAATGCATTATTATCGTTGTAGAGCTTCTTTAAGACAGGCTTTGCTGCTGAAACGTTGAACCCTCGTTTTACGGGGTTTATGTAGGTTGACTATGCCGACGTTTGGGCTACGAGTGAGCATTAAAGAATAGCCGTATTTTGACACGAAGTGTGCAGTGTGCATTGTGTCATTGTCTGGTTGAAAGGCATAATTTGACCCTAGACCCATCTTCGTGGCGCTTTACTGGTGTTTTTCTTTTGTAATGTTGATGTACTCAATTTGGCCAACCCCGCTCGTAGACATACACCCCCACCATGTTTGCCTGTCGCTTGGAGGTTAGCTCCTTTCAGCCTAATATTGGGTTTTCGCCAAACTCTTTGACTCAAGCAAGTTCTTCTTCTTTTCCTTTTTATCCCGGCGTCGTTATGGTCAGAAGTGTAGGACCATAACCTTCCCACTTAACTGCATTCCTACTGGTCCGCTTGTGGGGTCCGCCGGTTTGACCTCAGACCTTTTTTGCGTGTTGAAATTGGAACGTTGATTGATATCGCCTTTTGGACGGGGTTCAAAGGATCTCTCTTTTGAACATGGCAATACCAACTGAGTCGGTCGCGCTCTATCTTTCTTGTGATGGTTTCTTTTACGTGGAGGCTTCCTCGGATCTTTGAACTTCTAATTCTGTCACGCTTTGTTACTCCCGCTGTCATGCGAAGCATCTTCATCTCAGCTGCCGTTAATTTGCTCTCACACTTTTTGTGCATTGTCCAGCATTGTGAACCGTATGTGAGCGCCGGACGTACAACTGAAGTGTAGAGCCTTCCTTTCAGCTTAGGGCTCATTTTTCGATCACAGAAGATGGCGGAGTTTTCCCGCCACTTCATCCACCCTACGCTTACGCGATGGTTGATGTCGTCATTACAAGTTGCTTCTTTATTAAACATAGATCCCAGATATTTAAACTTTTCACACTTGGGAAGCACTCTTCCATTCAAGTAAATGTCTGGAATAGGCTGATGAGAAAATGTCCACCCACACATCAAGTGCTCGTTGTAGGGACGCCTGATCATCACTTATAATGGCTCCATCGTCAGCAAAGAATAGCTGGTGCACATTGGGGTCCGTCACTTTTCTTTCAAGCAAGCAATCAAGGACTGCTATAAAGAGCAGTGGGCTGAGGACGCTCCCTTGGTGTACACCGACTTTGATTGCGAACTCTTCGGTGACTCCTGCGATGCATCTTACTCTTGTCGTTGCTCTCTTGTACATGTCCATGATCACTCGCACGTAGGTTTCTGGAACTCCTTTTTGTCTTAGCGCTACCCATAAAAGATCTCTTGGTTGCCGGTTAAACGCCTTCTCGAAATCAACCAACACCATATGCAAGTCCTTTGAAGAATCACGATGCTTTTCCATCATGATCCTTATACTTTGGATTGCATCTGTTGTTGATTTACCCGAGACAAACCCGCACTGGTCATCAGATAGTCGTATTATTTTCCACAGTCGGCTATCTAATACCCGTTCAACGATCTTCATGGTGTGCGACATCAGCTTGACAGAACCCTTTCCTTTGTGCAATGGAAGAAGATAGCTTTCCCTCAATTGATTAGGCATAGTGTCGCCTCTCATAAGTTTGGAGATAAGAACCATGAGCCATCTAGACCCGATGTCTCCCATCTTTTTTCAGAACTCAGAGGGTATCCCGTCCGGCCCAACAGCTTTTCTTTTCTTGGAGTTTTTAACCGCGTACCGAACTTCTTCGACTGTGATGTCGGATATTTCGGCATGGTTCGGGGCGGCTCTTGGAAAGTACACTCGGGGAAACTGTTCGTTCAGAAGTTCCTCGCAATACTGTCGCGATCTGTGGAGAATTTTTTCGTCTTCCACAAGGAGTTGGCCTTCAGCATTGTTAATAAACGTTGGGAAACGAATCTCCTGAGCATTTCTTCTTCTCTGGGCGGCTATCTTAAAGATATTTGCTCCTTTGTTCAAATTGCTTTGTCGAAGCTCCTGGGTAGCCTGGTTCCTGTCAGACGCGGAAGACGGAAGACCAACAACTGATAGAGGCCTTCCATGCTTTTTGCTTTGAATTTGGCGCACTTTTTCTTCGCGACACCTTTGCAATATCTATATACCTTTTCACGGCGAGCTTTTTCCTCTCTATTAGTAGAAGAGCACTTTGACCAAGCTTGGAAAGCCATTTTCTTTTCGTGTATCACTGCTTTGGCTTCGTCTGTCCACCACCAGGTTTCTTTTGCGTATTGGCAGGGGCCTTTAGATGTCCCGAGCAGTGATTTGGCTTTCTCCAGGCCAGATAGTTGTAGGGAATCCCACATGTCTTGTGCTCTGCTCTCCTCATTACCGATTTACACCATTTATCCAGCTTATACCACTTGATTCTCTCTGACACCTTCGTTTGCTGCTTTGACTTCTTACTCGCCTCCATAAAAAATTCAGTCAGGAGGAGACGGTGTTGAGGGGCGATCGCGTCTCCCAGGATCACTTTGCAATCTTTAACTCGTGGCTTCATGAAACTGGATACCAAATGATAGTCTATTTGAGTTTCATTTCCGCCCCTGCTATAAGGGATCAGGTGCCGGCTTAGTTTGACGAACATGGTATTTAGCACTATAAGACCGTACGACTTGCACATGTTTAGGATATCTTCACCTGAAGAGTTCCTGGTGCCGTATCCCAGCCCTCCGTGGTAGTCTTCATAGTCTTCGCTTGTCTTCCCGACATGTCCGTTTAAATCTCCCCCAACAAACAAAAGCTCTTCCTTTGGGATGATTTTGACAAGGTTGTGGAAATCTAGCCAGAATGCATCTTTTTCTTTTTGTTCGCATCCTACTTGAGGGGCATATGCGCTTACGATGTTCCACACCTCACCATGCATCACCAATTTGAGAGCCATCAAACGGTCACTGGACTTTGAAATGGTTAAGACGTTGCCAAGTAACTCTGCCGCAAGGATGATGGCGATTCCGTTTTTTCCTTGTTCCAATCCATAGTAAAACATCTTGTAGGCTTTTGTTTTAACGTCCAAGAAACGTGCCCGATTACCGGTGTTTCGCCATTTCGTCTCTTGTACGCACAGGATGTCTACTCGCCTTTTAACCATCATTTCTTCAAGCTCATAGCTGCGCCCACTCATGCTTCCAACGTTCCAACTCGCGACTCTTAAATGTGGCTTACGCCGTTGCATTACTTTCCTATCCCCCGGAAATCCTATAGCTCTGACCCGAGCATTTCTGCTCGTCCCAGGATCACGACCATTAGTAGTGCCTGGCGGGGTAGTGCTTTTCCTTTTAGCGTTCTTTTCCATAATGCTACGGTTTGACCGTTTTCATTCTTCCCTTCCTTTTTGACACGGGCATACTCCAGATTTTTTTTTTTTTTTTGTTTGATCTTACTCTTACAACACCGGTGATCTCCAGTCGTGTCAACCCACTGATTTGCATGCACACTTGTGGGGCAGTTTAATGGTGGTATATGTGTCCCTAGGCTCACCTTGGTGTTTTCTAAATTGCCTAGATGTGAGTTTTGTTTACCTTTGTTTAGTCGCCTTTTACGACAAGCGATAGGTATCGCTGCAGGGATATTCTTAACCCGTCCCTGCACGAGGGTGACTCAAGCAAGTTAAACTTGCTTTCGTCACTAAAAGTAAAAGTGTTCCAAAAGTATAGAGTCTTGTTACTCTTTGACGAATGCGAGTCTCTTTTCCTTGTTAACTTTGTAAATATATGGCTTGCGACAATCCGCCTTACTGTTTCGATAGAGAGTGTTTCATCTCTGCGGTCAGTTCTTTTCCTAACATCTTGGGGTTTTGCTTAATTTCCTTGACAATATACCTCTGATTTACCTCCGAAAATAATTTTTCTTGGACCCTAACTTTCTTATTTTCTAGGCAGCTCTCATCTCTGATCTGATACATCCCTAACTTTCCAACAAGTTCATCAGCTTCTCGATAGGTTTTGCCTTCGCAAACTATTTTAAAAATAATTTTTCGCTTGAGCACTTTTTGTCCTACGGAACTGAAATTTCCCTTCATTCCCGATAGATTAAGGCTTTAGTTGTTCACATCTCTTGCCTTAATAGCTCTAAACTAATTTGAAAACCAAGAAGAAGCTTCAAGAAATTCCTAGTATTTTTAATGGCGTAGCGTTACTGACCCTACCCAGTATATCACATTTTTTGATTTTTTGAAATGGAGAACAATTCCTTATCTTATTGAAGAAATTCTAATCCTTCTGTAAATTTCGGCAATTTCACCGGGACTAATGGCAAGCTGCTTGTAGCTGCTTAAGTAGGGCGATATTTATGGCCTATCATCTACCATTTTCCAACCCAAATTCTAAAGTTTTAACTAGTTTTACTCAAATATCTCGATACTCCCTATACAACAAGAAACATGAACCTAGACGAAGGGCTCTAGAACTATGAGTCTTGAGTATTTCAGGTGATTCCGCGAAACTTTTACGTCTGCACTTCTTTGGAAATTTCCATGCAGTTAATCTACAAAAGTGGGAATTTAGCATGAAATGAAAATGGAAATGGCTTTGAACTAATCATACAAAGGGAAAGCAAGTAAAATTTGAATGGATTAATGGCAGCAGTCGATCAAGATATCCTTTGCCATATAGATATATCATAGTGCAAGTAAAGCTAGTCAAGTTTAAAGAATGGCAAAAGTCACGTGAGAGAAGCATTTTACTCCTTCAGCTAAGCAATTTAATATAAAAATTATGAAAGCCACCAAGCGTACTAAAAGTCTCATATGTTCACCTCTTTCAGGAAATACCATCCTCCTCCATTGAGCAACCAATTGTTGAAGAAGACAACGTCAAGCTAACCAGTTCATCAGTTTCCAGTTCTCCACTGCCGCCACCCAGAAGCCCCAAGCAAAAATCGGATGCTGTCTTAACCCACCGTTTCCCTGAAACCACAAGCTCGGCCGGAGAGCACGGGCTCGGTCGCATTCAACTTTCGATCCGCTACAGTGTTACCCGACAACGACTTATTGTCACTGTTCATAAGATTATGAATATTCCCGTGACCGATCCATCCAATATACCCGATCCGTATGTGAAGTTATATCTACTTCCAGGACGCACGAAGGAATCTAAGCGTAAGACACCAACAGTCAAGGATAATTGTAATCCGGTATACGACGCGACATTTGAATATATTATCTCATCGGCTGAATTGCTTCAGACGGATCTGGAAGTGACTGTTTGCACTCAGAAGGGATTTTTGTCCGGAGGTAGTCCAGTCATTGGAATGGTAAGGCTTTATACCTTGTAGAAACCTTTTCCAGCTCTATTGTATTCACTTTTCTCGTTACAGTTAAAAATCTCTCTGGCCGAGCCCGATATATCCGGCCATGGACTCTCCTCATGGTTCGATTTGCAGCCGGAAATCAGACATGACTAAATTGTCAATCATGTTTTATTGCTTACATATTTTATATTTATGTAAAAATGTTCTATGTATGCTCTTAGGCTTTAAATTTTATCATTTTTCTCCAAGTGGCTATTTATCTTTACCTTAAGCTCAGACTTTTGCCTTACGATCGGCAGTCATGATGTGAATCTCTATTTCTTTATTTGCGAATCTTGAATATGGATAGTGCCTCTATAGAACGCTACTAGACTCAGTTCGATGGATACCTTTATTACTACCCTTGGATAGAATTTTTGTTTTTTTTTCAAGTTAAATATTCATTTAAATTTATTGTTACATTCACGCGACTTATCTTAATGGTTTAATAATTTTATTTGTATTTATTATATATGAGCTTATAAACTGAAGTGTAATTCATTCTTTCTATCCAGAGAATTTCAAATAAAATGAATAAAAAAAAAAAAAACATTTGAGTGATTATCTGTCCTGTCCGAGTCCTGAGTGCCTTTTGTTCTTTTTGTTCTTCGTCCTTTGCGTTGGAGCTCTTAGTCAAAACTACCATTCGTTCATTGTATAAACACTACGTGGACGTTTCATCAGTACTCAGCTCAGGGGAAACACCGTGAAATACTATTTTGACTTGAAGAATTGGAACTCCATCTGGTCGGGGACAGAAGCAAAAACGCTAATCACTGCTCCATGGGGCTCCCTTAAATTTGAGGAAGCCAACTTCATTCCGTCATGAAACCGAGGGTACAAAATAAATATGGCATTAATCACCAATACCATTTTGGTTGAACTGTTAAACTGTTTTTGGTATCAGCCAAGCATCGCCCAAAATAAAACTTTCGGCCAACATGATGAGACCAGTCATATAAATAGCTCTAGCCATTTTAGATATGCGAGGCTATATAACCGGCTCTTTATAGAAATTAATACTAACAGATGTACGACTAGTACAAATAACTACAACCGAAACTGTCTGCGAGCCATCGAGTACGACAGTGACCACTATGGACTCCCACAATATCCACTAAAGAACATCAACAATAGCTTCAGATGGAAGAAAGTAGAGTTGGATTTAACTCTAGTCTGAGCATGTACCCGAAGATAGGTAAAATATTCAGGAAAAAAATCATAAGGAAATCATTTATGTCCCCGTAAGACAGACAATATAGAGCAGATAGGGCAGCTCCAACAACAGATCCTCGAGCAGGCGACCCGAGTAGATAGTATCTGCTCGCTTCTGTCGGACCTAACGCACCTGAGGTCGTGATGAGTACGCTGGTAGAGAGGCCCTTGAAGATCTTGTCGGTGAATGTAAAATCACTGATAAGGATCGAGCGGCGAGCCTTACTTTTTAACCTGTTGCAGGACGAAAGCCCCAATATACTCTTGGTTAGCAAAACAAAGCTAAACCAGAAGCACAACATTTGGCACAGTTCTTATAGAATAATTAGAAGGGACGACCCAACGCTGCTCAAGGCGAGGCATTGCGATCTTCATTAAAAACAATTTTAAACATAAAATCATACATAGCGTAGAATTGCGGAGGTTCCAGATACTAGAGGCCTGTATTGTGTGCATTCCTCTCCGAAATGGAAAGAGAATGTACATTACATCACAGAGCTCGAGACACTTTTACGATCTCTGCGCTTAAACTCGAAAGAAAACTTCTACATTCTGGCAGGCGATTTAAATGCAAACTAGGGGAGCCTACTAAGCCATTGATGGGTTCTACGCAACATTGAATATAGAGTCAAGTTGCTCGCAACGGATAGTCCGTCGTATCCTAGGAGCGGCTGCTATCTATTATAGATCTCATGCCGATAGATTCTCGACTGAGACTGGCAGACACGAACGAATGGTATATTAACTGTCTATGAAAGTGACCATTGCGGACTATGTGCCGTGAGCACAGTACCTCATGAGTTCGCGGAGATGGCAAAGTATGTCCAAACGCACCTCTACGATTACAGTAGGGCACATTGGCCACGCTTTGCCAATTCCCTGTCGAGAGCGTTTACTTCGAGCGCCTCCTTCCCACCGTCCAATAGGAACCTGTCAAACTACAAGATTGACAGGTACCTCAAATAAATGGACGATATAATTAAGCAGACGATGGACACTACAATACCACGCCAACGACATAACGTACCACAAACGTGTACCGAAACGCAACAATTGACAATCGCACTGCACAGACAGAAAAGTAGACTCCTGGCAAAACTCAAACTCTTGTACAGGCGGTTTACGGGCAGACAAAAACTAGGAGGTCAGGACACTAAAGTCGCTGATTAAAAATCTCGAACAGTTGATCAAAGAAAATTACAGAACATCTGTAAGTTTGCATTGGAACAACAGAATTCGTGGTGGTGAGTTTGTTCCCGCAAATAATTAAAATATTTCGTAGAAACAATCAAAATGATATTCAGGACCTGAAGCTTCCGAGAACCTTAGGCAATGAAGGCGTGCTACGATCAGTTAGCATCGATCCAGAGGGCGCCATTCTGGATGACGACTTCTTCGAGATCGAGGATCCTCAGGAGAAGGGGGCGACAATAGGAGCTGTCTTCCAGGAAGTATACAAGTTGAATGATAGTATTCGCCCGAACCATGACCTGGAGAATAGAGCCCTGCCCCATCACTTCTATCTTCGAAATGATATCAATCATTGGCCATCAGAGAACCTTGGTTTTACCAGGTTCAATGAAGATTTCATGGCAAACAATGCCATCGCCAGTAAGGAGGCTAATACCATGTTCATATCGACGGATGATCTCCAGATGATCTTTGAGTCATTGAAGAAAAAAAAATCCGCGGGAGTCAACGGTATTGTATTCTAGCGAAACTTTGTATCGAAACTATATTGCCATCGCATTGATGCGATTGTTTAAAAGTTTACCAACCATAGTCTATGTAAGCCTGCCATTGGTGTTAGGCAGGCCCTGCCTTGAAGAGGCTGAAGCTATATACTGACGTAGCTCTCTCCAACCACCAATAGCGTTGATGCTGGGGGACTACGTCTCCTTGATCCCGGCGTGAGACCGATCTACAGAACCTGAGGCGCTCGGGCTGATGGAACGCGACGTCAGGTCCGTAAAGAAATCGCCGTTCCACACAATTGCGACCCACGTGGAAGATTAGCGGTACCGCCAATCTATCTTGGATCAGCCCACATCTATCTAAATAGAGCAATGCTTCTGGCGGGACAAAGCCGTTAAGGCGCACTCTCTCGTGATATAAATCATTGGGGTAGTAAGCCCCGGAAATCAGGCTATTGACCGAAGTCATTGCTCTCGCAACGTGGCTTTGAATCAGTTTGATCAGTTATCCACCCGTACAATCCTGGCCCGATTGTATAGGACCTCGTTCGGGTAAAATTTCGTGTACTCAGATTCGGTTGTCCTATGTAACCCCAGACAAGTCCTGAGACATTGTCTCTCAAACACCCGAATCCTTTCCATTAAGCTGGCTCTCACATTGAACCAGATGGGACATCCATAGGCAACCATGGGCGTGATTGACCGTAAAAAGATAAGCACCTCTCCTACAAAGAGACAGTCATCTCCTCTGAAAAGGTCAGAATAGGAAAAAACTGGCAGTGATAGCAGAATGACCAGCGTAAATTGCCAACACTGCGAGGATCATCTACTGGAGCTAGCTTCAGCAACAGGCTTCTGTATTTAGGCGGAGAGATCTGCTTTGATGAATGGTACCTTTGTGGTGAGCTGTTCCTCATAGCAGACATCTGCCTGGATAAGGAGCATGGTGCCGAAAATCCCTCCCCTGGTAACTACTACCTATCAGGTAGTTAGTCTCCCAAAATTAACGCGCGCCATCTGCTGGATTCCGGGGAAACCTGGAAACAAGCTGAAAGTGCTGATGCGACTACGTGCGCAGAACCTGGGACTCGACACGAGGGCCTGGACTGTCTAGGGATAGAGAAAAATAACTCTCTATAAAAAGAGGGCTTCACTCTGGTTGTGGGATTGAACAACGGCTCTGTCGAGAACCTGAAATCCGCGTACGATTCACGTCCCTACTTCGACCTTGGTAGGACTTTATTTCATTTTGATGACAAGTGCTCGAAGGAAGGAACTTGCTCAGCAGTCTATATCTATGATATTTACTCAGATCAACCTGCAGCATTGCAAGGCTGCTACCGCTTTTCTCAGTAGCAGAATTGCATGCAGAAGTGCAAATCATCACATTGTATCCATTCAGGAACCATGGGTGTCTTGGTGGTATATGTGATGCTACGATCCTTTATGATGAGCGATCCGAAAGGCCCAGAGACAACCAAACTTGGTCAATTCTATGGTCAAGTGGTGGCTGCAAAAGTTAGCTACAAAGCGCATGGAGAAATTGAACAATTTGTCGTGGCGTCTGCTTACTTCCCCTACGACTCGGTACTGGCACCGCCACCTAAGACGGTTTCTGAACTCGTAGAGTACTGTGAAGCCAGAAGGATTTGACTCATCTGTTGGGATGCTAACGCTCAAAATACTGTTTGGGGCAGCAACAAATGCAACGGGAGAGGAGACCATCTTTAAACTTCATCAACAATGTTGGCTCTCAACCGACCTTTGTGAAGGCGAGACGACAAGAAGAAGTGATTGACCTAACCCTGTCTAATAGGCATGTGAAGGCTATCACTAACTGGAGAGTCTTACCAAATGTTACGCTGTCAGACCATAGATACATATATCGAATTCCAATTGAAGTGTGGATCTCCCCCTTGCAGCCCAAGCGGAATCTAAGAAAGACGGACTGGGTGCGATTCAGAGAGGAGCTTAAGAAATCCACTCAAGCCCTACCTAAACTCAAAACAAAGCAATTGGCGGGGGATGCCGTTCATAACTCGAGCAGCGCCATCATCAACTGTTTCGAACTGTCAAAAAACCTTCCAGCAGGAAGCCGGTACCCTAGTGGAACGCTGAGCTCCTATGTATTGGCAGGGAAGTCAGAAGTTTCCTGAATAGATTGCTTAAATCGAACTCGGAAGATGACTGGAATAAATATCGATCGAAACAGAAGGAATATAAGAAGCTTATTCCTAAATTGAAGAATGATTTTTAGAAGTCCTTCTGCAAGAGATCAAATCCCTGAACGCGACCAGCAAGTTGGTTAACGTCCTCAAACGAGGAAAATCGCAAAGCTGGATGTACTAAGAAAGTCTGATGGTACCTTCACTGGGTCTAAAGCAGAAACTCTTGGGTCACTGTTTCAGACCCATTTCCCGGGAAATCAGACCGTCATCGGCTCGTTGCGACTGCGACTGAAACGATGAAAACAACTCGGCGTAGCTGGTACGTTGCGTCACGCGTGGCAACTACTGAGACCATTGAATTTGCTGTGACATCTTCAAGTCGCCGGGCACTGATGGGATATACCCTGTTATGCTGCAAAAAAGTATAAGACAGCTGCTTCCTACTCTGAAAAGTATTTTCACTGCTAGCCTGGCACTTGTCTATATACCTATTCCTTGGCGCGCGATTAAAGTGGTCTTTATTCCCAAAATAGGGAAAGAAAATTACTCACTAGCCAAGAGTTTTAGACCAATCAGTCTGACATCCTTCTTGCTGAAAAGCATGGAAAGATTAGTAGAGTTGCACGTACGCAAAGTTGCCCTTCGAATGCATCCTCTCTCGGACATGCAACATGCTTATTAACATGCTTCAAAAGCTAGTTGGGAGAATTGAATGCGCTCTCGAACGTACTCTACGAGGCATTTTCATCGACATTGAGGGAGTTTTTGATAACGCTAATTTCGACAGCATGTGTAACGCTGCTAGACGGCATGGCGTAGATGAAGCACTGGTTTTGTGGATCAAAGCAATGCTCGTGCACAGGACATTGATCGCTGATGCAGGCCTCGAACAATGTGTCAAGTCTGGAGTAAACAGGGGCTGCCCGCAAGGTGGCGTCTTGTCTCCGCTGTTGTGGTGCATGGTGGTCGACTTTCTGCTCGGCGCTCTCAATGCCTCTGGAATCTATGCCCAGGCCTACGCGGATGATGTTGCTGTTTTCTTTGTTGGCTCACGTTTAGCGAATGTCTGCCTCAAAGCGCAGGCGGCACTAGATGCGATCGAGGACTGGTGCACAAGGCTGACGGTTAATCCCCTTAAGACTGATGTCTCTTCACGAGAAGGAGGAAAAATACTAGCATTACTCAACTGGTGCCAAAAGGCATTCATCACATTGCGATATCCAAGGACCTGGGAGTCATCTTAGATAACAAGCTTCTTTGTCAGTTTTTTAGCAATGCAAAGGTGCCTTTGGCAAAACACGGGGCCTATCGCCGAAAAAGGTCCTTTGGAACACGGCAATGATAAGACCGATAATCTCATATGCATCGGTTGTTTGGTGAAACAGGCTAACACGCAAACACGTCGTGGCCTCTTTCACCAAACTGCAAAGAGCGGTCTGTCTCAGCTGCACGGGGACTTACCCTAGCACACCGGGAGCTGCTCTAGATGCTATGATGAATCTTCTACTCCTTGACATATATATCAAAGGGTGCGCACTGAAAGTGTGGGTCTCGCCCCACAAGAAATGGTCTTTGGTACAATTCGCATTGGAGTGACAGTGAACTTGCGCGAGAAATATCCTATGACCCCCGTCTCATGGATATGCCTTCTGACGCAATGACATCTGCCATCCTACTACGCTGTAATTTCACAGTTACATTTCCATGGCGTCAGGTCTGGCTTTGGCTAGACACTCAACCTGGAATGGACTGTCTTCGCATTTTAACAGATGGCTCTAAGACTGGGCGCGGGTCCGGCGCTACAGTTTTCTTTGAGCGCGAACATTTTTGACTGCACTTCTCGTTCGGAAAATATGCGTCCGTCTTTCAATCGGAGAGTTACACAATCCTAATGGCCATGTACTATGATGTGAAGCATAGGGAAAAAGCATATGCGTCTGCAGTGACAGCCAAGCTGCACTCAAAGCTGTGTCCAACCCTCTAGCCAAATTAGTGCATGAACTCAAGACCTTTTTGAACAAAGTGGGAAGACTAGATTCATTTAGGCTTGTATTGGTCCCAGGTCACTCTGGGATCCCAGGAAACGAGATCTCCGATGAACTGGCTATAAGGAGCTCAGAGGAGAGTTTCTCAGGATCTGAACCCGCCTTAGGCCTACCTGCTTCCACGGTCAAATCTGACATCAACGGCTGGGTCTTTAATGCACACACTCGCAGATAAGGGAAATATGCAGGATGACTAAGCGCGTACGCCCTGATGTCTGCAAGAAAACCGCAAAATTCTTCTTAAGAAGAATTGATTGCAGAAGGCTTGCGGGTGTCATTACGGGCCATTACACTTTTGCTAAGCATCTCTACGTGCTTGGTATCAGTGAGACGCCTACCTGTACTGCATGTTGCGAGTAGGATGACACAGCAGAACACTTTCTCTACGACTGTCCCGCCTTCGCTTGCGCACGGTGGCGCACCCTTGGGGCGGACGTGGTGTGCGCCGAATCTCTTAGCTCTACGAGGGTGGTCTGATAAGTACTTAGCCGCGCCGCCAGATGGCGCCAGTATCGCAAGAGCAACTTACTATCGTGTAGTACATTCTAGTAGACGGCTACTGTCTACTCGTAGCCGGATCGGACTCGTAGTTTTGTTTTGACCGCGTGTGAAAGCGAGTGTCCGCGGATTTTAGAAAAATGGAAAAAGAGCAATATCGGTTGGTGATTCGATTCTTGTTTTTGGAAGGGAAATCGCGCAGCGAAATAAAGAGCGTTTGGGTACGGTGACTCTTCTCCTTCGATGGCGACCATCAAAAATTGGTTTAACGAGTTTCAACGTGGTCGCACGTCGGTTTTTGATGAGCCACGTCCAGGTGCCCCGAAAACGGCTACCACGGAGGATAACGTGACAAAAATCCACGATCTCGTATTGGCAGACCGCCGGTTGAAGGTGCGCGAGATAGGTGAGACAGTAGGCATTTCAAAAGATCGCGTGGGTCATATCCTGCATGCAATTTTGGGCATGAGAAAGCTGTCGGCGCGATGGGTGCCGCGTTTGCTCACTCCGGACGACAAGCGCAACCGTGAGACCACTTCAGAGCAGTGTTTGACCCTGTTTAAGCGCAATCCCAAGGAGTTTCTGCGTCGTTTCGTGACAGTCGACGAAAAATGGATCCACGGGTACACACCAGAGGCCAAGGAACAGTCGAAACAGTGGACTTCACCTGGCGAACGTGCTCCGAAGAAGGCGAAGACTGTTCCATCGGCCGGAAAGGTGATGGCCACCGTTTTCTGGGATTCACAAGGTGTGATCCACATCGGCTACCTGGAGAAGGGCAAAACGGTCACAGAGCTGTACTATGCCAAATTATTGGGCCGATTCGACGCAGAATTGAAGAAAAAACGGTCCCACTTGGCGAAGAGAAAAGTGCTCTTCCGCCGTGATAACGCACCGGCTCACACCTCCGCCCTCGCCACGGCCAAATTGGTCGAATTGGGCTACGAACTGTTGCCCCATCCACTGTATTCTCCAGATTTGACCCCGTGCGACTTCTTTTTGTTTCCAAACTTGAAAAAGTCACTCGCCGGGCAGAAATTTCAGTCGAATGAGGAGGTCATCGCCACCACGGAGGCCTACATTGCAGACCTCGAGAAAACGTATTTTTCAGACGGGTTAAAAAAGTTGGAGCATCGCAGGGTCAAGTGTATCGAGCTAAAAGGAGACTATATTGAAAAATAAATCGCCATTTCTCCGAAATTTTTGCTTTTCTTTTGTAGGCTAAGTACTTATCGGACTACCCTCGTACATCACTGAAGCCCCTCCTCACTTTTCTCGAGGACAATACAATAAAGAAAGGTGTCTATCTGGTAGTACAATGGATCAGTATTTGTGTTTGATTTCTTCGACAGAGAGTAGAAGCCTCCAACAAAAAAAAATGTTTCATAATAGGAAGCAAAGCAAAGTCTCGGGGAGTTTTCTCGAATTTTAAAAAATAGAATAGAATAACTTCTTATGTCTGCTTTTTGCTTACTACTGGAAAACTAATTTGTCTTGAAAATACTTACCATAACCGTGGATACCCACGGACCCTCTGCACTTCTTTGAAAGTGTCTGGTAATGATTACGATGTTGTTCAAATAAAAACAGCTTTAGACCAATTAGTTTTTTTGTAGTTTTGTGTTTTTTTTTTTTACTTTTTAATCATTTGCTTACATGTTTCGTATAAGTATATAATTTGTATACATCGCCATACCGTTTTGTTTATTTTCAGATTTTCTTTTTGTTTTTCATTTAACACAGTTGGGTTATTTGTTTAATATTTTTTACAAGCTTCACGCTTTGCATCTGTTTGTATCCGATTTTTTGTTTGATGAATGACACTTAGACAAAATGTTTGTATTTAATTTCAAAAATACACATAAAGGACATTAATGAATGGACAAACTCTATTATATAAATGTTTTATTTTGCCGTTTATATGTAATATATATTATACGCACAGATATACATAAATACGTATCCTAAATTAAGATTTTCTTCTTGTGTGTTTCAAAGGCAAAATGAATCGTTACAAATGGATTTTTTAATTTTTGTATATTTTAACACAGAATTATGATCAATATATGTAGTTGAGGTAGCCGTTTGGATCTTGTTTATGATACTTGGTTGTGTTTTTACTTAAAATTTGTGTTAATTTCATATTTTAAATTGATTAAAGCGCGTTATTTCATCGGTTTGTTGTTAAGTTCTGCATTTGGTCAGTATATTCCTTATGTTAATTGTATTTGTATGTACATTTATATTTTATGTAATGCGACTTCTTAATTTAAATTTGAATTTTATTATTATTCATATTTTCGCTCTGAAGACCAGCTTTGCATCTTGTACTATTTCGTAATGTAGAAAAATATTCTTATGTATAAATAGGTTATTTGAAAAATTCCATTTTATCAAATATGCTATTTATATTTAGATACTACAAAAAATAATTGAATTTCTTTTCATATTTTGCATTTTAGTTCAATTCGATTCCATGCTTCACTAAGCTGCAAACTATCCACGATTTCATTGATTTCTTATTTTTTTTTTGTTTTTCTTTCTTCAGTGCATGAATTTAAAAATAACAACTAATTTCATATTAAATCCCTAGAAAATGAAAATAAAATAAAAAGTTGGATAAAAAATATCACGAACACCTGGATGTGCGGAATTATAAAAAACAAAAATATGTTTCATGTCTTGTAAGAAAATAGTAAAAAAAATTGTTTTTTTTTCTTTTTAATTTGTTAACGCAATCCTATCTAAAAGAAATGTTCAGTTTTATTTAATTTCTGTTGTTTAAGTTTAACTTGAATCACTTTTGAAAATTATTTTTATGTCTTGTAAATTCAGTTTTTTTTTGTAAACTACTTAGGCATGTTTGACTGAACTATATTTCCCAAAAAAACGTGAAAAAAAAATATTTAAAAAAAGATTTATAAGTGATTTAAAATTAAAGATATAAGCAAAAATATAACGAAAAAAAAAACTCCCTCAATAAGTCGCAACTTTTCTTTTGATATTTTTCTGAACACACCATGTTTCCATACGAGGTACTTTAACGTGCTCCACGCTCCCGGTTGGCAAGGTCTGGATATTTATATTTAAATTAAATTTATTTCTCAATTAAAAAAAAAATATTAATAGTCACTCTACTAGCTCTAATGTCTCAAGAAGAATGATTAGAGCTATAACGACCGATCGCAATAATACATGGGAAAGGCAGTTAACAAGTGATCTTATAACGATCGACATAAAATTCTGGAGATCGCCGACACTGTTTAGAAGAAATTCGGGAACGACAAATTGAGAACAACTTAGGGACGAGCTGGAAATTCGACTAATATGTTTTCCAAACTCCGGGCAAGATAGATGGTAGTGGAATCAAACTTCACCAGCTATTCCGAACTGGTATGTTGGATCACAAAATGTTCACGTAGATTTCTGAGCTCCCGTTCATACTCAAGGAAGCCAGAAGTTTTCTGAATATGGCAGTTCACTCGGAACCAATGAATATAAGAAATCAATTCGGATATTGCAAAGTGATAAAGTCTCCAACATTTTAGTCGCAAAAATGATCGACGGAATTATGCTTTAAAACGTACGGTGTCCAGTGTAATTTGGCTGAGTTTCACGCGGGGCCCAACTTCGACTGTCGGAGCGCCAGAACGCAAGCAGAGCGATAAGTGGGAATAGCAACGATACAACTCGAGTAAGCCCATGCGTTGTGGGTGGTCTAATGTTACACAACCTTCGATCCATCATTCTGTGTATTCGATGTTTATAATTCAGTGCTTGTACCATCAAATTCCTTTTAAAAATTCAACTGAAAATTTTATTTAACAAAAGCATCACAAATATTAAGGTGACAAGGCCCATCCAAATATGGGTGATGCCGCGCCGAACGTGTTAACAATGCTGTTGTAGGTTGCCTAAATCCAAAACAAACAAAGTAGGCCCTAGACCTGGCACTCGAATAGATAGAAATCAACTCTAAGGAATAATCTCCGTCGCCTTCCAAGGTATAGTTATTATACGAGTATTAGAAACGCATAGTAAGCTTTAAAAATGTAAAGAATTCTTTCAAATTGTCTTAGGCCTGTTTGGGCGAGTATAGTACTCGAAATAACTTAAACAAAATGGCCAAAAGGTAACAAAGGCATTCACTCGAGTTCAGAGAAATTTCTTTACTTTCAAATCAAAAAGGTTTTTTTTTTGAATATCGAGCTCAAAACGATCGCAAAGGCTTATAAGTCGCTTCTACCAGCTCAATCAGCCTCCTTTTCAAAACAAAAAGAAAAAATGTTTTTGTTTTTTTAATAAACTTTTATTCTTTATTTGACTTTGCGACCAAAATTGGATAAAAGTTTTGCCAGCTGGTGATAGAAAGGCTTGAGGATGGCACGTGAAAATGAGAAATAAAGGAAAAATTTGTAGACCTGTGTCAGATGTATGAGATGCCTTATTTTCGCCGCCTCATTTGATAATCCAGAGATCAAAATTAAGCAGAACTGAGCCTATTAAACAGGTTCATGACAGCCAATTCGTTTAAGGGTCGATCTAAATAATAAAGAAGATTTGTGGATATTTGGGAATGTTTGAAGAGTCTCTACTCTAGCGGTTTTGACCGATAAAACCTAACACACCTAACTTATAGCCAGAATTGAATGGTAACAGCGTCTATAATATATAAAAAATAATCTATAAAAAAAAAAAGAACACAACCTCAAGACAAACAATTTAAAACGATAACGATGTAAGAAAAGCCCTGGAAACAAAGTCAACTGAATTAAATACCGATCAACCAATAGGCCCGATCACCAGTGTTCTACCAGAACCGCTTCTATCGCCAAACTAGGTACATATCATGAAAGCAACTCGAGGAATAATAGAAATCCAGGCATCCAACAGGTCATCCAAGCCACCATCAAGATCACTGATTTCTGTTGGACGTTGGGTCTCTGCTTTTTCTAGCGAAACCATCTACCTGACGGCAGCCATAAGGCTTGGAAGCAATGGTATGGACTTATTTAAATTGTTGGTTTACCTCAACGTCGAGGAATTAGGAAAGGAAAAAAGACCAAAGGGCGAAAAGATTTTTTGACTCCTTTACAATTGATAATATAAGGAGAAAATCTTTTTTAAGCTTGAATACCAGACAATAGGGTTTAAAACCTCTAGCCAATCCGCAGGATTTTTTTAATTTTCTCGTGGGAACTGGCAATGCCGTGAAGTGGCTTATAACGAACAATTGATTGTCCCTAATTTGGTTGGTTGTTTTTTAAAATACATTAGTGTACCGTCGGTTATAATGTCGTCGTATATAGCAACCTATTGGCTATACGACAATTTTTTTTTCTCATGCACTTATGAGTTCGAGAAAATTTATCTTTCCTCTCTATAGTCAGAATTAATTGCTTACAGCGTCTATAGTCATCTCAGAAACAACATCATCATAGTGCCACTCAAACGAAATGAACAAATGGCTTCTTCGTAATTCGTGGAGGTCTCAGTTTGACTTATAGCATACCAAAAAGCAAGAGTCTGCGACAGTACCTTGATACCTTAATGGTCTATAAGGGCCACTAGCACTTCTTGCTCACACTATCGGGTACTAAAAAATATTTTTTTGAACAAATATAAAATACATTTGAATAAATTGAGACATTCCAATTAACAGTTAAAGGAGCTAGCAAAAAGCACAAAAAAAAGACAAAACAAAGCCCAAAATTAATAAAAAAAATTTGATTTAAAAAGATTTAAAAGGACACTCGCCAATCCTATTGTCTCGAAATGAAGACCAAAGAGCTGGAGCACATATTAAACAAATAATTTTAAATTTAACCTTACTCAAGACAAAAAATAATGAGAAATATGCATAATGAATATCACGTTTTTATTTTTCCATTAAAAAAACATACTTTCGAAACACCAAAGACGACGATTCGTCTCCCTTCCCACCTTCAGTACCTGCTCTTAATAAAAACAACAGAAAAAGAATTGAAATCAGCAAGCAAACAAAAAAACAAAATTAAAAAAAAAAAAGAACGAAAAAAAAACACGCTTTTTCGTATCTCTGAAACCCTTTTCTGTACATCTCGACTTGATAGCTTAGATGAACGTATATTATTATACCGTACAATAGCGAATAGATAATAACATTTATAAGTAAAAATAAAGGTAATGTGTAGATATATTTATATTATGTACAACATATATGCTTCGATCGCCATCTACCCTCATATAATCCGATTCCCTGATTCTACACCCGTGCAGAGGGATCAACTTAATCGTAACGTAAAAAATATTCATCTGTACATGACATTTATATACTATACAGACGGGATTACATATATATATATATATATTCATGTGATTGTGTTATATTTAGTACAAAAATAAACGTATCACTTTGAATTAAAATAACTTGAATTACTCATGCGGGTTACACAGGGTTCGCATTACGCCCTTAACATTTATATAAATTTCATTTTGAATTCATTGTATTTGAGAGTTATATAACGGTAAACCAGTTAATGTATAAAAAATATATAAAAATATAACACAGAACCAAGGTTTACGCTGAATTTTACGATATATCGTCGGCAAATATAATCTAAAGCCTTAAGTTTGTGTATTTTTTTTTAATATAAAATATGCAGGCTTAGATGCTTGAATATGAATATTTATTACATTTTAATCATTAAGAATATTTTAGAACTTATATATGTACAGTACATGGGGGGGAAATTAAAAATATTTGGCTGCAAACATTCAACTTAAAATCAACGTTTTTTTGTTTTATTTTTTTCATGAGGCCTATTTTTAAAAAATGGTTAACGTATATTATGATTCGGTTTGATTCGACTGGAGAGGATTGGTTCTGACTGTTTTCGATTTTACTACAATAAAATCTGGTTAAGTGGACCCTGGATATGTAAACCTTTGTTATTGATAATTACAATGAGGTCCCGACACTTTTGCATTAAAAGGCCTCTGTTACTAGGAATGTTTAAACGTTTTTTAACTGAGATTTGATTTCTTAGTTTTTTTCCATGTTTAACTCTATGATCGGATCTTTGTAGTTCAACAGACTGTATAAGTAAACATACCAATTTCTTGTGAACAGTGAATAAAAGCGTGAATAATGTCGAAAAGAAGTGTAATCCATTAACAGCCACTGATAAAGTCTTATTGGATGATGACAGTGGAAAGTCGCGTGACGAACACAGTGTATTGACGGAAAAGGAGATACTCGTTCAGTATCCTGAGCTTGAAAAATGTCTCTCGACATGGATAAAACAGGTATGGAATAAAAACATTCCAATAATCGGCCCGATGATTAAAGGAGGAGCTGGAGAATTCGCAAGTGGGCTCCGTATTGATCATTTTTCTGGCAGTAAGGGATGGTTACATTAGAGGGCCTTAAGAGAAGGATCGATATCGTTTTCAAAAATATTTGAGTTGAAAGTAGTACCTTGAACGACAACAACGAATATAATCAGTGGATTAAATCCATCCAGCTTTATTACATGATTTTTCCCTGATGCTGATGAAGCGGCCTTATTCCACAAGTGTCTTCCCGATAAAACCTTTACATTCGGTCAGCCTTGTCATGGTGGTAAATTTAGCAAGGATGGGATCACTGTCTGGAACCGGAAAATTACCACTTCCCTTAATTGGGAAATCAAAAAATCCAAGATGTTTATAAGGTGTCAAAACTTTGCCTGTTAATTGCCGGATTAGTTGAAAAAGGGAACGCCAATATGAAGACCCAAAAAAGAAAAATTATTTTCTCTGTTCACAATTGAACAGCTCACAATAATATGCCCGAATACTACAAATAAATTAAAGCCAGTGAATAAAGGTACTATCAACTATTTTAAAATTTACTGCAGAAAATAAGTCGAAAAAATTAAATTCCTGCGGCCAACATCCTCCAGGTATGAGTTTTGCGAGAAGAGCTTGGTTTTGTATGAACAACACCACCATTAGTAATTGCTTCAAAAAAGTTGAATTCAAGGTGATAAACACTTGCAGAATGGAACCAGACTATTACCGCTTGTAGTAGCCTCAAAATGACTAGACACTAGTATCAAAAGAGTTCACTGACGACGACATTGTTTCTGTGTACTCTTCTCCCCTTTTGGAGATAGAAGAAGAAGAGGAGAAGGGTTGTGAAGTCTTTAGAGGTAGAAAAAGTATCAAAGCGTGACGCAGAAAAATCATTCGAAACCTAACAACCTTTGAAATTTAATAAATTTCCTTTTTTTTAAGTTTTTTATTCTCTACAAAAAATGGTCCGACCGATTTAGCTGAAAACTTATCCAGGTTTAAACTATGCAATTATGCGTCGAATGAAACCGGTCTCACGTCGATATCACTGTTTGTTCTCGAGATAATCGAGGCGAAAAACTCCGTGCGAACGTACAAACATACACATACATATATGCACTTAGGGACATACGTACATACACACACACAGCAATCGACTTAAGAACCGTAGTAGTCAACTCTAGGGACCCTGAAACGTGGAGGTCTGCCAAAATTGAAGATTCATAAAATCGGCTCCATTGTAAAAAAAAATTACCCCTGCTAGACAACATGCATGCGATTCTTAAAACTTTCATTCGATATAGCGCCTTGTGACCTTTTTGAGGGGATATTAAGGCACTTTTACCCAACTAAACTAGAAGTTCCCTAAGCAATGGTCAACATACTCATCGCTTTGTTGAAAAAGTTGAACAAGCATTCAAAAATCGAGTAAAGTTGTAAGCCCGATAGATGGCGCCACTTACTGAATATGTAGGATTGGAAACATAAGCTTCAAATGTTTTACAATAAGGAAATAAGGCCCGTTAAGCGACTAGCAGTAAGTTTGTAAAGGCTTCCATGCAGCCTATGTTAGCAAACCCGTCATGATGTGCTTAAAAGCCAAATGAAAATAGGAAATGCTCAAAACGATAGTCAAGTTGATCATGGATCAGGTATTTGAATACGAAATGGGGTAAAAAAAAAAAAACATCCCATTCATAAGAACATAAGGCGTCTCTCCACATTCTTAACCTAATATGTAAACCCAGGCGGGTTCGAAATTGTTTGCCTTAAAAATGGTTAAACTTAAGATTTTTTCACACCTTCTATACTGGCTGCAGTGATAATGATATCAAAGTCTTTGGACCAAGTCACGCAGAAGACTTGCTACCATCAGCGCTGATGATTGCGGAGGATGACGAGGACGAAACTCCCTTAAGTGATCTATCGAATACGGTGATAAATAACGTGGTACCAGTTGAAGATTGGGAGCACTACTCGAATGTTGGCGATAATGCTTTAACATTTTCGATGGACACTGACACGGATATTGTACAGAATCAGAATCAAGACGACGCCGTAAACAAGTTATAACTACAGGATTTTATTGGCCCCTTCACCGTCGTTATAAGCGACTTACACTGCATTTAATATCCCAAAAATAAGGCGAAGACTGCTAGGAAATTGAACTGAGTACATAGCACTGAAAAATGGGCTTAAGACCTTAGCAAAATATTTAAACTACAGATTTCAGCGTCGAAGGCTCAGGAGAACAGAAAATACGTTTCTGCTCGCATGCTTAATTCTGTGACTTGCGAACCTGTTTATAAAGCCAACAACCAGACTTGATCTTGTAAAGAAGAAAAACTTTCGTGACTTTTGGGAGCAACAAAGATTCAAAATGATCCACTGGCAAATGGCAAGTCGAACATTAAAGAATTGAAATCGAAATCGAATATTTAAGACGGCATGCTTTGAAACCAATTCAGCAATGTCATTTCTACTCGCAGCTTGATGCGGCCTCAAAGGTGAAAGGATCGTACTCTACTTCAATTTCCTTTGTTCGACCATTCGGCTCGATCTCCTGTTTAACCATACTGAAAGGGGGAAAGATCCATACAAAGTTTCAATGATTTGTATCCATCTTATCAAAGGAATGCGTGTCTAGGCTGTCGAGAGCCTTGAGCATTTTGGAATACGAGTTTACCAGCGGTTCTCGGCATGTTTCAGTCGCAGTTGTCACTTGATAATTGACAAGTTATCTAGTGGACTGCCACTAAGGGCTGACGGTGTTCGGTTCTCTCTCATGCCACTCTAAACCATTGCTGTCGAACATTCAATTGTGATGATTTGTAGTGTCGAACTTAAGTACACCACGATGTCGCGGTGTTGGGCACAGGACATGTAGTCGTTAATCGCACTTTCATATGAATCTATAATTGATCTTGAACTAGCATTTTCATTTGATTTCTCCAGCCGTCGCGCTCACTGCTTGATCTTCAACGGGGTGATGGGGGTGATGCGAAAATTGAATTCAAGAGAGGTCAATTGAAAAATCTACGAAATAAAAAAAATGTTATTGTATCAAAAAAAAAAAAAAAAGGTACAAGTTCGAAATTTTCCAAGGCCCACAAGCAAGGTGCCTTCTCTTCAAATCGAAACCAATCGATTTACCAACCCTCCAGTCAACTTCCCTCATCATTCATTTAAAAAAAATCTAAAACTAAAATCAAAAAAGACCATAAAATGTATAAAAAAAAATCAACTTAACAAAAAAAAAACCTACTTTCAAAAACAACATTAAAAAGAGACTATAACCCTAGCAATTACCTTAAAATTAACAGGTAAAACGAGTAGCTCATAAGGTTCCATTTTTTTGCGAGAGTTCATCATTTTTTTTTCCACTTATCTCTAGCTTCTTGCCTATCTCTCTGACTTTCCTTTAATCGACTTGCATTTGAAATATATTTATAAAAAAAATTCTAACAACTATTAAAGCCACAAAATAAGAAATGTTTGTTATACATAAACTGTTATAAAGGATATTGTTACGTGTGTGTGTATATGTGTTATAAAATATGTAGACTCCACCGTTCAGGGCTCGATGGTTGGTAATTTTTTATTTTTTCTTATTTTATTTCTGCTTGCCTCTACCTCTCTTCGTTTAACTTCGTTCTGATGCTTGGTCGGCATACCTTTGTCCTTGCCAATCGATCGAGAAGACCGTTTCTAGGTGTTACGTAGGTCTTCGAGGCCGCCGTTTGTGATACCCTTTTTAATATTGTCTAGGACAGTATTAACAAAGTCAGTGGTATCACCGGCAATGCGTAGTCCTGCTGGAAAAACATAACAGTCAGCGCGTTGGAAGACACGCAAATATTTTATTAGTCTGGTTGTAAATAATGAGAGTGGTGGGTTGGGTTGGATGGTAGGTGGTGGGATGGATTGAACGATTCGAATCGAGTATCACTTACTTATGGCATTTTTGTAGATCTGCTCGATTTGCTCGTCCAGCTTGTCGGTCGGCTCTCCTTGGTTTTGATATTTGATGGCAAGTGCTTGCTTGATATCATTGATACCGTTCAAAAGTCTCTCTGCAAGGAAAAGGCAGTAAAGTACCGTGTTAAATAATAGGCTACAGTAAAATATTCAGCTAAAGTAGAGATTCCAGATCCACCTACCCCAGTCTGACTAGCAAAATAAGCTTACTAGACCTGATTGACCTAAAATCCTTGGGAAGCTGATTGTTTGTCCTGGCTGATTAGAGAGATCGCGTTGAATAGGTTGCCCACTGACTGAGTAGATTCGCTTGATTACAAAGATTAGCCGGACTGACTACATGGGCTTCACTAACTAGGTTGGCATCACTGACTATAGAGTGGGACATCTAGTGTTTTTTTTTTTTTAATCACAGGCTATTTTGACACTGACAGTTGTTTACCGCTTGAAATCTTGACAGAAAGTCAGTATCACACCTCCGCTGTGTAGCCCAAACCGTGCGTTTTTCAAAAATAAGTTTTGGCCGAAATGAAGCACCCACCGCAACTGCTGTACGCAAGTTTGTGCAAAAAGTTCGTGAGCCTGGTATGCTATTGGACCACACTCATGGTCCCCGTCGTTGTACGTTGCGCACAGATGAGAATGTGGCTGCTGTGGCCGAGAGTGTGAGACTCAATTCACGAACATCAACTCGCTATCGATCTCAACATTTCACTCCCTAGCCCGAGGTGAATTATGCACAAAGATCTCGGATTATTCGCTTACAAGGTCCAATTGACTCAGCAATTGAAGGCGCGCGACCATCCGCTTCGTTATCACTTCGCAGTTTGGACCTTAAAGAAGCTTGAATTGGACAACGATTTTGGGCGAAAAATCATCTTTTCTGACGAGGCACATTTTAATCCCAGTGGCTACGTAAACAAACAAAGTTGGCTCGGAAAACCCGCACGTTATTGTCGAGAAGCCAATGCATCCACAGAGATTGATAGTTTGGTGCGGACTGTGGAGTTATGGCATCATTAGACCATTTTTCTTCGAAAATGAGGCTGGGAACAACGTTTTGGTCAACGATGGGCGTTACAGAGCCATGTTAACCGACTTTTTTTTTTACTGAAATTGAAGACATTGATTTGGAAGACCTCTGGTTCATGCAGGATGGCGTTCCATGCCACACCGCCATGCCACAATCGACCTTTTGCGCCCCAAATTCCCAAATCGTGTTATCAGCCGTCTTGGGGCTGTCAATTCGCCGCCTCAGAGCTGCGTCCCTTTGGACTTTTCGCTTCAATGCATTTTTAAAAAGAAGCTTGTATTTGGTCGACCATTTATTTCGATCTGACCGGCTAGGATGACTGGTGGAGCTAACTGTTGAGCTGCATGAGTAGACTGCAGCGATTGGCTAGATTGGTTTGGTGGACTTGGATGACCCAACTGAGTTGGCTGGACTGACTTACTAGGCTGGCCTGACTGTTTATATTGTCCGGACTTACTAAGTTGGCTTCATTGACTCCGTTCGACTCGTTATCTAGACAGATCTCAGTGTCTATGTGGTACCTAGCGATTAGATAAGACCGACTGTCTAGGTTACTAGGCAATTTAGTAATTAAGTTGGGCCGACAGGCTAGGGTGGATTGGCTGGCAAGGTTGCCCTGACTGGCTAAGTTGGCCTGACTGGCTACGTTGGCCTGGCTGGCTAAGTTGGCCTAACTGGCTAAGTTGGCCGTACGAGTGGCTGGGTTGGCCTGACTGACTAAGTTGGCAAGACTGGCTAAGTTGACCTAACTGACTAAGTTGGCCTGACTGGCTAAGTTGGCCTGACTGGCTAAGTTGGCCTGGCGAGTGGCTAGGTTGGCCTTGCGTGTGGCTAAGTTGGCCTGACTGGCTAGGTTGGCAAGACTGGCTAAGTTGGCCTGATTTGTGGCTAGGTTGGCCTGACTGGGAACTAACTCACTAGAATGGCATAAATGACTAGGTTGGTCTGGTGGACTTTGTTGACCCCTCTCATTTGGTTAGACTGACAGATCAGATTGCCCTGAGCGAGTGAGATTGTTCATTGGACTCACTTCTTGCTTGCTCTTTACGGGCAATAGCTCCTGAACTACTAAGGAGGATAGTTAATCGTCACTTACAAAAATATGGCAGCTATCTGGCTAATATGCTTAAAAGAATCTAATCCTTCGTTGAGTATATCAAATTCAAAAACAGATACTCACTGTGCTCGATTTCCAGTCCATGGAGTTTAATCTTGTTAGCCTCATGCTGTGCCTTCTTCTTTAGCCGGCACGCCCTTGACGCTAGCTTGTTCTTCTCCTTTCTCGATTTCGGTCGCACGTTAAATGGCAGCTCGCTGACTGGTGTCATGTCATTAATCGTCCTACTCAACTTATCCAGTTCCTTCCCGATACTATGCAGTTTCCTCGGATTCGGTGTCAGATCGTTGCCATCACCCTTACGTGCCTTGCCGCTATGCTAAAGGCGAATAAATCGAAACGTTAGTGAATCAATTCGAATGCGAATTCACATCTTGGGGGTTATTTACTTTATATACCTTGATTCCTCGTACTGAACAGTTGGGACTGAAAACCGGATCTGTTGCTTCGTTCAGTACATGAGGATCCTCGAGCTTCGATTGAAACACTAGACGTTTGCCTTTGGGACCTTTCGCCTGCACATTGTACTGCCAGAAGAATCGTTCCTTGCCCTTGCTGCTCGATAGTTGATTGGGAGTCGACGTGCGGTTGTCATCGTCATTATCAGAACCTATTTCCAAGACGATTAGAATCTTAGAAGATAACCAGGAGTATCATCGAATACTTACCATTATCGCTTGATAAATCCTCATAGTGATCGCTATCGTAATCGGAATAGCCCTCGTCGTCTTGTGAGAAGTCATTAGCCTCCGGGCTCAATACACTTCCCGTGCTGATGGATGAATACGAATCTGCCTCGACTAGAGATCCGGTTGAGAGTAAATGCTGTCTTGGTTCGCGTCTGACCCAGATTTGATCGAAACCCAAATGCGTCAAATGTGTCGGAGCAGACGACGATAGACGTGATGATGATGTATCGCTACCCAACGACTTGCGACCGGCACTGCCAAAACCGCTACTGCCTGGACTAAGTGCGGTGCCTGAGAGTAGCATGTGCGATAGTGATGGTGCAGGAACTGATTGACCAAGCTGGCTGGTGCTATTGTTACGATCTGGCGACATGGAGAATTCCTTCTTGAGCATCTGGACATTACGTGATTTGGCAATGTTCTGCGAATAGTGCGAACGATTGCCATGCGGCGGTGGTGGTGGCGTTACTGAATTGATGATAAGCGGAGAATTTGGACTTGCCTAAAAGATAGAAGACCGATGAAAAGATGGAAACCCGGCAACTAACGGTTGTGGGGCGTACCTGACTTCCTGGCGAGAATGCAGTGTTTGAACTCATTTGCTTGTGAGGCGTGCTATGGTAGATTTCGTATGGACTAGAGGAACCATGGTGTCTAGCTGTGTTGTGGCGATGTTCATCGAAACTGTTGTGGTGCAGTTGTAAGCTGAGTGAATGCTGCTGTTGTTGCTGTTGCTGATGTTGTTCCTGAAGCCTTTGGTTATGACGAAGTTGTTGCTGTTGCTGCTGTTGTTGTTGTTGCTGCTCGAGCAGCTGTTGAGGCGGTCCGGCTGGCGAAGGTTGAGGGCTCGGCAATTGTGGTGTTGTCTGCAGCTGATGAAATCCACTGACATTCGGTGAAAGCATGAAATTACCCTGATTCGGTGACATTAAGTCTTCAATATTCAAGTCTTCCAACAAGTTCTCGTCGTATAGGTCCGGGAAATTGGCTTCCTGTATCTCGGCCTTGTCATTTGGAAATATATAGTCGTCCTCGGTTGAGAATGGTTCGTTTTTTGTTGCGATAATGGCGCTGCCAATATCGCTCCACATCGTGTTTGAATTTGGTGTAGCCTGATGGTTGTCAAAGGTGATGTTTGCGTTGCCGCCGTTGTTGCTGTTTATACTTCCGATACCGCCGTTGCTACTGTTGTTACTCAGCGGGGATAATTCGCTCGGAAACAGCATGTTTCCGTTCGTGTTCCCATGGTGCGAGCTGAGAGCCGATGCACTCAGACTCACGTCCTGAAGGAGAGTTGGCGATAGCGAGGATGCGTCCAGCGCATCCAAACAAATGTCCGTGAGGTCGGTCATTATTTTGGGTTGATGCAATTGGTGATAGTGGAGCGGATGGTGATGCAACTGATTATGATGTGTATTGTTGCTTCGCGGTATCGATATAGCGTTGGTTAGCATTAAATTCTCCCGAATACCACCATCGGTCGTGGTGTTGATGCTCACGCCGATGTTGCTGTTATTCTGTGATGTTGCCGTCAATGGTGGACTGAGCGTTAGATGAGTGTTGCCACCGCAAAGTATGCTGTTGCTGCTACTAACGCCGCCGCTGCCGATAGTAAGGCCGCTGCCTAGTGAGAATAAATCGAACTTCAGCGTGTTGCTGCTGTTCGACGAGGTATCGAAAAAATCTGCCGACATGGGGTAGATTTGATTCTCAGTCATAGTACATTGGTATGGGAGCGAAGACTTACTGTGCTTCACACTCCAGAGTCGTTCGGTCGGAAGGTGGAACGAAACGGACCAAACACCTCGAGTGAGCAACGCTCACTTTCCTGCAAATAGAAAACAAAACAAAATTGATTAGAACTAGTGGACAGCGTTAGTAATCTGTAAAAAGACGAATTTAGTGAGACTAAAAACCTATCGCTGCTATCAGCCTTGAAAGGTTAAACCCAACCGACTTCCCATGAGTTCAGGTTCATTTGTAATTGTATTGTTTGGCTTATCTAGATGACCACCGTCGCCATCAGAAGGCAGTTCAATAAATCAGTTCCTACTTCGCGTTAATGACTTACTTGATGGGTTAACAAGGTCTTTAACTGCCCTTATTATCTTGGCAGTTACATGACGTCAATAACACTAGCCAGTCCAACGGACAAGGACACTAGGAGCTGGCCTATCGCATGCATACGATTCCCAGTCATCACCTCTGATTGAATTAATATTTCTAGTGTTTACACGTACCGCACGTGCAGTTAGCAATGCATTCCGATCGGTTCGTTGAAGCCCTCTCCCCGCCGAAACCCGCCTAGCTCGCTAGAGATTTGCTTTTTGCACTTGCACAAGTGTTTAGTTTGCAAACAATGCAGCGAAGCCAGTCTGAGGTGGCACGGGTTCAGTTGTTTATTCCGAATGTATTCGATAACAACATAGACAACGTGCGCGCTTCGTGAGTTTATTTTCTTTTCCTACCGTCGTGTGTCGATCGTTGGGAGGGTGAGAGCCAGTGGTGTTTACGAGTATAAGGGGGCACAGGTGGTGTTCTTGAGTTTTCGTACTCAGACTTGTTGATTGTTATTGTTGGGCGAAGGGACTTTCCCGCGCTTTTTCTTCTTTTCCTTATTCTCGATTCTCTATCCGCTTGTGGGATAGATACATTGTAGATTTGTTAGCTTTTGTTATGGCAAAGTGGTTGATTGACTGGCGTTATTGTTTGCAATCGAGCTTAGGAAAAACAAACAGCAAACGATATATTGTTAGAAACGGGAGGTAGCGGAGTGAGAGTGTCACGTTTCTGACGTTACATAATAATCGAAGGAGGATTTATCCGGTTATGAAGCATGTACGTGTATCGTAGGCGTCGAGAATTGATTTCATGCTGGGAGTAACCAGCATGCGGTCTTCCTTCTTGAGTTTAAAAATAACCGAGATTGCATAAGCAAGGGAGCGATTGGATGGTGGCTGAGTATTTTTTTTCCTGAAGTTGGAAGGCAATTGAATTTGTCGTTTCACGTTGTACCTCGTCATCGTTCATCGGTAGGCGAGACAAATTCCCAAAACTGGCGACAAAGTTATTTTCAATGGATTTTACCTTTTCAGGCTATTATTAGACTGAAAACAGGTGGGATGGTCGTTGGGTCTTTTGTTTGGGCTTACTATTGATGTGGCTATTATTCTCGTCTTTTTAAGCCACTGGAAGCAATTTTAATTGAAAATGCAGTAATTCCAAGACGCAGAAGGAGAGTATTGAAGACCACCCGAATGTATCGTTTTTATCCGTCCACTTCATGGACAATTTTACACAAAGTTCTTCGATTGATGCCTTACAACATTCAACTAGTGCAAGAATTGAAGCCAAATTGCCATAGTTTCCGTCGAAATTTCGGAGAATGGGCCCAAAATCAACTGGTGTTAGACCCAACGAGATTCATTTTTGGCTCAAAAGACATGTCAATAAGTAAAACTGTTGCATTTGAAGATAATCCAAATGAGATTATCGAAACGCTGTTAAATCCTGCAAAATGCCCAGTTTGTAACGGTCTGCAGGTTTTTGGATCATTGGACCTTACGGCCAACTCACTTTAGAGCCATGATTAATGACTTTTTTCATGAATGTGGAACAAATACCATTCCAGCAGGATGGTGCCACGTACCATTCAGCAAAAGAAACCATCAACTTGGTGGAAGATGTGGTCAACGACTGCATCATTTCTCGTGATGGCCACCTTCATCACTTCAAAATTCATACTCTGTGTGTGCATTTCCAATATAACACATTAATGACATTGAAACAAAAAAACTACGCGACAAATTCAGTCTAATCTCTCAAATCCTATCTAGGACAACCACCCTCTGAGAGTAGTGAACGAACATCTTCGACACAAACCATCTGCACACCGTCCAGGTTGTGTGACAGACACCATAAGAGCGTACACTCTTGAGCCTCCATGAATTCGCTAACACATCCCGCTTAAACATGAAATAGATGTTATCCTAGGATAGCCTTGGTGTAATAATGAGACACCCCCACAGACTGTAGAACTAAAGGGTCCGCCATCTAACGTTTTTTTTTTTCAAGTAGTGCTTATTTCGTGAATGGTAACACTTAGTTCATGTCTGATTTGACAGATAATTAGTTTTATCCTTCCGCTGAACGAATATGGTTGTGTATACGCTTGAACAACGCTTCGCTAAGTGGGCCTGCGATCGACTTACAGAAGATGCCGATTTTGCCAAAAAAATCATTTTTTCAGATGAAGCTCATTTTGATCTTGGCAGGTATGTAAACAAGCAAAATTGTCGCATTTGGGGCACAGAAAACCCGCACGCATACATTGAAAAGCCGGTGCACCCAAAACGAGCCACTGTTTGGTGCGGATTTTGGTCCAGAGGCATAATTGGGCCATTTTTCTTCGAAAATGAGCAAGGAGTGGCCGTTACAGTCAATGGCGATCGTTATCGGGCCATGTTGAACGAATTTTTGTTCACAAAAATTGAAGAGGTTTCAACAGGAAGGCGCTACGTGCCACACAGCCGAAGCTACACTCGATGTTTTGCGCCCTGTTTTTGAAGATCGCATTATCAGCCGCAGAGCTGATGTCGTTTGGCCACCTCGGAGCTGCGATTTGACACCGTTGGACTATTATTTGTGGGGTGCCGTCAAAGATAAGTGTTACGCCGACAAGCCAGAGACAATTGACGCTTTAAAGGACAATATTCGTGAAGCCATTGGTGAAATACAGCTGCACACAATCGATAATGTGCTTAAAAATTGGACCGATCGTGTAGGCTACTGCATGGCCAGCCGAGGCAGCCATTTGAATGAAATTATTTTCCATTATCAGTCTCAGTCTAACCACTGACCCAGCAACATCCAACCAGTATATTGTTCCCCTACGGTTATCGACATCTCTCTCGCGCTAACGCACCACCATCTCATCCGTTCGCCTTTTAACCCGTAACCAACAGTTAAAACTATAAAAACTAGTAACAACACAGTGACCCCTTATGGCCCCTGGGCCCCCCCCAGTGCTGGGCAATCGGTTTAGTGACCTCGACCTAGAGGCACTAACCGATCCCATAAAAAAAAAAAAGAAAAAAACCAAACTATTCTCCCACAGCCCTCAATCACTTCACACCAACTCCTACTACAGACAATCCGAAATATATCATCATCTCGCCTGCAGACCCAGAAAAACCACTGTCATCCTTCAGCGTCTTCCAACTAAAAAAAGGAATCGACAGCATCAGCACAGCTTACGAGAGCATATCACAACTACGCGACGGAACCCTCTTGATCTTAACAAAATCCCAGAGAGTAGCTGATATCTTCCTGACAAAAAAAACACTCTCAAACATTTGCCCCATCAATGTCTCCCTACACCCCCATCTGAACTCATCGAAAGGCATTGTATACGCCCCCTGCCTCATCAACGTACCCGAGTCGGAAATAATTAAAGAAATGAAGCACCAAGGCGTCATCGATGTCTTCAAGTTCAAAAAGTCAGTCAACGACCAACAACGCGCAACCGGACTAACGCTACTCACATTCGACCTCTTCCGTCCACCAACAACCATCAACATCGGTTGGTACAACGTCAAAGTCGAAGAATACTTCCCGAATCCGATGCGGTGCAAAAACTGCCAACTCCTGGGCCACACAACAAAAAGATGTACCAAAAACCCCTCCTGTGAAAAATGCAACCTTCCCCCCCACTCCCCACATCCATGCACCCGAGTCTCATGCGCCAACTGCACAGAGGACCACCCATCCTCCTCCAAATCATGCCCTAAATACCAACAAGCAAAAGAAATACTAAAAATTAAAACAATAAACAAATGCAGTCTGTTCGAAGCCAAGCAAAAATACATAGCACAAAATCCGTCCTCCAACCTCCCCTCATCCTATTCTGCAGTTACCAGAAATGCAACCCAAACAGAATCACGTGTTCAAACCTCCTCACCCACCAACACCTACAGCGATTCCGCCAACACTATCAAGCAAACAATATCAACACACACCAACTCATCAAGCTCAACAGTCACACAAACAACATCATCTCCCAACCAAAAACAAACAATATCCACCTCACCCCACAAGAAAACCACCGCAACACCAACTACTCCACTCAATCTGAGAACAGAAAACCACTCAAAATCAGACTCTCATAAGCTCCCACTCCAAATCACCAACGCCACAAGATCTCCAATTACTGACCTCACTCTTAAACTCATACGTGAAAACAAATACTACACTCAACCACCACAAACACAGTCCCCTCTTCTCAATAATCTAAACACCAACGACCAGCAAAACAACAACAACAACAACCACATCACATCCATACAGATCAACAATGATGAATCATCTTAACCTGCCACCCAACAACACACCTACCGACCCCGCCATCCACAGACCATCCATGCTGAGCCCATCCTCAGGGCCACAAAACACTACCGCAGGATGGCGGGGTCGCACCAAATCTACCAACTCAACAGTCACCGCCAACAACTACCAACCCGCAACTTCTGAACTAAAAATAATCCAATGGAACATAAAAGGATACCTAAATAACTACAACGAACTACTAATGCTAATCAAAGCTACCTCACCCAAAGTAATAGCCCTTCAAGAAACCCACCTAACATCCACTAACACAACCCCCACTCCCGTCAATTACCAACTTATCTCCCATAACTCCTCCCAGAACCCTTATGGCGGAATTGCCTTCCTCATCCACTCCTCCATAGAACATACACGACTAACCCTCAACAATGACTTCGAAGCATTAGGCATCTCAGTCGTGTCCAAACGAACTCTCTCCATAATAAACGTCTACATCCCACCCTCACACAACCTAACCTGCTCCCACCTAGAAAACGTCCTCCTCCTCCGACGCCAACCCTCCATAATATTAGGCGACTTCAATGGCTGGAACCCCAGCTGGGGCTCACCCAAAAGTAACCCCCGCGGCAAGACAATCTCTCATTTCATCACAAAATCAGACTATCAACTGCTCAATGACGGCTCTCCCACACATTTTAGCACCCACTCCACCCTCACCCACATCGATCTCTCCTTCTGCTCTCCTAATCTAACTCCGTTCACTAATTGGGAAATCTGCGATGATCTACACGGAAGCGACCATTTCCCTATCATAATTTCTATGTTCCCCTCACCACCTCCTCCTACCAAAAGACGCCCAAAATTCAGAACTGACAAAGCGAACTGGAAGTTATACCAAAACCTAGTAGACATATACACTCAGAAATACCCCATTAGCGACAACCCTAACAAAGAAGCAGCCCATATCAACAAAATCATCCTCCAAAGTGCAAACCAATCCATCCCCCAAGCCCATCCATCATCAGGCAAGCACAGAGTACCGTGGTGGAATAAAGAACTAGAACAACTAAAAAAAACACAAAAACAGAACGTGGCAAATCCTAAAACGTAACATTTGTCCTACCAATATAATCAACTACAAAAAAGCCAATGCCCAATACAAAAGAAAAATTAAAGCCGCAAAATCCGAATCCATCCACAAACTCACCTCAGAAATCCGCCCCAACACTCCCAACACCAAAATCTGGTCCTCCATAAAAAGGTTCTGTGGCACAATACCGCAACCTCCCATACACACAATTACCCCCGAAGACCAACAAAACCTTAACATTACAGGCCCCACCAACCTCGCCAACCATTTTGCCAACTTCTGGTCCAAGGAATCCCATGACTCTAACTTCCCTCCTAACTTCCCCCAACTTAAAAGTGCAACGACCCCATCAGTCTCCTACACCTCACTAAAAAGTGCCAAAACCATAGAAAGTAACATCACTCCAATAGAACTAGACCAAGCATTAAGCAAACTTAAAGGCAAGACTCCAGCTACAGACAGAATATCGTACCCCATGATCTCAAACCTATCCCAACCCCTCAAAACAAGACTCCTCAACCTATACAACACCATCCTTCACTCAAATATCCCACAGCAATATAAAAATAGCACTATCATCCCCGTCCTCAAACCTAACTCTAAAAAGACCCTTACTAACTCTTACAGACCCATCTCCCTTATCCCCTGCTGCGCCAAAGTACTCGATAAAATAATAGCCAACAGACTCTGGTGGTTCATCAACCACAACAAACTCCTTAGCAGTCACCAAATGGGATTCAAAAAAGGCAAATCCATAAACGAAACGCTACTGTTCTTAGACCACCATATCACAAATTCCCTAAAAAAAAAAAGGCATATCTCCCTTGTGTCCCTAGACTTCGCCAAGGCATTCGATAAAATAGGTATCCATACTATCATCAACCAACTTAAAACCTGGAAACTTGGCCCCAATATCATCAGATACATCTACCAATTCATGAGCAATAGGAAAATGACTGTCCGCGTAGACGGTTCCCTCTCCGCCCCACATCCCCTCTTCAACGGCATTCCTCAAGGTTCTCCTCTCTCTGTACCCATATTCCTCATAGCTTACAACAGTCTCTGCCAAACCCTCTCCCGCCACAAACACATAAGCTTCTGCGCATACGCTGACGACTTCACAATAATTAAAACCCTCAACAAAAAAAACTTCCCATCCAATATTAACCTGAACCCCATCTTCCAAGATATTCTCTCCTGGGGCGAATACTCGGGAGCTCAGCTGTCCCCCGAAAAGTGCAAACACCTACACATCTGTAGAAAACACAAATGCTCCTGTGATATCCTAACCAGCAACATTACCCTGCAAAAAGTAAACAAACTTAAAATCCTAGGTATCGTCTTCCAGAAAAATTACAGGTGGAACGCCCACATTGATTACCTACGCCCAGCCTTAGAAAAAAAACTAAATATCATCAAAACCCTTTCCAGCAGTAGGTACAACTGTAACCCTCTTTCCCTAACTTCCATTACCCAATCAATCATCACCAGCAAAATCCGGTACGGTCTCTTCTTATACGGCTACTCCGCCAAGTCCCACTTAAACAGAATCAAAACCATCTACAACACCGCTATAAGAAAAGCACTCAACGCCTATCGCACCACTCCCATCACCCATTTACTACTCGAAGCCAACATGCCAACAATTGAAGACATTCGCCTCCACTCCACGCTAAAATTATTTCAATCCATCTTTCGGTGCAAAGACTCTCCCCTCTATAATATAACAAACCCGACCAAGCAAAAAAAACACACAAATACACTGTCCTGCATACACCGTGCACGAACCCTCTGTAACGAACACCACATCCCCTACAAACCCCTCCATACCCCCACCCGTTCCCACCCCCCCTGGCTCTTCCCTGCCTCCTCTGTTATCCAAACCTTACGCTCCTACAAGAAATCCCACACTGCCCCAGAAATCTTTCGAACCCTCTTCTCCGAAATCAAAAACAAATTCAACGACCACCACTTCATTTACACTGATGGTTCCAAAACAGAAGACAACGTCAGTTTCAGCGTCACCACAGAAAACGAAACAATTTTCTCCTTTCTCCTCCCTTCCTACACATCATCCTACTCTGCTGAAATCATAGCCATCCTAACTGCCCTACAATACACTAACACCTCCAACACCAAATTCGCCATCTGCACCGACTCCCTATCATCAATCGACGCCATCACCAACACCAACAACCAAAGCTATTACCCCTCCCTAATCCGCAACCTCCTCCACCAACAGTTCCCGAGAACAACACTAATATGGATTCCAAGCCATATCCGAATCCCTGGCAACGAATTCGCCGACAAGACCGCCAAACGAACCCTTCGTACCCCCTCTCTCCACTCCCCAAACTTCAACACACAAGATATAAACAAATATATTAGAACTCTTCACTGCCCCGAACAACAATCCCTATTCAACAAATCATCCCACTGGTACCGGACCATAAACAAAGACAGACTCTCTATCAAAAATTACGCCGACGACCCTCGACACCCAATCACACCCAGAAACGACCTCACTAAAATAATCCGACTACGCCTTGGACACACCAAAGTTACCCACGAACACTACCTCGACAAGAACAAACCCTCCACCTGCACCTACTGCAACCAAACCCAACTCAACATCCACCACATCCTCAATCAGTGTTCCGCCCTCCACTCATCCAGACTCCCCCCCCATAACATCCTAATCAACCTCCTTTCTAACCCTAACACAAAAAACATAAAAACTGTAATTAATTTTCTCAAAGCCACAAATCTATATAAATTCATATAATCTTTGTAATCAAGATAGCCGAAGGCCCTCGCTGCTCTGGCTTACCCCAGCTAGCTTGTAATTTTATTCATTACATTGTTAGCCTTATCAAATAAATAAATAAATATTTTCCATTATTAACCGGAAGGATTGTACTTTCAAATAAAAAAAGAAATTTGAGAAAATATTCAGTAGTTTTTTTTATAGCATTTTCAAAAAAAAAAAAAGTTATTTGGCGGACCCTATATAAGTCAAGTCGAAAGAAACACACAGAAAGAAGGATTTTGCTATCCCAGGAAAATCTTATTGAAAGTCACTTAAGGTGACGACACTGTTGTGGCCTTCAAAACCTGCTTAGTTGAGACCAGCTTCCGGCAGGCGTGTTGTAAAAAGAATTGCCGGCTGAACCAGGACCACCATTGCTACTAAAATTACTCAATGGGTCATCAAAAGTGCGGAAGTACTGCATCATGAGATGCTCTTCGCTTTGAGTCAGTAAGAGTTCTATGACCATCTGCTCTGTTGGTTAAACTCCATCCACTCCATTGTTACATTTGGACTTCTGATTATCGGTCACAGGCACGCACGCACTCCTCGATCTCAGCGTGAAAAGGAAATACTGACCCTGAGACGCTCGGACTCACGGAGCGCGATATCATGTTCGTAGAAGAACCTCCGCTCCACGGAATTGTGGATTATGTGGCACATTAGCGGAACCGCTAGTCTATCATGGATCAGCCGTTTAGGCAAACCCTCTCGTGGTACAAGTAGTTGGGGTAGTAAGCCCCGGAGATCAGGTCATTTACCGAAGTTATTGCTCTTGCAACTTGGCTCGAAATTGTCCACCCGTTAATTCCTAGACTTACTGTATATGACCTCGTTCGGGTAGAATTTTGTGACCTCAGATTCGGTGTTCTATGTAATCCAAGACAAGTCGTGAGACTTTGTCTCTCAAAAGCCCAAATCCTTTCCATTAAGCCGGCTCTTACATTGAACTCCACAGGACATTCATAGGCTCTTATGGGCCTGATTAATGCCATGTAGCAAATTACCTTCACTCTGGAATCAAGTTGGGTGCGACGAAAAAGCCATCTTCTCAGGGCAAAAGCGCCCCAGGCCCAGGATACCGGTCTAGCGAGATCCCAAGAATCTGTTACGCGAGTGGATGCCTGTTCGATCCAAAAATTGTGAACCTGCGCCACCTTTTTCTAGTGTACTGCGATTAAATCATCCGCATACGCTAGTAAATGGTGAAGAGAAGCTATCATATCACACAGGTAATTGCTAAAAGGGATCATCGAGTTCACCGTACCCTGTTGCAGTCTATTGTTAAAATCAAATGTTTGAGTAGAAATCACGTTGGTAATTTTCACAACGAACTTTCAACCTGTCAACATGTGAAAAATCAAAACTGAGTTTGCAGTAAAGTCCTTCTAACCATATGATGTCGAAAGCTTTTCCCAAGTCAATCAGGCAAGCACATTGGTTCTTGCATTTGTTCCATTCGATATCCGACTGCAACCGAATTGGTTATCCGGGATTTGTTCGATATCGAGGAAGCCTTCAACAACGTAAATATAGAGGTCATAATAACAGCTCTAGGGAACATAAAAGTAGAAAAATCCATTGTAATCTGGATTGGAAATATGTCAAATAACCGAATTATCAATCCAGACATTGGACACAGCTCTATAAGGAAAGTGACAACTAAAGGCACACTACAGGGTGGAGTTCTCTCTCCCCTACTATGTTACAGTTAACAAAATCCTTAAAATTTTCATGGAGAAAGGCACAAAGACTAAAGCATGTGCAGATGACCTAGTTATCTTGATAAAAGGTACATTTCTACTCTCAGCGAACTATGGGAAGACATATCGCTCTGAGAAAAGCCCCGAAAAACCGAGTTGGTTTTATTTACCAGACAAAGGAAAATCCTGATATTTGGTCCCCCAAAGTTAGAGGGTACTCCACTCAAACTCAAAGCAGAAGCCAAGTATCTAGACATCATTCATGATTCCTGGAAAGGGAACTTGGAGAATAGGATGAAAAAAGGATTGAATGCTTTTTATGCCTGCAAGACCTTTGGCAAAGATGGGGCTTGCAACCGTATTGGATGGACATAGCAATCATCAGACCCATTATATCTTATGGGGCCCTAGTCTGGTGCACTGCTAGCAGCACAAAAATTATGAGCATGTTCAACAAAGTACAGAAGTCAGCCGCTGTTTGTACAACGGGAGCAAGCAGGGTTGGACATGATACCTCATTTCCTTCCCCTGGATTTATTCATTAAATGCTGCGCTACAAAAAGCGCTCTCAGACTAAGGGAGTCCTCTTTGTGGAATCCAAGCCAGAATAATACTCGTAGATGACCTGGGAAGGAAACAGTAGCCTCGTGGCTATGACCGACTATATTTCTCCCCACAATGATTTCTCTCTCAAAATACCAATCCTTTTCCCCGACAGAGACGAGTGGCTATCGAACGCTGTGATCAACGACCACGAGATTACGTTCTTCACCGACGGATCGAAAATGGACACAGGCACTGGGGCCGGGTTCTACTCTGACATCCTACACAAACAAGAATCATTTAGACACCCTGATTTGTGCAGCGTCTTCCAAGTAGAAATCCTAGCAATAGAGAAAGCAGCCAAACACTTTCAAGTAATCCATATCCCACCATCGAATATCGCCATTTTTGTAGACAGCCAGGCTGCACTGAAGTCAATAGGATCCTGTACAATGAGATTAAAGACTGTTATGAAATGTCGCGACTCACTGAAGTCCATCAGACACCACAAAGTCAAATTATGCTGGGTCCTGGGCCACAGCTCAATCGCAGGGAACGAAAGAGCAGACGAATTGGCCAGGCAAGGGTCTGAAATGGACATCAGCGAGCGGACACGTCAATGCAACCACCGATCAGTGCATTATACCGGATCATAAATGAAACAATTGTAAAAGAAGCCAACTCGGCTTGACTTACAAGAAACGACAGCCACACGACAAGATCATCATGGCCAAAGCTTAATATCGGAAAAACAAAGAAGCGCTGGACCAAGTCTCGATCCGTATGCTCGCCGGAGTGATCACAGGACACTGTCCCATCGGAGCAATGCTCCGGAAATGGAACTCGGGACCCAGCGATCTCTGCCGGAGCTGCGGCGATGAGGAAGAAACCGAGACGATCCAACATCTGCTTTGCCAATACCCAGCTCTCCAGAATCGACGCCTAGCTTCGCTGGGCCAAAAATTCTTCACAGAGATTGCGGACGTAGCAAATGCAGATATATTGGATCTTCTAAAATTCATAAAGAGCACGGGGTGGTTTCAGTCACCACGTGATAGGACAGATTAAATGTATGTATGTGTACTCCACAAATGAAGGGAATCACAATTTGGCCTTTGGCCTCCGAGTGGACGTGATGTTCAACCATCATACTGCCCTTCCTTAACCTAATCTAACTTAACCTAGTGCATTGTTGAACAAAATGGGGTACATCTCAACATCTCAGTGGTGGAAAGTGCCTGAGCACAACATTGGATATTCCGTCGATTTCTAAAGTCTTTTTTCTCGTGATCATCTGGAGATCCTCCGTCGAAAAGTACAGGGTGTTAGTCGCCTCACTAGTGACGGTATTATTTGTCATGAAATCTTCATTGATCCTGGTAAAACCAAAGTTCTCCGATCGCCAAAGATCGAAATCATCATATCAGTGACGAAGTAGGGCTATGACTCCCAGATCGTGGTTTGAGCGAATGGTATCATTAACCTTGTACAGCTCCTAGAAGACATCTCCCACTGTCGCCACCTTTTCCCGGCGATCTTCGATCCTCGATCACGAAGAAATCATCATCCAAGACGTCGCTCTCGGGATCAATGCTGACTGTCCGTGAGAGACATTCATTGTATGAATATTGCCGGAACATATACGCACTGTTGGGGTACACAGCACGAATTTTGTTGTTCCAATGCAAACTTACAGATATTCTGTAATTTTCTTTGATTAACTGTTGGAGATTTTTAATCAGAGACTTAAGTGTTCTGACCCCCGAGTTTTGTTTGTCGGTAAACTGCTTGTACAAGAGTTTGGTTCTTGTCAAGAGTCTACTTTTCTGTCTGTGCAGTGTGTCGATTGTCGCGTCGCGTGGTATCGTACTGTCCATCATCTGTTTAAGGTACCTGCCAAACTCATAGTTTGTCAAGTTCCTATTGGACGGTGGGAAGGAGGCACTCGAAATGAGCCTTCTCGTCAGGAAATTGGCAATCGCCGTTTGGACATAGCCATCTCCGCATATTCATCTGGTACTGTAATCACGAATCATACGAAGATCCGTAGACAGTTAGTAGACCATTCGCTCAAGCCAGCTAGTCTTAATTAAGAGTCAGTCAGCATGAGATTCAGATAGTAGCCGCTCTTAGGATATAATGGACTATCCGTTGCGAGTAATTTGACTCTGAACTCTTTGCTCTGCCGGACCCACCAACAGCTTAGTAGACTCCCTCTAGCGTTGGGAATGTTATTTTCCCCAACTATGTTTGGCATTCGCCTCTTCGAATAACTTTATAAGAACTGTGTCAGATGTTGTGCTTCTGATTTAGCTTTGTTTTGCTTTCGTCCTGCAACAGGTTGAAAAATACGGCTCTTCGCTCAACCCCAATCAGTGAATTCACATTCACCGACAGGATTTTTAAATGACTCTCTACCGGCGGCGTACCCATTACGATTGTAGGTGCGCTAGGTCCGGCAGAGCGAGTAGATTCTGTTCAGTCGAGTCCCCTGATTAAGGACCTGCTCTTAGAGCCGGTCGATCTATCCTTCGATGGCGAGGAGGATCGAACGCAGGTAAACATCGGTGCCTTGGTATAAGGCACTGAGACTTCGATAACAACGCCAGAGACCAGCCTGACCATTGACGTGGTGTTGTGTACCAGTTAGACGATGTCCTCCTTACCAAACCTCACATTAAAGTCTCCTACAACGATTGTGGTGACGTATCATAGCTGGGACAGTGGTGTCATGTCAGTTTTACCCGTCTTAAAGTCACGAACATTCAGAAAACTATGATTGATTTAGGGAAAAGCTTTGAAAAACGAAGCAGCTGCAACAGTGATTCAAAAGGCCTTGTCAAGGTGTTTTATAGAAGACCAATAAAAACTGCAAAGCCTATCCTGTCCTATCATCTGACATTACGGCAGAAAAAAACTTTTAATATCTAAAGCAAAAAAAAAATGTAATTCTCCGACTTAATTGTTCTATAAAAAGAATTAAACGTTTTGTAATGAAAGCTATCTAAACTCGAAATCTACTTATAGAGAGACTTTCCACTCTGCTCTGTTCCCCGGCCGTGTACAGAGCCCTGATCACCGATTAGATTGTCTGTCTGGAATGACTAAAGCAAATATTACACAAGGGTGTCTCTTGATACCCACAATTGCAATTTTTTTGGCTCATTCAAAGAAAAAAAATTAAAATTAGAATTCAAAAAATTTGACAAAAAACAAGCGATTCAAAAAGCGATTAGATTAGAATTCGCCAAGGTTAAAGACACCGAAATCAAAACAAATCTCTAAACAATGACCTTGGCCATGGCTTATCCAAAACACCGATTCTTGTTTGTCATTCTTTCTTCGTTTGGGTGTGATTTATGTACTTACCCCTCATCGGTGAGGTGGTATACATAAGTACATTAAGCGGTGTCTGTTCGTGTACTAGAAATTCAGTATTACTCAGCCGATCTGGTATAATTAACCCACACAAGAGTGGAACGACTACACTCGACCAGACATCGTCAAATGAATTGTGAATCAAATGCAAATCATGTCCAGAATTTCAATATTTACGCCTCCTTCAAGGTTAGACGATAGATAGTGCGAAACCTTTCTCGCTTGTTTATTATCATTTCCTGAGTCTAAAAATTAAAAATCTTGTTTTTCGTCTTATTCGCATGTTTTTTTTACATTCAGATGATAATGTCATCAGATTTAAAAAGAAATTCGGTCAAACGCAAGTGACGAACACGCCTTCTTTTTGTTTTTGTTTTTTCTCCGCACGGACTGTACACATCCGTCACTGGTGTTGTCAATTAAATAACAACAAATATTAATGGGAAAATAAACAAAACCGAAATAACCTTATAGAACGATAATTACCACCCATTGACGTCATTGTAGTCCTCGCCAGCGTTTCCGTACAGAACATATGTATAGACGAGCGAGAAGCTATCAAGCTGCTTTATGTCGTTCGGCAACAGCTGTGTGGAGCAAAACAAAATGTACGGCACGAGCTGTGAGTCACTGTATTGTTTTGGTTCTTTCCAGTTTCACATCTGACAACTCTCGCACGCCCGTTGTCGCTGGCAACTGACAGTTGATCTGTCATTATGCCGTCGAGTCGTTTGTTTAGATTTTTTTTTCTTTGGAGTATATTCGCGCACTCTGGCGGTCATACGACGAGAACGTGTCAACGTGGGAAAACAAAGAAAAATTTTATAATTTTTCGACATGACATGTGTGGATGCATGCACACGCAAACACACACACACGCACGCAACTAGCATGCATGAGAAAAAGCTAAAAACAAGTGAAAAGAGACGGGAAGAGGTGCTTATTCACAAAGAACAGATCAAAGTCGAAACGAAAAGAAGCTTTCGCCCGGTGGCATGGTTGTTTGAAACCTAATGGAGCCTGGATGGCCGGTGCGAGGGCGGCAGGACCAGTGACCGGACGATACGGCGTTAGGGACGAAGGCGGCATGACGGTTTCACTGTGCTGGTTAGATCAAGGTCAATCGTGTTTATTTTTCAAATTTTGTTTTGACGACAGCCTTTAGCCGTCGTTACGTTTTGTGCTAACCTTTGTTTCTCTATCGTTTTTTTCTCTCTCTCATTCTTGCTAGTTGACTATACATGTACGTAGATATGTTTCTGGTTTGTGCGCAAGTTTTTAATTTTATTTCTCGGCTTTTCGTATTTCACCAGAATTCATTGACAGGATTGTGTGGTGAGCGGCGTGGACGGCGCGTGAATGTGTGCAAAAATTGGAATACAGATACCTCCTCGGCGTAATCGGGTTCCGTCGATTGATTATATTTTTTTTTTTCGTATTTCATAAACGTTTATTATTGTTTGGGAAAGAAGGGCTGTCGTCATTATAGGCGAGCAAGCGCCTCCATATGGTTTGGATTGGAATGGATTAGGATGACAGATGGGAGAGGTCACTGGTTCTTGTTCTTTGTTCTTTTCTACATTGATTAGCTTACCCAACTTGCAAAACAAAAACAAACCATGAGTGGAATGTTAATTGAGATGACAAATAACTCGGTTCTGAAAAAATGAAATTAAAATTCTCAGATGATTTTGGAAGATTCGTGCGAGGCACGAAGGCTTTAAGTGATTTTTAATGAAGCTGAATCGAAAAATTCCAGATCTAGAAACGTGATGACGATACCAGGTCTGATTATCGCTAGAATACATAAATATCAGTCAACAAGAAAACCGTTGAAGTTGACTTTATGAATTTGAGCTGTTTCGTATCAGGTGCTGACAGTGGTCGAAAAAAGTGTGCAACCTCGGAATATACAGGGTGTCCCACGAGCAGTGTGCCAAAAAGCTAGAGCGTGTAGGTCTAGTCAAGACAAGAAAAAAATCGTATCGGAGGGGGGGGTCTATTTCCCCCCGTTTAGCCGGGAGGGGCAATTTTCTAAAAAATTGACTTAATTTGGAAAAAAAAATATTAAAAATCAACAGTTACATCCACAATGCCGTGATATACCTTTTTGTAAAGCCAGAAACCTCTTCTTTCATATTGATTTTAAATGAAGCTGTTTTAAGGAGTAGTTTTTGAGAAATAAATTTTCAAACTCAAAATTTTGAAAAAAAATTGAAAAAAAAAATTTTGAACTACTTTTTTTCAAAATTGTATGTAATTAAGTAGTAATTTTTTTTCAAAAATTCAGTGCTCTTATTAGTTTTTAATTAAAAACAGAAAACCGGATGCAAAAATGTCTTGCAGTTTTTGAGAAATTAAAAAAAAACCCGAACCATTTTTTTCTAAGAAAAACCTTTTTTTTGGTTTTAACGCGGCTGGACTTGTTGGCAAATTAATGTATGAAACATTGACCTCTTTTTTTATTATTTTTAAAAAAATTCGGAGTTTTATGAGGACACAATAAAGTGACACAGTATTGGAATAACCCTGGATTAATTCTTTTTTTTCATTGATAACGCCTGAAAACTGACCTGCGAATTTCGTCTGGGTACGCCCGCCACCGATGGGTTCTACCCGAATTTTGGATTTGGTCCGACGCAATCCCTCCCTTAGTACAAGGAGGATGGCTATTATGCTTGGAGTGCCCAAATCTAGAGTATGGAGAGTGCTTCATACCGAAAACTTACACCCGTACCATTTTAGGCCAGTTCAGGGACTCACCTCAAACGACAAGTTTTTGAGAGCAGAATTTTGTCGATCATTACTGCTTTGAGATGAAACTGAACGAAACTATTTTGCAAGGATATTCTGGACGGATGAAGCACAGTTTACCAGAGATGGGGTTACTAACTTCCACAATTTGCATCATTGGAATAGCACCAATCCACACAACAAGAAACAAAATAAATCACAACACCGCTTTAGCCGTAATGTTTGGGTTGGTATTGTTGGACAAACTGTAATCGGGCCCCGGTTTTTGAATGCCGTTATTAATGGAGAATCATACCTGCAGTTCCTACGAGACCTTTTGCCCGATTTGATGGACAACGTCCCTTTGGTCATAGCAGATAATTTAATTTACCAGTAAGATGGAGCACCAGCACACTACAGCTTACGGGTTAGAAACTGGCTGGATGATCATTTTAGTGACCGTTGGATCGGAAGAAGGGGCCCCACGGAATGGCCACCTAGATCAGCAGACTTAACTCCTCTAGATTTTTATGTGTGGGGATTCATGAAAAAATATGTTTTGCGAAGTGGAAATAGTATCTTTGGAACAACGGATTGAAGTCGCTGGAGTCAAATTGGAGGAAAATTTGTCAAGCATAGACTTATGTGCAGCCATTAGAAGGAGATGTAATCTTTGCCTTCTAAAAAATGGGGATCATATTGAAAATTTATTATAATAAAACTCCGAATTTTTTAAAAATAATAAAAAAAGAGGTCAATGTTTCATACATTAATTTGCCAACAAGTACAGCCGCGTTAAAACCAAAAAAAAGGTTTTTCTTAGAAAAAAATGGTTCGGGTTTTTTTTTAATTTCTCAAAAACTACAAGACATTTTTGCATCCGGTTTTCTGTTTTTAACTAAAAACTAATAAGAGCATTGAATTTTTGAAAAAAAATTACTACTTAATTACATACAATTTTGAAAAAAAGTAGTTGAACATTTTTTTTTTTCAATTTTTTTTCAAAATTTTGAGTTTGAAAATTAATTTCTCAAATACTTCTCCTTAAAACAGCTTCATTTAAAATCAGGATGAAAGAAGAGGTTTCTGGCTTTACAAAAAGGTATATCACGGCATTGTGGATGTAACTGTTGATTGTTAATATTTTTTTTCCAAATTAAGTCAATTTTTTAGAAAATTGCCCCTCCCGGCTAAACGGGGGGAAATAGACCCCCCCTCCGATACGATTTTTTTCTTGTCTTGACTAGACCTACACGCTCTAGCTTTTTGGCACACTGCTCGTGGGACACGCTGTATAATACGGGAATCCACTTAAGTGAAGTAATTTCTAGTTGAAGTCCTCTAGACAAGACCACCTTAATTGAGATCAAGCCGTTATAGAAGTTGGAAATTGTTTTAATTTACAAGAGGTTGGTTCAAAAAATAAAGTGACTTTCTCGAAAATATTTTATTTCGTTCAAAATTTTATGTTTTCCTTTATAATTCGTGCATATTCAAAGGTGTACGCTCTTATGGTGTTTGTCACAATAACCTGGACGGGGTGCAGATGGTTTGTGTCGAAGATGTTCGTTCACTACTCTCCGGGGGTGGTTGTCCTAGATACAATTTGAGAGATTCGACTGAATTTGCCTTGGTTGTAGTTCACAGTAACTCTTTTGTTTCCATGTCATTAAGGTGTTATATTGGAAACGCACACACAGAGTATGAATTTTGAAGTAATCTTATGCTGCGAGTGTTATGCCTTCGTTAGCACTTTTTGATCATCTCTCGTTCACAACTGATGTTGTTGCACAGTTTTTCCGTATAGGAATTGTTATTGAATATGGACGGCCTTGAACTACAGACCTTCGGCTCAACAGTCGGTGATGATTGCCTTATTGATCGTTCGACCCTCCGGCAAAAACTTGAATCGAAGAAAACAGTGAGCAAAACGTTCCTATTTGACCGAACTTGCCGTTTCTGGGCGTTTCCATTGGGATGGCTGAGTTTTGGTTTCGACGTTCATAACCATATACCCCTGTTTCTTCACTAGTGATGACCCTTTTCAACAGATCTGGATCGTCATTCATGTCATTCAACATGAGTGATACTCATGCGACGGTTCTTTTGGTCAAAATTTAGCAATTTTCGAACACACTTAGCTGACACGCTAAGTGTCAGGGCGTAAGCCAACCGATATGCCAATATCCTCAGCAACTTCTCTGCTAGTGTTTCGACGATTTTCCACAACATTTTTCATCCGTGCTTCAATGTTTTCATACGTCGTTGACGTGCTTGGGCATCCTGGGCAGACATCGTCATTAATATCTTCTCGGCCTTCTGTGAAGTCCTTGTACCACTTAAAAACAATTCTCTCAGAGTAGACTTGTTATTTAATACAGATTCCTTGATCCATTTCTTTCAACAGCAAAAAATCACAAATCACACCGAAACAGTCTAACCTTAATATCTGTAAAAAACAAACTAAATATCCAAAAAGGCTGGCAATGTCAAAATATGTTAGGTGACGTGTGTATCGACATTTCGCAAATCGAATGCAATTAGTTCACAAAATTCAAAAAGTTACCTTATTTTTTGAACAAACCTCGTAGAGGTAGCAGTGGTTTCTCTTTCGCAAAATAAATCAAAAATATTTTATTTTTTCCATACAATTTAGAAATTTGAAATTTATTTTCCTCTATAGTCTAAAATGTGAAGAAATTCGACAATTGGAAAGGAAGGGAAGTGGTAGACAGAGCGGTTATATCATAACTAAGTATGATGGTTTTTGTTTATTTGTAATGTTCTTCATTGGGCACAACGTCTACCCACCTTTCAGGCAACTTTTTAGTGCCGTTTCTAATAAAAATCATAGTCGAAAAAAAAAAAAAAAACACTCGACGAACATTTTGGACATCATCCCGAGATCTAAATTTTCTTCCATCAAGGAATTTTTCCAGACCTGGGAAAAAAATAGGAATCTAAAGGTGCTAAAGTTGAAGAATAAATCGGATGTACAATTTTTTTCCAATTGAACTAGGTCCCACCTTTAAAGGCTTTCCATCTTCGAGAAACAGCGAAAATCGCTGATATAAAAAACCGTCGAAAATGTTCTAAAATTTTTACAAAAACTGGACAAGCTTAGAAAAACTACGGTGCACGAAAAATCGTTCGCCTTTCCAAATATGACCCAGGAATATCAAAACGGATAAAATGATATGTGTCATCATGAAATATTCGTCGAAAATTTTTGGATTATAACCTACTTGGGGGAGTGCTTAATTCAGGTCTTTGTTAATTGGAATTCGCCAAGTCCTATCTAAGTTGGAATGGGCCCTAAAGGTACTGAAAAATTGAGAAATCTGTGGTCCGATGAAACAATTGAATTGAATTGAAGAACTCGAGGTGTTACCTGAAGACACTAGTCCTGCGACCATAAAGATCTATTGAACCCCCTTCTTTGATCTAAGATTTGATTCCTGCCTTAAAAAAATTCTTGGAAGTCTTTCCCTCTTATGGTTGTGTTTCTTGTCACTTTGAATCTTTCTCGGGCAAGGTTTGGGCAGGTGGTCAGTGTGTTCCATGGTTTCCTTGACCTGCTGATTAATTTGTTTGGAAGTAATGGCAGACAAAAATGATTGTGAAAGTTTCAACTTCAAAATGCAGTTAAAACAGTAAAGCACGACGGTGAAAATCTGAAAGTATTGACAATCGTTTTCTTGGTACAACGTTGATGCAATTTATTTTATTAATGGTAATATGGTTCATCATCCGTATGTCTTACAAAAAAAAAAAAAATTACCCAATCAAAGGCAGCCAAAAAGTGTGTAGTGGGTCACAATATTAATTTCTTGGAATGATCACCTCAATCACCTGGTTCGATACAATATATCCTAAAAAGGCACATGAGACTGAGTTATGAGAAGTTATACAACAAAGGTGTTCCCGAATTTCCAAACGCCAAATAGATGTCTGAAACTAGTTAAAAATAAAGGCCAGTCACCTAATATGAAGTTTTTTAATTCAAGTGTCGCTAAAATAATTTATGCACTAAAAATCAATCTAGCTCTACGATATTCTCCATGACGGTATGTATAAGGATTGGATACCATATATCATAGATGTTAAGGCTTAGATGAATTTGGATAGTCCTCATTTACTATACCTTATTTCATGAGTGGGTAGATCTCGCTTCTGTTATAAAGCTATTGAAAACCTCATTGCAAAACCCAGTGAGCTGCCCAAAACCGTACTTTCAGTCTGATGCCAATAGAAAAAAAATTCTCAAACTTTATATAAAAGACATACTGAAAAGAAATAAGTCCCTCCATTTTTATCAATATATGTACATCCCGTAAAGCGCAATCAACCGAAAACGCCCTACATCATCTAACAAGTAGACTCCGATTGAAACTTAGAGATCGCCACTTTCGCCTTTCTCAATATTGAGGACACAACCGATCACGAAGGGCCTATATTATAGGAGTGTTGACCATCCCACCAATCGTTGGGTTAGCGCAGTGTCAAAAGGCTTATTATTGTATTTCAACCACATGACAGCATAAGAAGCAGAAGGGTGCTTCACCATTTATGTAATGCACGATCTTGGTTAAGAAATTATCGGAAATGCCGACAACCTTGTAGTCATGATCACTTGGTCACAAATAGACCAGGATTCTCAGGAAGTACATTCATTTGCATATGAACCGTCGTTATCGTAATTAGAGCTGCCACCAAGTACCTTTGCTTGAAAAAAATCTCTTACCAAAGACATACACAGTGACTTGGTAAACATTGGGAGACTCTGCTACTCCATATTCTACAGTAGACAAGGAGTTAAACTGGGCAGAGAATTCACTGAAGATGAACATCGCGAAGGATGCCCATCCACGTCCCTTACATGAAAAATGTCGAAATGTTGTGCTGGCAGATCGAAGAGTGACTATCGGGCATATAGCTGAGCTTACAAGGATCTCATATGGCATCGGTCAAAGAATCCTTGCGAAGGAACTGCATATGAAAAAGGTCTCTGCGCGTTGGATACCGATAATGTTTCTTGACGAGCATGGGAAAATACCGAGTCGACATTTCGAGGGTGATTCTCGAAAAGTTGCAAGCGGGAAATGTTTTTGTTACGTTTCGTGACCAGAGACGAGACCTGGATCCGCCGTCTAACCTTAATATCTGTGAGAAACAAACTAAATATTTAAAATGGCTGATAGTTTCAACATACAGTCGATCACGAAAGTCTGCATATAGCCCTAAAAAGTTCGAGATCAATGCCCATATATAAGATTTAATCTAACTAGATAACGCAAACTGTTGGAAAAAATCCTGCAGCTATTCAGACTATGATAAAAACTTATAGTGACAGAGGAAACGTATTGAATAAACCTTGTCCTGGTCGCCCGAAAAAGCTAATCGACCAAAAACGCGATATTCGAAGTATCATCAGTAGAGTTAACGTAAACCCTCGAATAAGTGCTAAAAAACTGGCAGAAGACATTTCGAATATATGGGACAAAGAAGTTCATCCAGAAGCTGTGTTCAGAGCTCTTAGATCGGATGGGTTTTCGGGAAGAGTTCCACAAAAGTTCCTGTATAGGCAAAACAAATCGCCAAAAATGTCTAGAGCTCGAAAAATCGCTTCACATTGGAGGATCACGACTTTTGGAAAACGGTAGCTTTCATGGACAAGAGTAAGTTCAACGTGTTCGAATCCAATAGCAAAGCAAAGCTAACCAAGAGATAGAGACGAAGATGTAGGTAAAATAGATTAAGGTGATGGGCATATGATGATCTAGGGGGCAATGACAGCTTCTGGCGTTGGAAGTCTGGTTTTCATTGAAGGTAATATGGATCGATGTTAATGTTTTGATATTTTGCATGATAACTTACAGGTCTTTGCAAAAGCACTAGGGCTTTGGGAACAGCTGGTTACTACATCCGGGCATGCGAAAACCCAAAGCATATGGCCAAAAATTAAAAAGGGTGGCTGTTAGGTTCCCAAAAACCACTTAGCCCACCTCATCAATCTCCTGATTTAAATGAACTGGAACGAAGGGTTTGCAAATGTAAATTCACGGGCCGAAGTCCCTTGAAAACCGTCACCGAAAATCTAGTCCTTACCATGCCAAGAAGACGTGCAGCGTGCGCCATCTCATATGGGTCGATGTAAATTTCGAATAACTTCAACAATTCTCAACCGATTTTGGAAGTTCAAAAACTTTTATTCAATTTAGACCTTTACAATATATTTTGATTAATTTTTGAAAACAATATCAATTAAACGACCGCCTTTATTGCCGATGCAAAAATGGGCTCGTTTTCGCGCATTCTCCATGACATTTTCGAGCATTTCGGTCGAAATTTCTGCGATATCCGCACGAATGTTTCTTTTGAGCTGTTCTATTGTCTTCGGGCCGTTAGCATACACCTTGCTTTTCAAGTATCCCCAAAGATAAAAGTTTGGAGGAGTCAAATCCGGCGATCTCGGAGACCAGTCAATATTGCCCTTTTTTGACACCAATCTTCCAGGAAACTTCTTACGCAAAAGGTACATTGTTTTGTCCGCAGTATGGCATGTCGCGCCGTCTTGTTGAAACCAAAAGTGAAATAAGCCTTTTTTACGCATTTCTGGGACGACATAATGGGCCAACATCCACCGATATCGATCACCATCCACTGTATTGCCAATTTTGAAGAAATACGGTCCTATGATGGTTTTAGCGCATACGCCGGCCCAAACAGTAACTTTTTGACCATATAGCGGGTCTTCGTGAATAATAAGAGGATTTTCGGTGCCCCAGAAGCGACAATTTTGTTTATTAACTGAGCCAGAGCGTAAAATGTGCCTCATCGGTCATCAAAATTTGATGCCAGAACTCCGGCTTAGCATTAATCATTGCAACGACACTGTGTGCGTATGCCAAGCGCCGTGGCTCATCTTGAGGCAAAATTCTTTGAGTTATCTGCACTTTGTATGGAAATAAATGAAGATCATCGTTTAAAATTCTCCGCAAATTATTCCCACTGATGCCTAACTGCTGCGAACGAAAACTGAAAAACTTGGGTCTTCTTGAACACTGCCCTTCACAGACTGAATAGATGAGTTTGAACGCCGCGGACGTGGCCTAGGTTGCTCACGAGAGCTTGCCACAGAACCAAATTGAAAAAAAATCGAAGCCCAACGACGAATTGTATCTTTTTTGGGCGCAACACGATCACGATATTTTGCACGATACAAACGTTGAGTTAGCACAATCGAGCGTTCATTTTTAATGAACATTGAAACTATTTCCGAAAAGAAAATGGCTTTCCAAGCTTGGTCAAAGTGCTCTTCTACTAATAGAGAGGAAAAAGCTCGCCGTGAAAAGGTATATAGATGTTGCAAAACGAAAAAATGCGCCGAATTCAAAGCGAAAGGCATGGAAGGCCTCTATCAGGAGTTGGAAGAAATATCGTCTTCCGCGTCTGACAGGAACCAGGCTACCCAGGAGCTTCGACAAAACAATTTGAACAAAGGAGCAAATATCTTTAAGATAGCCGCCCAGAGAAGAAGAAATGCTCAGGAGATTCGTTTCCCAAAGTTTATTAACAATGCTGAAGGCCAACTCCTTGTGGAAGACGAAAAAATTCTCCACAGATGGCGACAGTATTGCGAGGAACTTCTGAACGAACAGTTTCCCCGAGTGTACTTTCCAAGAGCCGCCCCGAATCATGCCGAAATACCCGACATCACATTCGAAGAAGTTCGGTACGCGGTTAAAAACTCCAAGAAAAGAAAAGCTGTTGGGCCGGACGGGATACCCTCTGAGTTCTGGAAAAAGATGGGAGACATCGGGTCTAGATGGCTCATGGTTCTTATCTCCAAACTTATGAGAGGCGACACTATGCCTAATCAATGGAGGGAAAGCTATCTTCTTCCATTGCACAAAGGAAAGGGTGATACGCGAAATTGTGATAACTACCGTTCTGTCAAGCTGATGTCGCACACCATGAAGATCGTTGAACGGGTATTAGATAGCCGACTGCGGAAAATAATACGACTATCTGATGACCAGTGCGGGTTTGTCTCGGGTAAATCAACAACAGATGCAATCCAAAGTATAAGGATCATGATGGAAAAGCATCGTGATTCTTCAAAGGACTTGCATATGGTGTTGGTTGATTTCGAGAAGGCCTTTGACCGGCAACCAAGAGATCTTTTATGGGTAGCGCTAAGACAAAAAGGAGTTCCAGAAACCTACGTGCGAGTGATTATGGACATGTACGAGAGAGCAACGACAAGAGTAAGATGCACCGCAGGAGTCACCGAAGAGTTCGCAATCAAAGTCGGTGTACACCAAGGGAGCGTCCTCAGCCCACTGCTTTTTATAGCAGTCCTTGATTGCTTGCTTGAAGGAAAAGTGACGGACCCCAATGTGCACCAGCTATTCTTTGCTGACGATGGGGCCATTATAAGTGATGATCAGGCGTCCCTACAACGAGCACTTGATGTGTGGGTGGACATTTTTGAGGGACACGGGTATCGTATTAGTTCAAAGAAGACAGAGTATCTGTGCTGCCCGTTCTCTGACCCTCATCAGCCTATTCCAGACATTTACTTGAATGGAAGAGTGCTTCACAAGTGTGAAAAGTTTAAATATCTGGGATCTATGATTAATAGAGAAGCAACTTGTGATGACGACATCAAACATCGCGTAAGCGTAGGGTGGATGAAGTGGCGGGAAAACTCCGCCATCTTCTGTGATCGAAAAATGCCCCCTAAGCTGAAAGGAAGGCTCTACACTTCAGTTGTACTTCCGGCGCTCACATACGGTTCACAATGCTGGACAATGCACAAAAAGTATGAGAGCAAATTAGATAAAAAGAAAAAATTAGATAAAAAGGAAAAGAAGAAGAAGAAGATTGAAACTATTTCCGCGCGTTCTTTTGGTGTGAAGCGATTTATGGTTAAAATTGTACTGAATTGACGTTTCCAAAATGCTATGACATATGAAAATCGATTGACAATTGTTGAAGGTATTCGAAGTTTACATCGACCCATATGAGATGGTGCACTTTGTACGTATGCAGACTGTTGTTGTTTTTTCACTAAATAAAGAAAAAATCATTTTTCAGTACTATATGTACACTGACTGACTGTATGTTAGAGGACTTATATACCAACATAACAAAGAAAAAAATCGTATGTACTGAGCTCGTAATTTAAAAAGTCACCTTAATTTTTGGACAATTCTCGTAAAGCGCTAAAACGAGTGTCAGAAAACGTCTTGTGCGTATCCAAATTGTTTGCAAATTTCGTTGTTTGTTGTTTGCAAAATTGTTTTGTGCATTACTTACCAAAAACTAAAATTTAACGACAATCAACCTTAACTTTCCTTCGATCTGCGTTAAAAATATCTAGTGTTTAAGGATATATTGGCTTAAGCTTGCTTGCTTGCTACGTTTCTCTTGAAATATTAAAAAAAGACAACATCGTCGTAAAAAAATCAAAAATATATTTTCACCTATATTTGCCACCAGAAATGCCGCTATTTATGGCTCACTCTCCACTCGTGCGGATATTTTTAACCCAATCCTATCATTACTTGCTAAAAGACATTGTTTTCGAAGTGGAACACATGCCATAAAAATATCGTCCTTCCTCATTCGTATGATCCGAAATTAACCCGACACCCCGCCTTTCGATGTTTGTCAATAAGCTTAAAAAAAAAATATTCGCAAATATAAAAACAAAAGCAAATCGTTCTCTAGGTCACTGGATGTATTTTTGCAAAATCATTGTTTTTCATTTTTGGACTGTTTCCAAAAAGAGCATTTGCAATAGCAAACTTTAATATTCAATAGAATCGACGGTAAACAAGCGTAGAATTGATGTAACGATCAGCACTATCAGCAGGAGGGGTGCTTCCTTTGAATTGCTAAAAAGGTGCAGGCGAAAAACAAAAAACCCAGAAAATGCAATTACATTGTAGTTGAAATAATTGCAAATCATCGATTATTCCGAGGAAGTGCGACAAAGAGGCGCCACGCGATGTATTGTTAGTTCACGTTTACGCCCCACAGAGTCGATATCGCTGCCACTGAACTGCTGGGAGCTTGCGATCCGACAGTAATTTTTAACTCGTGTCTGTGATGTATTGTAGATGCGGTCGATGGGCTATTTTTATTGCGATACTTATAGTTACTCGTTGGGGTGTTTTTTTATAATAGATACATCAGACAGACTGTACAGGATTATCTAATGAGCTAGTTGAGCTTTTTATTTTGTAAACGTTGAATGCGTCTGTGGACCACAATGGTCTGTTGCGAATGCAACGGTTTACGGTATGGAAAAGTGCAATGTCACTTATGTTGTGTCTGCTCGGCAAAGTCGGGCGTTCGAGTCGAGGGGAACTGTGTCTGAGGTGGTAGAACTAGATCTGGTGCAGTTGACCGATTTGCTTTTCAGCGTTTTGTAGTTAATGGTCTGTGCGATTCGAGAAAGTTGTGAATGGAGGTGGCGCTGCAGCCTTCTAACGAAACCGCAAGGCGCCAATTGAAGTATTGTACTTGACTTAATTGGCAACCTAGTGGATGCGTTGCGATTTTTACGATTTGAAAAATATTTTCTGCATACCAAACCGGTTGTGAGAGATTAGTTTAATGACTAGTTGTGGCGCCCACCTTGTAGAATGCGGCTATCCTAGTTTGCGTGACTTTGGGTGAAGCAACAGTGATGTAATTGTGGTTTTATTACGAATCACCTTAGGCATATGATCTTACTTCTCAGTAATCTACTTAATTCAATTGTTGCTGCTGGTGTAGGATGACACCGCCTATCCCCTTAATTTATTAAACTTCTTAATTTAAATCGTGCCTTTATGAATCATAAAACCTTCAGACATACCCCGAAAGAAGCCAGTCGTGTCCTTCCGATTGCTCTCGTCTCATCTAACATTTAGAGTGTTAGAAAGCGCTTCTCAGGACGACCAATGAACGAAAAATATTCTTTATTCTATCTAAGAAACGCTCTAGAGATTGCTATTTGAGTCTTCAAACCTCTACGTAAAACCACGCTCTACCATCTCCTCCTTAAAAGGAGTCTTTAAGTTGAGACTCTGAATTCTTCATAAATATTGCCCAGCCTTTGCCTAATTTATGGATAGTAGAGACAGTGTAATGACGATGGGAATAGCGCCAATATATGGGTGCCAATCAGCACCTTCCATCTGGCAGGTAATGCAACATAGAGTCTGGCAGCAAGCATAAGTTAACAAAGAGACGCAGCATTTAAATACTCCTATTTATATTTGAATGCCTACGAATTTAACAGCAATGAAGTGTCCGCCCAAATTGTAGATTGCCATTGCCATCGCCCTTGCTGCCTCTACGGCTCGTAGAGACACAGCATTAGAGTGTCAATCACTCTAAGACCCAAAATTGTTGTTGTCAGGCAAGAAATCTATTTTACGTCTGCTCACAGTCGATGAAATTTGCTGTGCTCTGTCTCGGAGAGGAGGTTTATTTTATTAAGGTAGTATCTTAGTCAGCAGTGACCCGATAGATAGCTGACAAAGCTTTTGATATGACCTCTGTCACATTTTAAGATCTTTTTGAGAGGATTATTTGTTCAAGGATTTGATATTCTTTTGTGATTGACAAAGTCCAGTTTGTCAGCGGTAATTTGTTTCAACTATCCAGAAGTGAATGGAATTTAAATTTGGGGATATCACAGAAAGGTCTATACGCCTTTTGGTTAAAACGTCAGCAAATGACCAATGCCCCATGTTTAAAAGCAGGCTTAAGAGACCAGAACCAGAGATAAGGTGCTAACTAATATTCAGTATTCAGCGAGAATATCGGCGAGCAATTTGTTCGCTGACTGTGTTTCGGAGCGTTTGGAAAAGGATCCCAATTTTGGCCAGAAAATCATTTTTGACGACGCACGAGGTGCACTTTTGAATGAGTGGCTGTGTTAACAAGCAAAATTGCCGTATATGGGACGACACTAACCTACACGTTTGGTGTGGATTTTGGGCCGGTGGCATCACTGGCGAGTGGCGAGCACTGGAGAACGATGATAACCAATTTATTATGGCCCAATTTGAGCCACAGGGTCCTAGATGACATGTGATTCCAGCAGGACACAGGACGACGCTATGTGCCACACAGCGGATACCACGATCGACATTCTACATGACCGATTTGAGGGTAAGTTTATCTCTCGCAGAGGTGATGTGAATTGGCCACTAAGGTCATGCGATTTTACCCCGCTAGACTTTTTCATGTGGGCTTCCCTAAAGTCGTAGGTCAGAATCATGACGAACACAACACAGGCCATCGCTCAAATTCAGCCGGATCTATGCGGAAAAGTCATTGAAACCACTGGGATCCCTGCCATGAACGATCACACAGCTTGTTTTATTCCATTTTAACATATACCCGGCCTTACTGAAAAGCTCTTTATCCGTATTGCTTTCCGCAGTTGGTCCGAACTGAGCGAAGGAAATTGGACGACTTCTGAACTTTGGTGTCTTGGGTTTGAACTCTAGGAATGGCCTTTCGATGAAAGGGTCCCGGGGGAATTTTTTTTTTTTATTTTCTTGGTCGAATACGGAGAGAGTTCAGAGCCTAAGCCCCGAAAAACAGATAAGAGATCGTAGCACACATGGAGTGTGACGGCTTGTGTTCGTAAACAACCCGAGGAACTTCTTGCTTGAACTCCTCAGACTTCTTGCTGCTTTCTACATATTTTGAAACTAGGACATCTCCAATAGTCTACAGGGTGTCCCCGTTTTCTGCAGAGCACGTACTCGAGCTTCTACCTGTCCGCGACCTTGTCTTGGGCCAGATCGCATTTCTTGCTCTTGTGGCTCTTTGCGCACTTAGCACATCGAGGCCGCATCTCGCAGCTTGACGTGGAATGATCGGGCCTTTACATTGTAAAATGATTCCAAGGAATTAATGAACCTTAGCCTCTTCAGCTTGCTGTTGGATGTAAGCTGGAACAGAAAGACGGGCAGTAATCTCTTCTCCCGTTTTGCTCATGTCATGGTGAACGGCTTGACTCCCACAAATTTGAGGTCGTCCCTCTCGATCTTTTTGAGTTATGAGAACATTTTCTCGGGGTCAGTGATCGAATACAACCCTTTGAGGAACATCGAACACAGTCTCTCGACATTGAAGGCGAAAAGAAGGAACCGCCCAGTCACCTTTAATAAATATTTTACTCGCTTATACTGCTCCAGTATGGTGCATTGGATAATATAGCGGTCGTTGCATATGCAAAGTTATCTACACTAACGATATACTATCACAGATCTATAATCTCGTGTAGAGTCGTGGACTTGAGCAACTCGAAAGAGCGGCGAATTGTTCTTTTCCGTGTAGCGATCCCAGAGATCTGGGCAACGTCAATTTCCATAAGGAAAGGTTGCTGAAGCTGCTATTGAGGGTCGCTTAAGCAGATTAGGCCTCAGATTAAAAAATCTCCTTCTCTTGATACCGTCGGTAATCGGAAGCACGAAAGGAGTTGCGAAATCGGTCAGATCATCCAACTCCGACTCCGTCAGACAAACAGACGAAGTCTTTAGACATTTTTCTCTGCTACTACTGATGTTCTGAATAGCAGGAAACACACACAGAAAGTTTCTCCTACTGGAGGATTGTACACGGGGTCTTTGGAGCACTTTATCACAATGCTTCATTACTGACTTCACCCAAACGCTACTTGAATGTTTCCTTTTTATTGTTTATAAGAAAGAGCACTGCGTCAACACAAGACTATTCACAACTAACAATTGTCGCAATACTTTCTACCTAAGGCGGATTGTACTTGAACGATGCTTTAGTTCTATTTTCCGGGTTACTGCGTGAGGAGACTGTAGTTCACTTCTGCGAATGTCCAGCTTTCTCAGCCAGTACATACGAGTATGTAGTTTAAGCTGGACAAACAGAAAAGATGTTAACGTTATGGTAACCTTTTAATCTCGTAGCCATTACATTCAAATTCAATGTAGCTCAGTGTAGAGAAATTGGGACAAGATTAATGGCTTCTAACGCAGATGTCACGGAGTTCGAGTCCCGAAACATCAAAGTTATTTTAGTTCCTGGACTTTTTCTCGGCGGGAAAGAGCTTCTCGAAATTTGCCGTTGGGAGTCGACATTAAACTGTACGGAAAAATTAGTCGCCCACCATATAGGTGACTGAGAGAAGCTTGGACTGGGTCATTAACGGGCTTTAGCGCCAGTTATAGCAATAATAATCAGTAAAAGCGTCTTTAAACGACCAAACAAGGGTACCTCAATGGCGGAACAAAGTACATTTGTTTTAAAAATTATTGTACATCATTCAAACGGAGGTTTCGTTTACAGGACTCGAACCGAGATGTCCAATTTTGTGAGATTCTATATGATAAGTCGGGCTGGATCCCACCAATGGTTTGAAAGATATTGTTCGCCTGTTGGTCGATTGTTGTTGGTTGCCAGAAGCTAGCTGGCCTCCGAGAAAAAAAAAGTAAGGGCGGATATTACAAAACAAAAACGTCAACGAAATACTAGGTTTGCATTTGAAACTTAAGAGTAATAGACACTCATAGTTGGGTTATAGCTATTGAATAACCTTTTAGAATGAATCTTAGTCAGAAGCATGTCTTGATTAGCTGCTACCACAGACACAAATTCGTTTGGAATACCTTGATGTAAAGAGCTCACAAATAAAAGGTTCTAATTGACATGGTTAATGAGGCACAAAAAGCACTCCAAGAATCAGGAATAATAAAACTAGGACTTTTGTCTTTTAACAGGACTTAAAGCTCTTAAACAACAAACTTAACAAAACAGAATCATTTAGCGGGAGGCCGATGCTTTCTACCCGGCTGAAGACTCATTTAACGTGAAGTACCTCTGCTAGGCTATTAGGGGAGACCAGCTACTGGTAGAACCTGAAGAACGGACTCCAGTATTCCTCGATGTTGTTGTTCTCTTAGATTACGTTAAATGGTTTCGATGCTTAGGGTTGGGTTTATATTGGAATGAGAGCATATAAACGAAGTGAAATTTTGTTGAATGACATATGGGATACGTTAAAAAAGTAAGAGGAATTCTGTTGAGAATTCGCGATTGTATCGTTATCGGATATAAATAGGCTAAGGTACAATGGTACCAGTAAAGGCATTCGATCGCAAAATACTTAGTAAATTCATATTTGCCATGGCTCTTTGTGGCTTTTTTCTATTCCCAACAGTAAGTATAGACTAAATTAACACTGTTTTGCCGAGAGAGCTAAATGCTGTCCCGAAGACCGAGCTCCGGAGGTTGCAGGAAACGTGGAAGGCATTGAAGTGGGCGAATGAATGATTTTTTTTCACACATTTTCAATACTCGTAAATAAATCAATTAAGACCATTTACTTTGCCTATCTCTTGCTTATCTAAAGTCATTAAATGTTTTCACAACTTTATTTGCAATTTAGTACTACAGGTATATTCGTGATAGCTTAACTAGTATCGTCAAGAGACTGTTAAGTATCCAGTTAAAATACCTGTTTAACCACTTCAAAACGATTCAATGCCCCGAAGGCCTCGCAAACCCGCCCGAATGCTAATTTTCTCAATCCCAGCCAACAGACATAACATAGAAGAGTGTACAAAAGAAATCTACGAATTACTCGTGGTTGGACTCATCTCAAAAATATCTTCTTTGCCCTGGCTAAGACACGCGGCGTGTTCACTAGACAATAGTGCCGCCAAAATCATCTCAGACATCACACGCAGAGCATCGTACATAATTTAAGATTTTTAGATCACAATTAAGAGTGATCCGCCTACGCCACCCCATTTATCGTCACTCGTCTACATATTTCACATTACGCATTCGTTCGAAAGTCCGAGACCGATGGGACGCCATTAGAGCTTTTTGTATTTCAACATAGACCCATGACAGTGAGTAGTGTGGCGACTCTGATTAGTTGAGCGTTAAGGCATTCGCTAATGTAAAATAAATTTAACTTTACACGATCACGTGTGAGGGGTGTGATAATCTGCGAATGGATTCTTGTTGGATGATTTAGTCTTTTATTTTTGTGATAGATCATCACGTACCAGAACAGTGGATGAGCAGGCCTGTAAGGCAGGTGTTCAATCTGATTCGGATATTCGACATTTGTAACAGAGTAACACACAAGGTCCCTTGAAAGCTATTAGCTTATGATCAAAGCTTAAAAGATAAGAGCGTATGAATAGTATCAAGACCAAGTCAAGTACGAGTTTCTTATCGGCGACATAATTGAATGATGAGAGCAATGAAGGACGATCGACGTTATGATATGCTTATCGCAGGCGGAAATGAACAGATGCACTCGTAAGACAGCTAAAATCAATATTTAATTTAAAAGATACAAAGCGCCTATGGTAGTGGCATTCGGATGTTTTTAAAAATATTCCAGACTTCAATTGATTGTTGAATTGTCTTTACTGCAAAACAGGGACTTTATTAGACCTTCAGAGAATCCGTTTGTGGGACTATCCGTTGCGGATAAATAATTTGAAGCAGACCTCATAAAGTGCCAATGTTTGACACAATCCCTCATATATTATTTGAAGACTGATTGCTGTTCCACAAATCTGGACGTCAAAATATTAGAGAATTCCTAATTCACAGCTTGACGCTCTGGAATTAATTCGAAGTTCATTACACCATAGTAATCGAAGAAATTCCATCAACAATACCCTTGATTTACGAAAGACTTTGAAGCAAATTGTTAGATGTCGGCGAGATTATTGAAGTTTGGTTGCTTGTTGTATTCAGTAATCCATGACCTGTCGCCAGTCATTATGCCAATTACCTTGTCTTTGAACCTTCTTTCATACCAAACATCAGTCTTTTCATCGGAAGCTTTACTTATCTATCTACCTAATCTACTCTTTATGCAATCTTTAAACTTTCCAATTATGCGCTTATCGAATAAATCAATTGGACTGCTGCACACGGTGGTTAAGCGGTTTTAATTTTACAGACCAAGGTTTTTTTCGACGTCTACCGAACAATACGTAGACCATAGCAAATCGACTCATTCTTTACTTTACTCGCAAATCTTCTGAATCTGTAACAAGACTGGATAAAAGACTGGATATTCCAGTACCACTAAAGGCCCATTTCGCGGTTCCTTAGTCTGTCCCTTACTCTTTAAAAATAATTTTACGAGTATATCAACTTTGTATATTCATTTTTAAGTTTCAACAACTCTTTTAGTGGCCTAGGTGACTTGTCTACCCAATTTACGAACTTCACTATTGATGATTAGAGAAGACGACCCGACAACTTCAGGTTTCAGTTTTTTGTCCTTAAATTGATGGTATCGGGAGGCCTAAGAACGTGAACGAATGTATAAAAAAGTTTAATTCGCCGATCTTATGAAGCCATGTATAATTTTGTAACAGTTGAAAGCAGACCTAACAATTGGCAATTGATACATGTTTGGTAACATGTTCCATACATGTTTCCCAATTTAATAAGAAAAAACTGGAATGGACCAGATACGTACAATTATACAATTTCTGCTATTTTTTGAACAGAAAAATGATAAAAAATAAAATGAGGTGGCAAAGCTAATAGGGATAAGACCAATCAAAAAGCTGGAACCATATGTCGACCAGGTTCAGATTCAAATCATTCAACGACAGCGTGCGCCAATGACGGTAACGTTGTACTCACTCATCTTATAATAACACGAGCTGATGATTCCGCCAGAACTTAAACCACACCAAACACTAAATTGCCCTAAGTAGATTGGCAGCTCTTGTATTGTCTGAGGGTGCTCATCGGACCAAATACGGCAGTTTTCTTTATTAACATACCAATTCAACCAGCGATGAGCTTCATGGCTGAAGACAATTTTTCGAGGAAAAAAAGAGATCTTCCTCGAGCTTTTCTAAGATCCATTCGTAGAAAATTCGACGCTGTAGCAGGTCATTCGGCTTCAGTTCTTGCACGAGCTGTATTTTGTGAGGTTTTAGACCAAGATCCTTGTGTAAAGTCCTTCACATAGTCGAGTAACACGATCCAAATTGCTGCGAACGGCAACGAATGAACTTAATACAGTCTTCATTAAAACGAGGGGACATAGCAGAAATATTTCCCCTTGTACACACTTTACGAATAGAGGTAGAGGTGCGGTTTGAAATTGGTGCGAAATTTGGTCACTATGGCTTGCTCGGTAGGTCAATTATGACGGCGGTAAAATGGTCGAAGTGCGCGAAAAACATTTTTTACAGAGCAAGAATTATGATAATAAAATTCAATAATTCATAAGCGTTGGGAGTAAGTCTTTCCGTGATGAAATTGCAATGCTTACTGAGCTTGGTTAAATTTGACACACGTCCCGAGTCATGCCTGAGCTTTCAAAAATAGAACATTAAAAAACCAAACAGCACAAAAATCACCTTTTATTACTGGTTTCTTTAAATCTTACTTAATTTATGTGCATTAAGGCTATGATCTTCAATACTTAAGGGCTATTCCTCTTAGACAGATGTAAATTCGACCACTGTTCTGCACGTCCAAGTTTCGTGGACTACTTGTCACAAACGATTGCAATTTCTCATTTACGTCTTTGAAACTGCCTTTTCTATGACTCCCCAATGATGTTCAATTGACGGCATATTATGGCGTAGTGTTCTGCATCATATCTTTATGGCATCCCGTGAAAAATAAGCCCAAATCCTGATTCTGCCACCAACATGCTTCACTGTCTTCCATGTGTATGAAGCCTCAAGCTACGGGTTACACGTAGATTTTGCTATCAGACCTTATGAGGCATATTTTCGTTTCATTAAATCCTAAAACGTTGTTCTTATGATGGCAATGCTTGTTAACTTCTGCGAATTCTTTCCTCTTCGTAATGTTTGCTGTGCTGAGATAAGGAACTTTTCTGGTCACCCTTCCAAGTAAGACATTTCAATAAGCATTTCTGATTGTTCAAATACAAACTGGGACAACACTAACTCTGGAAAGAAAAAAGCGAAGTGGTTCTGATTCTCGCGTACCCTGCTCTAATCACCTAAAGCACACCAGCCTGTTTCGCTTGTCAATTCCTTATTAATCATCATCAAAACACAACCAAAAAAAAAAATGGCGGGGAATATTGGTAATTTTTTTTCCTTATTAAAAATTAACCGCCAATTCAGATTTTTGGTAGGCCTTACCAAGTGCTAATTATGCAATTATACTTCGAATGAAATTGGTCTGGGGTCGATATCATTATTTGTTCTCGAGATATACGAGACGAAAAACAGCCCACGAATATACCAATGTACTCGAACACACACACAAAGACAACTCTCTAAAAGCGCTCTATTCGATTCTAAGAACAATTAAAAGTGAAGATATGAGTATGTCATTCTTAATTCGAAAGATGGGAACCATTTCACTGACTGCGATCATCGAAAACGTCCTGTAGTGCCCCTCAGACGATCCGTTTTTCACTCTTCAGCCTCCTTTTGGTTTCCATCATGAACTGTTGTTTCCATTACAAGCTGAAAACCAATTTGGAGACTCATGATGCATATTTATGGCTCAAAATTTGTTATAAATTTAGAACAACAATTCACGGCTAAATGTGTGTCCACTGACAGCTGTAATGATGATAGTCATTAATTGATAATATATCTAACTCATCGGCCCACTTTTCTCATTTCAACTATTCTCTTATCGCAAGATCATGTAAAATTATAATCCACACCAAACTGCATTTCGCGCGCAATATTCATCTTAATTTACAACGCACTAGAGCGACTTTGACGGACTGCAATTAACCTAAAAGAAACTAGATTAAGCGCGCTTGCACGATCACTTGGAAATCCACAGCTTTCATTTCAGCAAAGACCTTTTCCTCTTTTTCGTAACATGCCATAACATCAGTCTAGACAGAGGCTACAGCGTCGCATTTTAGCACAAATTCACTCGAAAAGCTGTAGTCCACGTTAGGGCGGGCTTATCATTGACGTAAGCGCTCTCCCGACACGTTATCACTCCTCGACATAAAGAAAAAAATCCATCTTCATCACAATTCATACAAAGATGACAAAAAAGGAGAAGTGGAACACAAACAAAAGCGACGAGGGAAGGAATATAGGCAAGTCTTATCGCGCGAAACTCAAGTCTTATCGTCGACTACGAGGATTCGAGCGGTAATTGCGGCTGTAACATGTGCACTCGAACGCATGACGCACACGCGTCGCCCGCCTTGGAAATGTAGTACGAAACGATTTACAGTCTAATTGCAATTACAACGTTCACTAAGGTTCATGCTCTGGGTCAGTTCGGATACAGCTCGCAATCACTGTCGCATCTAGTATCAATACATACTTGCTCGGCCATCACTCTCGGCTCATGTTCGATCTGTGTGTTTTGCGATAAGATAAGAAGGAACATCACTTGAAATATAATAATTATTTGCTGAATAATTTAATGAATGGGACGAATGATAGAGGGCGATACACGGCGATCATGGTTGGCGGAGATCGGATCGCGTGAGAGGTAGTCAATCGCCTGGCGTACACGAGAATTGTTAACCTATATTTGAATTTGTCTTGTTTTCGAAATAAGTATTTATAAGGGAAGCCGTGGTAGTGGTTTCACATGGCATGGTCAATGCATTGGAAATGTTATCTGTATTCATTGTGGCATATTAGGGAGGAAGCCAACTGTCGATGGAGTGATTTATGGGAAAATCGCTTTTTTGTGGGGAAAAATATCAGAGTGAATGACATGTGAGCATGGAGTGTTCGAATCGGTGTCTAAAGAACGCAGATTAATAGAAGCGAGTCAGTATTGAAAAATCGTGTTCTGAAAAGATTGATAAATTTGTGAACAATTTTTCCGTGATCTTGACATTTGGCTTTTGCAGTGTCACGACACGACTATTGTTAACCTTTAAGATTGCTTTAACATACCAGCTACCATGATAAGGCGTTTTTAACCAGGCTGGATGTATTTTTAAAACTTATAATACATCTCTAGTTGGGGGATTTGCGTGATGCCTCAAGGGAGAGCTGTTAGTCCTATTTTTTTTTCTGTTTTATTTCGAAACAAAAGATTTATCACTTGGTTTTGTTAAACTTTTGTTCTAGGAGTATACAATGCTTACCGAACGTTGTGAGCTAAAGTGTTTCGTTCTAAATTTTGGATCTAGCTTAGGTGTATTCAATAGAGCGCAAATCAGAGAAATTTCTGTTAAGTTGTTCTTCACCTTTTTAATGCTGAACTAAGGCTGGATTCATATTTGATCAAATGATACATCCAAGACTTGCTTGGGGGTACCCTCGAATACAGAAGCTACTAAGACGATATGAACGAGCGTCGGAAAATAAAAGAGCCTTCAAGCAATACTTGATAATCACAGGCCTTTTGCGGAGTTTGAAAGCCAGAAAAACATATTCAAAGCCCAAAGTTTCTATAAGTCGAGTTTCATAAGCCCCTATTTTGTAATATGTACAGGGCAGACTGTTTGCAAACTCTGACACGTCTGGGGAAGTTGTTTTCAAGTCCTTAGCAAAATAATTCCCGAGATAAGAGTCAAAGTTACTGAAAGCGTATACCTTTCCAAAACTGATGCGAGTTGAATATAATAGCTTCCACACGTACCAAGCTTCTTGAATCTACGTCATGACCCCTTAAAAAGGTTCAGAGACCTCAATATATAGGACCATGACGAAATCCTAGCTAATTTCAATATTACTTTAAAACCCTAGGTAACTTAAAAGCTAAAAAGGACTAGGTTAATGCATTACGTTGTTGATTTTCGTATTGTATGTACTGCTCCGCGATCGCCTAGACATCAAAGTAATAACAAAGGATAATTAAGTCCAATAACATGGATGTTAAACGATTTATTTATACCCAAAAAAAATTAAGCAAAATGCAGAATGAGATTCTTACTAGTCCACAATATTTACCTGAGCTGTCGTCAGCTTATAAACACTTTTCAAATAATTGCATCACTTTCTGATGGGAAAACGATTCAACAGTGAAGGCGTCAAAAATGTTTTAGAAATTTAGATCCACGTCCGCAAGGGTAGTGCTAAAACTCAGTTTTTTTAACCCGTCCTTCAAAATTGATCGTTGACAAAATAGTAAAGTTTAAGTGAGCTGCGGTGACATAGAAAGTAATAAGAAAACAATCAGATCAAGAAAGGGCTAAAAATCTGAGAGGGAAAAGGCCCAAATTCAAATCGCCAAACACGGACATGCATGCAATTTTGCAATACGCCTTGAAATATGTTACAAAAACAGTGCCTCTTTCGATTTCGCAAGCTACTCGTAACTACAGAAGAGCTTGAGGCTGTACCAGAAACTGCATATCAAAAGTGCTTCAAGGACTAGAAAAAGGGCTGACGCAAGTGTATTATATCTGATATATATGTATATTTGAAGGTGGCAAAATAAAAGAAGAAAAACCTTATTTTTTGAATACCTCATAAACTTTTTGATGATTTGCTTTTTATAAGGTCTAAGCGTCAGTAACGGAAACCACCCAACATGCTTTGCAAATGATTAGGTCCACCCCCGATGTATTTCTGGTTAGCGAAACAAAGCTAATCCAGAAGCACCAAGTCTGGCTTATAAATTAATTCGAAGAGACCGACCCAACTACACACGAGGCGGGAGAGCTGGGACCTTCATCACATACAATTTTAGGCATAAAATTATATATAACGGTGGAGTGCGGTTCCAGGTGCTAGAGACGTGCATTGTGTGCATTCCTAGGGGGAGCCTAGTAAGCCATAAGCGGATTCTACAGAGCATAGAGTACAGAATGAAGGTACTCGCAACGGATAATCTATCGTGTCTTAGGAGTGACTCCTATCTGGAGTTTTAAATTGGTTGACTCTCGACTGAGGCAGGCTGAGATTAACAATTGGTCTACTATCTGTCTACGAAACTTTGTATGCGACAGTCACTATTGCGGGCTTGGTATCCTAATTAAAATACCAGACGAATTCGCGGAGATGGTAGACTACGTCCAAACGCATCCCAACGAACAGTCAGCATCGATCCAGAAAACGCCGTTCTAGATGACGACTTTTTCGTGATCGAGGATCGTCAGGAGAAGTTGACGACAGTAGGAGCTATCTACCAGGAAGTGTACAAAGTGAATGATAGCATTCCGAACCCCAATCTGGAGAACAAAACCGTGTTTTCACCTTCGAAATGATATCGATCATTGGTAATCGGAGAACCTTAGTTTTACCAGGTTCAATGAGGATTTCACGGCATACAATGCTGTCGCCACTGAAGGGGCTAACACCCTCTTCATTTTTCGGCGATTTCCAAACTGTCTTCTACAGCAATAGACTTGGCCGTTGTCCGTCAGGCAAAGAAGCGACCAAATGAACCTACATTTCTTAACGCAAAGTAGTGGCAGTACAGCGTCGATTAACATATTTGCTTTTGACCAGTCATAGGAAGGAAACTTGCCTTGAAGTAATTCAAGCCTTGACTTCTGTGGACTCGAAGGAGTGCACCTGAAATTCGTTAAACTGCTGCTGCCATATGTCTTTATTTGAATCCATAACTCATTTGCTCCATAGCTCATGTCTTTATTTGAATCCCAGCAGCGTCGGTCTTTTCCACGCAATGGAAGGAGGCCTATCCCAAAAAAGTCTGAGATACTTTATTAGCTTAATGCAAGCATTAACAAAAAACTATGACTTATTAACTAGGTGGCAGTGTGGAAACGATTAAGGAGAGTGTGAAGGGTTGTGGTATAGGGCAATTCTAAGGCTGGACTTTTTGAGGTGAAGGTTGAAAAGATTGGTGTTAGCTTTGCGAAGCATTCTGGACATTGGTTCGTGGTGGCCATAATTTGTGCGGTGAGTGTTTATACGGAAAAGGGGCGTGGACCGGAGGTCACGTGGGTTGGTGTTAAGGGGAATCATGTGCAATAATGTGGGGCTGTCAATATTACCGCTGAGAAGGTCGTGAATAAATAGAATATCTGCAACATTACGTCGTTCTTTAAGTGGTTGGAGGTTAATTAATTTTAGGCGATCCGTATAAGGTGGTAAATTAAGGGGGTCGGTCCAGGGAAGGTTACGAAGGACAAAACTGATAAACCTGCGTCGAATGGCTTCAATACGCGTAGTATTGGATTCGTAAGAGGGAGATCAGACTTGGTTAGCATATTCGAGAATATCACGAAAGTGATGTATAATGATTTCGTAATGTAAGGATTCGAGAATTCTTTGGACCAACGTTTCACGAAACCGAGGGCAGAGTTGGCACGTTGGATAATGTTATCGATATGGAGGCGAAATTTGAGTTCACGGTCACAAATAACTCCTAGATCAACCAAGAAGTTGACAGGGGGAACGGTTTCATTACGAATAATGTAGGTTCTGGGTGGTGAGGAAGAGCGCTTGCGGGAGTAAGTGATGGTTTGGCATTTACTGACATTGAGCTCGAGATGGTTTTTTGACACCAAGTAGTGAACCTTTTAAGGTCCAATTGGAGAGAGCAGGGATCGATAGGGGAAGATATGTGTTTAAATATTTTCATATCATCAGCATATGGAGAGTTTAGAATAACACTGTCAACATCATTAATGGTTAGAATAAAATAAATATCAGTGGGCCGAGATGATTACCTTGCGGGACACCGGAGGTAGCATTAATTGGACCAGAGATAGAAGATCTGAAGATAACGTTATTTTGACGATTTTCAAGATAAGATTTGATCCATGAGATAAGACCGGAAGAGAATCCGAGGGCAGTGAGCTTGAGGAGAATAATTTGGTGAGACATTTTGTCAAAGGCTTTGCTGAAGTAGATGGCGACAACGTCTACTGCTTTTCCAGCTTCGAGTGCACACAAACATTGTGACACAAACTCGACTAAATTAGTGGTTGCCGATCGACCTTTTAGAAACCCATGTTTGTTAGGAGAAAATATGGCTTTGCAGTGAAAGACTAGTGCATCATAAACGATGCTCTCGAAAAGTTTGGGTGTGTATGAGAGCTTGGCAATGGGACGATAGTTGGACACATCATTTTTCAATCCTTTTTCGTGGACTGGAATGATATAAGCATATTTCCAAAAGTTAGGAAAGAGTCCTTGAGAGATAGAGCTTTGAAATAGGGCGGTTAGGGGTAAAATAAGATGGTTCGCGCACTTTTTTAAAACTATGGCAGGCAGACAGTCGGGACCGGAAGAGTAGTAGTCCTTTAAGTTGCGTCGATAGAAATTATAGTGGAACACAGATCATTATCAATTCTGCCATTCCTCTCAAAAGTTTTTGAGAAAACCATATTAGCCAGTTACAAAAATTTCTTTCAAGCTAAAAACTGAAAGTCAATTTGGCATTCGCCCTAAATCGAGCTGTAAAACTGCCTTGCTGCTGGTCGTTGATGATATTAGGAAAGCTGTTAATGAAAATCACACTACATTCTAAACGTTGCTCAATTTCTCTAAAGCTTTCGATACAGTCAACCATTCCATGTTTTTGTTCAAAAATTAGAAGAGTAAAATTTTTCAAAATTTTCTAAGGAGTTGTTAGGTTCCTAGTTACAAGGGAGACAGCAAAGGGTTGCAGTAGGAAATCGACGCTCGTCTTTCTCGACTATAAAGTGCGGGGTCCCACAAGGATCGATCCTTGGCCCACTACTATTCTCCATGTATGTCAATGAGTTTTTTAGAATGATGAAGCATTATTCAACCCATGTGTTTGCTGATGACATGCAAATTTACTTGAGCCATCCACTCAATCGTGTAAATGAAGCCGTGAATGAATGAGAATCTTGAGCATATATTCAATTAGTCAACTAAGAATGATCTGCGTTTGAATGCTCAAAAATCAGAAGCACTCTTAATACACAAAAGAAACTTGGAGTACGTTGATTCCGCCAAAGATCTTGGTCTGATCTTTAATAGTAAACGTACGTGGTATATGGTGGACTTCGTGCTCTCTCTGTCACCTAATACTTTTTGCCCACTCGGATAAAACTCTTATTGGCCAAAAATCTACTGATTACGATTCAAGAAGGAAGTTAAACAGTTGCTTACAATAATATCGTTCGTTTCGTTTTTAATCTAAGCAGATAAGACCACGTTTCCACATACTCGAAGCAGACCTACGGTTGCACGTTTGATAATCAACTTAAGTAAATGTCATTATGTCGTCTCTGGTGGGTAGCTTAAGCTTAGTCTATTTATTAAAATTAAATCGCCAATATTTTCCCCAATTACTTGGCTTTGATGCCGAGGATGGGTAATATGAGGTACGTTCAAAAAGTATCGAGAATTATGCAAAAAAAAAATTGGGGGAAAGGTAAATAAGCAAGGTTTGTTTAAAATAATATAAAAAAAATCACTGCACAACACCACCCTAAGATGGGATCAGTTTCTTGTTTTTTTTTAATGGGTTATATCTGACAGTGATTTATGCACATATCAAATGTCCATATTCAAAGACAGCAAAGATATAAGATTGACGATGCGTGCGCTATGCCTTTGTTTGTGGACAACGAATAGATCATCTCATTAGTTCAGCCTTGAGCTGTGAACAATCAAACATGAGTCAGTCTAATACGATCACTGTTTAGATCACTCACTCATCCAAAAGAGATCAAGATGGATATTGATCGTCTTATATCAATTAGTCAGAAAAGACTCAGTTCATATACACCGTCAGGTATCAGTTGAATTCTCAACTTACACAGAGAAGAGAAGGATCTGGACGTAAACATCACCATACCAGTTCGGCCGACCGTCTGATGGGGAACACCGTAATCGTAATTGCACTTGAGCAGCACGTTTTGAAGTGGAAATAAACTGCTTTGCCTCCTAAAGCCATTTGCATAAAAACGCGTAGTCATTGTTCTGTTTTTATTTTTCCCCAAAATCAAGCGAAGGCAATGCACGATAATGACCATTAAGCATTTGCTTTCCGATGAGTGTACTCATGACACACTCGAAACAAAGCTCTCGTGCTGTAGCCACAAGCAGTATCAGGCTCATGACCCGTGAATTTGTCACCAAGGTCATTTTCGTTGAGAGCGGTGATCCAATAAATAGTCCCATGAACTACAAGCTCAATATATTTTACTTTCCTATTAGAAGGTACATCGGAGTATCTACGAAATGGGTTTTCCAAAAATTAAACGCCGCCACTCACGCTATGACTTGTAGCATGCCGGCATTCATGCGTTACACTTCATTATTTACTCTCGTTTATATCTATGTATATCTATAACGGTAACATGTTAATTCACATTCATGTGTTCATAACTCGTGCGATGTCCCTCTCCGCCGCATCATAACCAGAAGTCACAAAAGATCATCTGCTATTTGCTAAAAGCAATCTGAGTAGCGTCTCTTAGCAGCAGCTCGTGAAAAACACCGGTATTACCGCACGAATTAAGAATTTCTATTTACGTTTGCTATTTGAACGTAACGCCGAAAGGAAATATTCCATTAGGGATTCGAAAATCAGCACAAGAAGGGAGCCTTTGCGGATTCGAGCTTTCGGAGTCAAGCTGACAAACAACGGTTTTGCTTGGTTATTTATTGAGGTGAGGAGCCTCTCTATGCATTTATGGGTGGGTAGAGGTAGATGACATTTTGGAAATGTTAAGGTCAATTTGGGGGAAAAAGTATTAAATTTGTAATCAGTTGAAAGGTTATGCCACGCGTGGGAAAATTCGTAATATTTTATGAATTACTTTGACATTTGACCTCTCAGATGGGGATAGGAAACCATAAGGACGACTATTGACTTTTGGGGAGCGAAGTGCTTGTTAGATACATAAATGTGGAGGTGTATTTGACCAATTTTAGCTCTTAGTGGCATATCGATCAATTTAGTTTCGAACTTGTGTAAGGATTCCGTAAAGATCGAGACGGGGCACAAGACAGAGTTGTGACATGGCATTAGCTTTTTGAAACAAGATACTAAGCATTCGAGATAAAGCCAGGAAGCGCAGAGCACATAGCACTAAACAGATGGAACGAGTAGCAGAGTAGTGTTCCCATTCAATAGTTATAACTTTAGCAAAACTGCCCAAGAATAATTCGAAGCGACGTGAAACGTTCACGGTGACCAGTGTCCCTCCCGAGCACACCTATTTCGTTGGTTTGCTAGATTTCGTAATCATTGTAAAGACCTTGAACACCAATGCCTAGAACCTCGAGGAATGAAGAAAACATTGAGAAAGTCAAAAAAATGATGCGCTCTGAGCACTATGTGATCGCGAGGCTTGATGTAGAGGTGGACTGGTATTCCTATCAATCTGACCGCATTCATACCAAGGATTTGGAATTCGTCAGTTTGTGAACTTATGCCATTGCACCAAGCCCATGTACGTGGTTTTGACCAAAATAGGATCATAACACTCAACCATCCATCGTATTCGCTTGATCTAGCACCGCCCGGTTTTTGGCTGTTCCCTAGACTGTTGTTGAATGACGTGAACGACGATCCAGATTTGCTTAAAAGGGTCATAACTTATGACGAAGCATATATGTATGGTTATGACGTTGAAACCAAAACCCAATCCTCATAATTGATGCGACCAGAAGATCCAAGACATAGCACGACAAGTCGGTCTAATGTGAACGTTTTGCTCGCTATTTTCTTCGGTTACAACGGCGTGGTTCATCATGAGTTTTTTTCGGAAGATCATACGGCCAATAAGGAATGAAGTTATGCGCCTTTTACGTGAAGTAATACGAAGAAAACTTCCGGATTTGATGGAACGAAGCTCATGGCACCACGATAATGGCCCGCTCACTCATCGTTTCCTGTGCATAGTTCTTTGCCCGAAAAAAATATCCCAATCATGTCTTAGCTATCGTAGACATCGGCCTTGGCTCCCTGCGACTCTTCTCTTCCTAAAACTGAAAAGACCCATGAAAAGACGGGGATTTGTCACGGATGAAAAGATAAGGACCACATCTCTGGACGAGCTCAAGGAGAAACCAAACAACGCAAAAATGCTTCGAGGATTGGAAAAGCGCTGGTGCAAGTGTATTATATCTCAGTGGACTACTTGAAGGGGTAATAGGATCAATAGACTTCATCTAGCTGTGTCGGGGCTTGATGTAACCGGGCCGAGGCCTGATGTAGATGTGACAGGGTTGAGACCATACAAAGGATAGGAGACGTGACGGGAGATTCTTCGCAAATCAATCCTGAAACACAAACCGAAAGATATGGAGCACACACTACTGTCGCTGTATACAGCCGGTAATTCAAGAAAATCGTCGCCAGGCGATCCTGTGTTTTTATCTGCCACCCGGGTTGGCTGAAACCTTTTTTAATATGTCCGCAATGAACACACATTAGTGGCGAGTAAAACGAAGGATAACTGAAGGAATAGGTTAGTAGTTAAACATATCATGAAGTGTCGCTCAACGCATCATCGGACCCGACTCGAAGTTTTATGCGGACACTGTTCAGTTTGAACACCACATGATGCGTCAGGTAGAAGACGTTTGGGTTTTAAAAGTCACTGCAAGGAATTTGGCCCATTTTTTGTTCTATTCTTAAGGGCAAGTCACATAGAATGCGTGCTTGCGTGCGTGCGCTAATTTCAATTGACCTTCAACGCATTGCAGGCATGCATAGCCACATAGAATCCGTGCGTGCGTTGATCTGTCAAAATTGAATGTCAAATCATTCAATGACATTTATTAATTGGTGTTGTGCGTTCAATTAGAAAACATTCGTTACTTGTTAATTAATACTTAAAAAATATGGAAGATTTTATTTCAGTAATAATATCTACAGTGTCGGTCAAAACAAAGGGAACCATGCCTTCAATGTACATTTTTCTCACATATATATAAAAAAACATAACAAATATATGTAAAAAATGATAAATGTCAATAATTGAAACAAAAGTAATAAATGTGCGAACATATTTTATTGTTTATGTGAACAGGAAATAAATAAAAACCGAAAAACTCCATATACTCAGTATTTATTGCGGTCAAAACAAAGGGAACTTCAAAACTAGTAAATATTATTTTAAGATAAATTAATATCTGGTGGAAAACCCGTTGTTTTTTATGACTTCAGCGCATCGTTTAGGCATAGAGGAAATTAGATTTTCCACAGTTTCCATGGAAATGTTTTCCCACTCATTACTGTTAACGCTAAATAATTCCTCAACGTTTCTCAATATCCCGTGTCTCCTCACCTTTTGATTTACAATTTACCAAAGATTTTCTATTGGGTTCAGGTCAGGAGACTGGGCAGGCCATTTCAAAACTTCAATTCCTTTCTAGTGTAACCAATGTGTTATGAGTTTTGAGGTGTGCTTGGGATCGTTATCGTGTTGAAATCTCCATAGTAAGGGCATATTTTCATCTGCATATGGATACATGATATTTTCTAATATGTTTTTATATTCAAAACGATCCATAATGCCGTTGATCCTATGAAGTAGGCCCACACCATGTCCTGATACATATCCCCAAACCATCACACTCTTTCCTCCCCCATGTTTCCATGCTGGTACACAATATTTGGGACATATTCTTTTTCCAGCTGGTCGTCGAACATGTCGCATGCCGTCAGAATCTTTTAAATTATACTTGCTTTCATCCGAAAACAAAACGGCTTTCCAATGCTGAATTGACCAGTTCAGATGAGTCTTAGCGAATTCCAAACGTGAGCGTCTGTTCTTTTCTGAAATGAATGGCTTTCGTACTGGCCTGTAACTTTTCAAGCTCGCCTCTCTCGCCCTTCTTCTATTGGTAGATACGCTGACATCTAATTGAAGTTCGCTTAAAATAGCATTCGAACTTATAAATGGATAATTTTTAATCTTTCGTATAATTAAATTATCCGTTCGAATTGTCGTCTTCCTTGGCCTATCACCTTTATGAACTGTGTCGACGGACCCAGTCTCATTGAATTTCTTCACAAGTCTGCTTATAACGGCTTTACTAAGTGAATATTTCTCCCGGAGCTGCTTTTGCGTCAATCCCTTTTGAAAATCATCAATTATGTTGCTTTTAAATGCCAAATTATACTTGTTTCTAGCCATTTTTCTTTAAAAGTTAATTTAACAATTATTTTACAATAAGCAGAAAATTTTCAAACACTCAACACGCCGTATCAATTGAAAATGAATTTGTTTTCGTTAAAACAATGAAAAAAAAAATTCTTAATCCTAATGAGAAGGGGAAAAAATTCAGGCAGGCACCGAGTTCCTTTTGTTTTGACTGCAATAAATACTGAGTATATGGAGTTTTTCGGTTTTTATTTATTTCCTGTTCACATAAACAATAAAATATGTTCGCACATTTATTACTTTTGTTTCAATTATTGACATTTATCATTTTTTACATATATTTGTTATGTTTTTTTATATATATGTGAGAAAAATGTACATTGAAGGCATGGTTCCCTTTGTTTTGACCGACACTGTATATTAATATTGTCGCAAGCATTTGAAATGTACAAGATAATAATGGGATTTATTTCTGTAGCATTTTAAACTTTTGTTGTAAAGACACGGATGGTCTTTAATTGTTTCAATCAATTTTTCTTCAAACATTTCTTTCGCATGTGACACCAAACAGAATAATACTTAAATGTCAACCGAATTTGAAATTTCTCTCACTGCGAGAGAGTTCCTAAACATTCTCTCAAAGCATCCACCAATGAACGTGCTTACTCTCAATTTGTCTATATGTGAACTTCAAATTGTAAATGTGTGAGCTCCGATATGTGAATGTAAGAACTGTCAGCGCGTCAAAAAGTAGAAAGTAGCTCTACTTTGTCTATCGAAGCGCGTGCTTCCGTCGGCTATGTGCCACCTCCCATAAGAATGTGTGTATTCTACTTTGTTGTCAGCGCAAGCAAGCAAGCACGCATTCTATGTGACTTGCCCTTTACTGATCTCTCGAGGATCTTTAAGGCTCTACCTCTGGTGGTCGTAAAGCTTTTTCTTACTCATAAAATCATTCGAGATACGTGGAGAATTAAAATCAAGGAGATGCCTTGTTACCATTTCTTTTAATTTGGCGCTGGAATACGTAATGAAATCTCGTAATGAGGATAATGAGAGGGAAATAACCCTTAAGGAAACACATCCGTTCTAGTGCCGACGATCTAGACCTTCTGGTAGATAGCTAGGAGACAGAAAGATAAATGCAGTAAGTCCAATAATGGCAGGAAAGGAAGTAGGCATAGAAGTAGATGAAAAGAAAATCAAATATATGGTCACTGACCGACTAGGATTGATCAAAACCCCGATCCTGACTGTACTTGATAAACTTCCAATAACTCAAGGAATTCTATTCAGCCCCAATTATTGTCCAGGTAATAAAGTCGTAAAGAGTAAGATGGACAAGGAACGTAAAACGAATGAACAGTGGGCGAAGGGACATAGGAAGAATGAATCGAAAATCGTAGGAAAAAGACCCGCAGGAATGCTGCGCCATAGATGAGAGAGAAATGAACCTTGAAGAGATGGAACAGAAACATGGAAGAAACTCACTCGTGACAAGCTTGGCGAAAAACTGTCGACGAGGCTCTGAATTTCCGTGTTCCAAACGGACAGTAATAACAGAGGGACTTTCGTGAACAAACTACTTGGTGATCAAAGGCCGTAAAAAGTCAAAGAACCAAATGAATCTGTTCTCCCTGGTAAGTTCCTCCATTTTATCCCATAAAAGTGAATTTATAGAAAGTTTGAACAATAAGGCAGTTGAACATATCCCTTTGAATCTTAACTGTATACTTAAATAGAGATCCTTCGCTCCTTTTTCTTACTTTCTTCATATAATTAACCTTATCTGGCATCACTCACTTAGGGTAAAAATTAATAAGTGAAACAACAAGAGTTCCTATATTCCAAATAGAATCCTGTTGAGTCCACTTAGGAAAATTAGAACAATTACATCATATCGTCGCAATATGACGGTGTTATTCCTCCGGCTCATTCCACCAGACAACTGACGTTAATCAGCCCAATTAAGCCCGATGAGACACACCCCCGAAAAACAAAAAGAGCGAGGAAAGTAAGACCCAAATAAAAACAAAAGTGACGATAATAACTATGACAAAGAGGCGTCCAAATTATGCGTTTCATTTAAATAAACAATTGATAAACAGTCAACTCGTCATCATTCAAAAAATAGGCCTGCAAAGCTAAGGGATCTATAACGCAGCATAATTGTATGCAAAACAACAATATTTACATAAATACGGTGGGAAAGCTAACAAACTCCCATCGAACACGGTGGACTTAGATTACAATAATAAACCAACGAGTTGAGTTGTCATTTCCGTCACCAACAACTAGAATTCGAACAACGTGTTCTAGTACAATTTTTTTTCGGATAAGATAGGAAACGTCATACAAACGTTTTTCTTTGAAGAATTATTTACCATAATCCATACGCTAAACGTCAGACGTCTCAAAAATTCACGCAAAATATTTGAATATGTCAGAAATAGACGGAAACATGTCTTTCTTGAATAATTCCCTTCATTTCCATACATGCATATATGAACGCTCGGCTGACGCGACAAACGTTTGACAGTATTGCATCATGTCAAATATTTAAATCGAACATTTGACGTCACGACGAAGCGAATGCCTCCCATTGATTGTTGTTTTGCTTTGACGACATTAAATAAAACAAAAAGAACGATTTTGCAAAATTCTCTTTGTCTTCGATTGGCAATTATTTCTAATTTATCGAATTTTTGTTTGCTTCATACGTTCGAAGTCCAATATAGACGCCCCGCCATTTAATTTTGCGCGCCGCACACAATTAGGAAGCAACAGGAGCACACCATTTTGTGTATTTTTTTTTTTTTTATTATTTCATCTTATTTGTTGTTTTTCGTTTATACAATTTTAGGTGAATTTCATGTGCAGTTGTGTGTGGGTTTATTTATGAAATAGGAAGTGGGTGCGAACAGCCATTGAAGAAGACAGCTTTGATGATGATTCTTTGAATGAAGACAAAGCAGGTTATGGTGTGTGGTGCTACTGCTAAGTGGACGGATGATTCGAGTTTTCTGTACATTTTCCGAAAACTTTCTTTGTTTCCGAGTAGAGAATGTGTTTTTGGTAGAGAGTTCATATTGATGGAGGCGGTTTTTATTAGGAACTAATTGCTCTTTCAAGGACGGACATTGACGTCCAGATCATGTGGTGCGACCGATGGCGTGCTCTTTATTGAATTAGAAAGAAAAATATTTAAGGAATCTGAAAGCAGAAACAGATGGTCCAGAAGCTGTCTATGTAAGACAAAGATAATGTGGAAAACTTAGCAGATAGATCAATGTCAAAGTCAAAATAGTTCATTTGCATAAGGTAGGTTTCAAAATAAGAAAAAGTGCTAGGTACGAACGAAGAACCAATAACTTTTTAAATCAGTTTTGAAGATCGATCAAACGATTAAGGACTGAGATCGATTGGATGATGCATAGACTTTATATCAAAGCCAGGGATCAAGTCTGACCAGTCGTGCGTCAAAAAAATCAAAATTTATATTGGACAGTTTTTGCATACTATTCGATTCCATTTATCCTCTAGAAACAAGTGGAAAAGTAAGAGATGTACGGGGGCTGATCCAAACTGTCTACCAGAGACATACACAGCGACTTGATGAAAACATTGGTGGACTCTGTTCCTCCATATTCCACAGTAGCTCGATCGTTCAAGGAGGTTAGGCTGGGCAGAACACCAACCGAAGATTATCAGCGCGAAGTACCCCATCCACGCCGCTCACTGAAGATAACATAACGTGAAGAAAGTCGAAAACGTTATGTTAGCAGATCGAATAGATGAGGCATATAGTTGAGGTCACAGGGATCTTATGAGGCAGCATTCAATTGATCCTTGCGAACGACTAAAAAGGTTTCGCCAACGTACCGCGAATGTAACCCAACGAGCAAGAAAAAAACGAGTCGACATTTCAAGGGTGAATATCGAGAAGTTCCACGAAGATCAGGAAATGTTTCTGTTACTTTTCGTGACCACATATCCACCATTTTGATCCTGAAGCCAAACAACAATCGATGACTTGGAAGCCGGTCTCCTCACCGACGCTAAAGAAATTCAAAGTGTCAAGTTCGGTGGGAGCCGAATAGGGAGCTACTATTTCGGGATCTAACTACTATGCATTTTAGGGAGCACAGTGGGTAGTGTGTCACTGTACGCAAAAAGCGAGCTGAAGTGCTGTTTCTTCACCCCCAGTTACAATAGCTGCTATTCACGATACGGAATTCGAACTGCTCAAAGACTCACCCTATTCGCTAGATCAGTTAGCGAAGTTATGGCCGCTGTTGAGACGTTTTGGCTACAACTAAGTCCCGTAGCGGCGTGCTTTTAATCTTATCTTATCTTACCTAAGCTTCTCTCCTATTGATCAGCCAACGCCTTCAACTCTATCTCTGATCGTGATTCAGTGAGCTGTTCTTTGTAAACAAATCATCAATTTGACAGGTGACAGCAACAACCGGTTTATCTTCACATGTACGGACACTTTTCAAACTTGTTTACCACGGCAAAAAAGACAAAAAAAAAAGCGCATCGGAGTGATCAGCTAAATTTTCTTACTTTTGAAAAACAGGAGGATCGTTCAGACACTATTGGATGTTCGCAATTTTTTCAACAAGTACACGCGATCATCGACAAAAAAAAACCCTTCGAAATCGACGAGAGCCATTGGGAGAGATTTTAAATTTCGAAGGGGCTAATCCGTCGACTACGAAGTCTACGAAGACTTTAAGTCGTACGTTACGCGTTGGGGATAGTTACGATAGGGAACAGAGAACTATCGTACAGATCGTCTTTTGGACGATCCTAAAAAAAATGATCAAGACCAAAAAACCAAGATGGCTAAATTTCCTGATACTATCATGGTTTTGACATTGTGAACAACGAAGGGCATGTTATGTCACCTCATTTCTTTCCTCAGGGACTTCGGGTTAATGCTGCCTACATTGGGTTTCAGAAAACATTGTAAAACCCTTGGATCCGAGCGGGATCTGACCGTATTCATTCCAGCAAGGCTCTGCTCCTTCACATAAAGTGATGGCGGCACAGGATTGGATGGCCGAAAATGTCTATTACTACATAATCCCGAACTTATGGCCTCCTAGCTTGCCAGACCCTAATTAGCTGGATTATTATATATAGAACATAGGTGAGCGTGATATTACTGACAACATGGTCAAAATGAATAAAGAGGCGAATGGTTGTCAACGATGTTCCGGACACCGTTTTTGTAACGAAAGCAAGTTTAACTTATATGGCAGTGACAGGAAACAAAGGGTTTGACGAATTCCAAATACTGAAATGAAAGCTAATCTTCAAGCGATGAACAATGGTGTTGATAATGTCGTGACGTGGGATATGTTTTTGCAAGCGTGGTTGGTCAAATGGAGTTTACTGACTGTAATCAACGTAACTATCTCAACAAAGAAATCTCCAGCAAAGTGTCACAAAAATGGTCGCGGGCCAAATTATGTCTTTCAACAGGACGACGACGACGAAGAGTCCATTACTTGGTTCAACTTATTTACTGGTAGTAATACAATATGTCATAAGTTTTCGAGAAAAAGTTATCAATCACATAAGGATTTCTTTTCAAACCGTTATTCTCTGTTTCTTGACGGTCAAAATAATAGCAGTGGACGCTATTTGGGATCGCCGTGTATTGTTTTTTGATCTGTGTGTATGATTTAACCCCATTTTAAGTTTTAAGGTAAGCCTTCCAATCCCCATGCTATTCACATAAATATACATTCACTTAGAGCATGGATCGCGATAAACGTACTACTCTGGAGCAACTGGAGCAAGAAACTTTAGGAATTCCGGCAGAAAATGATAAAAAAAAGTTATAAACTATGAGAAGAAAATCGAAATCTGGGGTAGAAATAAGATCCTTTTACAAAAACGGGTAAGCAGAATGCTTCACGTAAGATGCCTGCAAACGAGATAAGCAAGCATAACAAATGTGGAAACTATAAGAGGAGTATTGCAAGAGAAAAATGTCAACCCAGAAACGCAGATGTTTCACTATTAACAAAAAAAAAACAAAAACATATTGATAAAAGGATTCAGTGGCCCAAGGCCCATGCCGGGAGACCCCTTTAAGAGTCGCGCAACATCGTATAAATGAATGAAAGTAAAATCATCCTGTTCAGTGACTCTGGCTCCCGTGAATATGGGCGTCGCTTTCTAAATGCCAAAATATGATTGCAAGACCGTGAAGTCCATAATATCATAGCTATATACATATGTATATCAACCAATCTGCGGGCCAACAAGCCCTACAAGCTCTACACCCATCGATCTGTTTATTATCAACAGGGCTGATCTCATTTACTTCTATAGTCAGTTTGAAATACACGGCTTCTCATAGAACGATCTCATTATACTCTTCTATGACCTCAGTCCTAGCAAATCATTCATATTGATTACAATCAGCTACCGAGATTTTAAATCTATCAATATGAGTACTCTTATTGTGATTACTATCTCATTTCTAACTGGCGTAACCTGTACATGTCTTCCCTTGACGAGCAGATTTAGTTTTTTACATCCATTATTAAGTACTTATTTGGGAATCACGTCCCAGCTAAAAAACTCACTAGTCGCACTGAGTCTAGGGGCCTACAAAAAATGAAAGAAGTTTAAACTTCCTGAGTTTCTCTGAGATTTCAACTGCCACGGGAACGTTGTTAACAAGGAAATCAGAAGGAGAAAAACTAAGTTTTCTTACATCTTAAATTAAACTCGGCTTAAACGTTAGGAAAACGTTGAAGATTATTAAGACGGTAGGTATGGATTAAACAATCAAGGCAGAGACTTCAAAAGAGATCAATATCGAAAAGCTAAAAAAGAAATTCGCCTCGGTCGCAACACTCTTCGACTCTTCATAAATCCTACTTATACACATATCTTGACTGAGAGCTCTGGCTTTTCTAGAGTCTAAGAAAAATATGTGCTTTGATCGGTTCTTCCAATCAAATCTAACGCCATTGGTTTGGACTTTATGAGCGCCGTAAAATATTAAACCTAATCATCCACGTTATCTTAACACCCCTTACATATGGTATTTAATAACATCCTCACCACCTCCGTCTACCTTACATCCTGGAAGGTTTCTCAAACCATACTCGTAGAAGGCTACCAGAGATAGACCAGCGATAAAGCCTCTCTTAACTGAAACCTTTTGTTTGGCGTATGCGAAAAAGTATGAAAATTGGACGCAAAATTATTGGAGATGTGCCATATGGTCCGACGAAAGTAAATTTAATTTGTTGTGTGCCGACAATTTGCCATACCTTCAAGGGTCACCAGGTGAAAAGTTTGAGGACCTTTTTGAGAGTAATATAGTTTGGAGATGGTTTACTTTTTTTCGGGCTTAATCGAACTATGAACGCTCAAAGAAATAGACATGGAAGAGGAAATGTTGTAATAACGAAGTCTTTGATACCAGCCATTGAACAGCATCTGTTACTGTTCTGTAAACTAGCTGCTAAAACTCTATAAATACTAAATAAGGAAGCGACCACAGTCTTTCAATAATTTTAAGCTCAATAAAACATTTGATAACCTCGGAATTTCTAGATCTAGTGCCCAATTAGTATTCAAACATTTGTGTCATGTTATGAAACGTAAGGTGGCTGAACACGGGATATTACTGATCTGGTAAATTCGTTCTTCTTTTATAGAATATAAGCGCGAAAGACGGCTAAAAGAAAGAAGCTAAAGAAGCGCCAACTCGGTATTAATAATTTCGTGCTTGAAGCAGGATCTAATAATCGCCTCTTATCAGATCCTTGTTCTCATGTGTAGCACAAAATGAGAGCGAAAGTGTTATTTTGCCTGAAAAAAATAAAAGAAACAAAAGGATTTCCACAGTTCACATCAGTTATCCTAAAACTGAAGCAGAGTCGAGTGAGGCGCAAATTGATTTATATTATGTTTAAGTGTAATTCCTCAAGCAAGTTTAACTTTTTTTTCAAGTGGGCGTAATATTATTAAAAAATTAAGAAGAAATGGCACTGCCATGGGCGAAATGGCTAAAATTTTTAAATGTTTCAAGGAAAAGATGTTCATAGCTCTTCATTCAAGTCCCAAGGCAGAAACGAGGAGCAGAAAACAGAAAACAACCCCGCGATATGACAAAGCATTAGTACGGCTGCCGAAAAATAATATTTTTTTTTCATTAAAGACCTGAAAAATGATAAATAAAGACCGGATAATTAAAGACCGATTTATTGAAGCAGATCTTCCTGGAAGATATGCCAGAAAAGTTACGTACTTGAGCAAAACAAAATATGGACCAAAAGTTAATTTTCGCCAATAATCAACTCCAATGTGTAAATTGGAAAAATATCTTGTGGTCGGATGAAACCAGAATAAGTTTGTTTGGTTTTGATGGCAAAACGTACCGTACATATGTACGTCAGACGACTAAGGGAATCAGAATTTAATACAAAATATACAAAAAAAGCGATTAAACACGGTGGAGGTAGTTTAATGTTTTTTGGGGATATTTTTCATCGTCTGAGGTTGGAGCAATTTATCGGATATCGAATAAAATGTGTGCTGTGGTCTATGTATGTCCAAATTTTGGACACTTATGCTGCCATTTCCTAAGGAGAAAATGCTTCCAAAATAGAAGCACATCTCAAATTTGGCTAAGGAATGGTTTCGGAAGGGTTATGAAGTAGCCATCGCAGTTTCTCAATATGAACACCGTACGACACTTTTGGCGTATTCTAAAGAAAAAGATCAGCTAGATCTGGGCCAGAAATAAAGATTAGGCAAAGACAAATTGCATGGCACTCCATACCTACCCAAACCTCTGCTAACTTAATTATCAAAAAAAAAAAAACAAAGCGCAGCGACTAAGTATAAATATAATATAAGATTAGACAAACAATATAACATTAAAATGCTAATACAGTAAGAAATTCGCTCTCCCAAGAAAACAAGCCTGTTTTGGATTGGCCAGCACAGAGTCCCGACCTTAATCCAATTGAAAAACTATAGAATGATGTTAAGACAAAAATAAGAATGAACTCTGGAAAGGCATAATGGAAGCTTGTCATTCATCCCGAAGGAAAGATGTCAGACAATTGTTGAAAGTATGCGGCGAAGCTGGAAAATTCTGGATGTAAAGGGTTTTTCAATTGGCGTGGGCAAATTTTGGCGGCTGTAGTGATGATGATGCTTGTAGTTTTGATGAAATCTATCAAATCTGTTCTTTATTATTCAGTTACTGATGCCAAATAACCCTGGGAAGTTACACGATTGAACAGCACGTTCAAATGATAAACCCTTATTATCAAAATGAGTGTTGTTCGTTAGTGCAAACGTTGCACGTGTTGCGCCCTTTTTACGGTAGGCGTGGTGGCCCTTCACAGTCGACTCTTCAACATTTGGTGGCGAAATTTGAGACGATCGGTGCGGTAATCAATCAGCCAATATTCGTCCGCCAAAGAAACATACATAAGAACATCACCGCTGTCAGCAGAACCCGAGGCAGTAGATTCTTCGCCTTGCACAAGAAACCGGCCTTTCGCAGTTTTCAACTTGACTAATTTTGCGCCGGAACTTGGGCCTACACCCATATAAGATCCAACTGACCTACGAGCTCAAAATTTATTACTATAGACAACGCCAATTGTCTGCTGACTGGGCTTCGGAGCGTTTGGAAGGGGATCCCAATTTTGATTTCATATTTAGTGACGAGACGCATTTTTGGATGAATGGCTGTGTAAACAAGCGAAATTGCCATATATGAGACGACACGAACTCACAAGAGGTTCATCAGGTGACAATTCATCCTCAAAAAATCACCATTTGGTGTGGATTTTGGGCCGGCGGCGTCAATGGTCCGTACTTTTTCGAAAATCAGGTTAGTGAGGCGGCCACCGTCAATGGCGAGCCCTTCAGAACGGTGATAACCAATTTCTTATGGCCTAAATTGAACCATAGGGACCTAGACGACATGTGATTTCAGCAGGACGACACCACGTGCCACGCAGCGGAAGCCACGATTGACATTCCGCATGAATGATTTGGGGCTGAGGTTATCTTTCGCAGAAGTGGCGTGAACTGGCCACCAAGGTCATGCGATTTGCCCCGCTGGACTTTTTCTTGTGGAGTTACCTCAAGTCCCAGGTCTATGCAAATAAATCGAGCGATGCCTTTAAGGGGAACATAACATAGGCCATCTCTCAAATTCAGCTGGATCTACATTGAAACCCTTTAATCCAAAATACTGAAGCAGTAAAAGAACAAGAACTGTCTTCAAGTTAGCATTAAATTAATGCTCGTCAAGACGCTACTGATCCCTATTTAAACGTTCGCACTCCCGATCTTAGGCCATCTCCATGGTTACAGCTAACAATTTCGTTTCATAGCACAATGCGCTTGATATGTACATATATTACGGCGGTGGGATCCATCTTGTCCTTCGCTAAAAGACTGCTTAGCACTGACTTTCAAAGCTACCTTAAGTTTAGGATATTGACTTTTCTGCTCAGACTCAAACAGAGCAAAGCACCACTTTTCCAGAGACTTCGGTTCACTTCATCTAAAAGAATCGGAACATACATATGTAGATGCTACCTAAGTTTAGTTGCTAGGTGACAGAAAAACAGTATTTCATTTACGGGATAAGGCTACGAAAATTGCTCCCAGTTAACCCGAGAAAATCTTATAACATCGACAACTTCAAGGGGCAACTTAGGAAGCATTTTAGTATATTGCTCTACGATATTTTTAGTGACGTCTAGGGTTGGTTGATCAGGGTACTTTCTTTCTTATCTATTGTAAAATAACTTTTTTCCGATTTTTTTTTAATTTGCTTATGCATGGCCACATCTATAGCGACAGTACACATTTCCTCATCTTACATCTGAATTATAGTCTTTTAGAAAATAAGAAAAAAAAATTTATTAACTGCTCATATTTGGTCGCCGGGCCGTATTTTTAGGGACAGCCCAATAAATTTAAATTAAAAGGAAAAGTTGTTCCAAATTACTGGCAAAGATCAATTGAGGGTGTTCAGATCAAATTTAGAAAGTTCAAAGTGTTAATTTTTGTTATTTTTAAAATGGGAAGGGGAAAAAGGAATTGTTCTGATGAGCAACGCTCAATTATAATTAAGCTAAGACACGATGGCAAGTTTATTCAGGAAAAATGCTACTTCAAAATGCTTCCAGGTAAAACATTTGGGCCTGTCAGTGAAAAAACTGCCCCTGGGAGGAAGATAGCAAAAGAACACATAACATTCTTATCATGTATGTACAAATGCTACTGGCACTCATAAATTAAAGCCTTTAGTTATTGGAAAGGCCAAAAAGCCAGTTGATTATGGTCGTTCAAAATCAGTTTGGATGAATGATTCGATTTTTAGAAATTGGTTTCACAATTTCTTTTTACAAAAGGTGAATGGAAACTTATATAAATCGAATTCTTAAAAAGTTAATCATTCTCAAATTTTGTTTAGGTCGAAAAAACATCTCGTGGAAAGTGGATATTCTCCAAAAGCATTGCTTCTTTTGGACAATGCTCCCTTTCATCCTCTTGCCGATGGTCAAGTTACAGTTATGTTTCTGCTAACGAACGTCACCTCACTTATACAGCCTATGGATTAGAACAAAATAAGACGGACAAAGCTGTATTACCGCAATTTTTTGCTTTTTGCAAACTACACCTACACCTACATATGTGTAGGTTGCTATTTATATTTTAAGTCTTGGCAACGCTAAGTGTTTAATGCCGCTAACTGACGTTTCCAATTGAAAGTTTGACCTTTTTAACAATAACTTTCTTAAAAAATCATTTCAGCACAATTTGTGTTCCAGTGGTTTGCAAATTTTGTCTCAGTGAAAAAATGGAATTAACTCGTGAACATTTTCGTGCGATGATTTTTTAAGATTTTCGACATGGATTATCAAAACCGGAGTGCATAAATAAACTTACTTAGACTTTTGGCGATGAAGCCCCATCCTTGGAGACTGTGAAACGCTAATATAACGAATTTAATCGTGATCGTAGTTCGCACAGGGATGAAAGTCGTAAAGGTCGTCCAAAATCAATTGATGCCAGAAAACATTGATGCTGTGCGCGAACTGATATTGCAAGATCGTCATGTGACTTATCGTGAGATTGAGGCATCCTGGGCATTAGTATGACGAGCATCAATAAAATATTGCATGAACATTTAGCTGTGAAAAAGATTTGTTCAAAAAGATGCTCTTGTTAATTGATGCAAAGAAATGCTCAAGAAATTCAATCGCGGATCAACAAAAGCTGTGTATTGTATCCACACAGGTGACGAATCTTGGATCTATGCGTTGAGCGTATGAGCCCGAAACAAAACAGCAATGCACTTTTTTTGGGTCTTCCAAGATGAGCCAAATCCGGCAAAAGTGATTCGTGCGCGAAGCACTTGGAACAAATGATCGCCTGTTTCTTCGGAATAATTGGACATGTGGCAACCGTGCTTTTAGAGCAACGTAGAACGGTGAATTCTGAATGGTACACAACCATTTTTTTGCCAGAAGTGCTTGGTAAGATACGAAAAAAGAAGTGCCAACAAAGGATCATCCTTCATCACGACAATGCAACCCTCACACATCGACTGAAACAACCACCTATTTGAATGGCCAAAACGTCGAATTGACGGGTCATCCTCCATATAGCCCTGTGTTGGCGTGAGATATTTTACAATCCTGATGATCAGAACTTCGCAGAAGAAGATGATGTGCCTTTGTCTCAATACATTCAAGCAATTTATCCCGAGTTAGCTGATGCTGCTCATATGAGTTTAGCGATGATTAGAGAAGCAGTCCTTGACGAAAATGTCGGCTACCACGCTTGGTAAGAGTAAGCAGAGGATCCCATTCCTATGCCATACCATGATACTCCAGAAAATCAACCACCGAAAAGAATTCAGCTATCAGGGGTAATGATAGCTCTAAATACACTGATAGATTGGCCTTCAGAAAATGAACTTCCTTACGAAGAACTGCTGGTGCTAAGAAAAATGTGTGAAAGAATTATCGAACTTGGATTTACCAAAACTGTCCAAACAAAATATTTAAGGGGCTAGTGTCATGTGACCACTTCCAAATCGATTTTTTTTTTCATATTTCGATAATAAAACCTATCAAAAATATGCTGTCAAAAATTTTGACCGAAATTCCTAGTATTAAATAAGTTACAACCCATAGTCGCCGATGCGCCGTAAGCGACTTGTATGCCGCGCGCCAGGTCTGCAGCTGCTACCTTTCTATTGTTGTCACCGGTCTCTTATACCTGCGGACGGAGTTTCTGACGGTCAACTTTAGTACATTACCTACCTGTGTATATGTGGAATAGTGTATATAAATTTTCGTCGTGAATATATATAAAATTCTAAAACAAATTTAGCAGTACACTTTTGATGCTCTGTGTGTCAACATCAAACAGGAAAAAAAAAAATAAAAATGGATCGAAAAGGCTCGAGAAGCTCCACAAGATAACCAGGGCAAAAAGAAAGAAAAAGTAGTTTTCGAGGGAATCAGTATACTGCTGAAACCGATACCGAGTTTGTAAGCACATCAGCTGAAAAATTAAAAGAAAAGAGTGATTTTGATGTACCGATTGACGAAGTTTTCAGCTACAGCATTCTGTGTTTCTCGCTAGTGTTTACAGCTTTGCAATCAATTTTTGTGCAAGCTGTGCGATAGTGACGTTAAATTTTTGAAAAAATCACCACGAGGACTAGGATTCAAGTTGTGTGTAAAGAGTTCGTGTCAAGAATTTGTTATCCTATGGCCAAAAATCCTTACGAAATCAATAGTCATTTTGTGTTTGCGACTACTTGGAGTTGGTCTGGCTAGAATAAATTTATTTTGTTCGCTAATGGACTTGTGTGATGGAATTAGTAAAAATGTATATTGTAGGATTTTCACCCATCCTTAAAATAATGGAGATTTTTGGTACGCAAATTGGTATGCTGAGGAGTACGATGAACGACGAATAACCCATGGTCACAAAAACTGGCAGAAAATGATGCGTATGAAGCCACAGTAGGTTTATTGTATGTTCCAGGCATAGCAGATTAGTGTTAGTATACATTTTCCACAAAAATTCTGCTCTTGAAACTTAAAACGCATTTTTCTGGAAACATCATTTTCTAAAACTCTCATGGTCCTAAAAAAAAAAAAACTATTCAACCGATTGTTTTGAAATTTATATACAGCCATGGACACATAAATAGCACAAACAAAGATAAAAACTGAATGTGCATATTTATTATCTTATAAATGATATGCATCCTAATTTTATTGAAGATGCTGCTAACCCCTATCCTGCTGCTCTTATCTGGTACACAATTGTACCGTTATCAGTCCGATCTTTTGGTACGTGTTGAGTTTATTGTGCAAAGTGATCATTGTGGTTGGATGTATAAATAGCACAAGTCGTTGTATTTTCAGTTTCTCCGCCAAGTATTTAAGTGTTTCATTTATTTTTATAAATTGAATTGTGATAATTACTTAATCAGTTAATTACTTATTAAAATGGGAAGAGGTGTACATACATTGCACTCTAGAAAAAAGAAAAATTATACACAAGTTATATAAAGACGGTAGAAAGCCAGCTGAAATCGCGAAAATAATAAATAGTTCGAGGAAAATGGTTTATAATGCCATTAAGTTGGTGAAGGAAAACGTGATTCACAGGAAAACGACCGCTTCAATTGATAGAGCCATTGTCCGCAAATGCAAGAAAGATCCCTTTAAGTCGTCTCGCCAAATTGGAAACGAAATTAAAGAAGAATTTAATGTGGATATATCGAGCCGATTAATAAGAAGACGAGTAAATGAAGCTCAGTTATTTGGACGAGTAAGTAGGAAAAAGCCACTCCTGTCAAAAAAAAATATACAAAAACGTCTGACTTTCGCAAGAGACCACCAGCATAAAAACCTACAATTCTGGAAACGAGTAGTATGGAGTGATAAAATCAAGGTAAACAGAATTGGACCAGATGGCAGGACAATAGTTCACCGTCCAAAAGCCCAAGCTCTGAATCCCAAGTACACGCAAAAGACAATAAAACATGGTGGAGGCAGTGTTATGGTTTGGGGTGCATTTTCCTGGCATGGAGTAGGGTTCATTGTTAAAATAGATGGAAAGATGGACAAATTTCAATATTTGGATATATTGAAAAATACGATGGAGCCCTATACTTTCGAGTTTATGCCAGTTAATTGGATATTCATGCAGGACAATGACCCTAAGCACATCGCCAAGATAGTAAAAAATTGGTTTTCGCAAGAAAATATCCATGTTTTGGATTGGTCATCGCAGAGCCCCGACCTTAATCCACTTGAAAATTTGTGGAATGCCGTTAAGATAAAAATTGGTCAGAAAAATTTTAAAAATAAAGATGAGCTCTGGGACGGCATAACAGAAGCTTGGTATTCTATTCTTGGAAAGGTGTCAGAAACTTGTTGAAAGTATGGGGGTGTTTGGCAGTAATTGAAAATTCTGGCTATAGTACAAAGTACTGAAAAGGTAAAAAATGAAACATTTGAATTTAACTTATTTTTCTTTCAGATATCCAATTTTGGGCTATTTCTGTGTCCAGGCAAATTTCACGTTTATTGTTTTCCTGCTGTTCGACTTTTTTTTTTATGTATAGTAACACAAAATTTTCATGTTAATTAGACTCATCATTAACACCATTTCCAAATAAAATTCAGTTTCTAATTATTTTTGAAATATTATTTTATTCAATGACTGTTTCATTTTGGCAAGTAGGTTTGTGCTATTTTGTGTCTGTATGTTCTTCTACTCATTAATGGTTACCGTTCCAAAATTGCTTATTTTCGAAAATATTTTTTTGTTTTTTTTAATCAATTTTTAACAAAATAAATTAACAAAAAAAAAAACAAGATTTTCTCTACAGTCCACCTTTTTTTTTCAATGAAATTGATTAATTTTGGTAGGGCCAATAGCGACAGACCTACTGAACAATAATCCATTCGATTTTTTTATTTCAGACAACATGAGCAGCCGCTATTCCCATGACCTGTTTTTTTTTCTAATTTAATTTAAAAAAATATATACATACATATGTACATACATATATGAAAAATGTAAAATAAGAAAAAGATTTTTTTTTATACAGTTTAACATATAAAAAAAATAAAATGATTGAATTTTATTGTCTTGTATAAAAAAAAATTCCCTGAAAAGAGGTAAAATTTATGCCTTCACATGAGACTACCCCCTTAACATTTTCAACCGAGTTTAATTCAAATAAATTATTTTAGGTTTTGTACATTAACCCATTAAGAGCCAAGGGTATTTAAAATAAAAAACATTTACTTTTTGGAGCATTTTCTGTTTAATAAGACTAAAGTTAGGATATTTTTCAAAACAAAACATTTAAAAAAAAAATTTGGTAAGGGGATATAGAGGTGTACTTTTTTTAGTACAATGGGTTCATGCAATGGGTTCCTACATATTATTTTTTTTTATGTGAAAATTTTTAAAGCATTATTTCCCAATACAAAGTGTAACATTACACATTTCACAACAATATTTCGATCTAGAATGACACTCGCGACATCTGAGTTGGTTTGTTAGTTTTTTGGGAAAGTGGTATCCTATGCTCTCCGCAATGCTTCGTTGTACAGTCAGTCTAGGATATCCTTGCTTCAGTGTATGGAATCTTAGATAATGGAGAGTTACGGCCCTTGTGAATTCAAGTAGATCACCTCTGTAGTGGTTTACGAGCTTGTGGAGCTTCCAAGCATTGGACAAAGTAGATGATATCATAGATGTAAAAAGGTTCCACCACCATTTTTTCCCTCTGATTTGAATAGAGTATGTTTGAATGAACTGGTCATGTAGGTCGACTCCGCCCATATTCAAGTTGTAATTTTTGAAAAGTAGGGGCTGAGGAATGTTTACCTTTTTCTGCTGCTCTTTGCTCCATCTCTTGACGGTTTCACATGGTTCGATCTTGTCGTAGTTCGTGGCCATCGTAACGATGCTGTTGTCCTTCCACTTCACAAAAAGTAATTTGTTCGTCTCATCAAACTGGTAGTCAAAAGTTCCTCTATTCTGCTTTTAAAATTCTTTATTGTGTGGCAAAGGACATTTTTTTAACCGATTATCACGAGCTGTTCCAGATGCTCTGAATCCCTTTTCTTTCAAGATCTTCATAAGCCCATAACTAGTAAAAAAGTTGTCAAAATAAATGGAATGGTCGCTTGGGTAGTCAACATTTTTCAAAAGATCTATAACAACTCTTGATCCCAGCGGAAGGGCTTTCAGAGATGACTTAACGTTCTTAGCACCGCAATATGTGTCAAATTGGTACATATAACCATCATTGCTGCAAAGCATCCAATTTTTGTAGCCAAATCTCACAGGTTTACCTCTTATGAATTGTTTCGAAGAATGGTGACCAAAGTATTTTACCATTGATTCATCAATGGATAAATGCTCATGCAAATATCCCCATTTTTGAAACTTTTGGCATAAAAGTTTACTGAGTGGTCGAAGTTTTGCCATTTTATCGTTTAAGTCAAGGTTATTATTATCAGCAAAATGTAAGAATCTTTTAATTTCCTTGAATCTGTTTCTAGACATACTGTTTGCAACAAAAGGAACATGTGTGTCAGCTGCTTGTTTCCAATACATAAATTCTCTTGCCTCAGAGTGGTACCCCGAAAGTAGCAGTATTCCTATGAAAATTTTTAGATCTCCTTCATTGAAAGCAAAGCAGTGGTAGTTCTTTTGACCTGCATACAACATTGTTTGGTTCACAATAAGTTCTCTTACCTCGGAATCAAACAATTTTTCAAAAACTTGAACTTCGTTGAGTCCTACCAATTCTGCAGCACAGTTTTGGATTCTCGACAAGTAATTTTCTGTTCGCTTGATTTCATTCCTTGACGTAATAAACTTTGTCCATAACGGAAGAGCTATTGACTTTTTCAACTCAGATAGTGGAACATCATCCTCACTATCAAAATCATCGTTGTCTGTTGCGAAACAAGAATCCTCGAAAATCTCCACCTCACCTGGAATATCTTGTGGCATCTCAACTGTCTTCATGTCGTCTTCATCCATATCTTCGTCGTCTGTTACATAGTCCGCCGGTGGCGGTATCATAACGATGTCGGCATTGACTATCTCCGGATTATTTGACACTTCCTCCAGAGCGGAATCAAGGTTATAAAACCGTTTAGTAGAAATCGTTTTAAAATCCATTCCGATTACTAAAAAAAAAAAGGTAGGTATGACGCCACTGTACTATTTAAAGTACATTCAGCTTTGGCTCTACTTACTTCTGTCTATGCATAAATAAATATGTGTGAAGTTATTTTTTTTCTAATTTTTATGATTATTTAAAGCTATTCACAATGAAATAAAGAAAATATCTAAGTTGGTAATTTTTTGTCACGCACAAACTTTATTGACGGAAGAAAAAGAACAACTAATTCAAAAGCTACCGCGTGAAAAGTTCATTCGATTCATGCCTACTGCGATTCGAAAATAAAAATTGCTTGGAAAATTTAAAAAAAACTGGTAACTATGTCAAACGACCGTTAAAACAGTAAAATTTTCTTCTCAGTCTACTTTTATCGATATATGAAGTAAATATGTTTTGCTGTACTTTAAAAAGTACAATGGGAGAGAATGGGTTAACTGAATTAAATAACTTTAATTTCATTTTTTAACCGTAAAAACAAAAAACCGATTTCATTCTATGCATGGTTCCAATATACGAAATTTTCAGTTATATGAACTAGCCCAACAAATATTGGTTCATATACATACATATGTACATATGTAGGTACATAAGTGAGACAGACTCCACTGTAATTGTTAAGGTTGAAAAAAAATTATAAAAAAAATCAAGTCCTTTTACACCATTTGTAAAATTTGGTGTAATAAATTATATTTTGTGTGAAGTTCAGAGTGTCCCTAAAAATATCACCACTCCTGTATGTACATATGTACATATTTGCTTCACAACTTAAATGATTTTACATCTTGTGTAAGTTTATGCTTTTAAATAAAATTGAAAAAAAAATCAATTATTCCAATTATTTCGACCGCAGTTGTCTATCATGATTTCGCAATGTTTCAATCTGATAATTTTCCATTGCTTTTGTGCAGTTTTTCTTGCTATGAAAAAAAAATCGATTTAAAATTAGTAAAAAAATTATCAGCTCTTCTCTACACAATTACACGTTGAATAAAACTGGCCCCGAGTTTATATCTTAATTAGTTAAAAAGATACACGAAACAAAAATAATTTCACAAGCAAATTAACGTACACAAAAACATACGCACGCACATAAATATCTCCCAAAAAAACGTTGAGATACATATGTATGTATGTCAAATGTTGTGATTTGAAAAGTCGGACTCGTAATAATAACTCCCAAATGGCAAGTTAAAATTAAAAAAAATTAAGCTTCTCTTCAAGACTTATCTCTTTCTTGTATAAACTTTATAAATACATTTAAGATTGAAGAATTAAAAGATCTGGGAAATAAAAAAAATCTTGATTCCAAGTGATTAAGTAATTAAAATGCAATTATTTCAGTCCACTTCCGCGTCTCAGAGTATGTATTCCCATCGGAGTAATGAAACAAAAACAAAAAATGTCCATACGACCTTGATGACACTCTTCTAGAAATCAAGACCCAAGGCAAGGTAATAGATTCAAAACAAAATCCTTTCAATCGCAAATCAAGGCACATACCAGGGGAATGAGCCGGAAACCGTGTGCGCCAGGAAGAGATGAACAAAAGCCGAACAAGTATTTCACAACCACAATGCACGTTTACGACCCACAAGTTAATTCCATCAGCTGATGAAATATTAAGCGAAATTACAGCAACAACCAATAATAAAACAAGAACAACCGAGGAAAAACACCAAAAACAATTCTCATTTGATGTATCATCGTGTGAACGATGACGAGCGTGTATCTTCCAGAACAGAATAAAATGGAAAAGAAAATGTGAAAAAAAAATTATGACATGACATTATGGCATTTATTACTTTAACCACAAGATAACCAACCTTATTCGTCCTTGTTTCCTCCCTTCTGACTACTGCTTTCACCCTTGTTGTTGTTCGTTACTTGTTTGGCAAAGTGAATTAAAATTCGCACAAAACAAAAAAACCACGAAAATTTCACGTAAGAATATGATCAACTCCTTCCCGTGCCGAATTGTTGATTCAAATTGCTTTTGTTACCTTAGTTCCCGAATAACAACACCACACTTGTCGTGTGTGTGGTCTTTTTGGTTGTTCTTTGTTTATATTCTCGATTGATTCTACTTCGAACCCGCTCAACACTTTCGATTCATCGATATAGTGAGTGTAACTATTTTCATCAAAACAATAACAATCGATAAAACAACAACAAAATGTAGAAAAATGCAAACGACAACAATCCAATCTAATAACAACAACGAAAGCGAAAAACACTCTAACAAATTATATTTATTATTATGATTGTTTTGGATTATATCAGTGTTTGTATGATCAACAATAAAAAAAAAAAACTTGTTTTTTTTATTTTCTTTTGCATACACACACACACACGAACACCCCGGCACACAATCAAAACTGTCTACACGTCGAGAATTTCGTTACGATGTTATTCGCCTTTTTGCTGTTTGCGAATTAATATTCTCTTTCCACGAGTTATTTTTAATGAATTTGTTTATTTATACTTTGTTGTTGTTCTGTGCTTTTTGCACCTCCTCCTTCGGTTGTCTGTTTGTGGTGTTCGATGAAAAAACGACCAGAAATCAAATGTTTTTTGTTTATTTTGAAGTTTTAAGAGGAACTTCGCTAAGCTGCCCTTCGCCCCTAACTGGGACGCTAGGAACCGCGTTTTTTTTCACTTTTCTTTTTTAATAAAATAATTTGGGTTTATTTATTTATTTTCCACACACACTGTCACTCGAAAAAAAAAACAAAAACAAAAAAACTATTTCAGCCACTAAAACCCAACCGAACGTTAAGAACGTTGGTCTTCTGTGAAAAGCTTCTACCCGAAAAGCTTAACCCGTCTTAGTCTATATTCTATTCTATTTTCTTCTTCACATTCCTTTTTTATGTAAAAACAAAAAACAAAAAAAACAAATCACTAACAGAAAACAACAACAAAGAAAAATAGTTGGAAAAACACTCAATTCCCTTGCATATGGTTCACAGATAAATTTTGAAAATTCTACTATTTCACTGGATAGTTGACAGTATTTCGGTGATTTTTGGAAAATTCTTGGAAAACTTTTCAGATTTTTCCACAATTTTTATTTTCAAACTGAATTTCAAAAAGTGATTTTAAAGAATAAAATTTTTTTTCAGATTTTTTATGGAGGAATTTGCGAATCGCGTTTAGCACTGACAAACGTTCTTGACCGTTTGATAAAAAGTTTTTCGATTCGCGCTACGTACACTGGCTGCTTGATTGGCAGCTTTTTCGCTTTTTTGTTTTTTTTTTGTGTTTTCTCGTCTTTCCTTCTCTACGTCTCCGCCTTCCACTTGCTCGTACTTAGATCTTCGACGCGTCTGTGTGGCGATGGCTCCGCATGTCGTTCTATCTCTTCTCGTTCCCCTCAAGTGTTCTTTCGTTTGTTTTTCTTTCCTTCGGTCTTTCGCTACATGATTTGTTCTATTTTATGGGGTTCTTTGGTGGTGTCTCGCGCGAGAACACATGACATACCTATACGTAAGCATACCGCTAACGAGGGTGTACCATCGCGTATGTGTGTGCGTGCGGTGCGGGGGGAAAGCTTTGACTTTCGGTTTCCTTTTTGTTATCAATTTTCTTGGGAATATTTTTGTTGCGTTTACGTTTTGATGGTACAGTTCGCGTTTTCGACTTGTTTTTGTTTTCATTCGATTTCTTGCTTTGGTGTTTTGTCTGAGCGAGTGGGTGTCGGATGGAGGATGGCTTGGGTTGGAAAATAAGTGGAGAGCGGGTGATACGCCAACGGGGGTGGCTTTTGTTGGTTTGCGTGTGCTTGGCTTTGACTGTGGGAATGGGGGGTTGTTTTGAATTGTGGTACAGTTGGTCAGTGGTCTGATTCAGTGAAATGTAAGTGAATGCAATGGATTGGTATTCGCTTCTGGCCAGCCTTTGGGTTTCAATTTGTTTTTGTTTTATCAGAAAGATAGGAGGGAACAACATTCTACCCCGAGTAACTTAATGAAAACATTTTATGTTGTCGGAAGTTCGGCCAAAACGATTGTTGTGATTTTTGGTAAGGCATGGCTAGTGGTTTACAGTGTTCCGTAAAAGTTTGCACACAACGATGCAATTATAAAAAAATATCTTTTTGAATTGAATATTTTTTGGGAAAAAAGGTATGCAGGTAGGATACAAAAGCTTCAAAGTAGCAACGACGATACTTCTACTTTTGTTGAAGGACAGGACCCCATCGCTAAGGAAGAATAGGTACAAAAACTTACGAAGCACTTCAAAATCCCAATGCTCAGCTGCTAAATGCTTCAATGTCTCGGACAGGACAAACTAAAGCTCTCCATTGCAACGAAATATGCTTGGTTATTTTTCGACTCCGATGACTTAATCTTGGTAGAACTACATTTACCAAATGGAATGGAAAGAGTGATTCCCACCCTAAATCTTCCACTAAACCTAAACATAAACTTAGTAATAAGAATAGTAAGTCTGTTTCTAATAATAGTAAAAAGAATTCTAAGCCCGACTCTAATTCTCACGATAACTTAAAAAGCAAACTCTCCAATTTTTTTCCACCCATCAATTTCCCATATGCAGCCTTTCCCTCAGTTCCACAAAACTACAACGCCAACGGGTCAGTTTTAATCTGAACCAAACTAGTTCTCCCGCCAATACAACCTTATCACCTTCAACCCTAGCACACGAACCGGATCCAAACTCATTTTCAAATTTCGACCTTAAGTCCGGAGCCAAATATCCTAATTTTCGAAGCTCCCACATCCTTAATCCTTCAGCACCCAACCTCTCTAATACCTCAACGTCAGTTACAGCCAGTTCCTCATCTCTCCCACCATCTACAAACCAATCTTCGATAGCATCCGTCCCCTCCCAATCTTTCGTTGATCCCCTACTGCCACCATCAGTCAAACTTACCCAGCAATCTATTGATCCCAACGACTGTCGCTACGCTCTCTCCAGGTTAAGAGATAAAAAGATCTATGAAAACATTCGCCTATTTTTGGCTTATCTTCATGACAAATCCGACTCGGTTTACTATGAAGGTAGAACAAACACCAGCGTAATGGTCTCAATACAACCCCTCCCCGTCGATTTCACTACCCTCAAGAACCTTTTCATTAAATATCACAAGTTTTTTAATATCTCACCCAAAAAAGTATCAAACGCTCTTGATACCTTCAGACAATATTGCACCTTCAGCGCAGCAAAACTGATCATGATATGTTTTTTCGTACCTAAAAGTCTTCCCCTCCTTGCCACTTTCCGAAAACCTCCCTCTTACCTTTATTATGAGAAGGTAAGAGGTCTGCGCTCTAAAACTCAGGCACTCCAGCAGCAATCACATGCCTTACCTTTACAAATGTTTGCCTTGACTGAAACGAACCTAATCCCCAGTATAAACAATCTTGAACCGTTTCCATCAAACTTTAACGTTTATCGCGACGATTATGTTAACCGACCTACTGATGGTTGTCCATGCTGCAGTGTTCTCCTAACCGCCCGAAACCCAATTGACTCCTCATAGCACCTTCATCTTCGCCGTGTCTCGTCTTTGTTTCTATTAAGATTGTACTACCCGGGAAATCGCTCTACGTCATCTGCTTTTACATTTTGCCATCACAGCCTATTGAACCATATAAATTGGCCCTTGATACCATCGATAATTTAATTGATTTACGCGATCCCCAAGACGAGATCCTAGTTTTCGGTGACTTCAACCTTCCTCATTTTAAATGGATCTCTTCAGACGAACAATCGTTTTACATTGCCTCTAATCCCACTGCAGCCAAAGAATGTATCTTCACAGATCGCCTAGCTGATTCAAGTCTTAACCAAGTTAGCGACATTTTAAATTACATGGGCAGACAACTATGCCTCATTTTCAAAACTGACCCCCTCATTTTCAGTTTGTCCGCTATCTCTATCAACCGACGACAACTGCTGTCTGGAGGCAATACAGCTTCCTCAAAGGTAGGTCTACAAGCACAAAACTTATTGAATTCGTATCCTTTACCATTTCAGCCTTAGAAAATGGCTTTGATAAAATTTCACACAGATTAAACTGTGTTCCATTGGCTTTGAACCCATCTTATTAAAGTGGAAATTCCCGGGAAAACTTTGAGCTTTTCAGGCTACCCGACGCGTCCTCAGGTCACGGGGATCATTGCACCCCCGCGGACCAAGAGTAATCTCATTCCCAAGTCAAGATGGTTGGAATACGTTCCGATGACTGAATGGTGCAAGGAATACAGGGCGCTCTCGCGTAGTATCTAGCCTTACACCTACATGGGAGCTCTGTAGGTGGTTGACCACATCTTCTCGCCATACTCGTGGGATCTAAATGTAACACATTAAATAACAAAAAAGAAAAAAATAACACCCAACTGATGACAGAATTGGAGGAAGAATATTTCTTCTGCTCACCAGTACAAGAAATCGAGACAAAATCAACAGAGCCATCTCAATGCACTACAAATGCACTCCCGTCCAATACAACGGGCAGCCAAAACGTTCAGGCATCCTCTGATCCAAGCACAGCGACTGTTGCAGATAGTGACGCAACCAAACCTCAGCAAAAGCGTAAATACTTCGCGACCCAAAAACGACGAATCGCCGCTCTCATCCGGGACGGAATAGAGCCCGAAAAAGTAAGGCGAAGAGAAAAAGCTAGATACGTTCTCCTAAAGGAAAAGAAAGCGAACAAAAACGCGACTACGATCAACAGCAAACGTAGTAGATCGAATGTCAACTCTTCCGCGGAAAATATAAGGAAAAAGCACCGATCACTGAAAACCCAATTGATCGCACCGGATGCGCTGTCGGAAACAACTCAGATCCCAGTAAAGGATCAAGTGGGGGAAAATCAGCACCCAAAACATCCACTCCTGGAAATGCATAAGAGCGACCATGCACAACAGGACACTATTGCCCAATGCAAAGTCACAATTATGCACACTCTGCACCCACAGAAAACCCTAACCGATATGGAGATACAATTGGTAAGAAAGAGCCTACTAGAGGAAATGGACAAGAGACAAAAACTGTCCTGCCCTTAGGTTCGTGGATACCTCTGCCAGAGATGGATGGGTATCAATTACTTGTCATGACACAGACACCTAAAACGGGCTCATGTCAATGATAAGTAAAATAAAGTCATGGAAAAACGCAGATTTACGTATAATTCAGGGCAATGATATTCCCAAGCTATACACCTGTGTTATATTCGTCCCTGAAGCCGACGACCTGACCAAGACTACCTTCCTTATGCGAATCACCAAACAAAATGTTGGTGTTAACACTAAAAGTTGGAGAGTCCTCAGGATCACAAAGGAAAAAAGCAGCGGGGCCCAAGTCACCTTTGCCATAGATGAAGCATCTATCTTAAGGCCTAGAGGCAAACTATTCCTCAACTTCTCTTAGTTTTTGATTAGAATCAAGGGAATTTCTAGGCAAGCGAGTTCAACCGTGGACACCAAAACCAAGGAGAGGGCGCAAGGGCATCCCGAGAGCGATGCCCCAATCGAACACACCATCCCCAAAAAGAAAATTGAGGACACTACCGGGCAGACGCCCAGTCAGATTGTCAAACCAAAAGCTTCTGAAGGTAGTAGGTCTGCCATGGAGGCAACCAAGGTATCCCAAAAGACAAATTATCTGATGACTTGTCTCAGACAACAAAGAATTCAGGGGTTAGCCCCGTGTCGGTACCACGACTGGCAGCTCTGCCAGTACCCCTCAGACACAACAATGATGGGTGTAAGGTGCATCCAGATATGCGAAGGCCGCTAAGGTACTAAGCCATAGATTTAACAAGGAGCACCTAGATGTAGCCTTTATCCATGAGCCATACACAATCAAGGACCAGATTAAAGGCTTATTAGGTGAGCTGCTCTACGACTCTACTCCACGATTGAAGGAATACCTAGATCCTGCATAATGATGAATAAAACTATTCCAGAATGCACAGACAAGGACATGGCAGCTGCCATCATGAGGAAGGCAGATCTGCTGTAATTTGGTCAGACTACCTTGCGGGCGACTCAATTGACCTCAACTTCTCACCACTGCAGGGACTCCTCGACTACTGTGTATGTTGTGACGCCAACGCTCACCACACAGCATGGGAAAGCTCGGACATTAACAGAAGAGGTGAGTACCTTTATAATTCATTTTCAAAAACCATCTAGAAATTCTAAACCATGTAGTCCTATCTTTATGAACAGAATCAGGGAAGAAGTCTTAGATCTCACCCTAACCACCCCATTCATAGGCAATTCCATTCAGAACTGGCATGTCTCGACAGAAACATCGATGTCTGATCATCGACAGATTCGTTTTGACATCCAGACAAAAGCCAAAACACTCAAAACATACAGACAACCGAGAGCAACAGACTGGGATACTTATAGCCTAGGACTCGAGCAATCGGTCAGAAACTGTCCAAAAAGCATCAGAGACATAAATAGTCTAGAGCTGTGACAGCCTTAATGCTACAATCATATCTGCCTACCACAAGGCTTGCTCAGAAAAAGTTGAGGTAAGCAACCGCACCACTCCATGGTGGAATAATAAACTCTCCAAGCTAAGAGCATTGACCAGAAAACAGTTCAATAAAGCCAGGCTAAATGGAGACTGGACATCATACCGCGCCTCACTCATCATAATCAACTACAACCAAGAGATTAGAAGAGCTAAAAGAGACTCATAGAAAAAGTTCTGCAGCAGTCTCTCAGACATGCAAAGCAGTGCTCGCATTCACAGAGTTATCACCAAGACGCACACTAATCAAATTGGTCTGTTGAACAAAGCTATGGAAAGCTATATGAAAGAAATGGTCTAAAAATCATAACAAGTACACACTTCTCAGACTCCAACATCATCCCCTCCACTCTCTCCAGTATACCTTTGCCCTATACAGATCAGGGCAACCAACAGGGAGGAAAGAGATCAAGTGCAATTTTTCATGAAGGAAGTATAAAATGGGCCATAAACTCTTTTGACCCATTCAAATCTCCTGGAGAAGATAACATCTTGCCAACTATCCTTCAGAAAGGAAGTACGCAAATCACTCCCATGCTAATCATCATCTTCAGGACCAGCATGCATGGGGGTATATACCGACAAGCTGGAACGAGGTAATGGTAAAATGTATCCCTAAAGCAGGCCGTAGACCTACGCACCTGGGACCTGCCCAAATCAAACCGACCGATAAGCCTTACCTCATTTTTCCTAAAAACAATGGAAAAAATACTGGATAGACATATAAGAGACGGTCCTCTCAAAAGATCAGCGCTCTACAACAAACAATATGCCTACCAGCCAGGGAAATCAACCACGCATGCTATTCAGGAATTAACAGCTCGGATCAATAAATCCCTAAGCGACAAAGAAATTGCGATAAATTGTTTTCTTGATATTGAGGGTGCTTTCGACAATACCGATCACGCCCAAATACAACGCTGCATCCTTAGCACAGGGGTAGATAATACCACATGCAGATGGATTCAACACATGCTCAGTAACAGGAAAATAAACACCTCACTAGACAATGATAAAATCATTGTAAATACCACGAAAGGCTGCCCTCAGGCGGGGCTCTCTCATCCCTCCTATGGTCCATCGTAGTCAATGAGCTGATTAGCATAATCAGCAACAATGGCTTCTATGTCGAAGGCTATGCTGATGACATTGAGATCCTAATTAGAGAAAAATTCGAAGACAAAATTTCGGAACTCCTCCAAACTACACTCAACCTTGTTGCGAGCTGGAACATAAAAGTTGGACTAAATGTCAACCCAAAAAAAACGTCATAGTCGCTTTCACCAAAAGAAGAAGTAGGCATAAACTTAATAAAGCCACTCTATTTGGTGAAATAATAGAGTTCTCAAACGAAGCCAAATATCTAGGTGCAACACTAGACGTAAAGCTCACTTGCAACTCTCACATCACAAAGACCATTGAGAAAGCCAGGATCTCTCTATGGACCAACAAAAGTCTCACTGTTAATCCCAAGATATCTCGCTGGCTATATACTGCCATCACCAGACCAATTCTCACATACGCTGCGCCGTCTGGTGGCACAAAACAAACATCAGTACAAGCCAAAAACAAAAATCTATAAAGACTAGCTTGTATCTGTATTACAGGAGACATTAAAACAACCGCCACAGCAGCGCTAGAAGTCATTACGGACCTACCACCTGTACATCCAATTTAAAAAATACGCAATGATATTCGCCCATAGACTCATCGCGGAGGATGACTCTAATTCTAGGATCTTTCATCCTTACATTCTTGATGAACTAAACAGGCATAAAATCCTAAAAATACCCCATATAGACAATTGTCTTCCAAGGTATAATTTCAGCCAAAACTTTAAGGTCACAATTCCCTCTCGACACACCTGGGAGCAAAATAGACCTTCCTTCGATCGTCAATCCTATTTATGGTACACAGATGGATCCAAAACGAACGAAGGTGTTGGGGCTGGAGCTAGCACTGGAACACACATCTATCTATGCTGTGACAGATACAACTCCTTATTTCAAGCAGAGATATTCGTAATTGACCACTGCCTCAGAGAAAATAAAAACAGAGATATAACCGATATAAATATTTATTATTCTCTCTGACAGCAAGGCTCCACCCTAGCCCTCAAAAGCTGACTTCGTAGCTAAAATTGGTATGGGACTGCTTACAACTATTATACCAGCTGGCCAACAAAAACAGAATTCACCTCATCTGGATACCTGGGCACAGTAGCCATATAGAAAACGAAAGAAGAGACCTGTTAGCAGATCTGTATTAGAAAAGGCTCTCCATCACCATTCATGATGCCAAGACCATTCTACGGCATACCTATCAGCACCATGAACTGTTACATAAAGGAATGGTTGAGGAAGACGGCCAACCACTACTGGGCACAAACGGAAGGTAACAGATAAGCCTACCTGCCACTTTCATTAAAAGAATGAAACAGCTCCTTAAATTTTCTAGGATTCAGATTCGTATAGCCACTGGATGCCTCACAGGACAGTGTCCGTACAACAATCATCTTAAAACAATGGGCATCACACAAGATAACATGTGCAGAATGTGTAACGAAGAGGTAGAAACAGCAGAGCATATACTGTGCCACTGTAACTGCCTCATCAGTACACGACACAAACAGCTAGGCAGGAGTTATCTTGAAGCAGAAGAAATCGCTGCTAGTTCACTCAAAAGCATACTAAGTTGTATCATGAACTCAGGATTTTTGAGTGGGGAACATCACAATAGGCCCATCAGGGGCCGCAGTGATCAGGAGACATTGTCCCTCCCCCCACTTTAATCTAAATCTAAATCAACAAAGTGCTAGGCCACTTTAAACTAAAGAAAAGACTAAAGTCTAGACGACTTGATATTTGTTGCCTTGTGTTACGATTTAAGTACACACCTGTAATAAAGCTTCACTTAACCAGGATTGGCATTAATCTTACATGAACAGTGATATTTGAGCTCTTTTAACGCTTAAAGATCATATGAGTAGTACTACTAAACTTTTTAATTGATTCTAAATGGCTTGCTTCAGTGCGCAAGGCTTAGACCTAGATAGATCAGATGTTAGGATATTTGTTTACTTTAGCTTTACTCGTTCAAATACCAAGCGGGCTGCCATTTGTTGATACTATTGATAATATTGTAGTATCAAGCGTGGAATTTTCGCCCATTCTACTTTATCAACAGAAAAGACAGAAGTGACAGTTCGTGCGCATTCGACTAATGAGGGTTGATAGCATCCACTCAAACGCAATTTATCTTCGAATAATAATAATCACAATTTCAATACGGTTCGCTCGTATTGCATCAGCCTATGTATGCTGACACACCGACATGGGTAGGAGTTCCTCCTTTGACCTATAAATCGAATTCTCATCATCAACAAAGCCGAAAACACTTTAATCCCAATTAGGAAAATGTGCATCTCGCGAAGGCAATTTTAGAATTAAAAAATGAAAAAAACAAGATTTCGTGGGCACGATGTAGCTTTAAGGTCTCTTTTATCTCAATTTGGCCCCAGTTTTTCCCATGAATTCGCAATCATTGACCAATCGCATGCCGTGGAAACGGTGAGCATACGATCTATGCCCACCAGACGATATCGACTTTCACTTTCTGTTCAAGCGCTTCGAGCTAGAAGAAGCAGGATAATGGGACTAGCAGGTGTGTGAAGCAGGACGCGTAGAAAACGCGCAACTCACGAATGTAAACATATCGATTGAACGCCACCCAAACAACTTGCACGCCTTCCACCTCCCGTAAGACGTTAACAAGGGTTGGCATATACCTACACGCGAAGCGTAGTCGTACGCCCCCGCAATGCCATATTTTGGTTTGGATTTTGTTGTTATTCTCGCTGTTCATAACAAAACGGATGTCCAGGGGGTTGTCCCCGTCCCGTATAACGCAACAAAGTACTAGACATGCGCTGTCGTGGCGAATAAGAGATAAAACAGAAATGAAAAGCTTTCCATCCCCGTCCCTGGCGGCAGAAAACAGTAACCAAATAGTGATGGGAAAGGTCAAGGGATAGTGAACACAGAAGTAGGTTGTTGCACAGTATGAGGAGAGAAGACAGCCTTCGTAAGTGGGCGACATGCTTTCATATTTCGTTACTATTTTCGTACTACCCATCTGCCCCTTCGTCCTGAAGCTAGGGGGAACAAATTAACCAGTAGGCATGGCACCGGCAGGGGGTCCTTAATCATAACAAACATACTCGCGTACGCATCAGCCAGAAGCCTACGCGTGGGCTATATTTGCGTACGTAAGTCGTGAGTTTCGAATTTTCTGAATGAATTTGCGACGCTTGTCTTGAATCGAATAGGATAGATGGGACAAAGAGGGAAAAAAAACGAAAGTGAAAGTTCGGATGTGGGTGAATGTGTGCTGAAATCGATGGGAAACTTTCAATTCGGCGAATTTTTTTGTTTGTATATAAACAAATATTGAAGTGAATAGTCCTTTGTGGGACACCCACTCAGGACCGATGGCATTGACGCAAGATTGTAATGAAGGCTTCATTGCTTCCATTGAAGAAAAAATTCTTGGAGAAAAGAAAATCCTTAGAGAGTGCCTTATGTGCCCGTGATGACGGGGGATGCTTTGAGCAAGGTGGTGACCCTGAGGAAAGAATATGTAATTGAATTTCATAGAAGCTTGAAATCGAAATGAAATGTAAATATTTTGAACGTAGTACCTCGACGATTGTTTCTTCGACGTTCAACAGTTGTTTGTTGTTTACAAAGACATGGTGGCATGAGCAGCACTGGTATTGACATGTACCTTGGATCGGGAAATGACAAAGGATATTGTGTACCTCAAGGCCAGTGACTTACTTTCATTTTTGTAAGTCTATAGAAAATTGTCAAAGAGTAAACATTATAGTGGAGTTCTTGACTGCTATTGTTTACTAGAGCGGAAAGGTGATTTCTATGTGATGTGGATTGGGGCAAATCGTTTCGAGGTCAGATGATTAATTTTACGAACTCTCTGTAGTGTCGGGATAAATGGGGCATTTATTAACAGAACTTAATTACTCATGTCCTTATCAGCCCACCGGGATACTTCTAAGAATTTGGCGTCAGGTGTCTGTGTTTATTGCCATATCCTGCCAATCCGTAAGAGATACATAGGCGCTGTGAGGTATCCTAACTCAAATTTCTTAATTATTGTCCTTTAGGAAGAACCGTGTCGCAAGTGACACAGGAATCTCTTTTAATGCTCGAGATCGTATTCCCCTTATTACATACAGGATAAACATGTAATATCATAAGGTGCTTCGCCAAGGGAAGAACGAAAATTTATTAAATAACATCATCATCAAGTGCAATAGAACCAGGCCAGAGCCTGGGTTAATCCTCTATGCATTGTTGATTGAGGTTGGATTTTCAGCTTCTAAAGCAATTTTTTTTATCATAGCTTTAATTAGCTTAGAGCGCCTTCCTCCTGCTTGCTCTTCCGTTTCTTCTCAATCGGCGATAGCTTCCTTGTATGTCTATGATGCGCAACGGTATAATTGATGGAGTTTCTTCAATCGAGGAAGGAATGAAAACTTGTATGAAATAATAAGGGTCATGAAGGCTCAGTACAGTGGCCTACGAACTCTAAAGCGCAAAGTTTTAAGGGAAAAACTGATCATCAAAGACCTTGTCTGGTCGTGGTGCAATGGTAATCATCATCGGCTGTTGAGCGGAAGCTCTGTAGTTCAAGTCTGTCCATAGCCAAGAACAATTCCTATAAAAAAAAAATTGTGCAAAAACATCAGTTGTGAATGAGAGATGATCAAAAAATGCTGACGAAAGCTTAACACTCGCAGCATAAGATCACGTCAAAATTCAGATTGTGTGTGTGCATTTCCAATATAACACTTTAATGACATGGAAACAAAATAGTTACTGTGAACTACAACCAACGCGACAAATTCAGTCGAATTTCTAAAATTCTATCTAGGACAACCACCTAGTAGTAGAGTAGTGAACGCACATCTTCGACATAAACCGTCTGCACCCCGCCTAGGTTGTGTGACAACCACCATAATAGCGTACACTCGTGAACCTGCACGAACCATATAAAAACAAAAATTAAACAAAGATAGAGCAGATAGTGCCGCCTATTAAGTTAGAAATGGAATTGACAATAAACTTATGATTTTGCCTTTGTCGACATACTCTGCGGCGGGTTGAAATAGACAGGCCTCTCAATTTTGTCCCGTCTACCCACAATAGACCACGTTAACATCATCTTGATTATACTCAATCGGCTCATCTTATCACCAATCGGACTTTTCTAAAAGGGAAATAAAGCTGGACAAAATGCGTATCACTGGGTTGAACTACAACTACATTAGGTCATTAAGCGTACTTTTAGTAATGTATCACCTAGCGTACTGCGTCACTCACAACCAGACCCAACCCTTCAGCCAACCCTCTCTATTCTAATAAAGGGTGTTTTTTAGAGGTTTGATTTTTAAACTGGCAACACTATTTCTACAGATTTTCAACTTGGCAGTTAAAAGTTGATTTGTGGTTGGTACGTTTTGCCATTTTACGGTGAATAGATTTACACCAGAACAACGCATGCAAACTTATTTTAAAAAACCATGGTTCAGTTCGCCAAACTTATCATGCGGTACGTTCACTTTACGGTCGACATAATCGTCCATCTGAGCAATTTATTCAGAACATGATGATTCGTTTTCGCACCACGTATACTCTTGTGGATAATATGCATCCCCAAAGACAACAAACAATGCGAAGAGAAGAAGTTATTGTGGAGCGCAGTGTTGAGGAGAATCCGAATGAGTCGATTCACCATTGTTCACAGCAATTGGAGCTATGCCCATCCACTTTGTGGAGGTTTTTACGGAAGGATCTGGGCTTAAAAGGTTATAAGATCCAGCTTGTGCAAGAATTGAAACCGCGTGACCATTATACCAGTCGTAGGTTCGGTGAGCGGGCCAAAAATATGATTCAGCTTGATTCTCATTTTCAACGCAAAAGTTTGTTCTCCATTGGGCCAATTTTTTTAAATGCACAAGTAAAGAAACAAATTTGCCGAATTTGGAGTGGGGAAGCCTTTGTCGATACGCCCTTACAACCATTAACACTCACTGTTTCAATGAATAATCGGCCCATATTTTTTTTAAGGACGATGTCGGCCGCAATGTTACCGTCAATGGATAGAGAAGCATGATTTTTGGCTTCGTTCCTCAGTTGAATGGCATTGACGTGACAGAGCCTCGGTTTCAACAAGAAGGCTTCTACTATTTGTTGGAGCACTCAGACACAAATGCTGGTCCATTGTACCACACCTTTCTTTATTGTATTTTCCCTAGTGTCCGGAGAAAAATGAGGAGGAGCTTCAGTGATGTAGAGCTAAAAGATTCGACACATACCACGTCGGCCCCAAAGATGTGCGCCACAGTGCGCGAGCGAAGGCAGGACATTCGCAGAGAAAGTGTTCTGCTGTGTCATCCTCCTCGCAACAAGCAGCACAGGTAGGCGTCTCACTGATGCCAAGTACGTAGTGATGATTGGCAAAAGTTTAATAGCCCGTAATGACGCCCGCAAGCCTTCTGCAATAATTTCTCCTTAAGGATAAGAAAAATGTTGCGGACTTCTTGAAGACATCAGGGGGTACGCGCATCCTGGATATTCCCTCCATTTACGACTGTGTGCATTAAAGACCCAGTTAATGTCAGAATTGAACGTGGAAGCAAGTAGACCTAAGGCGAATTCAGGTCCTCTCCTCTGAACCCCTACTAGCGAGTTTATCAGAGATTCATTTCCTGGGATCCTAGAGTGACCTAGGACAAGCCTTAGTGAATTTAGTTTCCGACTTTGTTTAAAAAGGTATTGAATTCATGCACGGATTTGGAGCTGGATATAGGGTTCGACACAGCTTTGAATGCAGCTTGGTTCTAGCAGACGCATATGCTTTTTCCCTTCCACCTGTGCCTGGCCATTAGGATTGCGCAGATCTCTGATTGAAAGACAGACCCATATTTTCCTAACAAGAAGTGGAGTCGAATGTTTTCGCGCTCAAAGAAAACTCCAGCGCCGGACCCCCGCCCAGTCTTATAACCATGTAAAAATAGGAAGTCCATTACAGATTCAGTGTCTGGCCAAAGCCAATCCTAACGCCATGGAAATGTGAATGTGACTTCAACAGGATGGTGGAACATGCCATCCGGCGCGCGACACAGTGTATTGCGGGAAGCATTTGCATGGACTTGTGAACTGGCATCAAGGATCCTGTAATCTCACACCTTTAGATAACTTTCTTTGGTGGTATGTGAAGCCACTTTCATATACTTTTCATATATTTTTATACCTCTAAAAAAATCACCCTTTATTTCCCAATTTCTCTTGACCCAACCCGCTTCCATATCAAAAATGCGCAAATCATCAGCTACCCCTTATCCTCCATCATACCTTACCACAAATCATCTTTCTAAGCAACCAAAAATGCTCTTATATTAATTCAACACAGCACTGTCACATATGTATACATATCCTTCAACACCGCCCGTAAAACGGGCCCAATATACCGCTAAAAGAACTCCCTCCCTAAACTCTCGGGATCTTCCAGATGATAGCATATGTCCTGACTTTATACTCGTACACTCTCTGGACTCTCAACCCAACTCCGTCTACCTCTTCTATTTTGCCCAAATCCCTCCCCATCTTTCTTAGATCCACTTCTTCCTCTCATGGTCAAACTTACCAAACAGCTTGCAAAAATTATCCATGAAGACGTTATGTCATATCAGGCTTGAGAGTCAGGATAATCTACGTGCGTCCCTATCATGCCTGCCTTTACGACAAAAAATGACTCCATCTGCATTGGCGGCAAAACCAAAACAAGCATCATGGTATCGATCCACCGAGAAGGCCTCTCAATTGACTCTCACTGGGGAAAACCTTACGAGAACCTAAATATTTCACCTGATGTAACTAACGATCTCTTCTTGCTCGCTGAACACCACCTGCAAAGAACACATTCTAATCTCAAAAACTATTTTCAATCTTCACCTAAGCATCATTACATCTCCCCACCAAGCGCCATTCACCCAAAGACATCCCATTTTATTATCAGAATTTCAGACGACTGCGCACAAAAAATTCCGCAGTAATCTTGAATGCTCAAAACCTGTTATACGACATTATTGCCCTAATAACATGTGCCCCAGTAATACAGACAGTGAGATGTTCACATCAGATTTTACTCTATTTCGTGCTAATGGTCACGATAATACTGCCGATCCAGACGGTCGCGGAGTTCTCATGGCAATTCACAGCCGCAACAAGCACAACTTTACAAGCGCCTTAATAACTTTCCCGAAACAGAAGATCTACTTTGCCAGCTGTTACACTCGTCCCTCACAACCAACTTATTGTTATCAACTTGCCATCGCCATATCTGATGTCGCAGATTCCAATATCATTATTTGTGGAGATTTGAATCTTCCGTTCTTGTAGTGAACTAAATCTGACGATTAGACTCATTTCGACGCGATTAACACCTCGCACAACTATAGGGTTTTCCAAAAACGACTTGACAACTTTTTTTTTAAATAAAACGCAAACCATTTGAGATATTTCAAAAACTTTATTATCGGCTTGAAGTACAATCAAAACATTTACGAATGGAACTCGACTTCGTTCATATGGCCACCGCGAGCACATTTGCAGTGGTCGATTCGTTGGACCCAATTTTCGATGACTCGGCCACACATTTCGGCTGAAACGGCCGCTATTTCGCGTTCAATGTTGGCTCTGAGCTCTTCCAACGTCGTCGGCTTGTTGGCATAAACCAATGACTTAACGTAGCCCCAAAGAATAGTGTAGAGGTGTTAAATCGCACGAACGAGGCGGCCAATCGACTGGCCCATTTCTTGAGATAACACGCTCATCAAACTTACTCTTCAATAAATCGATTGTAACGTGTGCTGTGTGGCTTGTGGCACAATCCTGTTGAAACCACATGTCGTCCAAGTCCATGTCTTCCAATTCGGGCCAAAAATAATTGGTAATCATGGCGCGATAACGCTGGCCATTCACAGTTACATGACGATCGTTATCGTCGAAGAAAAAATATGGCCCAATAACGCCGCCGGCATGCAAACCGCACCAAACAGTTATTTTTTGTGGATGAAGTGGTGATTCATGAAGCACATGTGGATTTTCACCCGACCAATAACGCATATTTTGCTTATTGTCGAACCCATCGAGCCAAAAATGAGCTTCGTCACTGAAGATGATTCTGCGATGAAATTCATCATCTTGGCGCATCTTCTCCAGAGCCCAATCGGAGAACGTACGTCGCTTTAAATGGTCCATCGGCTTCAATTCTTGAGTCAGCTTGATCTTGTATGGGTGTAAACCAAGATCCTTACGCAAAATACGCCATAATGTGGTCTGAGCGATGTCCAATTCTTGAGAACGCCGTGGAATTGACTGATTTGGATCGTTTGCTACGGACGCCTGAACGGCAGCGATATTTTCGACATTTCGACCAACCCGTTGTCTCACTGACACGGCAACATCACACAACGAATATGTAGACTCAAATTTGTGCACTAAGCTTGTTATTGCCTGTCTACTAGGGCGAGAATTACGACCGAAAATTGGAGTTAACGCTCTTAAAGTTGCGGTCACCGACTCCGAATTTCGGTAGAGAATTTTTATAATTTGCAGACGTTGCTCGTTCGCGTACTTTACCATGATGAAAATGTTGAGTTTACTGAATAAATTGACAATGACAGTTTGATGATTAGTGAAAGGGTGCGTTCACAAATTAAATTCGAAGCTGTCAAGTCCCCATTGGAAAACCGTTTATAAGCATATCTCGGTAGCTGAAGTGAATGCAGTGCTCTCTAATCACGGATTCCGAGAGTCTCTGTCAACAAAAGTTGATAGCTAACACTCTATTTTAAATTTTCTCAATACTTCCTCTTGTGAACTGAAAATAGTTGCCAATTTTTTTGCCATTTCTTCAGCCAGTCGTTCACCGATCCTTCCAACAGACTCTTCAACCCGATCAAAACTCCCTTCGTCTTATGAAAGACGCCTCTAGAGTCACTCCTCATCCTGGCTTAGTAATCTAGAAAATACTTAACTCAAAGGACGACTACTTGTCCGATACTGCCGACTTCATTTCTGCCATAGTTTTAAAAAAATGTGCCAACCACCTGTTCTTATCCCTCACGGCCCTATTTCAAAACTCCCCATCGCAGGTTTTCATCTACGATTTTCTTATAGTGCGAAGCTATCTTGTCTCCAAATCAACATGGATTCCGAAAATGTCAATCGACAATCACTCACCTAATTGAGTTTGTCTCACAATTTTTGTGTGCAATTAAGGATGGTAAAGAAGTACACGTTGTTGCCACCGCCTACAGCAAGGCCTTTGATAGAAACTCGTATCAAATTATACAAGGTAGGACATAGTTTTTACCCATGACCTACTTACCGGTAATATTGACTGCCCCACACTGCTTCAAATAAAGCACCCTCTCCCTCTTTGTATGAACCCCCATCGAAGGAACTAGGATTACAATGCGCAACCTTCACCTCACCAAACCCTTTCTTAAAAATGTCATCTGACGCCGCCATTGACCTTCTCCTTAATCTTTTTCCGCCTAATTAGGAACGTATTTGAATTATTTTTTTTGTTTTCTTGTAAAGTGCCCCTGCGGAGACGTCAATTTGAAATTCACGCTGTAAAATCCTCCAGGCCTACGTATTTCTCCAGTGACACATTCCCCTGAATTTGTTATCCAGCGACATTCTTCTCTATGACTAATTATCAGTCACAACTTTCTCATGGTGGAATGATTTAATTTATGATACTCTTGCTCCCGACAAAAATTTAGGCTTAAATTCTGAGATTTTAACGACTTGAACATTTTATTAAATAATCTGTATAACATCTGTTGCAAGGCATATACGAGGGTGGTCCGATAAGTATTTAGCCTACAAAAGAAAAACAACATTTTGGAGAAATGGCAATTTATTTTTCAATATAGTCTACTTTTAGCTCGATACACTTGAATCAGCGATGCTCCAACTTCTTTAACCCGTCTGAAAAATACGTTTTCTCGAGGTCTGTAAAGTAAGCCTCCGTGGCGGCGATGACCTAATCATTCGACTGAAATTTCTGCCCCGCGAGTGACTTTTTCAAGTTTGGAAACAAAAATAAGTCACACGGGGCCAAATCTGGAGAATACGGTGGATGGGGCAGCAGTTCGTAGCCCAATTCGACCAATTTGGCCGTGGCGAGGGTGGAGGTGTGAGCGTTATCATGGTGGAAGAGCACTTTCTTCTTCACCAAGTGAGCCCGTTTTCTCTTCAATTCGGAGTCGAATCGGCCCAATAATTTGGCATAGTACAGCCCTGTGACCGTTTTGCCCTTCTCCAGGTAGTCGATGTGGATCACACCTTGTGAATCCCAGAAAACGGTGGCCATCACCTTTCCGGCCGATGGAACAGTCTTCGCCTTCTTCGGAGCACGTGCGCCAGGTGAAGTCCACTATTTCGACTGTTCCTTGGCCTCTGGTGTGTACCAGTGGATCCATGTTTCGTCGACTGTCACGAAACGACGCAGAAACTCCTTCGGATTGCGCTTAAACAGTGTCAACTGCTCTGAAGTGGTTTCACAGTTGCGCTTGTTGTCCGGAGTGAACAAACGCGGCACCCATCGCGCCGACAGCTTTCTCATGCCCAAAATTTCATGCAGGATATGACCCACGCGATCTTTTGAAATACCTACTGTCTCAGCTATCTCGCGCACCTTCAATCGGCGGTCTGCCAATACGAGATCGTGGATTTTTGTCACGTTATCCTCCGTGGTAGCCGTTTTCGGGGCACCTGGACGTGACTCATCAAAAACCGACGGGCGACCACGTTGAAACTCGTTAAACCAATTTTTGATGGTCGCCATCGAAGGAGAAGAGTCACCGTACACAGCATCCAAACGCTCTTTGATTTCGCTGCGCGATTTCCCTTCCAAAAAGAAGAATCAAATCACAGACCGATATTGCTTTTTTTCCATTTTTCTAAAATCTGCGGACACTCCCGCTTCCACACGCGGTCAAAACAAAACTACGAGTCCGATCCGGCTGACAGTAGCCGTCTACTAGAATGTACTACACGATAGTAAGTTGCTCTTGCGATACTGGCGCCATCTGGCGGTGAGGCTAAGTACTTATCCGATCACCCTCGTAAACCTTGTGTAAATGCGATATTGGCCCTTTCAAACAAACCCGGCCTCTGACAAGCAGTTTAAAGTTAAAACTAAAAACCACGAAAAATCACTCGCTCGCTGGATTAGGAATAAGATTAAGAACCTAATGGAGGACAGGGATGTAACGTATCGTTATAGGAAGCGATGTACGAGAAGTGTCCAAAAAATAAGGTGACTTTTCGTTTTTCTTGAATATTTATATGTTCGTCAATAACTCTTTGTCGCCTTCAAAGTAGATATAATACTATTACACCAACGCTTTTTCTAATATTTGAAGCGCTTTTCGGTATAGCCTTGAGCTCTTTCAGCGGTGAAGTCTTTATTTCATCAATCGTAGCAAATCTCCCTCCTTTCAGTTTTGGGAAGAGAATAAAGTCCGGTGACAACGATATTGCTGCAAGCAAATGGCGCATATCTACACGGTAATATTCCTCTTTGAACCAACGACTTTTCGCAAGAACCTATGATGAACCGCGCCATTGTAATCAAAGAAAGCTGAACTTGGAGTGCTTTTTTCGGTCTTGGTTCTTCTGGTCGCTTCCATTGGGATTATTGAGCTTTGATTTCGAAGTCAACCAAGTTTCAGTGATGACCCTTTTCAGCAAATCTGGACGTTATTCAGCAGCTCCTGAGTGATGCTCATGCGACGGTTCTTCTAGCCTAAATTTAACAATTTCGGATCAGACTTCTCTGACACACGTTTTATGTAAAAAAATATCTGAAACATGTATGGCATGAGCCAACCGATATGCATACGACTATATCCTCAACGACTTCTCTAGCAGGGATTCGGTGATTTTTCAATAGCAAAAATCAGCCAAGGTTTTAGTGTGTTTGTCTAGCCTACGAGTATATGTATATCTGTTAAAAACAAACTAAATATCGAAAATAGACACAATTTTGGACAAGGTCAACAAGTGTTAGGAGGCATGTGTACCAACATAACATAAAACCGAGAAAGTGAATAAGTGAATGCACTTAGCTCGCGAAATTCCAAAAGTCACCTTGAACAAACTTGTGGAATTGAGGTCTCAAGAATAAAGTAACCTCAGAAATAAGAAATGCCAAAATAAGCTTTTACGAAAATGAACTAGCCTTTCAGCATCAAGTAAAGGGTTTTGAAAATCGTTCGCCTAATTGGCATATGTAATGATTAGTTCAAGCCTGGATGCCTTAAATTGCGGCGCTCTTCGTTCATCTTCCCTTTTACCTTATATACAAATGTCATAAGACAAGAGGTCTTTGTAGAAGAAGCACCTGATCCATTCTGCTTGAGATTGCTATACTTGGTCATACTCATTATTCCTATTGTTAAAAAACCAACAACCAGCCTTACCGAGCGTCGACCCATAGCGAATATGCCCTACTTATCTTGAACACTCGTTTAAAAACTGCCTTGTTATTTGTCTTCAAAGAAATCAGGAAAAGTCTTAATAAAAGAGAGTTAACCCTCCCAGCCCTGCTCAATTTTTTAAAAGTTTTCGATAACATTAGTCACTTTATTCTCTGTAAAAAGTTCTTGGATCTGGTCTTCTTTTATCTCCTCGGTAGGCTGTGGTAAAGTGCTAGATAATGTCTACCGTGAATTTGAACTGCCCTCTATGATGAGAGGAGTGCCGGAATGCTCTTTCCTAGGTCCCATTCTTTTCTTCTTGTACGTCAATGAGCAACATCGTAGGACATTGTTGTATACACATATATGGTATACAGACGACGTGCAACTGCGAATATAATAATATCACAACAACTACCTGTAGTGATTTTAACTGTGATCTTCTCAACACCTCCAGATCAGCCGATCTATAATACCAACCATCATTACATACAGTAAAACACTAAATTGATAAGCAATCCCAATCGATGAAATTGATATACTATCCTATCCAACTGGACAATCAACCGTCGTCAACCGGTGTACCACAAGGATCCATTCCCGCACAAATTCTTTTTTCAATGCAAATAGCTTCCTAACATTGTCCTAAAATTCACATGCACGCAGATGATGTACTTATCCGCCTTTACCGCCAGAATAAATCAAAAGCCCTCGTTATCTGTTGGAATGACATAGACCTGACATATTTTTTTCAACTGCAGCTGGACACTCAAACATTGAATATCGTTAAGAGAAATTGTATTCAATGGCTGCGAAATTTTACGCAAATTGGATCCAAAAGGAAGCTTAATGTTGCCTTCAGTAATATTCCTCGATTCATTTTTTATACGTCTCCCCCTACTCCAAGTAATCCATTTTCGGTCGCTCACTCAACGACATGTTTAAATACCACACACTAGCCTGATTTTACGAGATCCTGCAGCCTCAATAACCTATTTATACGTTTAGGACGTTTAATTTATTTCTCTACCACCAAACCTGCACATTTATACGTGTCTGGGCACTGAAAGATAATTTTTCGGTCATACCTCCCTGTGGAACATCCCCTCCATCACTTTGAGAGGATGCAGAGACGCAAGGCAATTTAAAACTTTTCTTTTAAAATATTTGGTCAATGACCATAATTGCTATTAGTAATTCGTTACTGTTATCCCATTATCCTTTTTTTCCATTTTCCTATTTTTTTTATGCTGAGTAATTACATTTAAACTTTTTTTTTAATTATTGAATTAAATTTCCCTCAATTTAAGCTTGAGGAACTGTGAGACGGTAAAAAGGGGCCGTAATAGACGGTTACTAGGCTTAGACGATGAGCTTCTTTAAATGCACTGTTAAGCATTCTGGCATAATGATGATATACGATTGTGCATCGCGATGGAAAATCAATGATTGTCCCTTTGGAAAGAATTCAGAGTACAACATATGCCCCCGAACGTGGCCAATCTCTCTTTGCCTAGGAATATTTTAGAAAAATGTCCACCACTTTATACAGATATTGTTGTCATAGGCGATTTTTAAAAAAATGGCGTCGAATGGGCATCTGCTCCAAAAATGTTACAGCCCCTAAAAATTTAGACCTAGAAGTCCTCAATAGCAATTTTGCTGAATCGTCGTCGAACGGCGAAAGTCATATAACCCATCCTATCTCAGATCACACTCAAAAAACCTTCTCACTCTCAGGCGTTGATGAACTCTGTGGTGGACTTACACTGATGAGAATAAAATCTAAAGCTATGGGGTCGGATGAACTTCATCTGGTTTTTATCAAAACACTTCTTATCTGTATCCTGCACCAACTCACCCACATGAATACTATTATTACAACTTCGACCTTCCCAGAGAGCTGGAAAGTAACCAGAATTACTCCCTTAGCAAAAACAATCTCCTAATGGTACCGAGTTTCGTCCAAAAGCCATTCTCCCATATCTATGCAAGGTTTTTCAAAGTATGAATAGCGATATGATCGGATTAATGGCCTGTTTGGATTTCTCTAAAGCCTTTGACAGTGTGAATCATGAAATTCTCAAAAAAAAAAAAAAAATCAAAAATTTATTTCTATATGGGGAGTCTTTATGTCACCTTATGTTCTTCGAATCTTCTTGTCAACTGTGGTGTGCCTCAAGGATCTGTGTTAGGCCCCCTTTTATTTTCATGCTTTATAAATGATATATATAAATGTTTCTCAACGTGTAATTACCATATTTACCCTGATGATGCTCAGATTTACTCTATGTTCCCTAAAACGTGTTGTACTTCGGCCATGGATTCTTTTTCGTATGAACTTAATCGTGTTTGTCATTGATCGATGTAGGATCGTCTTAAATTAACCGCCTCTAATTATGAGCAACTCTCTTATTGATTATAATGATAAAATCAAAAATCTAGGGATGCATTTCGAACCTAGCCTGGAATTTCCATGTAAATTATGTGGTGTCCAAGGTATACGGTGCTCTTAAAAGCTTAAGTCCAACTACGAAATATCTACCGATCAATGTTAAACATAAACTTTTAACGTCTTTCATTCTACCCATTATTTTGTACGGTTGCGAGCCAAGAGGTTTAGAAAGGCCCACTTAGTAGTATGGTGTGCTATTTAAGAGCCCAAAACTAGTGCACTCAACTGCAGTCAATATGCCAGACGTACTGTGCAAGAGCAGAAATTAGACTAGTTCCATCCAAGCTATCCGCACCTTCAGGACGTTAGGGCAGGAAGTTGTAGAAAAAGTTGGTAAGAGTCATCTCATTACTTTCCTTCACAGATTGGTTATTTGGGAAGCCAAGGTGGGCGTAACGAGATGAACCACTCTTGAAATGTTTTCTCTAAATCTGGGCTTATCGTTTTGGGTTTATTTTTTAAATTGAACCAAATCTTTCTTGAAATAATTTGCTAACCTTTGTCATTCGAGATTGACTAGCTGTGGGAAATGTTGGTGAATATTGCCCATAACTAATCCTATCGGAATCGAGATTGATTCCGGAAGTAACTTGTCAAAAGCTTGTATCACATTCTAACTAGCCCGTGCACTCATTTATTGATGGTAACTTTGGAAATTCTGCGTCAATTTTCAAGCCACCTCTATACATTGTAGAGCAAAAACAAAAGTGCCATTCATGGACGAGCACTCGGAGCAACCCACTATTTTTCTTCAGCCAAATCATTCCTTTCTTACTGCTGACAATCGTGAAAAAATATGATTTAATTACGGTCAGTAAATCTGCGATTCTTGTAGCGTTTTACTTCAATTTTGATTTAGTAATGTGTCTTCAAACTTTTCGACCGATTCGAGACACTTACCCTTTACGTCGGGACCACCATTTTTGTAGCATTGGAAATTTGACACCATTTGCGACACGTTCATTAACTAATATAAGCTGATATACATACAGCGCACATTTATGTTATCATACGACTCGACTCAGCTGGCAGGTTTTTTTTCGCATTGAAGACGAAAAGCAAAACTTTCTTCAAATTATCCTTATTTGGCTCGTAAGTCGATATTTTTTCAAGCAAAAAAAATTATTGTGATGAAAGCTTACAATGTATTGATAAGTTCACAGATGACAAAGCTTACCATATATGTACCTTTTCTGATTTGAAATTTCTGACCACCATGTATGTACCTAGTCCTGTTATAAGTTCTGTTACAAACATACGGTTTTCCAAAAACGACTTGACAACTTTTTTTTTAAATAAAACGCAAACCATTTGAGATATTTCAAAAACTTTATTATCGGCTTGAAGTACAATCAAAACATTTATGAATGGAACTCGACTTCGTTCATATGGCCACCGCGAGCACATTTGCAGTGGTCGATTCGTTGGACCCAATTTTCGATGACTCGGCCACACATTTCGGCCGAAACGGCCGCTATTTCGCGTTCAATGTTGGCTCTGAGCCCTTCCAACGTCGTCGGCTTGTTGGCATAAACCAATGACTTAACGTAGCCCCAAAGAAAATAGTCTAGAGGTGTTAAATCGCACGAACGAGGCGGCCAATCGACGGGCCCATTTCTTGAGATAACACGCTCATCAAACTTACTCTTCAATAAATCGATTGTAACGTGTGCTGTGTGGCTTGTGGCACCATCCTGTTGAAACTACATGTCGTCCAAGTCCATATCTTTCAATTCGGTCCAAAAAATAATCGGTAATCATGGTGTGATAACGCTGGCCATTCACAGTAACGTGACGATCGTTATCGTCGACGAAAAAATATGGCAAAATAACGCCGCCGGCATACAAACCGCACCAAACAGTTATTTTTTGTGGATGAAGTGGTGATTCATGAAGCACATGTGGATTTTCACCCGACCAATAACGCATATTTTGCTCATTGACGAACCCATCTAGCCAAAAATGAGCTTCGTCACTGAAGATGATTTTGCGATGAAATTCATCATCTTGGCGCATCTTCTCCAGAGCCCAATCGGAGAACGTACGTCGCTTCAAATGGTCCATCGGCTTCAATTCTTGAGTCAGCTTGATCTTGTATGGGTGTAAACCAAGATCCTTACGCAAAATCCGCCATAATGTAGTCTGAGCGATGCCCAATTGTTGAGAACGCCGTGGAATTTACTGATTTGGATCGTTTGCTACGGACGCCTGAACGGCAGGATATTTTCGACACTTCGACCAACCCGTTATCTCACTGACACGGCAACATCACACAACGAATATGTGGACTCAAATTTTTGCACTAAGCTTGTTATTGCCTGTCTACTAGGGCATTGAAAGAGTGCGTTCACAAATTAAATTTAAAGCTGTCAAGTCCCCATTGGAAAACCCTTTATAAAACGCTATAAAAAAGGCACTAAACATATTGTATTCAAAATTATTTCATTTATTAGAACACAATATTGGTTATTAAAAAAAGTTGGGTTCATTCGAAATGACCACCTTTTGGTGTGGCCATTGGGCTACAACGGCACGTACGGTTTCCATGGAGATCGTGGACGCTGCTCTGGTTAATACTGTTTTAAGACTTTCCAAATTTCTGTGGGGAGTCTTGCAGGCAATGTTCTCCAATTCTGACCAAAAACCAAAATCCAATGGATTCAGATCTGGACTCTTAAAGATAGGAATATTGACTCTGAGCCACTCCTGCGTGGTTTTGGCTTTGTGCGCTCGAGCAGAGTCCTGTTGGAAGATCCATCTGTGTCCATTGAAAAGGGTATTGGTCAAACCCTTCACAACACCTCCTAGCACATCTTCTTGGTAAACCTTTGCACCAGTTTTTACGCCCTTTCCACAGAAATGGAGGGATGTGACACCATGCTGAGAGACGCCCAACCAAACCATTACAGAAACAGGTTGATGGCCACGTTGAAGCCTTGGAACAATTTTTTTCGCTTCCTTGGATGAAGTGGCATAAATCTTGTCATTTTGTTTGTTGAAAACTTCTTCCACGGTAAAAATTTTCTCATTCGTAAACAGAATGTTTTCATGGCCATTGTCCGCGTGCCATTGCAAAAGTCACTTGCACCTTTCCAGCCAAATTTTTTTTATTGAGGAGTTAGAAGATGACCCGTGGACTGTCGATAGGCTTTCATATGCAGATCATCCCGAATCAGCCTAGACATGGATCTGGTTGATATCTTCAAATCCTTGGACATGATCTTCTGTTTCCTAAGGGGGTTTCGTATTCCGAATTCGTTCACCTATTGCCTTTACTACCGCACTCGTACGGATGACGCGCAGGCGACCACTTCTTGGCCTGTCCTCTACTCCAGACAATTCGCCGAAGCGAGCAATAGCCCGATAAACGAATATTCTTGATATTCCGAGTGGTTTTAGCAACTCGAAAATTTGGCCAGCATTCTTTTCACACTTATGAAACGCTATTACCGCTAATCGATTCTCCTTTACGCGCCACTCCATGTTATTAGTTCACAAACTGAAACCAAACTGACTAGTATTCTTTACTGATCAGTGAATATGTTCTGAAAAAAAAAGCTAACGGTTCTATTCCCGGAACAAATTTTGAACGAAAAGCGCTGGAAATTGTGTAACAGAACTTATGGCAGGACTAGGTATGTGCCTCCAGCAATTAGAAAATAGGTGATTTTCGTTGGTACACCCGATACCAAATTTCCATCCCAGCTTTGCAAACAAAGAAATATTATATCAAAAGATTTGTCAGCTTTCTTTCCTTTTAATAAAAAGGCCCAATTTCATTGTCTCCAAGTTGGAATACCGGGATTTTCAGTCACATTCTGTCGTCTTATCGGATAGGCACAAGTTAGAATCTACACATCACTAACCTGTTCGAAGTATTCAAATTTATCGATTTAATTTATGGAGCACAAATTAATTCGGTCCGTTTTTTTGTGTTCCAAACATTTTTTTTATTGAAAAAACGTAAAAAAAACATCACTCAAAGTATTGTCCGACGGAAGCGACTACTTTTTCCCATCTCTCTGGAAATTTTCGAATACCATCTCTAAAAAATGAGTCCTCTCTGGCATCGATCCAATCATTGAGCCATTCTTCGATTTCTTCAAAAGACCCGAACCGGTGACCCCCCAAATCGTTTTGCATCCGTCGAAAAAGCCAGTAGTCGGAAGGAGCAAGGTCTGGAGAATACGGCGGGTGGGGTAAGACCTCCCATTTCAGCGTTTCCAGGTAGTTTTTGACCGCTACAGCCACGTGGGGCCGAGCGTTATCATGTTGGAAAATCACCTTGTCATGCCTTTCGGTCGTTTCTGGCCGTTTTTCACGCAATGCACGGCTCAAACGCATTAGTTGTAGTCCATAACGTTTCCCATCAATGGTTTCGTCTGGTTTTAGCAGTTCATAGTACACCACACCCCTCTGGGCTGGCCAAGACGCTCTTTGTCTTCGACGCTAAAATCACCACTTTTGAAGCGTCGAAACCACTCTGTGCATGGTTTATCGGTCGGAGCAGATTCACCATAAACTTCTACAAGCATTCGATAAGCTTTAGCTGCACTTTTTTTCCAATTAAAAAAGAAAATCAAAACTTCCCGCAAATGCTGTTTATTTAAGACAAATCCGGACATTTTCGAAGAGGCAAAAAACAATGTTGTCAAAAACAGACGCTGATGCACACTAATTATTGTTGACAGATGTCACACCTTTCCAATGAAGTATGTAATCGCTTCCAAGATCAGCCACAACTTGCAGGTGGCGCCATCTTTTGAAAACGGACCGAATTAATTTGTACCCCCAATATTATAACAGCGCGAGAAGGCGCTTAATGTTTTTGAAACAAGTCGTTTCGAGAATATATTCACAGTTCGAATACTGTACGAAGGCGTATCGTTATATTGTATATTTATAAACTAAACCTCCTAGAATTTACTTATCTGACAATGAAACATGATTTGCGATTTGTGTTCAAAAAATTACGGGAATTTTATGATTTCGCTTTGTGTTGGTCCGATTCGCCCGATTTTCCATGGTAATTATTTTCGAATGAAGGTTTCCTGTTGTTCAATTCTAACGCCAACACGAGCTTTCAGGGAACATTTAAATGATAAGTAAGGACTTTTATTGGTGTACATCACAAAATTTTTTTGTAGTATAATCCTCAATCGACGTCTCAGATTACTGCTTCAGACCACTTTATCGAATGCCTGTTAATTTATACTACTTGCCGAAATCGATGGTTGTGAATGTTCACCTTAAAACCTGCTACAAATAACTAAGCTCGTAGCAGGAATAATTGTAATAGAAATTCTTCCAGGCCGTTATTCTTACTGAACTTATTTCCAGCTTATATTTCTGTAGCGAAATCAATCCACTTACAGGCAACTAGCTTTATAAATACAGTGCTCGGAAATGCGGTTATTCCAATTCTATTTTGCAATCAGTAATAACTCCTTATCTCAACAGTATTTTGAAACCCCGTAGGATAGATATGACCCATTTTCGACATAATTATACGGCAGCCAACATAAAGGAAACGAAACTCCCGAATTTGAATGCAAAATTTCTGCGAATTTGAGCGACTAGAATAACACAGTTTTTCTATTTCTCTAATAATTCAAAAATTCACAACACAACGTTACAAGGAAAAGAAATATTTTCATAGGGTGACTTGTAGATGGCGTCACTATTGATAAATTTATGTGATTTTTTGGAAAGAACCAACCTTCAAACGATACGTATCAAAAGTGTATAATAACCTGGGTACCGCGTTTGGTTATAGGCGCTATTTGGAACTGTTTTAGCGTAATAAAAATATGTTTTCCATGCGGTATGTGACAATAGATGAAACACTGATTCATCAATGCACTCCAAAGTCAAATCGGCGGTTAGCAAAGCAAAGGATCAAACCATTCCAAGCTACCAAAAAAGGCTGGTAAGGTTTTGACCTCCATTTTTTTTTAGGATGAAAAAAGTACTTTTTCATTATAGTGCCCTGACAAGTCGATAGCAACAGTGGCAAAACTGCACTTTGGATTGCTTCTCCATCCAATGTATTCCCTTCTATTCGTTTACAAACCTAAAACGAATGCTCCAGGGAAAGAGTTTTGACTCCGATGAAAAAGTGATTGCTTTTGGGTATTGCTGAAGGATATTTTGAGACCAAAGATAAATCGTTTATAAAAAAAAAAGTTTTAGAAGTCGACGACGGACGGCGGCACCATACAACGAGAGATCGCGACAACACATAAAAACATATTTACAAATTGCACATGTACTGGGGGCTGCGACCCCCTTAGGGTGGGGGCTTCCCCCCTGGACCCCGCGCCCTCAACCCTTCAAAACAAAACCCTACGAATAAATGGCTAACAGTAGTAAAATCTACAAACCCCCATAAAAATGATCATGTCCCACCAAGGTCAACAAATGCCCAAAGTTTCATTCCGATCGTGGGTGCCCCCTAAACAGAACTATACCCGAAATTGGTTATCATTTGGCGGTGATGGCCTCACCAACATCGTTTTCGAACAAGTACGGACCAATGACGCCGGCGCGGTCCAAAAACCAACCAAACGGTAACTTTTTGAGGACGCTTTGTCACCTGGTGAACTTCATGTGGGTTGTTATTTGTTAACACAGTTATTCATCAAAAAATGCGCCTCGTGGCTAAAGATTATTGTTCCGCCAAAATTGTGGTCCTCTTCCAAACGCTCTGAAATACAGTCAGCGAACAAACGGACAAACGGCGTTGTCTATGGTCACGAGCGCCTGAATCAATTGGATCTTTTACGAGGGTAGGCCCAAGTCCCAACGCAAAATTCGTCAAGCTGAAGCCTCCGAAAAGCCGAGTTCTTGTGCACGGCAAGGAATCGACTGCGGGTTCTGTTGTAAACTTTCACAGACCGCGGCGATGTTCTCGGCCAATCTTGCGTTTCTTTGACGTACGAATGTTGGCTGATTGATTACCGATCCGGTCTTCTCTAATTTGACCAACAGACGTCGAAGAATCGACTGTAAAGGGCCACTACTACCACCGTAAAATGGGCGAACACTAACGAATACCCATTTTGATAATAAAGTTTTATAATTTGGACGAGATGTTTAATCGTGCAATTTGTCATCAGCAACTGAATAACAAACAAAAGATTTGACAGATATCACCAAAGCAACAGGCCGCCAAAATCTACCCGCGCCAATTGGAAAACCCTTTATCACATATTAAGACCCTGTTGATGAATCAAGTCGAATTTTGCCAAAAAGTTTTTGTTTTTTTAGCCATCTTACAAATTCGTTGGGTGAGTTGTTGGCTCTTAAGTCACTCTGCGGTCCAAGAAAATGAGATCTCAGATAAGCTGCTCAGAATGGACTTAGACTCCACTCTTGCTAAGCACCTCAATATGCCCCAGCGTATATACTTTTATAGGTATTCCACTAGCGTTTGATTAGGCATTTACAATTGCTACGACGACAGCGAATATGTCATTTGCCTACTGCTTGTGCGTAATTTTCTGGCCAAAAACAATATTGTATTCATGCTCCAACCGCCGAATTCACCGGTGTTTTCTCTTCCTAAAACTGAAAAGACCAGAGGAAAGGACGGAGATTCGTCACTATTGAGGAGATAACGACCACATCGCGGGAAGAGTTCAAGGCTGTACCAAAAAGGCTCTATCAGAAATGCTTCGAAGCTGGAAAGAGCTGGCACAAAAATTAAAAGTCATCTTATTTTTTGAACATACTTTATATAACGCTCAAGAAAATAAACAAATAATTAAAAAATGCAAATAGACTTAAGTTTGTCTGACATGCAACTGGTTAAGACATAATATTGGTAAAAAAAAAATACACAAATTACCCAAATCAATCAGTTGGATAAGAAGACCGCCTCAAGTCGGATTCCTGAATTCCTTCTCTACCTGTTTATAAGCAGTCATAAGCAAGAATAAAGAAAGTTAAAAAAAAAACAAAACAAGTTAAGCATCTAATGTGAATAACCCATTCCCCCATCGACTAGTTAAGTGATTTGAATTAAAATGTTAATGGGCGCCTACTTGGAACTAATAGCGATTAGTCAGTTAATTGCCAGCTTTTTTGAATTTCGCTATTCGATAAAACTGAAAGAAAATATTGGAACGTTGTTCATGGGGGGATTAATGCATATATGAGACCACGAATCAAAAACTAACATTCAAGCGAACAATATAAAATTAACGACTTGTGTTCGTGTCTACGATAGTCCAAAGTCAATATTAGAATTAATGAGAGTGTTTCGAGCCACGCGCCGGTAATGATTTTGAGGAACTAACAAGGCTTTTACAGAGCTTAAAACCTTGCCTGCTAGTAGCTCTTTAATACTACAGTTCATATACTCCACCTGCAACCTTAGGTTATCAAGGCCGATAACCAATCACCGCTCCTCCGATCACTTAATAACTTATTTAATTTATTAAATCGCTCGAATTATAAATACAAATATTCTATAAACGAATTCCAGCCGGTGAGAGTTACAATCATTGCACATTCAAGGACGTTTAGTCATTCATAACTACTTTATGAACCGACTGCCGTCATACTGCACTGCGGGACAACATGTTATGCATTCAACAAAAATGCATTAAATATCATTGTCCAAGCTAAAAATATTAAAACTACTGTTCAAGCATTACCGCAGCGTCCAACTCGGCCAAACTGATCGTTAAAAGAGAACTTGTGCCTTAGATAGAGCCAAAAAGTAAAATGATGACTAAAATTAGAAAGTGTTTGGACTCGTTGCCTAAATCAACAAAAATTAAATTTACATTTGAAAAAAAAAGCAAAAACAAAACCGAAACAGTTTGCGGTTTCAGGGTGAAAATGACAATAAACTTTGTTAGACCTGTCACAAGTGTCTGACGTGGCTTTTGTTGAGAAATGTGTAATAAGGAAGCAGCGATGAATAAAGCCTTTTAGTCTTACTAGTCTTTAGTGGCGATGATGACAGAAGTGTCAGCTAAGTTTGTTGGGAAGAAGCACGTGAATTAACCTCGGTTATAATTAACCCTCTGGGGAGGAGTATCGACAAACAGAAAAAAATACAAGTTCTGGCGATGAATGTTACAAATCAAGTTTTGGTTTTACAAACAATTAAATTTAGATTATAGAGGGTGCCAAAAAGGAAAGAAAGTAGTAGATTACAAGCTTAAATCTAGCGTCGAGATCTAAGACTCTTTCTACCAACTCGCACTCTCACCTTCAAGTCGTGGCCCATGTGTTCTGGAATCTGGTAAACGGGAGAAGAGAGAAATCCGAACTGCCGTCGGGTGCCTTCTGCAAGATAGCCGGAACATTTTCCAAGATATAGTCATTGGTGGCCACCATATTTGGACTGAGAAGAGCTTATTGAACACGTTGTTTGAGTCACTACAATAAAACAAATTTGGAGCTCAAAGGAAGGCACACATCGACCGAGTGACTTCGTAATATCATTGCCTCCTAAATGTCTGATCGCACATTATTGAATGCTTTCTAGCAGGTGTCGAGAAATCTTGGGAGCATCAGATCAGATATGAAAGTTGTGCTCCAAATTGGAGCAGATGTTGGACTTATAGTTTGAAGCCAAATCAGAGGAGGTGAAGTAATTTTTGCATTGTTTAAGGAAAGGTTCTTGGCGACCTCGAATATGTGGTTATTCCAAGTGTCCTAAGTGTCTTACCATATTAACGTGCATACCAATGGATTGAATATTTTTTCGTTTGAAACACAAAAGCAACCTTGATGATTGGCTGATTACCCTGGCTTCGCTTAGGTGACAGTAGACAGCAGTGAGTTGTACAAACATTACATTCTACTCTGTTCTTGATTACGCTGTCGAGGCCTGAATTTAATGTACTTAACAGACCTGTTCCAGCTCTACGACCGAATGGTAGGGACGTAAGTCTTGGAACAAATATGAAAAGCTAAGTGGTCAATGAGTGATCATGACACCAAAATTCTACTAGGGAATTGTAACTGGGCAAAGAGGAGTTATTTGAATCGATCATGCGAAAACATAGCCTCCATAACACCACATCCGACAACGGACTCAGACTAATTGACTTCCTATCAGGGCATATCGTCCTTGTAACAAGCACACAATTCCCACATCTCAACATCCATAAAGGAACCTGGCGGTCAGCAGATCAGTCGACCATCAATCAGACTGATCACGTTCCGATCATTCAGCATCCTATATGAATGAACCTTCCGAGGAGCCAATATCGACTCGGATCACTTCCTTGTTGTAGCCAAGGTACGAATGAGCATAGCAAGGATGCTACGGAGTCGAGCAAGACAAGAGTTTGACGTCGGAAAGCTAAAATCCCAGGAGACTACTAGGATTTTCGCCGATCGAGTTTCCCTCAACCTCTTGCAAAGTCCGGTGACACTGGTACAATCCACAGAACAACAGTGGGAGCATTGCCAGCGCACCATCAGAAAGGCTACCTCTGATATGCTGGGTTTCAAACCTGTTTTGATGAGCAATGCAAACAAGCTCAAGCAAAGCAAACCGCCTACAAAGTCATGCTACATAGACGGCCGAGACCCGATCCTGAGCTCTACGAGCAGAAAAGGAAAGAGGAACACACGCTTTTAAGGAAGAAAAAAAGAGAGCATGAAAAGCGTGAGATCGAGGAGAGGATAGAAGCTACCAAAGGAATGACGCACGCAAGTTTTACGAAAAAGTAAAACGAACATGCCAGGCCAATAAAGCCAGAAAGGAAGCATGTAGGGATGAAGACGGACAACTAGTACTAGAGTCTCAGTCGATGCTGAGAACATGGAAAGACCACTACTGTGGATTGCATAACGGCGATGAAACATCTGATACCGCTGTCAGGCAGAATGATCCATTCGCAACGAAAATACAAGAGAATTCCGTCCACCTGACCTATGTAGATGAAATTAACAAAGCCGGGGGCGCAGAAGGCCTGACTGCTGAGTTATTTAAAGCGGCTGGAGATGAATTGGTAAGGCGCATGCACCAGCTCATCTTTAAAATATGGCCGGAGGAAAGCATGCCCGAGTCCATTAAAAAGGAGACCCCTATAACTGAGCCAACTATAGAGAAATAAGTCTTCTCAACATCGCCTACAAAATCTTCTCTGCCATTTAGTGTGAACGCCTGAAAGCCTTTGTGGATAATCTGATAGGTTCCTTCAGGCCAGGTAAATCCACAAAAGACCAAATTTTCACACTGCGCAGATCTTGGAAAAGACCCAAGAATTCCAAATCGACACACACCATCTTTTCGTCGATTTTAAAGCCGCATATGACAGTGTGCATAGGGACGAGCTATACCGAGTCATGTCTGGTTTTAACATCCCTGCCAAACTCGTCCGATTGTGCAGGATGACAATGGAGAATTCTCGCTACTCCATTAAGTTCGGCAGCGAATTAACCGAGACCTTCGATATTAAATAAGGATTTGGGCAAGGTGACGCACTGTCATGTAAATTTTTGAACATTGTGCTTAAAAAGATCATACCAGACTCACTGGCCAATACAAGAGGTACAATCATTTTCGAGTCTGCGCAATTGCTGCGTACGCAGATGACATTGACATAATTGGGTGAACACAGCGAGACGTCAATGAAGCGTTCAAGAACATTGAAGCAGAAGCGGCTAAAATGGGTCTTCGGTGAACGAGGGTAAAACCAAATATATGCTGTCATAAAGACGCACAACCCCGACGTCTTGACCAGAACGTCACAATTGACGACTACAAATTTGAAGTGGTCAAGGACTTCGTCTACCTTGGCTCACTAGTGACCAGCGACAACAACTCCAGCGCTGAAATCAAACGCAGAATTATTATTGCCAAACGCTGCTTCTTTGGGCTCAAGAGGCAAGTAAGAAGTAGAAGTAGCCCTCTCTCGAAATACCAAAGTAGCACGTAGAGATGCTTGGCAAAAGTGTAATGGCCCGTAATGAGGCTCATTACCTTTTGCACTCATTTTTCCTTAAGGATAAGAAGAATGCTGTGAACTTCAGACATCAGGGCGTACGCGCTTAGTCATTCTGCATCCTGGATATTCCCTCCATCTACGATTGTGTGCATTAAAGACCCAGTCGTTGATGTCAGAATTGACCGTGGAAGCAGGTAGACCTAAGGCGGGTTTAGGTCCTGAGAAATTCTCCTCTGAGCCCCTTCTAATAAGTTTATCAAAGATCTCATTTCCTGAAATCCCAGAGTGACCTGTGACCCATACAACCCGTAGTCTTCCGACTTTGTGGAAGTTCGATATATCTTTGAGTGCAGCTTGGCTGTCACTGCAGACATATACGCTTTTTCCCTTCCACCTATGCTTCACAACATAGTGCATAGCCATTGGGATTGCGTACGTCTCTGACTGAAAAACAGACATATATTTTCCTAACGAAATATGCAGTCGAATATTTTAGTGCTCAAAGAAAACTCCAGCGCAGGAGCCCCACCCAGTCCTGGAGCCATTTGTAAATATGCGAAGACAGTCCATTTCAGGTTCAGTATCTGAACAGAGCCAGTCCTGGCGCCATGGAAATTTGACTGTGAAATTATAGCGCAATAGGATGGCAGGTATCATTGCGTCGGAAGGCATATCCATGAGACAGAGGTCATAGGATATTTTATTGCGCAAGTATATGGTCAATTCAATGAGAATTGTACCAAAAACCATTTCTCTTGAGAAGAGACATGGCTTTCAGTGAGCACCCTCTGATATATATGTCAAGGGGTGGAAGATTCGTCATAGCATTTAGAGCAGCTCTCGGTGTGCTGGGGAAAGCCCCCGTGCAGCTGAGGCAGATTGCTCTTTGAAGTTTGGTGAAAGAGGACACGACGTGTTTGCATGTTAGTCTGTTCTACCAGACAACCGATGCATATGAGATGATCGGTCGTATCATTGCCGTATAGATCCAGAGGACCTTTTTCGGCGATAAGCCCCAAAGTTTGCCAAAGGCACCTTTGCATTGCCAAAAAGCTAACAGCGCTTTGGCGGTTTTTGACTCAACATGTTTTGACCAAAGAAGCTTGCTATCTGAGATGAATCCCAAGTATTTAGCTGCCTTGTATATCGGGATATAAATGCCTTATAGCACCAGCTGAGTAATACCAGTATTTTTCCTCCTTGTCGTGAAGAGAACGACATCAATCTTAAGAAAATTAACCGACAGCCCATTTCTCGTGCACCAGTCCTCGATCACACTTAGCAGACAGTCGCTAAACATGAGCCGACAGGGAGAACAGCAACATCATCCGCATAAGCCTGGCCATAGATTCCATATGCATTGAAAGCATCGAGCAAAGGGTCGACCACCATGCACCATAACAGCGGAGACAGGCACCACCTTGCGGGCAACCCCTTTTTACGCCAGACTTGACACATTGTTAGAGGTCTGCATCAGCGTTTTTTTTTTTTTTTTTTTTAACGGACATGCGAGTTCAAGACAGTTGGTGATGGCACTACTCAATTGCTTTGTTCTGAGTTTAGGCAGGGCTTGAGTGGATTTCTCAATATCTCTCGGATGCCGCTTGTGCAAGATCCCACACTTAAATTCGAATTCAATATATCTACGGTCTGACAACGTAGTATCTGGTAAGACTCTCCAGTTAGTGATGGCCTTCACATGCCTATTAGACAGAGTTAGGTCAATCACTTCCTGTCGTCTCGCCGTCACAAAGGTTAGTTGGGAGCCAACATTTTTAATGATAAGGTCAGACTAAAGAATGAAGCTTATATTGTATCATATTGCTCACATAAATGAGCTCCGTAAGGAGCTAAGAGGGTCCCTGTTTTCGTTGGTATGTCTATAATACAAATTTACGGCTTGGGTACGAGAGCAAGTGTACCAGGCTCTCATAAAGAAGTAGAGACATCGAATCCAATACTGGTGGTGTCGCACAAACACACATTGACAAGCTGCGGAGAATATAAGATAGGGCCCAATTCCTCATCCAATTACATTTCCCTCTATTACCAGAATATTAGTGGACTGCCCACCAAAATCATCGCAATACTCCTAAATTCTCAACATTGTCTGGTGGTCACGATCACTACCAATGCTCTTAGTAATTCACAGCCGTTATAGCCCCTTATGATTTCGAGTTTCGAAGCACCTTAATAAATTTCCTGAAAGACACAAATTCGCAATAAAAGAGCTTATGCCACACTCTGCCAAAGGCTATTAAAAATATGAAGAAATATACAGGGACAGGCTGGGTAAATGCTGTTTTCTCTCTACTCGGGAAGAGACCAGAGGAGTAGGATTATAAAACTTGGGCCAGCGTGAAAGAATATCGCTTCAGAAATACGAGGAAAATACCATCAGGGTCAGTGGATTTGTGCACGTTGAGATCTTGGATTTGTCCTATAGAAGATTTGTCGCGACGCTCTCGAATACGCTCCGAGACATAGTACAATCTGAAAGCGCTGAAATGGCTGCAACATAGATAGGTAGAGTTGCTTTGTATAAAGAGTTTACAGCTGGGTTGTCATTGCAAATGAACATAGGGGTTGAAGGTGAGATAGAATGTTCTTTACAAACCACTAACAATCTCTGTTACCTTTGGGACATTGCAGCACTTTTTACTTTGACTTTTGTTCATGGGTTTATACCTGGAATCAATGCCTTAGAGTTTCATCTAAACTTATTCTGATTTTTCTCAGAGGGGTTGGCTTTGTAAACCGGGAAACTTAATCCCCTTAACCTGATAGCCTCTTCACAGCTCGAGTCATACCACGCGATTTCTCTGTGCCTGATACTCTTTATTTCATGAGGAATGAAGGATTTCATGCTCAGCAAAATAGTGTCCGTGGTCACATCAACAATGGCATCTAACACAATATCTAACACAATACCGAGTGACCAGTGACAAATTAAGACTCCTAAACAAGTTGACTAAGAATCATTCTTACCTCACTACCAACAGTGTCGGATGTTGCCGAATAAACGAATAAAAGGTAACGAGTTTCGGTTTTGCAATGAAAATTTCTTAACAAATTGTGTGCGGTGCAGCTCAATACCTTGTCTATTATTGAACCTACCGGCCAAGAAAACAAACGACCTCTATTCGGTTGCGGATTTAGAATCCAGGAAAGATTTAGGGCAAAAATTGTAAGATTTTATCATACGAGGTTTGTTCAAAAAATAAGGTAACTTTTTATTTTACTCGAATAAATATTTATTTATTCATCAATATCTCTTTTTTTCCCTTCGAAGCACTCGAACTAAATATAAACACTTGCGCCAGAGCTTTTTGCAATCTTCGAGGCATTTCTCATACGCGCTTTTTGTAGACTTGAGCTTTCCCAGCGATGCAATTATGGCAATTATGGTCTTTTCAGTTTTGGGGTAGGTATTGTTTTCGGCCAAAAAAATTCGAACAAGCAACGATGACTGAGCAGGTGCATCGTGATGCAACAGTCATGATTTTTTTTCCCGCAAGTGAAGGTATCTTCGTATTGCTTCACGCAAACGACGTGAGCAGCCAAGGTGTGAATTATTTTAGAAGTAACAGACAAAAAATCATTTAAGAAAATGATAAAAAGTGTTGGAAACAATACGGAGCCCTGCGGAACACTAGTGTTTATATGGTTAATATCAGAATGTAACCCTCGTAAAATTACTTTTCTTTAATAGTTTTAGAAGTAATTTCTAATCCATAGAAGACGAGATACGCCGATCGAAAGTAAACGGATTTCCAACAAAGCGGCTTTATGCCAAACTCTGTTAAATGCTTTCCAGACCAACAATCTTGCTCGCGCACGCATGGTGGAGCCAAGAGTTTCAACTTTAACTATGCTATCAGATCCGTTGCTACGGAGAGCGTCTTTTTGACCTTATAATGAAGAGGCGCTAGTTCAATGGGTCGGTAGTTGGAGAGAGAAGGTTCGTCTTATTTATCCGCCTGCTCGTGAAAAGCCCAAAACAGTAGGATAGAAGGGGAAAGCTAATGAAGTAGTTTCGCTAGCTTGACCACTACTTCAAAACTATATTTTATTGGAGCAATGGATTTATGTCATGTTAGAATCTTTCAAAACTCTTTCAACTGTATGATTGCGGAAGTTAACCGGTCCATCATTTATCCTGGATTCGGACAAAACAATAGCCCCGAAAAAATAAACCATTTGACATCCATAAAAAGCCACCATTTGACATCCATAAAAAGCCACCATACGAGTATCATTTAAATCGTTAACCTCTGTCGTTTACAAGCTCGTCCATCTCATTTGTCATGTCGTTCAGTGCTTTGATTAAATGATTTACAACCACCTCTTGTCTACATTTTACGGCCCGAAAACACTTGAGCTTTCCAAAACAAGGCGACAACCGATTCGAAGCCATCTAATACCGAATCGATAACTGCCCTATAATCCGTTCGTCAAACGCATTGTCTTGATAAACGATGGAATCTAAAAAGACCACGCAAACCTCAAACAAGTATTGTACATTACATACTAATAAAGGAAGAGATAAAAAACGGCACAAAAGTATGTACATACATATTTCAAAACCAAAACAGTAGTAATAACCAACCGATTGAAAGTAAACATTTGAGATTGTCGATTGCTCTGGGCCGAGTTCATGGACATCGCGTTTTTCCATTTCTTTTTCTGGTTTCATTTAGATTTCGTAAACAAACAAATTTTTCTCTTTTTTTTCTGCTTTCTTTTCACTTCTCTTTCCTCGAAAAGATATAAAAAAAATTGTTGAGGAACCGGTTGCCTGTTAAATGGACAGGTGATGGGTTGTTTCTCGAAATAATTTTTTGGCACCATTTAAAGTCCAGGGGACAATCAACTCTTGAGTTGTCTATTCACAGAATGACAAAACGAGGAACCGAGGATGAATTGAAAAGGAAACGAAAGCGATTTTAGTCAGAGACAATTAATAAAGAATGCCTAGGAGTTCAAGATCCACCCACTGACAGCTGAGCTGGCGCACACAAGCGCTGACGCGAGTGGAATTTTTATTAATTTTTCATTCTATTTCTAATGATCAGCGTGATTCGCGCAGATGTATGCAGAAATCTCCTGCACGTACTAATCGATAATAACTGACGAATTTATCGAAATCCAAAATTTTTGATATTGTTTGACCCGATTTCAAGGTGCTTCTTGGAATTGCTGTTTATCTGAAATTCGTTTAAGATAAACGAGCAATTGAAATATGGGCGATTTCCAACAAAACTTTAGCGTGGCTTGTAACCTTGAGGTGTTATCGAAAAATATAATTAGGTTATCGGGTGGTATCAGTCATGACTTAAATGGATTAATGGTCATTAAATGTGTGCAAGATAAGTATGTCTACCTAGGCATTTCCTAGCGAAAGTATATAAAACTGGTACACTTAAATGAATAGGAAAATTGTGTTTAACAAGCTTGATAAAAGAGCATGATTACTCCCTGCGAAGGCACATTTTTCTATAGTCTGGGCGACCTATAACTCGTCTAAAGTTTCACTTAATTGTTGGAATCTTTTTCAAGATAAGTTCCACTCAACTTTTCTACATGGAACTAAGAGAAAGTTGGAATTAATTCGAAGCGTTTTTTTTTCATCAAAAACATGAATAAGAAAAATATTTAAAATCAAATTGACCCATTTTTCGCAATCTTCATACTTCCTTCTGCTCGAACAGGCCATGAGTCATTGATCAGAAAGAGTATTTCATCAGTTTTTCCTTCAATTCACGGCTCAAGCAAATTCATTGTAGTCGGTGATTATGTGTTTTTTTAAGTGTTTGGTATTTAATTATTAAAAAAAAGTGACAGGTAAACTGCAAAAGTTTATATTACTTTCAATTTGAGCTGAAAATTAATGCTCGCCATTTACTTTTTGAAAAATTGTTTCGTGCATATGTTGGCCACCAGGTTTTGAGTGGTCCATACGGAAAGTCCAATTAGTCTAAAAAGCATATTGGCTAATAACACGTGTAACATGTCTTCCAAGGTTACAATTAACGCTGGCTCATTGACATCGAAGAGAGATTTAACATATTTCCATAAAAATTTGTCTAAAGGCGTTAAATAGCACGATCTGGCCGCCAAATCACCAGTCCAAAACGAGAGATAAACCCCCTACGAAATAATTTTTTAACTGGTCCATAGATTCGCACGCTGTGTGGCATGTAGTGTGCCTTGCTGGAACCGTATGTCGACCAGGTTCAGCTCTTGCATTTTAGGCAAAAAACAGTGCATTTTCCGTGTGCACTGACTTGTCTGTCTTGTAACCTGAGATTGCTCCTCGCATGGCAGTTTTGTTTATTAGCATACCCAGTCAACCAGAAATAGCTTCATCGCTGAAGAACGTTTTTCGTTAAAAAAATGGATCAAGGGGAGCCACTTGCTGGAAATTCGACGCAAGTCGTTCGGCTTTAGTTCTAGCACGAGCTAAATACAGCTCGTAAGGTTTTAGACCAAGGTCCTTGAATAACATCTTCCACGTAGTCCAGTCACGGTCCTCATTAACATTGGCGGATACAGCAATATTTTCCTCTGTGCACACTCTACGGTGATATCCAATAACGTGAAATTGGTTCAAAATTTGGCCACTAAGGCTTAAATTACTTGTCGATTATGAAGATCATAAAATAGTCGACCTGAACGTTTTTCACAGAGGAAAAATATTTATAATAAAATTCGATTATTTGTAAGCATTGTTTGGGTGCAAGTCTTTCCATGACGAAATGGCAATGCTAACTGAGATTGTTTCGACTTTGGCACACGTCAAAATTTGACACATCAGCTGTCAAATTTGGAACACTGAAAACCAAACAGCAAAAAAATCCTCTTTCAGTTTCATTCGATTTAAGTAGCTCACAGCAGACCACAACTTTCTGCTCCTACCAAATAAAGACCATATTTTGCTTCGCTGTATGTTGACGGTTGGAATCCACTTTCACCTTTTAGACGTTATTGACAAGTAAACTCCCAACGATTCAGATCATTTTTGTATTTCACGTATACATACATATGTCTGTATCGAGCAGATTTTACAATTCTTGATGTTTGAACTCTCAGGTTGCTCAGGTCGTTCCTTATCTTCCAGGTCAATGTTTTAGCATGTGCAAACCACTTCCGACGCGTCTGCCTACCTAGAATATAGTCACCATAAATTTCCATTAAAATAGGGCGTGTTTTTATTGAAGTAAGAAAGTAGAGCACCTTCAAAAACAAAGTTGGGCATAGTCACAAACTTACCTTATGTCCCCAAAGCGTTTGCCCCAAACGATTGAAATTGTTCAAAAAATAAGGTGACTTTGAATTTCGCGAGGTACATACATATGTAAGTACATTTGGTTTTCGATTTTTTTTTGTTGTTAGTACATACTCGTACGATATAAAGTTTGTTTTTTACAGATATCAAACTTAGGCGTGTTGTAGTTGGTTTGTCGGGTTTTTTGCTATTGAAAAATTTGGACCAAGGAATCTGTTTAAATTTTGTGTGAAAAATGAAATTAATGCTCCAGCGTACTTGAAATGTTGACTGTGGCATTTGGTGAGTCTACTCTGAGCGTTAAACATGTTGATAAGTAGTACAAGTTCGTCCGAGTCGGCCGAGAAGATGTTAATGACGAAGCTCGCCCTAGGTACCTCAACACGCCAAGAGCGGATGAAAACGTTGAAGTAGTGAAGAGGAATCGTCAAATTACTATCAGAAAAGATCCGGAGGATATTGGCATATCAGTTGGCTTATTACATGAAATATTTTGCAGATATTTTTGACATGAAGCGTGTGTCAGCGAAATTTGCTCTGAAATTGCTAAATTATGATCAAAAGAATCATCGTATGAGTATCGTTCTAGAGTTGTTGAATGACATGAATAACGACCCAGATTCGCTAAAGAGGATCATAAAAAGTCTTCACCGATAAGGACTTTTCATAACAAAAATCAATTCTGCTGGTTAAATCCATTATTGTCAGTTAAAGCTATTGGGAAAACATGCCCGTTACTGCATGCCAAAAATTAATCATTCAATTCCCGTTCGAATAACTGCTGTCCTAAAAAACAAAGGGGGTTTTTACTCCTTATCATTTTAACCAACCATCTGAAAAAGTTACGCCTTATTTCACTTACACTGCGGTCATAAAACGCATACCAATGAGTTATCAGAAAAAGGCTATTTAATCAAAGTGGAAGGAAATTTAAGGAGAGTTATGAGTGTTATTTCTGACAGAACGGCTTCGTGTTCAGTGCAAAAAAAATTTAATTGAGTTGGATTCTGATAAGAACATACAGTAGAAGTGGAATGTCCGGTAAATATCAGGAACTGACCTGAGACGAAAAAGTTAAAATATTGGAAAACGTAAGCAAGTTGATTTTAATGCCAGAATTTTTGCATATTGTTCGTCCAATTTTTTTTTGAATATTCTTGCTCTAAACCTCTTTCACGAATGCGTACAAATTTTCGGTTGGATTAAGGTCCGTACTTTGGGCGGCCAATCCAAGAGATTAATTTGCATATCAGCAAATCATTGTTCCACGATCCGTGCTGTATGTTTTGGATCGTTATCGTGCTGGAATATGAAACTTATGGGCATGATATCAAACGAATAAGGTTCCATCACGTTTTCCATGATATCTTTGTAAACGTCCATTCGACCATTTATTCGCACTAATGGACCAACACTATGCCAGGAGAATGCAACAGTGCGTTTCCTTCACCATGCTTAATGGCCTTCAGATTATATCTTTGATCCATTTCCTTATTCTGGGGACGTTTAACACATACATCGGAACCAAACAAGTTAAATTTTGATTCGCCACTCTAAAGTACTTTTTTTCCAGAATGCTAATGGTTTATCTGAATGCAGCTTAGCAAAGACCAACCTCCTCTTCAAATTTATTTTTCGATACATGTGTTTTTTTTTTGCGGTGCATCCACGAAAAATCGAGAAAGAACACCATGTCAGAAAGCTACAGTCGCAAACAACCGCTAGGAACTTTGCCGACCGAGTCTCCCAAAAACTCTCTGAAAGTTCGACACCGCCTGCACTGACAATAGAAGAAGACTGGAAACGTTGTCAAAAAGCCATCAAAGAAGCTGCCACTGATGTGCTGGGTTTTACCACACCACCCAGGAAAAAACGGTGGTTTGACGACGAGTGCAGACAGGCCCATGCACCCAAACAAGACGCCTCCAAAGCAATGCTGCTTCGAAGAACGAGAGCTGCTCGTGAGCTCTACGAACAGAAAAAGACGGAAGAGAACCGGCTTCTCAGAAAGAAAAAGAAAGAGCATGAGAAGCGCGCGGTCGAGGAGATGGAAATGTGCTACAGCAGGAATGAAGGCCGAAAGTTTTACCAGAAAGTAAAACATTTATCCAGTGGATATAAATTTCGGAACCTGTGGGGACGAAAATGTATAACTAGTAGTAGAATCGCTGTCGATGCTGAGATTTGGAAGAATCATTTCTGCAGAATGTTAAACAGTAGAATACCCCACTCAATCTGGACGACGATAGACAAGAATTCCGTCTCGCCGACTCTGATGAAGTCAAGATATCGAAACTTAAATCGAACAAAGCTGCTGGAGCGGACCGACTGTCCGCGAAACTATTTAAAGCAGCTGGGGATGATCTGGTAAGTCGCATGCACCAGCTCATCTGCAAGATAAGGTCGGAGGAAAGCATGCCCGATGAGTGATATCTCAATGTCGTTTGCCCGATCCACTGCGCCAACTATAGAGGGATAAGTCTCCTTAACATCGCCTACAAAATCTTCTCTTCCGTTTTGTGTGAACGAAGTTATCGACAAAAATACCTTTTACTGAAAAAGCTATCGTAGTTATGAGCAATTTTTCAATAATTTCGGTGTGGTGCGGTTTATATGAACGATAGTGTATATTCTTTAACAAAAATTTATGTTGACGATGAATTTCCCTGTTATATTGAACAACCCATTTCGAAAAAATGTTGATCTATATTTGAAAGAATGCAAATACATTATAATAAAAATGAAAAAGCAAGGTGATACGAGTATTTCGAAAAGCCTTTAAAAAATTGTTCGCTTAATGCCTTTCCCTATTATTTTAAACTGCTCTGTATATTCAAAAATTGTTTAAAAGTGTGCCTAAACGATAGAAGTTTTGGAAAATGAAAGAACCAGTACTCATTATTAACAAAATAATACAATATATTCCTATATTTTTTGTTCAGAAATTATTGTATTTTGGGGCAAGGGATTTTTTTTTTGTGCCAGACTGTATAAGTGCGAACATAAAAATAGTAGCCCCTCGAATAATTATTTTAAAATATTTCTTGCGATCACATCTGAAGTCACCCACTGAAATGTGTGCATTAAAATCAAGCTCACATACTGACAATTCCATAAACATGATCATATGTCAAACGGTAAATTTTTATCACCAACTGTAAGTGTAGTGAGAACAAAAAAATAATAGCGTCTCCTTGTTTTTGCAATAATTTCAAGAAAGAATGTCAATTTAAAGTAATTTTGAGTAAAATTAGAATCGTGGTAATTGTTAACCTGTTGTTTTTCTTTTTCATAAAAGTAGGTCACGGAAAGCACTGCACTGTTGAGGAAAGAAGGCTCATCGTCCAGCTACACAATGAGGGCAAGTCATATAGGTAAATTAAAAAAAATATTTTGTGCTCAGCTCCATAAAGAACAAGCGGAGAAACGAGGAGCCAAAAGAAAGACAAGCAAGCAGGATGACCACAACATTGTCCTCCTCAGCAAAAAAGATCCCTTCAAAAACGCTGCGCAGGTAAGGAGCGAACTACAGTTACCTGTCTGTACTATGACAGTACGCAGAAGACTGTTAGAAGCTGGGTTATCAGCACGAATTCCACGAAAAAATTCTCTTCTCTCAAAAAAAAACATATGGCAAGACCCGTTGAGTTCGCAAGGAAATATGCTGATTGGCCCGCTTCTAAATGGAGAAATGTATCGTGGACCGACGAGTCCAAAAATTGTTTTGTTTGGAGGTGTTGGATCTCGTCAATATGTCAGACGTGCCCCTAACACCGAAATCCTGCCTAGGTACACCACAAAGACGGTAAAACATGGGGGTTCGAAAATAATGGTATGGGGCTGCTTTTCATACTACGGTACTGGCCCCATTCATATACAGGGTGTCCCACGAACAGTATGCCAAAAAGCTAGAGCGTGTAGGTCTGATCAAGACAAGAAAAAAATCGTAGAGGAGGGGGGAGGTCTATTCCCCCCGTTTAGGCGGGAGGGGCAATTTTCTAAAAAAATTGACTTAATTTGGAAAAAAAATTATTAAAAATCAACAGTTACATCCACAATGCCGCGATATACTTTTTTGTAAAGCCAGAAACCTCTTCTTTCATCTTGTTTTTAAACGAAGCTGTTTTAAGTAATAGTTTTTGAGAAATTAATTTTCAAACTCAAAATTTTGAAAAAAAAAATGAAAAAAAAAAATTTCGAACTATTTTTTTTCAAAATTGTATGTAATTATGGATTTGATGTAAACATGGATTCTTGAAAACAAAACTGGGACACCTCCGATTGGGATATCTTTCAGCGTAGAGTCTTTCGGCTTCACGATCTCGACCATTAGCTAAACCGTAGCAGAAGTGCATGTCCGTTAATTCTTCTCGAGAGTATGAGTTAGACATCGTAATGTGTTGATGAGTTAACATCCAATTTGGAAATGGATTTTTATTAAAAATGCGATGCCTTTTATTGACATTTGGGTTGCAAATATTTCGTTTTTCAATAAAGAAAAATTGAGCTTTTATTGTCTTAAGGTCCTAGCGGGTATAACCCATCGGCGGCGGGCGGACCCATACGAAATTGGCAGGTCAGTTTTCAGGCGTTATCAATGAAAAAAAAAGGATTAATCCAGGGTTATTCCAATACTGTGTCACTTTATTGTATCCTCATAAAACTCCCAATTTTTTAAAAATAATAAAAAAGAGGACAATGTTTCATACATTAATTTGCCTACAAGTCCAGCCGCGTTAAAACAAAAAAAAAAGGTTTTTCTTAGAAAAAAATGGTTCGGGTTTTATTTTATTTTCTCAAAAACTACAAGACATTTTTGCATCCGGTTTTCTGTTTTTAACTAAAAACTAATAAGAGAATTTAATTTTTGAAAAAAAAATGAGTACTTAATTACGTACAATTTTGAAAAAAATAGTTCGAAATTTTTTTTTTCATTTTTTTTTCAAAATTTTGAGTTTGAAAATTAATTTCTCAAAAACTATTCCTTAAAACAGCTTTGTTTAAAAACGAATAAAAGAAGAGGTTTCTGGCTTTACAAAAAAGTATATCGCGGCATTATGGATGTAACTGTTGATTTTTAATATTTTTTTTTCCAAATTAAGTCAATTTTTTTGAAAATTGCCCCACCCGACTAAACGGGGGAATAGATCCCCCCCCCCCCCCTCCCGTACGATTTTTTCTTGTCTTGACCAGACCTATCCCTCTAGCTTTTTGGCACACTGCTCGTGGGATACCCTGTATAAAATCGAGGGCACGATGGATCAACATGTTTATGTCCAAATTTTGCAAAATATTATGTTGCCATTTGCAGAGTGGGAAACGCCTCTAAAATGGCTCCTACAGCAGCATAACGACCCAAAACACACCAGCCGTCGAGCGAAAAGCTGGTTTCACGACAATGAGATTCAGGTCTGGCCAGCTCAATCTCCAGACCTGAATCCCATTGAAAATCTTTGGGCTGATATAAAAACCGCTCTTTCGAACAAAACACCCACAAACAATAATCAATTGTGGGAAGTTGTTCGAGAGGCATGGCTTGACCGCTGTAGACGCCTTGTGAAGTCGATGCCTCGACGATGTATGGCAGTTCTAAAGTGTAAAGGCTACCCCACCAAATATTAGTATGCGCAACAATTTTTAAGCAATATGGTATTGAAAAATGACCACAATGTCAAAGTGCTACTATTTGTTCTTTTTCTCTCGTTGAATTCAATTTTGTTCTTTTCTGTAAATATTTATTTATGTTTCGAATGTGATTTATGTACATATGTATATATATTTTTTATATTGTATATGTCTAAGATATCATTAAAAATGAAACTTTAAAACGGTGAAGAAACCCTTGTTTTCAAATAAATATGGAATTTTCAAATTTTCTTGAGTGCTACTATTTTTATGCTCGCCACTGTATATATACCTGCATACACCTGTTTAAAATACACTTAGTTACAAAAGTCAACCTACGGCCGTATATATTTGTAATATCTTAAAATTCAAACCACAAAACTTTTATTTTTTTCATAAAAACAATTTAATTTTAATAATTAAGAGCAAAAACAAAAACAAAAAAGGAAATTTCTTTGATAAATTACACATTTTATTCACTTTACGCATGTTACAAAAGTCAACATACCAAACGTTTGTATAAATTAAACTATATTTTAAATTTATTTACTATTTTCCCACTTGTTGCCTTCACGGCTGACTTACATAATACGACTCACTCTAACTTAAAATTATGATACCTAAGAAACATCTGCACTCGCTCGATCCCACGATTGTCCCGGGCAGCAGACATATCGTCAGCAGTTCACCTGTTTGTCGGTGTCCAGTGACACAGGTGTAGTGTTGGGCATCCGCCGTGTGTTGCAGAAAATTGCTGACGGAATTTGTTCACGCTTTCCGTTCGTGAACTTCAACGTATTTTCTGTTAACTTATATAGATAGTACATTATCCACCACTACCTAATACGATGTTAGTCCTCCATGGACCTTCACCAATCCTTCAGTCGAGCAGGCATCGAATTTGCCAACGTCCTTGTCATTTCAGGTGAAATTTTCAACTACCATAATGCGGCTTTAAGACCACAGACTGAAGACAGATTTCGTTTTCCGATTTCCGTCCTCATGTGAGCCCACAAATGATCAATAACATTGGGATCGGGAGATTGCGGAGGGTGATCAAGTCTTGTCTTAACATTATAAAGCAGCCATTCTCTTACTATTTTCACCATATGCTTCGGATCGTTGTCATGGAGAAAAATACAGAGTGCGCCATCTCATATGGGTCGATGTACACATCGAATAACTTCAACAATTGTCAACCGATTTTCATATGGCATAGCATTTTGGAAACGTCAATTTAGTACAATTTACGCTTCACACCAAAAGAACGCGCGGAAATAGTTCCAATGTTCATTAAAAATGAATGCTCGATTGTGTTAATTCAACGTGCGTATCGTGCAAAATATCGTGATCGTGTTGCGCCCAAAAAAGATACAATTCGTAGTTGGGGCTCGAATTTTTTTTCAATTTGATTCTATAGCAAGTCCTCGGGAGCATCCTAGGCCACGTCCGCGGCGTTCAAACTCATCCATTTAATCTGTGAAGGCCAGTGTTCAAGGAGACCCAAGTTTGTCATATCGGCGCCGTTCACAGCAGTTGGGCATCAGTGGGACCACTTTGCGGAGAATTTTAAAGGATGATCTTCACTTATTTCCATACTAAGTGCAGATAACTCAAAGAATTTTGCCACAAGATGAGCCACGGCGCTTGGCATACGCAAATGGTTAATGCTGAGTTCTGGCAGCAAATTTTGATGACCGATGAGGCACATTTTATGCTCTCTGGCTCAGTTAATAAACAAAATTGTTGCTTCTGGGGCACCGAAAATCCTCACATTATTCATAAAGAATCGCTATATGATCAAAAAAACTGTTTGGGCCGGTGTATGCGCTAAAAACATCATTGGACCGGATTTCTTTAAAGTTGGCTATACAATGGATGGCGATCGATATCGATGGATGTTGGCCCATTATGTAGTCCCAGAAATGCATAAAAAAGGCTTATTTCACGTTTGGTTTCAACAAGACGGCGCGACATGCCATACTGCGGACAAAACAATGAACCTTTTGCGTAAGAAGTTCCCTGGAAGATTGGTGTCAAAAAAGGGCGATATTGACTGGCCTCCGAGATCGCCGGATTTCACTCCTCAAAACGAAACCATTTTTGCGTCGGCAATAAAGGCGGTAATTTTTTTTTTTTTTTTTTTTTTGTTGGAGGCTTCTATTATCTGTTGGAGCACTCAGACACAAACACCGGTCCATTGTACTACCAGACAGGCACCTTGTCTTTATTGTACATATTTTCCCCGTTGTCCGGAGAAAAGTGAGGAGGGGCTTCAGTGATGTAGAGCTAAGACATTCGGCACCCACCACGTCGGCCCCAAGGGTGCGCCACCGTGCGCGAGCGAAGGCGAGACAGTCGCAGAGAAAGTGTTCTGCTGTATCATCCTCCTCGCAACATGCAGCACAGGTAGGCGTCTCACTGATGCCAAGCACGTAGAGATGCTTGGCAAAAGTGTAATGGCCCGTAATGACGTCCGTTAGCCTTCTGCAGTCATTTCTCCTTAAGGATAAGAAAAATGTTGCTGAATTTTTGCAGACATCAGGGCGTACGCGCTTAGTCATCCTGCATCCTGGATATTCCCTCCATCTACGACCGTGTACGTTAAAGACCCAGTCATTGATGTCAGATTTGACCGTGGAAGCAGGTAGATCTAAGGTGGGTTCAGGTTCTGAGAAACTCTCCTCTGAGCCTCTTCTAGCGACTTCATCGGAGATCTCGTTCCCTGGGATTCCAGAGTGATCTGGGACTTATACAAGCCTAAGTGAATTTAGTCTTCCGACTTTGTTCAAAAAGGTCTTGAGTTCATGCACTAATTTGGAGTTGGATAGAGGGTTGGACACAGCTTTGAGTGCAGCTTGGCTGTCACTGCAGACACATATGCTCTTTCCCCTCCACCTGTGTTTCACAACATAGTGCATGGCCATTAGGATTGCGTAAATCTCCGCTTGGAAGACAGACGCATATTTGCCTAACGAGGAGGTCACTTAATTGATATTGTTTTCAAAAATTAATCACAATAAATTGTAAAGGTCTAAATTGAATAAAAGTTTTTGAATTTCCAAAATCGGGTGAGAATTGTTGAAGTTATTCGAAATGTACATCAACCCATATGAGATAGCGCACGCTGTAGATCGTTGACATAAATTAAGTTTTTGGATGCTAGGAACGGAACTGTCCTTAAGTATGTTAATACACATTCTAGGAATCTTAACATACCGACTCCATTTGCTGCCATGCAACCCCATACCGGGACATATCCACCCCCGTGTTTGACTGGGGAGATTACATACATTTTTGGGATCAAGTTCTTTATTTGATTTTCTCCAAACTTTTACTTTTCCGTCGTTTCCAAATACATTAAATTTACACTCGTCCGTAAATATACGGACGTAACTCTCTCCCAAAAAGTTGGACCCGCCTCATGGATGTTTTCGTACTTCCTAGCATAATCCAACCGTTTTATTTTGTTAGCTGCACTAATGAAGGCCTTTTTTCTAGCAACTCTTGAAGAAAGTCCAGCTCTTTTTAGACAGCTACGAATTGTTTAGGCATGAACTTCAACTCTGTCAGTATTCGTGATCTCACAAGCTATCTTTATTGCGCTCTGTTTAGGATTTTGAGTTACAAATCGTACAATTTTCCTCGACATTTTCTCATCAATTTTTCTTGGCCGCCCGGTTCTTTGTTTATTTTCGAATGATCCTCTGGTATTGGAGGTATTAGGTATGATTGGTATTAATTTAATATTCGACCGATTTCCGACGACCAATTTTTAGCTTCAAAACGAATTTTCTCACTTGAACGCTCGTTTCCCTTCGATAAGCCATTTAGAAAAATTAAAAAAAAACAACAACATTTGGCCAATAACTCACAAAGAATTCTATATGATCAGTACAATATAAAAAAAACAAACTTCAACCAGTTGTCATTGTGATACATAACGGTAAATTTAGTTCCTACTGATCGTATGTTGACATTTGTTATTTTTCTAATGCTAAGAGTTGCCATTTTCTTCGTTTTACAAACGGATTGCAAGTGCTGCCAATATTTTTTCCATTTAAAAGTATTTAAAATAAGATAAGGGAATTTATAAAGAGCATTACTTTTTTTAATAATCGCTTCCTTGACCATTTTGCAGGGATAAATCAAGACTTTTGTAACTAAGTGTATCCTTTGCTAAACACTTTTTTATGAATTATAAAATCACTTTTGACTCTCTGTACATAGAACTATTATGAGCAAGTACTTACCGTTGACTTAGAATACACAAAGAGTTGTCCCGTGGATTTGTATCTTTATAAACGCCTACAAAGAAATAAAAAAAAAATTATATAATGAACGTTTCATTACATCCCTCAGAGGGGAATTAGCATTCAAGAGAAAGCAACCACTTCAACCGAAACCATATATCCAAATATAGAAGCGGTTTACAAGGAAATTTTCCGTTCCCACACATGCTAAGCATCGTTTCACCGTAAAATACATTAATTTTTCGCAATTAAGTTGTACGAGATACGCAATTTTCCTCAGTCACCTACCCTTGACGTGCCATGATGGAGCTCTATGGGGGAACGGATGACATGTGCTATTTCAAAAACAACTCACCTTAATGGAATACGAGAGCAATAAAATAAACTTAACAACTGCAATCAAAGGGGAAGTTGGACAACAAGAAGAAATCACGAAAACGAAAACCAGAATAAACGACAATAAAATTAAAACGCGAAAACGCAAGAAACAAACACACAAAAGTACGCGAAAAAAAAAACAAGAACCAACCAACAACAAGACGAAAATGAATGAAGCAAAAAGGACCCCGCGATATGTTCTATCCTGACGCACACCCGACTTCCCCGAATTGCACTCTAAGACTGAATCCATGAGCCGCTAACCTAGTTTCTTTAATTCCACTGCTTTTCCAAGTTTGATAAAAACAACTTACCAGAAGCAACAAATCATTAAAAACCAACCACCAACATCCAACACACAGCCAACCTACTACTGCAGCTAGCGGAATCCTTTCCAATTTACGCGCCGCGCATCGCGAGCCAAAGCGGGGTGAAGAATTCTTTCAGATAAAAAACAGGGAACCAGCCGAAGAAAAAAAAAACAAAAACTAGAACACAACCGCGTTACGCGAAGCTGTTGCACGCTGAGATTCGAGATTCAGGATTCAATAATCAAAGCAACAAACCAACCCCTTGTTCGCCTGTAACATACCACTACACTCCCCACATCGAGTGAGTCATAAAATACAAAACATCCTCGCGGAAACTGCTGCGGTCCGCAGTTCGTCTTATCCTCAACTATGCACACAGACGCACACACACACCGGCTCCGTACATCCTTCAGTGAATCATCAGGAGACAATGAGTCCCTTTTTTCTGTTTCTTTGCTTTTTTTATGTTTGCTTGAAGAAATAAACATAAAAGACCGGGAAAAGCAATAAAACAGGAGCGGATTTTACTTGTTTTCCGATACACGGTTGAGAATCAAACTATGTAGAAACGCGCTTTCTGGTGAGGACACAAAAGGATCACGACGCGAAGGAAGCCGAATCACTCTTGCATCTCGTTCTGTCCGATAAGACGTTGTCTTTTCATGGGATAGTTTCTCGTCCTTTCCTTTTTAGATTTATTTTTTTTATTCGCGATTTAAATCGCGTTTATGTGGATTTCATATTCACGTGAAGGGTGCCCGTGCGATATCCTTTTTATGACGATGGCTACTGCAAACAAAGGCATTTAGTACAGCCACCGAAGAAGGAGAATGATTTGCGTACGATTCGATGTAAAGGAATTGAAAGTAAGTTGTAAGCAGCGCGAAGGGGATGCAGATTCATACATGAGGGAAAAAAATTGTTTCATTCTGGAGGGTTACCTTTCAGGATCAGGGGCTGGCTGCTGGAGTAAGGTTCTCGCTATTTTCATTTAAATGAGTTCGGATTCGAGCGGAGATAGGGGAACAGATAGCGAACAGTTGACATTGTTACGGTTAATTGCTAAATAGTTTCAATCGTCGCAATTTGAAATGCAATTCATAAAAATTTGAATCTATAATTCGCGGCTTGTATGGGATGAAGAGAACCCTCCTTACATATCGAGGACTATTAAATCTACACACTTCATTGTTCCATAGGGAAAAGGCAACTTCTTTTTCGAAATTTGGGTCATATTTCAAAATTTAAATTTTATTGAACGCAGTTGGGAATGAGCTTCTCTATATGCTCACTCAGACGCAGAGCAAACCTTAATGGCCCCGACACCCAATAACATCCCCCCCATCAATATCATCCCATGATCACTGCAGTTCACGTTGATGGAGGCTACTTTTAATCCATGTACCTAACCTTCAATGGAGTTGTTGGTGAGTATTAGGATTGCAACCTCAGCGACAGTAATTGTGGAAGACTAATCCGTCTATCAATATATTATTCGGACCCAAAGACATCTAACGAGACCATGCTGATGCGCAACCTACACCGCTTGCATATGGATGTTCTTCTTCATTCCTCTTAATAATCACGGAACCAAAGAGCACAACATTTTTCTCTCGCAACAGCCAAAGCTTCCGTCATCTGCTCTACGTCATATATTGTAATATTATGGAATGACATGAAATCACCCCGACCTCATCAGTAGACAAATAAATAACTTACTTACTCAAGTCACACTCAGTTCTGCGAGAACTTGAATCTCGACCAACACGTTTCTTAAGCCGGCACGGTCTTTAGTCAGTGCAGCACGCCAAGTTGGTTGAGATCCATTTCCATCTATGTATGTTTGCCGCCTTATCTGTGGTCGTCTTCTTCAGCATGGTTTTTCAAAATCTCTTCGTGCCTGAACAGTGGTGTCTTATATTTTACATAACCCAACCGCCGTAGACGTTAGATTTATAGAAGAATGACTACTTGAAAGCTGTAGTTGCCATAGGTGAAATTCTAAAATGCACATCTTTTATTGATGACAGCGTATGAACTCGCGGAGATCGCAGAGCATGCCCAACACACTCTTACGATCAGAGAACGGGGCGTTGGTCACACTTTATCAGGGTCGTGACGAGCTCTCTTCGAGCGGTTATTTCCTATCGACGCAGTGAACAGACATACAAGTTGCCCCCTGGCAATATTCAAATCCTTCTACAGATGGTTTAGCGATTGTCAATATTTCGAGCCACATGATGACCAAACCACGACATGGGCAATAGAGCCATACCTAACTTATTCTAGCTTCGAAATGATATCAATCATTAACGATCAGAGAATCTTGGTTATACCAGGTTCAGTGAGAATTTCATGGCAAATAATGCCGTCGCCAGCGAAGGGGCTATCATCCCTGTTATTCAATTCAACTGCCTGAAGATGATCTTCCAGTCATTGAGAAAAAAATCATCGGTAACCAACGGTATATCTACGGCCATATACCGACGACCACAAGTGGCTGGGGAGATGTACACCATCCTGTCAAATAGTAATGTATATTACTTTTAGTGGTGCAACCAATCCCAAGGATGGGTAAAGACAACTCCAACCTGCCAGATCTCCGGTTTCTAAGTCAATTTGCGTAGAGCACCGTCCAAAACCTCATTCTTCTACTTTGATCAATGTAGGCTGATCCAGAACCGATCACCGCGGTGTTGTTGCTTTCCGCGAAACTCGGTTTCATGCCGAGATCGCGGAGACATCATCTAACTGCATCAATAAATTTGGTTGCCTTCGTCAGTGGTACCTTTGTTCATATTGCTTCTCCTAGACAAAGCCTACCAAACGCCAGTGGCAGGCTTAGATAGACTAGGATAGGCTAGGTTTGGTTAGGGTAGGGTATGATAGAAAAACGCACTAAACTCCAATACGTCAAACATCAGTCGCTTCGTTCTTAGGCTAGATCCAATTTTTAGTGGACTCCTGTCAGAATGCAAGTTCAAAATGCAGCGAATGATTGAATGCGGGTGCGTCATCAAATTTAGTGTTGGACTGGGGAAATCAAGTGAGGAAACGATGGGTATGATTCGCCAAGTGTTCAGGGATAAAATCATGTCACAAACTGCAGTTTTTAAGTGGCATAAATTCTTAAAAAATTGCCGAGAGAGTATGAAGGGCGAGCTTAGTGCTAGACGGCTCACGCCGTCAAGAAGCGACGTGCCCACTAACTTAGCAGCGTGATTTTATATGTTAGACAGAACGTTAATGGTGCTACTCGTAGTCAGATTGAAGAGGAAGGTCAACTAGATGAAGCCAGCCATCACCGAAAATTGGAAATTATATCACGACATCAGGCACACCAAAGTAACTGACTACCTGATCACGTTGCGACCATTTCTTGATCCCCGTATAGTCTTGCCTTTTTTCTATTCCGAAAAACGAAATCCTCCCTCAAAGAACGCCAACCTAAGTGTCTAAGTGTCGTCAATTAAGCTTGCACACTAACTTTAAAAGACCTTCCGAAAACCACCTGCGAGCAAAACCAAAAGTGTGTCAAGGCTTAGGGATGTACTTCGAAAAATGTAGCAAATATAAATAAATTTATTTTTGCCGAAACTGTTTATACAAACCGTGTATATAGGTTCAAAGTGACCTAAAACTCGTTGATCTTTAAGATCTGTTGTAATAATAATTTATGTCTGGTGGATTTTCTTGGTCTGAAACGACATTGATAAGAACTGACTTAAGAAAACTAAGAGGAAAGAAGTACAATTGAGATCCCCTATGCTATGGGCCGGGCAAACGCCGATGAGATGTCAATGATCGAGGTTATCTATGAAAATGTTTCCAACCCACTGATCTCCAGCTGCGCAGTTGCTTTTTTTTTTTAATAATTGGCGCTTGCACCAGGGGAATGTTCGAAAATGTTCATTCACTATCCTCCGGGGTGATTGTCCAAGATAGGATTCGAGAGATTCCACTGAATTTGTCGCGTTGGTTGTAGTTCACAGTATTTTTTTTTTTGCTTCCATGTCATTAAGGTGTCATATTGGAAATGCCCACACAGAGTATGAATTTTGAAGTGATCTTATGCTACGAGTGTTATGCCTTCGTCAGCATTTTTTTAATCATCTCTCATTTACAACTGACGTTGTTGCATTTTTCCATATAAGAATTGTTCTTGGCTATGAACAGACTTGAACTACAAACCTACCGCTCAACAGTCGGTGATGATTACCATTGCACCACGACCAGCCCCTAGCAGTTTAGAGATCATTTATAAAAATGAGGAAGAGTCGGTGACAGAACAGAACCCTTGGGAACATCAGCGTTTATTTGGTGAATATCAGACTTGAAACCGTCCAAAACAACTTAAATTGAACGGCCGGAAAGGTCATTTCTAATCCATAGAAGAAGAGACTCATCGATACCATAAGCACGCATTTTCAAGTGCAAAGATTGGCTCCCCTTTTCGGTGAAATATGCCATCAAATCACCAGTGGTCCTGTTACTGCGTAAACCGTACTGACGATCATTAAGAAGTTTCCGCTATTCAAGATATTTCAAAAGCTGATGATTTATCAGCGTTTTCATGATCTTATAAAGGGACGTTAGTGCTATGGGTGGATAAGAGGTGGGAGACAAGGATTCGCCCTTTTTAGGGACGGGCTGGACAAATGCTGTTTTCCATCTATTCGGACAGATACCAGAAGAGTAGGAAAGATGAAAAAGCTTACGCTGTGATTTTGCCAGCGTGGAAGAGTACTTCTTCAGAAACATTAGGGGAATACCATCAGGGTTAGCGGGTTTGTGCACGTTGAGATCCTTAAGTACCCTTGAAATTGTGCGAGCGCGAAAATGGATTTGTCCCATGGAAGATTCCACACTCTCATGTAGAATCTTGTAGAGTTTATGTTTTTGTTGCCTTTGGGACAATTTAGCACGTTTTGCCTCAACTTTTGGTCATGGAAGAATTTGATACGTCGAATCAATGCATTGCAGTCGTTTGTGGCTCGTTTTCGGTTTGCCTTAGAGGGGTTCGCTTTGTAGGTCCGGAAATCAGACTCAGGTCCGATATTGTTTCCTTAACCTCGTTTGCGTGCTGGTTTAGGATGAATGATTCGTTCTGTTTGTCAGCAGTATTTTGGCTAAGATCGCCGTTATGCAGCCTAAAGAGGTGGTATTTCCATATTCATAACTCGACTGTAATTCCACTAGTAGCTCTCCGAATTCATCCTGGCAGACTTCCGGTTTGGTTTTATAACCTTGGCACGTTCATTATACCTTTTGGAAACTTCCGAATGTCATACCTGCGATAATATCCCTCTATTTTCTCGATCTCGTGAAAAGGGATTGATTCACCCTTCTTTTATGTTTGTAAAGCATCACATTCACGAGCAGCTCTCGTTCATCGATGTAATGTAGACATATACAGTGCTCCACAAAAGTCTAGGTACAGCGCATATGATTTATTATGATTTATGAAATTAGACCGCCCTTTGATAATTATTGCAAAAAAATTGTACTTTTTTATATTTTTCAATTAGTTGATATTTCTAGATTTACAGCGAAAAATAAAATTCTCAAAATCTGTCCTTTTTATAAAGAAAAAAAACATTTTTGCCTCGAAACTGCAAAAATTGCTTCCACAAAAGTCTTGGTAGACCCAATAGACTAGATATTCACACTATGGCAGATCTAGGAAAATGCCTTCTTGGAGAAAGGAGATTGTCGACTTTAAAGCCGCCTATGACAGCGTGCATAAAGACGAGCATTACGGAGCCATGTCTAGTTTTAATATCCCTGCCAAACCCGTCCAGGATGACAATAGAGAACTCTCGCTGCTCCATTAAGGTCGATAACGAACTAACCGAGACCTTTGATGTTAAAAAAGGATTTAGACAAAGCCACACATCGTCACGCAACTTTTTCAACATCGTCCTTGAACATATCGTGCAACAGTCACTGGCCAACACAAGAGGTACGATCTATTTGAAGTCTGCACAATTGCTTGCCTGCGCGGATGATATCGACGTGATTGGATGGACACAGCGAGACGTCAAAAAGGCTTTCGTAAGCAAGACGGAAGCGGCTAAGATGGGTCTTACAGTCAGTGAGGGTAAACACAAATATAGACTGTAAAGGAAAAAAAAAAGACGCACAAACCAAAACATCACTCTTGGCAGCTTTAATTTCGAAGTGGTCAAGGACCTCGTCTACCTTGGCTCACTTACGACCAGCGACAAACACACCAGCGCAAAACGCAGAACTACTCTTACCAACTCCTTCCACCCTTCCCATTTTTCCTCCTACATATAGTGCTAATTCTCAATATTTTTTCAAGCTTTCACTTAACTAACTTGATACTAGTGCCCTCTCTACTTGTTCGCTGTTCTCTTTTGTTACTCGTGTCTCTGTTATGACATCTACAGAGAATATAACAGGTACTAATGCTGCTGGCAGGTATTCGGTGCATACAATGCTTAAAATACTTTCTAACTTGCATGGTGGCTTAAAAGTTTGCCATCTAAATGCTAGGAGTCTTAATATACCGAAGCTAGATTATCTTCGTAGCGTTCTCGACAGAGTAAGTATTGACATCATCTGTGTTAGTGAAACATGGTTTAAGTCTGATATACCCAACCAATTATATGACATACCTAATTATATCCTATATCGCAATGATAGCGCCACAAGTACTTGTGGTGGAGGCGTTGCTATATACTGTAGATCCTCCCTGCACTGCAGGATCATTTGTAAGTCTGTGAACACTGATGTGGAATACATAGTACTGGAAGTATCAGGCTGTAATACAAAATGCGTGGTATCTTGTGTGTATAACCCGAGCAGGAATCTCTCCCCCGAACCGTTCTTTGGGGCATTATCTGAGTTTTCTCCTATGTACGAGAATATTATTGTCTGTGATGATTTTAACGTTAATTTGTTGAAAGTTGACTCATTCTCGACTCAATTAACTGACTTAGTCACAGCTACTGGGATGCAAGTAATGAATTGCTTGTATCGTACTCGATATTCTCCAAATGCTGTCCCGACTCTGCTTGACATCCTGATTGTATCGAATCCCTCTAATGTACTCCTCCATGACCAATTGGCTCTTGGTGGGATTTCTGACCATGACCTACTTTACTGCACATATGACATTGACTTAACCCACTCGCCTGTGCCCTTAACCTTTCAATTCAGAGACTATAAATCTATAGATTTAAACTCTCTTGCCTTTGATGCGAACTGTATGCCCTGGGATGATTGTAAATATGTTTCGAATGTGGATGATAAGTTGTGCTGTATAAATTCCTGTATCAATACGCTTTTTGAGTGGCACGTTCCTTTAAAAACAGTCCGTATACGTAATCAAAAGTGTCCCTGGTTTACTTCTGAAGTACATGCACCCGTTAGGCAACGCCATAAAAAGTACCTTAAGTGGAGAAACAATCCATGTCCACAAAATTGGTTGCTATATTGCCAGGCACGAAACCGAGCTACATCAGTTACTAGGTCGGCAAAGAGAAGTTTTTACGCCTCTAAGCTGAACGGGAAACTGTCCTCTAAACAGCTTTGGTCTAATCTGCGTGAGATCGGTATAGGCAAGCGGGAGAAGCTAGATTGTGCAGTTGATCCCAATACTCTAAATGATTATTTTCTGGCCAACACTTTAAGCCAGCCCAACTTCTTCCCCAATAACACTCTACGTAGGGAAGTCTTAGAGCCTTTTGAGTTTCAAGTTGTAACGGAAAGTGATGTGGCTGTAATTGTTAGAAATCTTAATCACAACGCAGTTGGTGTTGACGGTATATCTCTTAGGTTTGTAAAACTAATACTCACCTATTTATTAAGCCCACTCACGCACCTCATTAACCATTGCATTTCCTCTTCAAACATTCCACTCCTATGGAAAGAAGGCAGAATCACTCCTGTCGCAAAAAAACCAAATCCCCTGATCCCTAGTGACTACCGGCCAATTAGTATACTGCCCTGTTTGTCTAAGGTCTTCGAGAAGATACTCGCTAAACAAATTAGTTCATACCTCGATAACAATAATCTTCTCGTTGAAAGTCAATCTGGGTTCAGAGCTAAACATAGCTCTTCCACTGCCATGGTAAAGGTTCTCGACGATATAAGAGTTGATCTTGATGAGGACAGATTTACTGTCCTGTGCCTCCTTGATTTTTCCAAAGCCTTCGATAAGGTGAATCACGACATTTTATGTCAAAAACTTGATATCTACTTTGGATTCGGCGACAGGGCAACTCGCCTCTTAAAAAACTATCTGTCAAACAGGATACAAAGAGTGGTGGTTAACGAGGTCATTTCTGAACCCAGACCCATTCTGTCGGGAGTTCCCCAGGGATCGATCTTGGGCCCAATTCTCTTCTGCATGTTCATAAATGACTTACCCTCAGTATGTAAAAATGTTTCTATTCACCTTTATGCTGATGACGTCCAGATCTATCTATCGGCACGTATTGGTCTTATCGAAGATCTTGTTTTTAGAATAAATGAGGACCTCTTGGAAATACATAGGTGGGCGGAGACGAATGGTCTATCTTTGAATCCAAGCAAGACACAGGCAATATTGCTCTCTTATAGAGATTATAATACTAAGAACTTTCCATCCATCTGTATAAATGACTTCAAGGTACCATTCTCAACGACAGTGACAAGCTTGGGCTTCAGAGTGAGCACACATTTGTCCGGTACTGACCATATCAGATCGACTATTGGGCGAGTTTATGGAGTATTGAGAAAACTCTGGATGTCTAGCAACTTTATTCCAACGGAAATTAGACTTCGCATAGCCAAAACCTTAGTTTTGCCGCTGATTTCATACTCGGAGGTGGTGTATCCAAAATTGGACTCTGTCTCTGAACATGCTCTACTTGTAGCATTCAACGATATCACTCGGTACGTGTATGGCTTACGAAGATATGACCACATATCGGCGCATCAAACCAGCATCTTAGGATGTACTCTATTGCAGTATGTCAATGCAAGAAACTGCATCTTTCTCCACAAAATAATATATCAGAAGTCTCCACGCTATCTCTATGAAAAACTAAACTTCTGCCAATCTGTTAGAAGGCTTAACCTTGTAACACCACGTCATAGGTATTTGAATTCATCGCGCCTCTTCTTCGTTAACAGCATTCGTCTCTGGAATTCATTGCCGGCATGCATCAAACAAGTCAGAGAGTTCACAAGTTTCAAAAAGAATATTTTTAAATATTTTTCTAATCAGCGCTAATCCTCATCGCTTTTCCTCATCCTTTCCCGACCCTCCCTCTTTTCAACATTTTTCCTTTTCTTTCTTTTCTTATTGATTCAACTTAATTTTATGTTAACTTTAATTTAACCTTATTTTTAAAATATCACCAAATTGTACTATAAAAGACATAAGTCTTACTTGTACGAATCCTCCTAAACTGTAATAAATTGAATTGAATTGAACTGCTGCTTAATTGGACAACTAGCACCTGAGAAATAGAGACCTCTCCCGATGGGCCATGGTTGCGCTATACAAAACCTTAATCATCCCCGTCCACCTTTGTGGCACAGAGGACTGGATTTTAACGAAAGCGGATGAGGCCCTTGGTCGTTTCGAGAGAAAACTTCTGGTCCCGTTTGTATAAACCGAGTTTGGAAAAGATCCAACGAAGAACTGTACGGGCTGTACAGCCACATCGGCTTAGTACGATGCCTTCGGATCCAGCATCTAGGATGGCTGGGCCATGTAGAGCCGAAGAGTCTTCGAATCCAACCCGAAGGGACGATGCACCAAAAGAAGACCTCATCTACGGTGCCGCACACAGTTTCCATCTTATCATCTCTACTAGAAATTACGGTGTAAATCTTGGTTTCCTTATAAATATGTAGTTGCATTTTAATTGTTATATTGACTTTTAGGTAGTTGAATAGTTCGAAATGATTAGATCTACTCTCTTGCCGTCAGCAGGCTCAAAGGGTTTCTGGGAGTTTCGATGGCGACTAACGTTCTATTCCTGGCCAGTACTAGTTCCTGTATTAAACTCAAGGATGTAGGAAGATATAAGGAGATTACGAGTAACAGCAATGACCCTAACAGTGCAACAATTGAAACAAGACATAAGGTACAGACAACATCTTATCCATGCTCTTAGGCCATATTCAAAAAACAAAAATCGTTTAACTGTAGACTGCTTGAAGCAGGATACATTACATTTCCTTGCCAACAATTTTCAAAACCACAAAAGCACTATGACATTATGATTACCCTGACGAAGCCACGGCACGTGGACCTAGACAATAGAGAGTAAAATTGTTAAAAATATCTCGTGAAGACTCAACACAACCCAGTAAAGATTTTGAAGATATGTATAATAAAATATATACTCAAATGATTATCCACGTAAAAATGGAGAAAAATATATTTTTCAAGTCACACGTGGAGAATCCATTATCAACTAACCACAATCGTATGGTCATGACAACGACGTGTAGGCATCGAACGGGCTGTTTATCACTTGGGTAGTGATGTTGCCACTTGGAGAAATGTGATTCAGAGCAACGGTGAAAAAATGGAAAGAATGTTCAAAATAATAACCGGCACGTGTACATAAGTCATCAACAGAATTCTTCGCTGCCATCATCTTTGTGAAACTGAGACTGAGGCGGTAATGGACCGTGCGAACAATTAAAGATAAGCTCTAAAAGGACCCAGGGACAAGGCAAATACTATTTTCCAAAGTAGAAAGTCTTTTTAAGTGCAAGAACTCATACTTTAAGTCGGCAATTTTGCTGGTGTCCTTAAAATCTGGTAGGATATGGATCGCTTGAAGTTATTTAACAACGTTATAAGCACCTGATGGTTTTTGAACGAGCAAACTATTTTGAATCCACTCGATCCCTGGTATTAGGGGAATAACTAGCGACAAAGAGAGAGCCGTGGCGCAGTGGGTAGTGTGTCCACCTCTGACGCACGATGAGCGAGTTCGGATCCCGATAATACCAACGCCATCGAATGTTCATTACGCGTTCATTCTCTCCTCGGCGGGGAACTGGCAAAACCCTCCGTAGTACACTTGCCTTGAAAAAGCTTCTCGACCCTCGCCGTTCGGAATCGGCATTAAACTGTAGGTCCCGTTCACTTGTGTGAAAAAAAACAAATCGCGCACAACATAAGTGTATGAGAGATGCTCTGGCTCTTCATGAGCTGTAACGCCATCTAAGAAGAAGAAGAAGAAGAACTAGCGACTAAGGTACTACCCACCGACTGATAAATGATAAATCGAAAGATACCGGAGCACCGTTGCTCAGTCTTTAATGTGTTAGCTTTTAATGACGATAACAAGAGGATCGATTCTCGCTACTTTCAAGTCATTAAATTAATATCTTCTTTTTTCCAATAGATGGCGCCAGCGATACATGCAGGTCACAAATGTCAGATCAGAAATATAATGTGGTATGGTTAGGCACATGTCAACTATTAGTCATTATACAATATTAGTGCATTTTCAGCGGCGTCGCATAACTGGAGCTCCAATTCAAAAAAAAATGGGGCTAAGGTGGTCATTCAAATCATTCACGTAGTGAATGATTTTAACGTTAGAAACCGACGAGAAAGACAAGGAGCCAGTTAGACGTGGTATATTACAAGTTGTTGTAGCTGTTTTTTTAAGAATTTAAGGAAAAACAAAAATAAACAAAGATGATCGACCACATATTGCGCAAGTCGTTAAAACCTACCTGGCAATATTGAAATAGGGCATCCTACAATATTATACCCGCTGAATTCTCCTTGCATTGCTCCTTCCGATTACCCCTTGTTCCGATCGACGACGTATGGCCTGGCTGAGCAATACTTCCGATCTATGAAAAAGGTCAAAAAAAATTTTGCAATGTTCTTCAAATGCTACAAGAAAGCTGGACAAAAACTTTGGCAACTTATCCGGAATAAAGATTCAAATTTCGAAAAAAAATACGGATTCCCATTTGAAGATCTGATACCTCGTAAGCTGCTTGTGCATTGCCATTAAAGAACTGGGACGATGTTGATGATCGATGACAATTCAAAAACAACCATACACTCTATTATCACTGAGTTGTCGAAAAAGGCATGACACATTTCGGCATCATTCACTCATGATTGTATAAAAGAACGAGGACAGATCATAAGTTTTTTCTCCCGTTTTGATTGACGACCTTTTGCCATCTATGAATAAGTTACATAAATCGTCATTCATACAAGGACATTTTCCCACATAAGAAGTAATAAATAAAGCAAGTTCGGTGACGCAAGGTCAGGTGAGTATGGTGGACATCCCATTCACATTTCCATCAATTATGGCAGGTGGATAAACTTACGTGTGGTTTTGCATAATCGTGATGGAATTCAATCTTTGGATGTTTTGGGAATTTAAATATACTCGTACAAGATTTATTCAAGAAATAAGGTGACTTTTAATTTTTCTAGAAAACTGATTCGTTGACCAGCAATGTTCGCACATGATTTCTAATATGATGTTTAAAAAGTTTAAAAGAAAAGCATGTCGCATTTCTTTTGGCAACTTTTGAGACGAAACATTTCGAAAAAAATCCCTAGCCTTCCTGCTGAAAAGTATAAAAAGATTACCGGAACTGCAACTGCAGTTGCTCTTGGATTGCATATTCATTCTGGAATGCAACATGTTCATCAGTGAGAAAAAGCCTTTAAGGCAAGGCTTAAACATCATACATTGAGCACCTGGAGTCTATATAGAGGGCCTTTTTGCATCGCATGGCTGTTTGAGCTTTGATGGTGCCTAGGACTTTGGTGGTCAATGTGGATTTTAACCATTGTGCTATGCCAAGGATCTACCATATGATACACCCAAACTACCAACTTTTCATACTCGTATCATGAGTTGTTTCCAATATATGCGACACAAACAAAAAGTTCACGCACAAACTAGTTCAAAAAGCAACAAATTCAGAAACTAGAGACCTTGGGATCTCTATCAAAAGATTTAATTCGGATGAAATTGGTTCGGGGTCAATATTATTTATTCTCGATATACACGAGACCAGGAAAAAAACGTACGTACAGGGGTCTTTGTGTGTCTAGTGTTTGAGCACCTAGTCCTGCTGACCTAGCAGGAGTTTTGGAATGAAATAACACAAAACTAAGATCTGCAGCAAAAAGCTATCATGCATGTTCTGCAGGAAAATAACAGAACGCATATAGCGAGTGGAGGAAAATGCCCAGTTTTTAAGGGACCTACCGCCATCAACGTAGATATTAAGGAATCCGTTGGACATTTATCGGTGGCGGTAGAACCATGAAATAAAAACACTCAACAAACTGCCTTAGTGCCCGACGTAAAGCTCAACGGTCCAAAGGGAGTTGATTTCCAATTACACCTGGATACCTTTAGACAAGCTATGCGGGAGTTAACAAAGGCAATCAAAGAGTGCAAGGCAAGATGCCCATCTAGATGCGAGATGATGATGAGATCAATCGTATCAACGACGGAGCCGACATCAGCCCATGAAATACGGCTTACAGAAAGGCTATAGCCAGACAAAAATAATTATTTTAGACTGTCTGTCGTAATAAGTAGGCGACGCTAAAAGTGATGGTGGGGGAAATATAACAGGAATAATTGAGTTCGTGCCTTCCCTATTTCCAAAGAAACCAATAATGATCCTAGATTACGTTGGTTTTCTGATTATAAAAGAGGGTTTTTGGTAAAGTTTGAGTATATATCACCCAGAAAGAGCATCTGGATATACAGCAATGGAAAGACCTATTGTGTAAGCATATGCCACACTCCGGATAACGGTTTGTCTCGATTGCATGGGGACCTTCCCCAGCAAGGGTAGCTCTGTTTTGGATGCTAGGTTAATTCCCTCTAGATATTTTTATCATGATGCGTACCTTAACTCTACTCAAGGTACTATTACTCTAATAAATTAGCGCGAGAATGGCCCCTTTCCTATGCCATCCGATACAATAACACCTACGTCGGAACTAGCCTTGCCAGCGTACTGAACCTGGGAGAGACGTTTTCTCATCTTGAGGAAAGACAAAATAAGGACAAGTGCCTTAATGGAGCTCGATACAGTTAATGTCAAACATTTTATTACTTTTTTCGAGCACAGTTCTTGGAATTAATGAGAGCTACGAGGTTTTTATGCACTAGGCAACAAAATGTCATTCAAATAGTGCACAAAAGTCGCTGTCATTACGAATAAGAAATGCATTTAGTTCGTGATAGCAATTCAAATCGAACCGAAATAAGTTAATGAAAAAAAGTGGGAAAAATCTGTTCGGAGTGCAAAGCTAATATATTTTGTGTCTGTCTCAATTCGACAACACATGAAATTTCTAGAAGATTAAATGTTGCTCAAAAAACTGTGGCACGGAATTTAAAAAAAATATCTAGAGACCGTGATTACCAGCAGAAAGAAAGGCTCAGGAAGGCCAAAAAAGACGACTCTAATGGAAGATCGTTTTTTGGTGCTGTACAGCCGTCGCACAGTGTGTTATTTTGCGAATCTAGCGGAACTTTAATAAAAATTAAGAGTCGTCCAAATGAAACAAAATCGGTATCATATGCAAAGTAAAACATAAAAAAAAAAAACATCCAGCTATAACATGCTAAAAACAAAAACAAAAAAAACAACTGTATTTTACCGTTCAACGTTATCACAAACATCAGCTTCGTTCAAGCGAAAAATAAAAAAAAAGGTTCAGTGCATTCGTTGTCCAAAGTTTATATTGTGTGGTTAAGTAAGTTCTTAGTTTTGTTCATCCAATTTATTTTATTATTTTTTTTTGATACCTTATTAGCTCTCAAGGTAGGTCATTTTTTTGTGTACACTTACAAATTAATAGAAAATGTTGGTGTGTTCGAAGAACTTAAAAGTGATGATTTGTTTTTGTGTTTTGTGGCTTTGTGAAGCCTTTTAAAAAAGTATCCTCATGTATCCATCGAGTAATTGTACTTAAAATCTCCGTTGGTGTTTTATGAATCAGAATCTGTTTACTTTTTTTGCTTCTGGTTGCTAACCCCATACAATTTTTTTTTTCAATTGATCTACATACATATGTATATAGCAAAATGAAAAATTCAACAATTTTCGGTATTTGGAGAATCTGTACGAAAGAGGATCGCAATAAGAAAATTTCTGATTTCATTATGCAACACAATGTCCCCAGAGTGCTTCAAACGTATGTGAGCTCATTAAATTCTAAAATGTCAAATAGATGGGAACGAAGTGGGCGAAGTTTTCAAAAATTTGAAAAAGCCAATGAAATGTGGTTGAATGAGAATATTAAGCTCCCTAAAGACTTTATTGAAGGTGTTCCTTCAACAAGTTCAACTGCAAATCGAGGACGACCTTCGAAATCATTTGACATTTGCATTCCAAAAGTTCAGAAACGCAAAATAAAAGAACTGGTTGTCTTAAAAACTCCAAGCGAAATTGCACTTGCATCTGAAATTAGTTTGAGAGCCTCTGGCAAAAGAGATGCAGCTAATATTGTCAAGGAGCTTGCAAGTCGTTCTCCCGGAAGAGCCACAAACATCAAAAAGGCTAGATTAAGCCAGGAAAAGGCGAACAAAATAATAACTCCAGAAGAAGCCCTAATACTCATCGTAAATACTAAATTAAGCACGTTTCAGTACAAAACCATGAGACAGCAACTGAAAGAGCTTAATGCAAATGTTTAACCGGCATATTATTTACTGCAAGAGGCAAAAAGAGACTGCTACCCCGCAGAAGAAGCATTTAGTGTGACTGATGTGTCTGCAGAAATTAAGTTACAAGCTTTGCTGGATATAACAGTGAAACGCATCACAAAAGCTCAAAACGATCTTGTTGAGCACTTGAAAACTTTAAGTAAGCACATTTTATCTCTGCGACTTATATCCAAATGGGGCTGTGATGGAAGCTCAGCGCAAAGCAGATATAAAATAAGTATGGACGATGATGAATATAGTGATGAAAATCTCTTTTCGATAACTTTCGTCCCACTTCGGTTGGTTGATGATTTATCTGGAAAGTTGTATGGCAAAACCCTAAGCCAAATTCCACAAGGTACTGCAGGCTGGTAAAATTTATTTTTAAAAAAGAAAACACTGATCTGATTAACACCCAAGAAAAGGAAATGCAAGATCAAATTAATAACCTTAAGCCAACAAGCCTAATACTGAATGGTGTCGAAGTCCATTGCAGACACGATCTTCTTTTGACAATGGTGGACGGCAAGGTTTGTAGTGCGTTGTCGCAATATAACTCTTCGCAAAAATGCTATATTTGTGGAGCCACTCCGAAAGAAATGAACACCGCAAAAAGTTTAGTAAGGCAGCCGGATGAAAAAATGTTCAACTTTGGGATTTCGCCATTGCACTCGTGGATACGGGCTTTTGAGTGTCTGTTGCACATTTCATACAAGTTGGACATAAAGAAGTGGCAAGCAAAGACCCCAGCAGAAAGAGAATCCGTGGCGAATAGAAAAAAAATGTTACAATCTCAATTTCGGGAACGAATGGGGCTTTTAGTTGACATGCCAAAGCAAATTGCTGGAAACACCAATGATGGCAACACTGCGAGAAAATTCTTTCGAAACCCTGAAGTAACAGCAGAGATAACAGGTCTAAATATTGATTTGATAAATCACTTACGAGTTTTGCTTGAAGTAATATCAAGTGAATATGAGATAGACGCAAAAAAGTCTGGACTTTATGCGAGCGAAACGAAGGATATTTATCTTCGCTATTATTCTTGGTATTATATGCCTCCAAGTATACATAAGGTGCTTAGCTTATGCACTCAAAACAAATAATTGAAGCTTGTATATTACCACTTGAGCAGTTGTCCGAAGAAGCCCAGGAAGCAAGTAACAAAGAATATAGGCGATTCCGAGAGCATTTCAGTCGAAAGTTTTCACGGCAAAGCTCAAATCGAGATGTCATAAATAGAATTTTACTTTCCTCAGATCCATATTTTTCCAGCCGAAGTACAATGCTTCATAGAAAAAGAACACTCCCACCAGAATGTATTGCATTACTAAAGCCTCCAAATGCTGAAAATTCAAGCTCAGATGAAGAAGACGAATAATTCTAATCATTCATTTAAATATACATTTTCCAAATAAAAATATATATTAAAAAAAAATTAATAATAATAATTAAGAGTCAAAGACATTAAATGTTTTTGTTATTTTTTTTTTTGTATAGATATTCTTAGGTATCCTTGAAATGATAAAATGATCTATTTAACTATGTTTCAAGACTTTACTGAACATTTTAGAAAAAGTACTCTAAAAGTTTTTAAATAAGAATTTTTAATTTAAAAAAAAAACTGAGCAATTGAGAGCATTTGAAGAGTGTGGTGCGTGTGTTAAATGTATGTAATTAAACATCTAAGACATATTTAAGTTTAAAAAACTCACGCAATAACATACAATTACATAATTTAACAGTTTAACATAAATTACAAATCATTTAAACGCTCAACGAATAAAGTTCCGCTAGATTCGCAAAATAACACACTGTGCGTCGGGATTGGTTCAAGACTTCGGTGTATCTTAAAAACGATCTCGAAAATTCATTAAGCTTGGTGAGGAAAAAGCTCGTGAAAGCTGGACTTAGAGCACTCAAGCCAGTACTTAAGCTGGATTTTCCAAAAAGCGTCAGAGAAAAACAATTGCTCCGGGCTCAAGAGCATCTTAATTGGACTCAAGACAAGACAAGTGGAACAATGTTATCTTTTCCGACGAATCAAAGCTGCATGTTGGAGAAAAGAGGATTCTTGCGCCAAGAATGAATGCATCTTACGGATGCTCCCCAAAACTGAAGGTGTGATGGACTGGGAATGGTTCTCCGGAGATGAAAAAGGTAGAATGATATTCATAGAATCGAAAGTCACTGCAGTAGTTTACCTACAGGTTCTGAAAATGTATTAGAGCCCTCTGCGCTGGAGCTTTTTGGTGACACTAGCAGATCAATTATTCAAAAGGACAATTGCCATAATATGAAAGACAAACATCAAGTTTTTAAAAAAGCTAGAACTTTTACGACTATGGTAAAAATAATATTTGCGTTTTTTTTTAATTTCTTAGGTTAAAAAGTACTTCGAAGAAAATAATGTCGATGTATTAAGTTGATCTCCCAGTCCAGATCTCAATCCAATTGAGAAAATCTGGTCAATAATAAAACTTAAGATTGCGTCCAGAGTAAATTGAAAACCTAAAAAATGTACTTATCCGGACCTGAAAACCATACCTGCTTCCACATTCAAAAACCTATCTGAGTCAATGTCCGCCGATATACAGCTGTAATAAAAGGAAGAGAGGGTCCAACAAAGTACTAATTAGAGAGAGAATGTCTCTGAGAAGTAATAAAAAAACAAAAACACTGCACCAATAAGGCATTTTCTTTGATCCCTGAAAATGAGGCAGGTAACTAAAAACCCCATTTTTCGGTCTAACAACTTTTTGCTCCCGTGACCGCGTGTGCAAAATGTTAACACTCGAAACACACAATAAGAGCGTGACAGGCTCCCAAACGTACGGAGCTGGAGGTGTTCAGGGTCCTGCTATGGCCGGCGCTATCGCCGAAAAAGGCGGTGATACTGGCAGACAGATTCTGTTCGCAGAAAGCAAAGAGGTTTTGGGTCCCAACAACCCCCAAACTGACAGAGCTAGCGTCGGAAGGGAGCAGGAGCTCGAACCGAAAAAGGTAAAAGCCCAACCTTGCTGGGGAGAGAGAAGGTGATGTCTTCTCCTCCGACGTGGCGGCGGGTAATCAGAGTCCGTAGGCAGGTGCGGCAATCAACATAGTTCAAAGCAAAAACCTGAAGAGCGAGAGAACCAAAGACTGCTCCTCGGAGGCGGGCACTTCACACAACAAAACCCTTTCCTCTGGAAAGAGATACAAGTGACCGTGAAGAATCGAGACAAGCACCTCTCCTACAAAGAGGCAGACATCTCCTCTGAAAAGGTCAGGATAAGGAAAGCTGGCAGTGACAGCAGGATGACCAGCGCAGATTGTCAACAATGCGAGGATCATCTACTGAAGCTAGCTTGAGCAACAGGCTTTTGTATTCAGGCTGAGAGATCTGCTTTGATGAATGGTACATTCGTGGTGAGCTGTTCCTCACAGCAGACATCTGCCTGAATCAGGAGCATGGTGCCGAAAATCCCTCCCCTGGGAACTACTACCTATCAGTTAGTTAGTCTCTCAAAATTAACGCGCGCCATCTGCTGGATTCCGGGAAAACCCGGAAACAAGCTGAAAGTGCTGACGCGACTGCGGGCGCAGAACTCGGGGCTCAACACGAGGGCCTGGATTGTCTATTCCTACAAAGAGAAAAAAGAGCTCTCTGAAAAAAGAGGGCTTCACACTGGTTTTGGGATTCTATGTCGAGATCCAGAAATCTGTGTGCGATTCACGCCCCTACTTCAGCCTTGGTAGGATTTTATTCCATTTTGGTGGAAAGTAGTCGAAGGAAGTAACTTGCTCAGCAGTCTAAATCTATGACTTTTACCCGGATCAATCTGCAGCATTGCAAGGCTACTACCGCTTTTCTCAGTAGCAGAATTGCATGCAGAAGTACAAATCATCACATTGTATCAATTCAGGAAGAATGGGCGTGGAATAAACGCCTGTTGGGCCTTGGTGGTATACGTGATGCTACGATTCTTTATGATGAGCGATCTGAAAGGCCTAGGATCTGACTCATCATATCGAACACACATATCGGCAACTAAACTTGGTCAATTCTGTGGACAAGATCTGGTGGCTGCTAGAGTTAGCTACAATGCGCACGAAGAAATTGAACACGTGGTGTCTGCTTACTTCACCTACGACTCGGTACTGCCTCCACCACCGAAGGCGGTTTCTGAACTCGTAGAGTACTGTGAAGCCAGAAAGACAGGACTCATCATTTGTCGCGATGCTAATGTTCAAAACACTGTTTGGGGCAGCAGCAAATGCAACAAATTAAACTTCACTCTTTCGTCTGACTTTATCATCAACAATGTTGGCTCTCAACCAACCATTGTGACGGCGAGAAGACAGGAAGTGATTGACCTAGCCCTAACCCACTAACTGGAGAGTCTTACCAGATGCTACGTTGTCGGACCATAGATATATCGAATTCCAATTGAAATGTGCGATCTCCCCCTCGCAGCCCAAGCGAAATCCGAGAAAGACGGAATGGGTGCGATTCAAAGAGGAGCTTTAGAAATCCACTCAAGCCCTGCCTAAACTCAGAGGTGGAGGATTCCGTTCATAATCTGAGTAGCGCCATCACCAACTGTTTTAAAAGGAATATAAGAGGCTTATTCTTAAATCGAAGAATGATTCCTATAAGTCCTTCTGCGAAGACATCAAATCCCTGAGCGCGACCAACAAGTTGGTTAATGTCCTCAAGCGAGGAAAATCGACGAAGCTGGATGTACTCAGAAAATCTGATAGAACCTTTACTGAGTATAAAGCGGAAACTCTTAGTTTACTGCTTCAGACCTATTACCCGAGAAATCAGACTGTCATCGACTCGTTGCACACTCCTTCAATGGTGCGAACTGAATGCCATGTCACGTCTCAAGAGAAATGGTTTTCGATGCAACTCGCATTGGAGTGACAGTGTGTTTGCGCGAGAAATATCCTACGACTCCTGTCTCATGGATATGCCTTCCGATGCAATGACACCTGCCATTCTATTGCGCTATAATTTCACAGTCGAATTTCCTAGGCGACAGGACTGGTTCTGGCCTGATCATGACTTTGGGAAGCTACAGACAGATGTCCAAAGCTGGAGTCTACGTGGAGTACGACAGTCCTTCAAACAGAGATATTCACAATGGCTGTGCATTATGTTGTAACGAAATGATGGAAGGGAAGCAGCATCTGCGTAAGCAGCGACGGACAGCGCCATTTTTGAAATAATGATTAATTTCAAGATCTCCTTGAACAAGGCTGCATTTACGGAATTTCGATTTCTGGAAATTATATCTTTTATATGCTGGCCTGAATAGGCTTAGAGAGGGATTTCTTCTGAAATACTTTTCCAAATTTTCACTTGAGTGTGGGTTGCTGTCAACTTCATTAAAGAAATGTCAGAATGGCAAATTTCTAAGGATACTGGTAATATGAGACGCATCCAATCGCCGCCAATTCTTGCTTTCATGTTTCGAACACTGATATCGAAGAATTCTACTGATAAAAAACTCGTTGAAAATCCTTGTTTTATTTATTTTTTCAGTGTTTATATCACCCTTGGTTATGAATGAAACAAGGAGTCCGCGCAGTAACCTTCAAGCCTTGTGCGAAATTTTCTTCAAGTATCAAAATTCCAAAATCTGAAACTGAACCCTTTTCCCAGAGAAATCCTATTTGCCGTCCCATTATTCCTCTTGTCATCAAATCATTCCTTCATGGAAGACCGCAGACTTGTCTCAAATTACAAACCGCACAGAAGCAAAACAAAATCCAATTCTCTGCCACCCTAAAGACCCACTGACACAATGAAGGCTTCACCCAAACAAACGCACTATACACGCATCCAATCAATAAAATTTTAATTCCAACCTCACACCTAACGGCGTTACAGATACATCTGCACAAAAAAGGGAAAAGTGAAAAGTGAAAGTGAAAATCGATAAAAAGCAAAAGTCTCTCACACAACGACACCTCACACCGATATAGCCGGCATACCACCCACAGGCACCCACGCTACGGTCATTCACCATCCCATCGGTTGACGACGCGAGAAGAAGCGCACCAAAACAAAAACACCGAAAAGACGCCCAACTCACGTACACGGTCGTACATAGACGCCATAAAAAATCGGTTGTGTGAGCAGCGTGTCCTTATTTACCAACCAGGTGCCGACGGGCATGCGCCGTGACCGAAAAGACCTACTCAATTCTACACCAAAACAAAATTTACTCCGGAATGTTTGTAAACAAGCCGCTCGTACACGCACATCTCTTTGATGGAATCGCCACATGTCATGGACGGGAGCGGGAACGATTGCCGTTTACAAGGACATCGCTCGCTCGCGTGGGCGCTCGGCTTAAATGTAAAAGTTCACGGAAATTCATTCAGAATGTTGGGGTGGGCTCAACGGCAAATGAGTGGAGCAAAACAGAAAGGAAAACAAATTTTGGGAAAAGCTTTTTTCTAAATTGATGGGGCCATGGTGCCAGAGGACGAAGAGTAGAATGAATCCTCTTGTCACTTCCAAGGATATTCGTATTTGATACAAGGACGAACGAAAGAGAACGCACCTACGGATTTGCATGGAGTAGGCGGCTGGTGGGATGACAACCAGTTGGCGGGTACATTCGAACCAAGTAGATTAGGTTAGGGCTGCTTGTTGATGGGGTATTGAAATTAATTCGTAAAATATGTCGAGGTTGTGTTACGGTGATTCAGTTTACTAACTTGATCCTTGGCCTTTAGTGAAATGAGTACGGTTGGAAGGATGCTTGAAGGTTTTCTACGGAAAGGAGCGGATATAAATGTGTATCCATTTAGCCTTTGTTGACAAGCATGAGCTGTTATGGTAACGCACGATTCCTAGAAAGGACACTGAGATTGAAGAAGTTGAAGGCCGCTTATATACGACGGTTTGGAACGAGTTCCTAGAATGTAAACACAAATCCCTGGAGAGAAAGACAAGCCGTTAAATAAGGTTTATAATGTCTTTTTTCCCGGGGTTATATGTTATGAGCCTAGGGAGCTTTTAAGAAGATGTAAATGGTGTGAGCTTGCTGTGCAAAATTTCAGTTTGGTAGTAGGCTATAGGGCTATGACTCTAGTTTAGTTTATTGGTGAGTAGGATCAGGTTAGGATATGATACGTGAGGACGACCATAATATGGACTCCGAGTAGGCGGAATCATGCATGTGTTTAGGGATACTTCCTATATAGCTAGAAATGCTCTTAAAGGTCACATCGAGCTTCCGTTTATTCCAAAAAACCTCTCCATTATAAGTTTGATTGGTATATAGTGCTCTGTTACCTAAAGGATTCGCAGCAGTCCATATAAACGATGAGCCAACGGATCGTGGGGAAGTTGGCTGCCAATTATGGTCATTTACTAAAATCAATATCGTTGATCTTTGATCAGTTGTCAAGACGATGCTGGTTCGATATAGTGCGCAGACGCCCGTACCCGCCAAGAGATCACCGCTGTGAGCGAACGTTTCCAAAACCAGCCACCTCAGTTCGTCATTGAAGTCAACAATTTGGACTCACTTATGTTATAGAATTTTAAAGCAAGTTTTGAACTGATCAAGTTACACAACAACTGAAGCCTTTACTATCACAACGTCGTCAATTTGTTCAAATGATGATAAATCGCCGAGATCATCAAATTTTGATCCTTTCCGATGAAACATATTTTTGGATGGTTCGGTAAGTAAACAAGCAAAGTTATGGCATCTGAGGACAGTAACAAAAACACACGAAATTGACGGCAGCAAAAAAAAAAAACAATTACAGCGAATTAGCCTCCCCTCCCCGTTGCCTACCTTTCGTAGGGTGGAGAAAATCGCTACAGGGGGGAAAGTAACACCTTTGCCGGTCGTTTGGGTTCGAAGATGGAGGAGCAGCGCAGAGAACTTGAGGAAAAAAAGCTCAAAAGGTGACAAATTAAAGGTCGTAGTAAATAGGCTGAATGAGATGCAATAGAGGCAACTTCAACAACAGCGACTGAAATATCAACAAATTCAGCTGCAATAGAAACAGCCGAAGTAAAAGCTGGCATATCATCAACAGAAGCAGCAAGGAGAAGGTGGAACCCATATTTACACATTTTTTTTTTTAAATTTGGGGCTAATGCTAACAGATAGCATAGAGCACTGTGCCTCCTAGATTTTTTTTTTTTATAGAGTTCGTGCAGGTTCAAGAGTGTACGCCCTTATGGTGTTTGTCACACAACCTGGACGGGGTGCAGATGGTTTGTGTCGAAAATATCCGTTCACTACTCTCCGGGGGTGGTTGTCCTAGATAGGATTTTTTGAAAGATTCGACTGAATTTGTCGCGTTGGTTGTAGTTCACAGTAACTATTTTGTTTCCATATCATTAAGGTCTTATATTGGAAATGCACACACAGAATATGAATTTTGCAGTGATCTTATACTGTGGGTGTTATGCCTTCGTCAGCATTTTTTGATGATCTCTCATTCACAATTGATGTTGTCGCACAATTTTTCCGCATAGGACTTGTTCTTGGCTATCGACAGACTTGAACTACAGACCTTCCGCTCAATAGTCGGTGATGATTGCCATTGCACCACGACCACCCCCAATTTATTGATTAGACGGAATTTCTCTACTTTTTTAATAAAGCTGAAGATCACGATTTGTCTGAGGAGAATACGCTTCCTAAAATAACAGAGGGCAGCACAATCGCATAATATGTGCTCTGCAGTTTCCTCGTCCTCTAGGCAGAGTCGACACTCGGTTTCAAACGAGACGATCTTTACCCAAACCACGACCCTTCGGGAGACCATGTCATTATGGTAGGTGGTTTTGATTAAAAGATTTAGGCTAGGACCACTACGCAATACACTGGAGCAGCATAGGACCACCATGCTATTCCGTGCAATACACTGAAGCACCATAAGCGAATCAAGAACCTATTAAAGAATACCACGACATTGTTCTTCTCCTTTACTCCCAAATGCTAGAATTCGCAGATGATGCTCCTCAAAGACGTGTACTCGATCACGTACTCCGAGAGATTACTTTCAGAGCTCAAAGTGTTCGACGACCTGCAGTTCGTGGGAGGCGTTCACCTGAACGCAGGCAAAACAGGATAAGCAGAAAGCTGACGGGAAATGTTCCTCGGGGCGCTTATAAACACCAGCCGTCACGCCTTAAATGACCTACGCACAGACCGGCAGCAGTAAAAGCCTATGACTGCTCTCAAAGCACCAGTGCCTGCTGCTAAGGCACCGGAAGCCGAGGTACACTTGCGTTATATCCTGCTCATCATCCAAGGGATGATTGGTCAGTTCCAACAACCAGATCCATGAACAGGCACCCCGAGTTGACAGAATCTACTCACTTCTGCCAGGCCTAGGGCCTGGGCAGTTGCCAGTTTCCCTTAAAGATCCTGTCTGTGAATGTAAATTCACTGATTAAGCGTAGAGCCATACTGTTCAACCTGTTGCAGAACGAAAATCTCGATGTACTTTTGGTTAACGAAACAAACCTAAGCTAGAAGCATACAATCCGGCACAGTACCGACTGACCCAAAGCCACACAGGGCGGTTCTTCATTAGAAATAACTTTAAACATAAAGATGTATATAGCGGTGAAGTGCGGAGGTTCCAGCGTCTAGAGTCATTACCTTTTCAAAATGGAAAGACGATGTAAACGGTTTTTCAATTGGCGTGGGTAGATTTTTGGCGGCCTGTTGTTTAGTATTCAGTTACTGATGTTAAATCACTACTGCAAGTTAGACGATTAAACGTTCATCAACGAACGCCTATATGATAAAACTTTATTACAAAAATGAGTATTCATTACTGCGTTGCGCACATTTAACGGTAGACGTGGTGGCCCTTCACATACGAGTCTTGAATGTTTAGTGGCAAAATTTGAAACGACCAGTTCGGTAATCAATCAGCCAACACTCGTAAAAGATCGACCGAGAACTTCGCCTCAGTTCGTGAAAAAGTACAGCAGAACCCGAGGCAGTCGACTCCCCGCAGACTTCAGCTTGGCGAATTTATCGTCGGGACTACACCTTACACCACCAACACCTGTACAAGATCCAACCGACCCAGGAGCTCAAAGTTCATGTTCATAGACAATGCCGTTTGTTCACTGACTGGGCTTCAGAGCGTTCGGAAGAGGACTTCAATTTTAGCCGAAAAATCATCTTTAGCGACGAGGCACAGTTTTGGATGAATGGTTGTGATAACAAGCAAAATTGTGGTATATGGGACGACACAATGCATCCTCAAAAAGTTACCGTTTGGTGTGGATTTTGGGCCGGTGGCGTCATTGATCCGTACTTTTTCCACAACGACGTTAGTGAGGTGTTCACTGTCAATAGCGAACGCTACAGCTACAATTATGATAACCAATTTCTTATGGCCCAAATTGAACCATATGAACATAAACAACATGTAGTTTCAACTGGACAGCATGTAGCGCTCAAATTCAGCCGGATTTATGCGGAAGAATCATTGGACCACTCGGATCCGAACCATCATAAAAAGCCGAGGCGGGCATTTAAACGACGTCATGGTCCACACATAACAGCTTGCATGATCCTTTCAAAAAAATAAAGATATTATTAATACCTCACAAGCACCTAGTTTTATTCCATTTCAATATCTACCCGCCCTTATTGAAACAGTCAGTGTACCTGACCTGATGGACCTCAACTGCTGAGCTGGAGACACATTTTCGAATTCTGCGACTGAACTCGGAGGAGAAATTTTACATTCTGGCTGCCCATTTAAAGGCCAAACATAGTGATTGGGGAAGTAGCTTTCCCAACACTAGGGAGAGCCTACCAAATCATCGGTGGGTTCTGCAGAGCATAGAGTCAAGTTATTCGCAACGGATATCCCATTATCTTAGCAGCGGCTTCTTCCTGCTGGCAGAGTATATTCTAATGCACCCTTACGATTACAGTAGGAGGCATTGACCACGTTTCGCCAGTTCTCTGACGAAAGTGCTCACTTCAAGTGCTTCCTTCTTTCAAACACCGTCCAATAGGAACTTGTCAAGCGACGAGATTGACAGGTGCCTTAAACAAATGGACGATATAATTAATCAGGCGACAGACAGTACGATGCCACGCCAACAACATCACGAAACCACGAACGTGTGCCGTAATGCGACAACCGACGCACTACACCGACAGAAAAGTAGACTCCTGTCAAGATTATGGAAAATAATTAAAGCCCAAAACTGTTTTAAAACAATCGCAACCTTACTCTCTGAGCTTCAAGTAGTGTTCGACTTTGACACTGTTAATGCTCAAATGTTGCTTGAGAGTTTTAAAAAAATTGACAACATCTTTCAACAACCGGCTCCTAATCCTGCTATTCAAAGTGAACAACTGATGGATATTGATGTTTCTCAACATTTCGATTCCCGTCCTCAACAGCAAAATCCGAAAAGTTTTAAGAAATCGGACAAATTACCAACCAAGCCACCACAACCGATATTAAATGCTGATGAAGCAGTTCCTCCTGCTGCCGAACAAATATCCCTTGAGGCTACTCAACCCAAAAGGATTTTACGTTCCAACTCAACAACAACGGCTGACACACTCCTGGTGAATACTCAATTAGACAAATCCTCTTCAATCAGCTCCGATAATCTCCCGGCAATAAATACTGAAGCCGTAATCTCGCCCCATAATACTAGCAGACTTATAAATGTTCCTCCATCCCTCAGCGATAATCAGGATTGCTCTCTTAAGGTTGTTTCGCCACCTTTAGCAGTGTTTCTTTCCCGCCTTCAATACGGAACCAAGCCAACTGATATTCTAAATTACATCAAGAATAAAGGTGTCGATACCGAAGCAATCAGATGTCATAGCCTAACAGCTGACAACATGCCGGAGCGGATATCTGCATCTTTTAAATTACTAGCTCCTCTAGATATTGGTAACGTTCTATTGAACCCAAATTTCTGGCCTATGAATATGTTGGTCAAAGAATTCACAAACCGTCCTAGAAGAACAAATAAGAAATCAAAAAAACGAACAGAGCTTTCCTTCTTCTACCAAAACGTAAGAGGGCTGAGAACAAAATGCACTAAATTCCTGCTTAATGTCTTCAGCTCCCCATCGGATATCATTGTCATCACTGAAACGGGACTAGATGAAAATTTTCCCAATGCTGTTATATTTCCTGATTATTTCTATGTTAAACGCAGTGATAGGACACCTGTAAATAGTATTTTTAAAAGATTTGGTGGTGTTCTTATAGCAATAAGAAAAGAACTAAATCCGAAAGAAGTTAACCTTGACATCTTCTCTGATATTGAAATCTGTTCCTGTAAATTTGACATCGCCTCTTCAAGAGCTTACATCGTATGCGTTTATATACCACCTAAATCACCGCTGTCAGTGGTGACTAGATACTTGGATGCAATTCGCCTTGTTGAAAGTCATCTGTCTGCATCTGATAAGTTATACATCTTTGGCGATTTTAACCAAAGCAAGATCAATTGGATTCCCGGAGATTCGGATTGTACGTATCTTACTCCCGCAAATACGTTATCCCCTATCAGTGCGGAAATCATTGACGCCTTTCAATCACTTGGTTTGTTTCAAATCAATCCTATTAAAAATCACCAAAATCGGTGCTTGGATCTTATATTTACTAACTACATCGATGAAAGCTTTGTTACCAGAAGTTTAATTCCGCTCGTTCCTGAGGATATCTATCATCCCTCACTATACTTATTTTGTCATTTTGATCTCATCCCTCTTAATGTTCTAAATTGCTATAAATTCGATTTCAAAAATGCTAACTATGTTAATATTTGTAATGAGCTTAACAATTTTGACTGGAGTCCTTTTTTATCATTAGAAATTAATGATCTTTGTTCAGTATTTTATCGCGTTATTAATAATTTAATTTTTGACTACGTTCCCATTATACAAATGAATAACACTTTTAATTATACTTCTCCCTGGGACAATGAAATTACGCGCAGACTTAAGGTGCTCAAAAACAGAGCTTATAAGAAGTGGAGGTCTAGCCTTTTGAATGAGGACTATACTGCGTATCGTTTAATCAGATCTGAATTTAAAACCTCTTTATGTCATGCCCACTCCATTTACATAAATGATGTTGAAACCAACATCAAGTCGTCACCTAAAAACTTTTGGAATTTTGTAAACTCTCAAAAAAAAGGTGATGGATTTCCCCCCTCTTTTCTCTTTGATGGCCAATCGATTGACAATCCTCGTGATATCTGCAATACCTTTGCCTCATTTTTTCAATCTGTCTACTCAATAACTGATTCAACTATAGATGCGAACTTTTTCGATTATTTAGGTGCTATTCCTACCCCTGCTTTTAACAACATTTTACTGTCTACAGAAAATGTTCTTAATAAACTAAAGGGTGTAGAATCGAATTTCAATCCCGGCCCAGACGGAATCCCCTCGGGATTCCTAAAATTATGTGCGGTTCCACTACGCGATATACTATGCCATATTTTTAACTTATCATTAAATAGTGGCATTTTTCCTTCCATTTGGAAAAACTCTTTTATTATTCCAATATTTAAGTCTGGTAGCAGAAGCAAAATTGAAAACTATAGAGGCATCTGCAAGCAATCGTCCCTACCTAAACTGTTTGATTCCTTAGTAACTGAAAAATTGAATTTTTTTTGTAAAAGTCTAATTTCCAATAATCAACACGGCTTTGTTAAAAACAGATCGGCAGTTACTAATCTCCTCCTTTTCACCAACTATGTTATTTCTGAAATTGGTAAAGGTAACCAGGTTGATGCAATTTACACTGACTTCAGTAAAGCATTTGATAGAGTCAACCATAAGCTTTTGCTTTATAAGCTTCAACGACTAGGTTTCCCTAACATCTTTCTCAGATGGCTATCATCGTTCTTAGAAAACAGAGTCCAATTTGTAAAGTATCGTAATCATACTTCCGTACAAATTCAGGTAACATCAGGTGTCCCACAAGGTAGCCATATTGGACCTCTCTTGTTTATTCTATTCGTTAATGATGTTGTGAAATTTATACCCCACTGCAATATCCTAATGTTTGCCGATGATTTTAAAATTTTCTCGGCATGCAAAGATCCCACTAGCTTTCATCGTTTAAGTGGTCATCTTCAATTATTTGCTTTGTGGTGTTCTAGAAATAAATTGTCTCTCAATGTTAGTAAATGCTCGATTATTACTTTTTCTCGGAGTTCTTCTCCCTATATTTATTCTTACTCCCTTAATGGTTGTGCAATTCCACGTATTTCTTTAGTTAAAGACTTGGGCGTTATGTTGGATTGTAAACTATCCTTTAATTCTCATGTTGAGTTCATCACTAATAAAACTAACAGAGCATTAGGAATGTTAAAACGTTATGCTAAAATGTTCATCGATCCATATGTTCTAAAAACCTTATATGTATCGTTTGTTCGATCTCTGCTTGAGTATGCATCCGTCGTTTGGTATCCCTACTACCACATTCATATTGCGAGATTAGAATCGATACAAAAACGATTTTTAAGGTTTTCTCTCAGGCGACTTCCTTGGTCAAATTTTAATAATTTGCCTCCATATCAAGATCGATTGAAACTTATTAGGCTCGATTTACTCGAAACGAGGAGAAAGGTGTCAAGAATAATTTTTTTACACAGAATCCTTATTGGTGAGATAGACTGTCCTGAAATATTGGGTCTCTTGAATATTAAGGTTCCATCTGTCAACTTTCGTATCAATCGATTTTTCTCCATAACCCACTATCATACTAACTACGGCCAGTCCTCGTCTTTAAATGGCTTGCTGTTATTATATAATGAATGCGCGTCGTCAATCGACTTTAATATGTCGATACCATCCATTAAAGCTAATTTAATTAACCATTTCCAGACATAATTGTTAGCTCAAAGTTATTGTATTTATTATATATTATATATTATAGGTCTAAGAAAGTCTATGTACTTTATTGACTAAATAAATAAATAAATAAATAAAAGATTCAAACTCTTTTACAGGCGGTTTACCGACCTGTCAGAGAGGTCAGGGCACATGAATCTCTGATTAAAAATTTCCAACAGAATATCTATGAGTTCAGGGATAAAAAACGACAGTGACAAAAAAAAAAGGTTGCCAAAATTCAGGAAAAATGTGCGTCTAAGAACCCGAGAGCAATGAATGTAAGGATAAACGCTGTACGAAAAGGATACCAGGCCAGATCAGAACTTATGCGCACCGATGCCTACGGACGATGAAAGAGTTGTACCCCATTGGAGGAAATATTTCAGTGGAGAAAACAGCCGTGAAAAATTCACACAGCAGAAACTCAGGTAGAACTATCAACCATCAAGGAATAAAGGAAACAATCCATCGACTTAAAAATAACAAGGCCGCAGGAATCCGCCTAATACCATCACAAGCAAAGAGGAGTAATTCTGCTACCAAGTTGTTGCAAGGCATTGTCAAATGTGCCCTTAAACAGACTAACATCACACGCTATGGAAATAATGTGGCTTCAGGACGAACCGTTCGATGAGTGACCAGTTGTCACTGTACAACAGCCCATAGAAGAGAAATGGGAATTCCATGAAACGATCTAACAGCTAGATCTATAGACTGTAGCTAGATTAGGAGTAAAATAATTCTTGGACCGTTTGAGGAAACCTATCACGGATAGGAAGCATTCTGTCAAAATCAGAATTTAATAAATTTAGTACCAACAGCCTCTTTATTTCAAATACTATACACGGAGCAACCTAATCAGATGCCAAGTTTTTTGGTAAAATTTTTAAAACATATTTGAAAAAATGTTGGACACAGTATAGAACATTGCGGAACCCCAGCATTTTTTTTGTGAATTCAGACTTTAATCATTATGACTTGAATAGGAAAAATATTTTACGAGGGTGGTCCGATAAGTACTTAGCCTCACCGCCAGATGGCGCCAGTATCGCAAGAGCAACTTACTATCGTGTAGTTCATTCTAGTAGACGGCTACTGTCGAAATTTCAGCCGGATCGGACTTGTAGTTTTGTTTTGACCGCGTGTGGAAGCGGGAGTGTCCGCGGATTTTAGAAAAATGGAAAAAGAGCAATATCGGTTGGTGATTCGATTCTTGTTTTTGGAAGGGAAATCGCACAGCGAAATCAAAGAGCGTTTGGATGCTGTGTACGGTGACTCTTCTCCTTCGATGGCGACCATCAAAAATTGGTTTAACGAGTTTCAACGTGGTCGCACGTCGGTTTTTGATGAGCCACCTCCAGGTGCCCCGAAAACAGCTACCACGGAGGATAACGTGACAAAAACCCACGATCTCGTATTGGCAGACCGCTGAATGAAGGTGCGCGAGATAGCTGAGACAGTAGGCATTTCAAAAGATCGCGTGGGTCATATCCTGCATGAAATTTTAGGGCAGAATTTTGGGCAGAAATTTCAGCCGAATGAGGAGGTCATCGCCGCCACGGAGGCCTACTTTGCAGACCTCGAGAAAACGTATTTTTCAGACGGGTTAAAGAAGTTGGAGCATCGCTGGGTCAAGTGTATCGAGCTAAAAGGAGACTATATTGAAAAATAAATCGCCATTTCTCCAAAATTTTTGCTTTTCTTTTGTAGGCTCAGTACTTATCGGACCACCCTCGTACTGGGTTCGAAAGTAGGCATTTTCACGCACAAAAAAATATTACAAATGAGAAATTGAGAAAGGAGGGAAGTTGATAGACACCCAAGCTCACAATGTGACGCTTCTGACTAGCATGCACCACTAGAGCCATCTATTGGTAATTGACAGATGCCCACCATTTTGCACCTGATAGTTAAAAAATGTAATAACTTTTTCCGTGCAGGGACGGGTTAAGAATATCCCTGCAGCGATACCTCTCGCTTGTCGTAAAAGGCGACTAAAAACAAAGGTAAACAAAAATCACATCTAGGCAATTTAGAAAACACCAGGGTGAGCCTAGGGACACATATACCACCATTAAACTGCCCCACAAGTGTACATGCAAATCAGTGGGTTGACACGACTGGAGATCACCGGTGTTGTAAGAGTAAGATCAAACAAAAAAAATCTGGAGCATGCCCGTGTCACAAAAAAAAAAAAAAAGGCAGGCCGAAAAACAATTGGTGCAAACAAATGCAAAAACACCAGCATTTGATTGGCCTCAGCGATGAAGTAATCCCAAACCGGGAAGCCTGCCGCTACTTTCTGAGGTCAAACCGGCGGACCCCACAAGCGGACCAGTAGGAATGCAGTTAAGTGGGAAGGTTATGGTCCTACACTTCTGACCATAACAACGCCGGAAAAAGGAAAAGAAGAAGAAGAAGTTAAAAAATGTAATAACCCTAAAATGGTTTATAATCAATCACATTTACACGTGCCAAAACAAACGAGCTTCTAGAATAGTGGTGTCAACATTCCCTCGGCGCTTCATGCCCTACTAATATATTCCATTAAATCTCGCACGTGTCACTCCCTACAGTAACGATAAAATACCCAACGAAGATGTGTGACAATTACTTTCGATTATAATGCCACCAAGCCCACCACACGCCCGACCCATAGCGAGGCAATGAAAACAGCAGCACTAGTCCAACCCGATCATAGGCATTCCTCCTTTACATGCTGAACAAAGTTTGCACTTTCGTATGATAACATGACACCAAACAAACAGAAAGAAAAAGGCAAACAATTATGAAAATGACGGTAATGAAAACGAACGGGAAAACAAGATGGCAGCGCCGTTTAAAGGTTACATTACATGCTGCTGATAAAAGTTTATTGTCAAGGTGAATGCCACTCGCGAACGGCTGTGATCGACGAGCTTTTCTTTTTATCTCTGTACCTTCTCACTTCTTCTCGTGATAGTTTGAGGGATGAGTTGTGGTTTTTAGCTAATGTTTGATACGGTTGGATGGAGTTCAAAGTTCCATTGAAAGCTTTTTTTCTCTTCCTCTTCCAATTCAAACACATTACCGCCACACAAGCGTGTTGTGTTTGACGTTGTTTGCTCGCTGAGCTAAGCATACACGGATACTTGTGTTGGTGCTAACCTAGTATCGCGCTATCGTCATTCACACCAAATCAAGTCAAACACAAATACCAACGAAAAAGCACGCTAAACACAGAAAAAAGGCGCGCTGAGAAGGGTTAACGTACTCCCAATGTCGACGAGGTTAAATAATAGAGAACACAGCAGCAGAACGGTTCTGAAAGTGCCAATGAAAATAAACAGAAAAACGAATGAGGAATCGATCGTTCAATTAATTCGATCAATGGTCTTTCAAAATATTGAGAAAAAAGCGAATAAAAATCAAACTTGAAAGGGTTGAATGGCTGGCTAGTGGGCTAGGTTGCTCCGGGGGGGAAGAAGATAAATGTCCATTTGTAAACACAACAAATGGGAGTCATGTGGCAAGGAAATGAAATATGTTATCTTGCTTTCAAGGTCTTTCGTGATGATACAGTTCGGGTGTGTTCTATTCTGGATCTGACTGTGGGCTGCTTGATGATTTACTTATGACGAACGGCTGGCGGAATCGTAAAACCAAATTTATGAGATACTAAGCAAATTGGAAGGCAGCTTATGTGCTAAAAATTTTTTCAAATATTTTTTTTTCTCTGGGCGAAGTCTGTCTGCGATTGGTTTGGGTTGCAAGAAGCCTAAATATTCATGAGATGACTTGAGATTATGTGTACTTGAAACTGCCTCTTCGAATTTGCAAATATGACGTATCATTCCAGCATCTTGGGCCTGTCACTGGACCAGATCTCAAGTTGGCTCAACACAATTTTAGTAACCCTTAAACCCTTAACTGCATTTCGACTGTTGGCATGCATTCCCAACATAAAATTCATGTCAGTGAATGGACAAGATGATATAAGCTGCACCTTAAACCTTGAAATATACAAGAAACTGTAGGTTTAATGTCGACTTGCCATTGTAGCTCTCAGCCTAGTGCAGATTTGTAAGCAATTTCTCTACTTAAATCTTAGGACAGCATCAGTAAGCCTCAATTCACGAGCTGCACATTTAAAGTGGGGTTCATCACTCTGAATTGTATGACAGAGAGTACAATGGAGTGGCTGAAAATTACCACACCGCTGCTTAAGCCTTGGGAGGGTAACCGAACTGTGGGCTGCAAAGGAGGAATATATTTCTCAACCATGTATCCTAGTCGGCTGTTTTCCTAACGCTGCTGGCACAGCCATCAACAAAATACTCGACCTCATACAATCCCAGACTGTTGGATTGAAAGCAGACTCGCGGAGGACCCTAAAAAGAGTCAACAAGGGCAGATCCACTATGTTGGTACTCTCAGTAGACCAATCAATTATAAAATCACTGGAGGAGAGAAGTAACAAAATCTATTTCAATGTTGGTCAAATCAATCTCCGTAAAATATCCAGTTCGGAGAAGATCAATGAGGTCTTTGAGACACTCGACGTGCCTGGGATGTCTAAAAGTGCTGTAGAAGACGATCAAACGTCCTCAAAATCAGCACAATGATAAAATTCCTGCAAGCCAACCTCCAGTATGCTAAACAGAAAACACAACGAGACGTTTATCTTTCGAACTATACTATTAAGAAAATTACTATAAAGTACTCATACCAAGCAGAGAAATATGCAGGCGAAGTGGGCAGGCCAAGGAAACAATGGAACACATACCAAACACCTACCCAAACCTTGCCGAGAAAGATTCAAAATGACAAGTAACTCAACCATAACAGGGAAACACTTCCAAGAAAACCCATCTAGAGAAGTTGTCAAATTTGTGAAGGCAGTAGTCAAATCCTAGAACAAAGAAGGGGGTGCAATAGATCTTTATGGTCGCAGTACTAGTGTCTTCAGGTGACACAACCCGAGTTCTTCAATTCAATGGTGACCGTGCCTCGGCATGTTCTAGCGGAAGGGTTTCGCACGTTTTAAACGTAGGTATTTCCGCTTGGAAAGCATGGAACGATAGACAGCCGAAGAAGTTTGACGTGAAACCTTTAAAAAATAGTCTGAATCGTTGAGAAATGACCTACCAACTTTTAAAAAACGCCCTGAAGCCACAGATTGATCTAAAAGCAAGATCCTAGTCCCATTTCAATGTCCGGGTCAAGTTGACATACAACCTCTTCGGGGCGACCTTTGGATAGCCTCTTCAACAAACGTTGGGAGGTGAATGAATGTATGCAGTAACAAAACTCCGACCAGACTGGCGGTTATGCGGCGGCCAACAATCCGCCCTCCTGGAATGTCAGAACTCTGTACACCCCCGGAGCTGCTCATAAACTGGAAAGAATCCTGACGCAGTACAAGGCAGATATAACTGCGGCCCAGGAAATACGCTGGATAGGAAACGGTATGATGAGGAAGAAGGACTGCGACATTTATTACAGCTGTCACAAAAGATTGCACATATTGGGATGCGGATTTGTCGTGGGAAAGCGGTTAAGGTCGAAGGTCATTGACTTTAAACCTATAAGTGATCGCCTAGCTGTGATCCGCATCAAAGGCAGATTTTATGACATTAGCCTCATATGTGCACAGGCCCCTACCGAAGAAATTGAAGACCCCATCAAGGAGGATTTCAATGACCTTCTGGATAACGAGTACGGAGTTTGTCCGGAGTACGATGTTAAAATCGTACTCGGGGACTTGAACGCCAAAATCGGTAAGGAGAACACCCTTGGCGACGTAATCGAAAAGCACAGCCCACACGATACAACGGCTTCCGGCTCACGGACTTTGCGACAGTTCGTAATGCGGTGATAAGTAGCACAAGATTCCCTCGTAAGCGAATCAACACAGCAACCTGGCGATCTCCGGATGGTCGAACCGCCAACCAAATCAACCATGCGCTCATTGATGCAAGACACTCGTCAAACATCCTGGAAGTGCGAACATGCAAATGTCAACTCTGACCAATACCTCGTAGCAGCAAGATTCAGAGCTCGACTGTCCAATGTCAGAAAGCTGCACCAGCTCACTATGAGGAGGTTTGACATTGGATGCCTGAGCACACCGGAGGTTGCCAGAGTCTACAGGGAGCAACTGAGCGAAAGACTCTACGGTATGCCTACGTCAAACACAAATGCTAACAGTATGTGGCTGCATTGCCGCTCAGCCATTCAGGAAGTAACCGAGACCACCTTAGACTACCTAGCACCCCCGACAAGAAACCCGTGGTACGATGGAGAGCGTGAGCAGAAAAAGGCAGCAACCGACGAGGCGTATCAAAAGGCGCCTCGAAAAATCAGAAGAAGGGAGTGGAGAAAAAACGACTGCGACAAAAGAAAATAATCTTCGCGGCCTCTCAGCTCAAGGATATCGAGGAGTCTAGGGAGAAGCACAGAATTCGAGCCTTTGATAAGAAAGCCAAAGGCCTTGCAGGAGGCTTCAAGAAAGGCACCCAGGCTCTTCGAAACTGCGAGAGTAATCTTGTCACCGAACCGCAGGGAATAGTGGATTTACTTAAGAAGCATTTCCAGCAGCTGCTTAACGAGCATGAGAGAAAGTGGTAGGAACCGAGGAAATCCCAACTGCAGCCGCTGAAGTAATCCTCCCACCCAGCATCGAAGAAGTCGGCACAGTTATTAACAAGCTGAAGAACAACAAGGCCGCAGGCTCAGGTGGCTTGCCATCAGAGCTCTTCAAGCATGCCCGACGACTGGAATACCAGCTCTATTTGCCCCTCCCACAAAAAGGCGATCCCACCTCTTCCAAGAACTATAGAGGTATATCCCTGCTTAATGTCGCATACAAGATCCTGTCCAGCGTATTGTGTGAACGTCTAAAGGCCTTTTGCACCGCACTAATCAGCAGCTACCTGTGCGGTTTCCGACCCTGCAAATCGACTATAGACCAAATCTTCACACTTCGACAAATCCTGGAAAAGACCGACGAGTTTCAAATCGATACACACCATCTCTTCATTGATTTCAAAGCCGCATACGACATTCATCGTAAAGTATTGTTTGATGCGATGACTGAATTCGGGATCCCGGGAAAACTGATCCGGTTGTGTAGCGCCATGCTAAAATACGCGATGCACCGTGCAACTCGGCTTAGGACCTCTGAACCGTTTGAAACATGCACCGGATTTCGGCAAGGAGATGCGATGTCGTGTGACTTTTTCAGCCTGGTGCTGGAGCCGATAGTGCGATGGGCAGGCATCAATAGGGAAGGCACTATCTTCTACAAGTCTGTCCAGCTGCTAGGATACGCGGATGATATTGACATCATCGCGCGGTCGCGCCGTGACGTTGTGGAAGCGTTCACGTCGATTGGAGAACAGGCGAAACCAGTCCGTCTTAAGGTCAATGAGGATAAAACAACGTGCATTCTGCCAAAAACCAATTCGTCGCTCACTATCTGCGATAAAACGTAACAATTGACACCTACAATTTCGATGTGGTTAAGGAGTTTGTCTACCTCGGGGTAAACGTAAATATCACAAACGACACCACAGTGAAGATCGTGCATAGAATCGCCCTTGGCAACCGCTGCTGCTTCGGATTGTCCTAACAACTTGAGTCAAAACTCCTCACTCGAAGAACCAAAGTCATGCTTTACAAAACGCTTATACTGCCAGTCTTGCTGTATGGAGTCGGAAGCTGAACGATAAGCAGGACAGCGGAGCTGGTTTTGGTTTCTTTCGAAAGAAAAATTATGGGCTGGATATTTGGTCCTGTCTGTGAGGAAGGTGAATGGAGGAGAAGACATAACCGCGAACTCTACGTGCTGTACAAAGATGTGGATGTAGTCCGGAAAGCAAAGATCCATCGACTACACTGGCTCGGCCACATCCAGCGCATGAACACCAACGCCCCAGCTAAGAGGGTCTTCGACTCCGAGACTCCTGGTTCGAGAAGAAGAGGAAGACTGAACCTCCGGTATAAAGACCAAGTAATCGCGGATGTTAGACAACTTGGTCTTGACAACTGGAAGCAGCGTGCCCGGGACCGCCAAGAATGGAAGGCAACCATCAGATCCTCCATGGATCAAATCCTCCATGGATTGCTGGCCTGTTAAGTCAAGTCAAGGCAGGTCGCTATCCACTACACTTAAAGTGCCTGAGCCGTGCAAGGAAAAATGTCTACATGTTGCAAAATCGATCAAGGCATACTTGGAAGGGCATCAATGAGAAGTCCTACCCTGTCCATCTTATTCTCCAGACACTGTGCCTTCTGATTATCAGCCTTTCAGATCGATGACTCAAGCCTCTGACTCTGACCGAGTGTGCATGGCATCTACTAATAATAGTTCCTGATTTCTCTCTTTCCTTTCTATGGAGCTGCCAGTCATGATTATCCTTATTGCCTCGATAAATGATTTCTAACCTCCCCTCACTCAATAAAATAAAACAAAGTATCAGAATGCATTCCTTGATGCAATGGTTCTTTGCTATTAGCTGCTAAACATACCTTGGAATGACAAAAAAAAAACTCACCGAGCCTCTTGAAGGCGTCAAAACAACTTACTTAACATGAAACATCTGTCAAAATGATAAATCAATTAATCCCAACCATCTATTACATATCACAGACTGCAGTGACACTTTTCACGTTAGACCTGCCAACTGTCACTACGCATTAAAGTTTCATTAATTGTCCAATCAAGTGGATTCCCGGTTCATGAACCAATTCATCTCGAAAGAAAGTCAGCTTCACCGAGCCTTCCTATTGAAGGAAACATCGCCAAGCGACCTTCGAGCACCTACCTTTTGTTCCTTAGAATTGACCTAAAATTAGAACACTTTTACCTTTGCTCCGCACTTCACTCCACGCCACTCGACCAAAACGGAACAATGCAGAAAAGAAGGATAAGAAGAAAGGTGGCAACATGCTAATTGCATTGTCCTTCACCATATCATACCTACCATACACCCTTCTCGTCACTGGTTAAGTAGCAGAAATGAGACTTTGATCGATTGTATTTAAATTACACTTATTTATCATATTTTCCTTGTGTGCATTGGCAGTCGCTCAGTCGTCTTCGTGGCCCGTCTCGTGGGGATTGTAGTATCCCTTTGTCACCTCCATACGCTTTTCTCCTTATGACATCACAATGGGAATTATATTTTTCAATCCGTATTATTCTCGTTCGACTAGTTTTCCAACTTTTCAATCGGCGGCGCTCTATTATCTATTATCCTTTCTTTCGTCCTTTTCGTGTATCGTGAATCTTGTCACTTTCCTTTGTTTCGATTGAAACAATACGAAAGAAACTCGTTCGAACTAACCTTACTTGTAGAATAGTAACAACAGCATTAGTAACAGGGAAGGATACGCGAAAGGACATTAAACTTGTTGGAAGATAGCGAAAGTCGCAAAACCTGAAGTCACCCCAATCGAGTCGAATACCACGACGATATGTGCGATGATGTCAACCCTTGTTGAATGTGAAAAGGAAAGCTGTTCACCCCTGGCGCAATTATCCATCCATTGCAATGTCAGTGTTTAGCATAAGACTACCGCGTCCTTTACCAATGGAATGCGCTTGAATGTATGAGTAAGAATACTATTCGCGCTGTGCACCCTTAACTGCACGGATGGAAGGCGAAAATAATAATAGCAAGAAAGCAAAACGGAGGGATATGAGGCATCCTGCTGAACGAAGAAGTTCCCATCGCTGCGAGAAGCCTAGTTTTATAGAGCACACGTGCTCAAGCAGATCTCCTTGGGTGAGGAATTACCGTGTCAGCGCATATTCCCCCGTACTGTATACCCATGTGGATGTATTTACCCACTTCTGTGGGTTAAACTGTACCAAGAAAGAAATCCCAACCAGTGGCAAGGGGACCTTCCTTTCTGAAAAACAAAAAAAAAATCTTTCCTCTCCCTTGCGTTTGCCCTACCTTAAGGCTGACGTTTATGTATGTATGCCTCCAGGGTTGAAAGTAGTCCATATATTCAAGAACTTGTGCTTTACTGGGAGGAGAGGTTCATTTGTGATCTTGTAATCTGGAATCAACTTAAGGAGACTATGTGACGAACCATTGAAACACGGATGGACTCTGGCACGTTCGAATTCTATTGAACTCCTGACACTTTACTGGTGTACGGGATAGCGGAAGCGTTTGAGGTTTTGTTGGTACAGATGGAATAAGTGAATTAAGAGTGCTTTCGTAATTTATAGTACCTGGCGATGCCCAAGAGGAATTGAACCATCTCAACGTCTCATTATGATACACATTTTTGGAAAGGCAAGACTACGAAGCACCGTTTCATGCCCAGATGAAAGGGAGACGCGACACCAATGTGTGCTGATGTGGAATCAGCAACCGATAGACTAGGGCAAGGACCATTCCGAATTTGTCTTTTGAACAAATTCTTAATAATAATGATTCCTCAATGAAAACAGCATATGACAGTGGAAACTTGAAGTAGTTTTTGGCATGCCGGCAAACATTTCGAGCCGTGCAGGATAACAATATGAAATTCTGATCTATCATGGTCGTTGACAAGCTAGGTGAGTGTCAAAAAAGGTATTGGGTTGTCCGGAAAGGCTATATCAATAGGTGGCGTTCACAAGCAAAATTTGTTAATGCGTCAAAAGCGTAAGTATTTTGATAAGTGATATTTCGACGCACATTTAGTGTTTTCAGCACAAAATATAAAAGGTTTTCCAATGGGGACTTGACAGCTTTGAATTTAATTTGTGAACGCAAGCTTTCACTAATCATCGAACTGTCATTGTCAATTTATTCAGTAAACTCAACATTTTCATCACAGTAAAGTACACGAACGAGCAACGCCTGCAAATTATAAAAATTTTGTACCGATATTCGGAGTCGGTGACCGCAACTTTAAGAGCGTTAACTCCAATTTTCGGTCGTAATTCTCGCCCTAGTAGACAGGCAATAACAAGCTTAGTGCAAACATTTTAGTCTACATATTCGTTGTGTGATGTTGCCGTGTCAGTGAGACAACGGGTTGGTCGAAGTGTCGAAAATATCCTGCCGTTCAGGCATCCGTAGCAAACGATCCAAATCATTAAATTCCACGGCGTTCTCAACAATTGGGCATCGCTCAGACTACATTATGGCGGATTTTGCGTAAGGATCTTGGTTTACACCCATACAAGATCAAGCTGACTCAAGAATTGAAGCCGATGGACCATTTGAAGCGACGTACGTTCTCCGATTGGGCTCTGGAGAAGATGCGCCAAGATGATGAATTTCATCGCAAAATCATCTTCAGTGATGAAGCTCATTTTTGGCTCGATGGGTTCGTCAATAAGCAAAATATGCGTTATCGGTCGGGTGAAAATCCACATGTGCTTCATGAATCACCACTTCATCCACAAGAAATAACTGTTTGGTGCGGTTTGCATGCCGGCGGCGTTATTGGGCCATATTTTTTCGTCGACGATAACGATCGTCACGTTACTGTGAATGGCCAGCGTTATCGCGACATGATTACCGATTATTTTTGGCCCGAATTGGAAGATATGGACTTGGACGACATATGGTTTCAACAGGATGGTGCCACAAGCCACACAGCACACGTTACAATCGATTTATTGAAGAGTAAGTTTGATGAGCGTGTTATCTCAAGAAATGGGCCCGTCGATTGGCCGCCTCGTTCGGCTACGTTAAGTCATTGGTTTATGCCAACAAGCCGACGACGTTGGAAGAGCTCAGAGCCAACATTGAACGCGAAATAACGACCGTTTCGGCCGAAATGTGTGGCCGAGTCATCGAAAATTGGGTCCAACGAATCGACCACTGCAAACGTGCTCGCGGTGGCCATATGAACGAAGTTGAGTTCCATTCATAAATGTTTTGATTGTACTTCAAGCCGATAATAAAGTTTTTGAAATATCTCAAATGGTTTGCGTTTTATTTAAAAAAAAAGTTGTCAAGTCTTTTTGGAAAACCCTATACAAGTTATACTGAGAGGATGCTGTGAGCGAACGTCTGTACCAAAAGAAGATGCCCCTCGTTCTGGTTTGCCAGTTACGATGGATGTCGGTCGTATGAAAGTTTTAAACGATTCCTAATGGCACGTCCCAGTACTAATTGCCATCAGCGTTTTGCTGTACAAACGAAGCGATTACGACCAATATTTTGAAAAGGTGGCAATTAGTGGATTTTTTTGTTTTTTTAAGGTTTGTGCAGGTTCAAGAGTGTACGCTCTTATGATGTTTGTCATACAACCTGGACGGGATGCAGATGGTTTGCGTCGAAGATGTTCGTTCACTACCCTCAGGGGGTGCTTGTCCTAGATAGGATTTTTAGAAAGATTCGACTGAATTTGTCGCGTTGGTTGTAGTTCACAGTAACTATTTTGTTTCCATGGTGTTATATTGGCAATGCACAAAGTACGAATTTTTAAGTGATCTTACATATGTTGCGAGTGTTATGCCTTCGTCAGAATTTTTCTATCATCTCTCATTCACAATTTTGCACAATTGCACAATTTTTCCGTATAGGAATTGTTCTTGGCTATGGACAGACTTGAACTACAGATCTTCCGTTCCACAGTCGATGATGGTTACCATTGCGCCACGACCACCCCCGATAATATAAGGACTGTTTGATAAGTACCCGTGTTAAGCGAGTGTGGGCACCACAGACCCAAAATGTAGATGCCATTGAGCGCCATCTAAAACACGATAGCTGTCATAATTACAGAAGATTTTTCGTGTAGATTTGTTTTGACAACTGCCGAAAGGCGACAAGTTCGTATTTGATCATGGGAAAAGAGCATTCGTTTTCTTTTTTTGAATAGGAAGACTATGAGGAAATCAAAGTAAAGTTTATAAAGACCTTCGATGACTACCATTAGATATTGGTTAAATGCATTCAAGCGTGGTCGAACATCCACTTTTGATGGACAGCGCCCAGGCCGTTCAATTCAGTGGATTACGCAGAATATGGTTATCAAAATCCATGATATCGTGTTAGTAAATCACTGGATGAAGATCAGACAAATTGACATTGTAGACATCTCAATTGAACGCATACATATTGGGCATGAGAAAGCTATCGGCGATATGAGTGCCGCGTTTGTTCACAGTGGAGTAAAAAAAGAATCGTATCAGAACCTTAGAGCACGGTGAATGGCCTTTCGTGACTGTTGACGAAACATGGATCGTTCACTTCAAGTCAGAAATGAGAAAACAGTCAAAACTGTATACTTCACCAAACGAACCTCTTCCAAAGAGGACGAAAATTGTTCTATCGGCCGGAAAGGTCATGACAACCGCTCTTTGAGATTCACGAGGCATCACCTTTGTCGACTATTTGGAGAAGGGAAAGACAGTCACGGGAGAGTACTATGCTGATATAATGGGCCAATATGACCGTGAAAGAGTACTCTTTCACCATGACAAAGCACCAGCTCATTCATCCGTAATCGTCACAGCAAAACTGGTAGAATTACGCTAAGAATTGCTACCTTGTACACCATAGTCTTCGGATTTGCCCCGTGCGATTTTTTTTGTTACCAAACATGAAAAAATGGTTTTTCGAACGAGGAAGTTTTTCAACAGCCTTTTTTTTTTTCTACTTCCTAATTCTTATTGTTGTCCATACGGCTCAAACCTCCCTAGTAGGGCAAAAGGATTATTGATTTCGTCCTGGTATTTGGTCCTTTATACATATATTCAACGTTAATTTTTTTTATACTTCCCTGTATTCAGGTTTTGTGGATTTGGATTTTAATTTTGGCGATGATTAGGATGTGGTCCGCCCCCCTGTATGCTTTAATATCCAGTACGTCGGTGTGTTCTCTTTTATCTATTAGAAAATAATCAGTTTCTTGTAGGGAAGTGAGTGTACATAGTGCAGAGTCCTCAGCTCCACGCCTACCTCCGCTATTCTTTTCATGAGGCAGAAATTCATTAGGAATTTAGTCGCCTCTTATGACTGGCATTCCGAGCTGTCGATACGCCGATGAGAAAAATTGCCGATCACCAAAATCATTGCGCTCTTTGCTTTGCAGCGACTTACCCGAGTCAAGACATCAAGAACGTCGACTTGGAATGTCTCAAATAAATCAATAATTGTGACCTGGTGTACGGAAAGGTACCTATGGTCGGAAAAATGAATTTTGGGTTTTTTGACTCATTTTATAGTAAATTTAACGCTCTTTCCAATGAAACAAACTGCAGTCTTCTAAGTTTATTACTTGTAATACAAATCACACTTGAAATCAGAACAGAATTACAAAAATATGAAAAAAAAAATACCAAAGAAAAATTTTTTTTTTCAAAAATTTCGTTGGTTTTTGGTGTTGTTTTTGTTTTTTTCGTCTTCGGGATTGATGTCGCTTTCGGTTTTCCAACAGTCTCGGTCTTAGGTTTCTTCGATGCCACCTTTGGTTTTTCACTTCTCTTCCTCTTATGCGTTTCTGCTGCAGGCTCGGATTCTTCTTTTGCTTCGTTTTTTTTTTTCAAGTTTTCGTTTAGGCAGAGGCGTGACTAGGTCCGCTTTAGATTTTTCGAAAACTAAATCTCGTAGATTGTGGTATATATACCACTGTCGTTCCAAAGATAACCCCTCAGGTATGATGACGGCTGGCATGGCATCATCAAATTCATGTATCAGTAAATTGAAGGTTGTTGTAGTGTCACTATCCACAAACGGCTTCGCTTGAATACTGTCGCTTGATATTACAAATTGATGAAACGTAGTTATACCGACCAAAGGTTTGTAAAATTTCTTCAGATAATTGGACGAGTCGTACCAAATGATAGATTCCGCAGAGATGGCTTGATTATGGCCACCGGGAGATGAGGCAACCACACAATTGATCAAATCATCGTGAGTGTCGATATTGTTCACCGCATATTTCGATTTGGGTAAACCAAAATGTCGATCAGGGGAGAATTTTGTGTGGCCTGTCAACAAAAAATTCAGTGAAATCGTCTTGTTCAATCCTTTTGAAATTCTCCACATGAGGTATCCCAATACACTGTTGTTTTTGTTTTGGCCCACACAATTGTCGCTGAATAACACGAGATTTTCTGCATTGTCCGTTTCGAGATAGTGATGAAGGAAAGCAAGGACACAGTTCGGACCTTTCCCAATTTCACAACTTTCATCGGTCAAGTAATCGAACTGAAAATAACAAAAAATTGTAGAAAGGTCTATAAAATTATTTCGCGAGTCCAAGATTAGATCTTGCGGTATCAATTTATTACAGTTCTGACTGCAACAAGGTTCTGCGAAAAACTTTAATACTGCTTCTCTCTCATCGATATCTTGGAGAGAGAAATCTTGGAATCGTAAATCGTCATCTACATCAGCATCACTAATATTCGCTTGGTCGTTGTCATCTTGGTATTCTCCGAAATAATGTTTCTATACTTCTCGAAATTGTTGCTCTAAATCCATTCTTCATGATCACAGACCGAATTTATTTTAAATAACTGCATAAAAATAATTCCGAGTTCAACAAAAAAATACGATCTTAATGTGAAATGATAAGTAAACGTAACCCTAGTATCAATCATTTTATCTTTTTCAGCGTTCGAAAAATTACCTTTGTAAGGGAATTTCACTCGAATAAACTACGAAAATATTTCTTTTAAAAGCAACACTGCACCAGGGGTAGGTCAGGAAGGTTGCGAGAAGTAGAGAGCCAAGAGGAAACAAGAAAGAGGTAGAGATGGAAGAGGAAACACGAACGCAACGCGCAAACGCGACTACAAAACTTTAACAGCTGTTTTCTCGAAAAGTTGTTTTCTGACTATAGGTACCTTTCCGTAGACCAGGTCACAATTGACTTGACAATACTCACCAATTTTAAACTTGCCCCAACTATACAGATTCACGGGCAAATTCGAATCGAATCATTTTTACCGCCAGCGAATGAAGACCACAGATTTCTTTAAATTTATTTCGTTGGCATTGCTCAGCCTAGTGCGACTAATCATGCTATGGAACGAACATCAACACTTTGGATCGGTCGTTCAAGACGGTATTGAAAGATATGCCTTCTGACGACCATCAAAACGTCATCAGGGCAGATAAACGATCCACTGGAAATCATGAACGTCAATTTAATGCCCCCACAGTTGAGGAAATTGCTGTCGTCCTCGTTGGTGAAAATGTTGAACGCGCCCGTAATTTCTCGTAGATCATGGCTACTTGGGCATATCCATTCATATACCGTGGACTTCCGTAATTTTTGGTGAATGAAAATGAAAAAATGGTGAAAAAAAATTTGTGCTTTTTTTTCATTTTTCCTGCTACTCTGATAAGAATACATTAGAAGTAGCAAGATTCGGAGTCAGTGCAAGGAACTGGAACAACATAAACGGGTCAAGAACTTATTAAAAGAGACCATGAAGGAGTTATTCTCCTTTACCCCCAAGACTGAGAGGTTGCAGACAATGTTCCTCAAAGTCGTTTATTCCATCTCCGACGCGGAAGAAATGCTCTCAGAGCTCAAAGAGTTCGAGAGCGCGAACTTCAAATTCAGAGGTCAGCCAACAACAACTAGAGCCTCGACTCGGGTTCTCAACCAGACGGGTTTGGCCTCACGCTACCGACAGCCTACTACCAGTCAGAATCCAGGCTCGGGTTCTCACCAGGAGGGGGACTGACTGGGTACTGTCAACGCGACCGGAACAGCAGGGTTATAAAGGCGCCATTACGAACAAGTGTCCCAAACGGGCCTGAAAACAAGGGAGCAGAGTACTGTTATCACTGCGCCGACAACACAAATACGTCTGCTGGTGTCGCAAAATAAATTTATGTGTCAGATCCTGGTCCGGCGAGTATACCCCAGCCCAGAAACCTCGTTACATTGAAGAAGTGGGTAGTTCCCTTCTTCTTGGTACAGCTTGCACCCAACAGCAAGCTGGTGAGGCTTAGGACCATCACTTCCTTAGCATCCCAGTCTGTAAAATGGAAAATACTAAGGCAAGGAATTATTTTACAATATATCCGCCACCAACGGGTCGAGCACGCCGCGTCGAACTGCAAGATGCAGCGTCAATGCGTAAAATGACATGAACCTGACCCAAGACAAGTTGCGAACAAGGAGCGGTTCGAGTGCGTGCTCTGTACAAACCGAGGACACCATGCAAAACAATCCGGGATGTCCTAAATTCAAAATAAACCTGGCTAGGCCAGTATCTGTCTTTTCACAAATATAAGGAGCTCTGGTAAGAACCCAGGGCTCTTTCGCTCTGACAACATGGCAGATAACTTGATTTTAGAGTGAAGGTAAACTGGTACTTGGTCTTAAATAGGCCCATGATTACCTATGGATGTCCCGTCTGGTTCAATGTGAGAGCGAGCTTAATGGAAAAGATTTGGGTGAGAGACAATGTCTCAGGACTTGTCTCGGATTACATAGGATACCCGTGTCTGAGTACATGAAATTGTATCCGAACGAGGTCCTGTACAATAGGGCCAGGATTGTAAACGGAAAATAAAAAAGAAAACAAAGGACAACGACCTTCGGATCTGCACGTGGAATGTTAGGTGCCTATACAGACAACATGCAGCCTAACAACTTGCGGATGCTCTACGAGGGTGGTCCGATAAGTACTTAGCCTCAGCGCCAGATGGCGCCAGTATCGCAAGAACTTACTATCGTGTAGTACATTCTAGTAGACGGCTACTGTCGAAATTTCAGCCGGATCAGACTAGTAGTTTTGTTTTGACCGCGTGTGGAAGCGGGAGTGTCCGCGGATTTTAGAAAAATGGAAAAAGAGCAATATCGGTCGGTGATTCGATTCCTGTTTTTGGAAGGGAAATCGCGCAGCGAAATCAAAGAGCTTTTGGATGCTGTGTACGGTGACTGTTCTCCTTCGATGGCGACCATCAAAAATTGGTTTAACGAGTTATATACTTAGTTAGAGTAAACAAAGGACAACGACCTTCGGATCTGCACGTGGAATGTTAGGTGCCTATACAGACAACATGCAGCCTAACAACTTGCGGATGCTCTACGAGGGTGGTCCGATAAGTACTTAGCCTCCTTTGTTAGAGTTATATACGTTGTTATATACTTATATTATATTATATTATATTGTGAATTATTTGAAATTGTGAATATGACAGATTGGTAATTTGACACATGAATAAGATCTCTAGCATTAGAGCCATCAGAGCACGAGGTCGTTTTCTTTCTCCAAATTCTTTTCCCGCGCTTTTGTACATATATATATATATATCCGCTAAGGCACAAATATATCAGTGGCGACGAGTAAAGAAAAGTCTTACAATGCCGGAATCTACGCAGCAAATAATCGAAGCACTAACTACTGCTCTACAGAGCCTACAATCATCGTCAACTAATACGCCTAACCTACACTTCGAACAATACAATGAGAATGAAGAACCTTTTCCCAACTATATCAAGAGACTGGAGAATTATCTCGCACTAAGAGGAGTCACCGATGGCATTAAAAAGCGGCAAGTACTAATTAACTGCATTGGAGCAAAATATTACCAGCTATTATTAAACTTGACAGCGCCAGATGAACCAGAATCCAAATCCTACGAAGATCTGATTAAATATCTCAAAGATCATCTTAGTCCCATGCCGAATGAGATTACGGAGCAGCACAAATTTCTATTGAGACTGCAGCATGAGGGAGAATCAACGGCCAACTACCTAGCGGAACTGAAGAAATTAAGCACTTACTGTAATTTTACTTGTGAGGCATGTAAGAAATCGACCCTTAATACTCATCTTCGGTCACAGTTCATTCGTGGACTAAGAGACTCTGATATCAAAGAGAAGCTCTTACAAGAAACGAATATTACATTGGACAAAACTATACAAAATGCCTTATCAATGGAAGCCTCAAAATTGGAAAGCCGTACTATGGTCAATGTCCATCAAGTTCAGTTCCGTAAAAACATGCGAAGGAAGAAAGCTAATAGAACTATCTCCACTAGTCAAAAACCGAATACAAATAAAAATTCATTACCAAATAATAAAATTGTGTGTTATAGGTGCGGTAAACATAACCACATGGCGAACAAGTGTCGAGCCACAAATTTACATTGTAATATGTGTGGGAAGAGAGGCCACGTGGCATCAGTATGTATCAAGACCCAACCCCTTATCAGAGAAGCTAACACCCTACACGTGGAAGAACCTGATGAAATATACGAAATAAAAACGGTAAACGTTATCAAATCGAAACCGAAGAAGGAAGTGTATTCTGTCGATCTACACTATAACCCCAACGATACCAGTGACCGGGGTAAGTACTATGTTACGTTGAAAATAAATGGCATACAATTTGATATGGAATTCGATACGGGAGCTGCGATCTCCGTTATGAATTATGATACATTTACCTTTTACTGGCCTGATTCCCACATTTTACCAACAAACGTTTTACTAAAAACATATAATAATGACATTCTTCCCGCTTTTGGAAAGGCGCAAGTTCAAGTTGAATACAACAATAAAATCATGAATTGCTTCTTATACATAGTAAAAGGCCAATTCGATATAATAATGGGTCGCGAATGGGTAAACGCATTTAAGTTATTCGATATTCATTTTGTTGATATCTATACCGAAGCAGATATAGGCCGATTAAAACAACAAATCTTTATAAAATACGCGGACATATTTGAGCAGATTATCGGGAAAATACCTAATGTTAAAGGGAGCTTAAAATTGCGAGACGGAGTAGGTCCAACCTTTATAAAACCGAGACCAGTTCCATATGCGATCAGACCTTTGATAGAAAACGAGATAGATGCATTAGAGAAGAATGGAATTATAGAGAAGGTAGCGCATTCGGATTGGGGAACTCCAGTGGTCCCTGTAATTAAGTCTGACAAGACAATTAGGTTATGCGCCGACTACAAAATTACCCTGAATAATTGTATTGTTAATGACAAATACCCGATACCAAAAATTGAAGAATTGTATCAGAAATTAAAATACGGCGAGTATTATTGCACATTCGATATTCACAAGGCTTATCTGCACCTTCAAATGACGGAAGAAAGTTCACTCCTACAGACGGTGAGCACAATCAAGGGACTGTATAAAGTCAATAGACTTATGTTTGGGGTTAAAACTGCTCCAAATATTTGGCAAAGGTTTATGGATGAAAATATCATCAATGACCTTGAAGGTGTTGCATGTTTTTTTGATGACATCATAGTGATGGGTAAGAGTATTCAAGAAACGTTCAATAGGTGCATGCTCTTATTAGACAAATTACGTATATACAATCTGCATTTGAACAAGTCCAAATGTAAACTTTTTGAGAAAGAAGTGACATACCTTGGCCACAAGATAAACAAAGAAGGATTACACAAGACATTGGAAAAAGTAGAGGCCATTTCGAAAATCAAGAGCCCAACAAATTTAAATCAACTTCGTCATTTTCTCGGCATGGTAAATTATTACCACAAATTTATTCCTAACCTTTCCACTAAGCTGCACCCCCTTTACACTCTATTGAGAAAAGATCAAAATTTTATCTGGACCAAACAATGTCAGCATGCATTTGATACGATAAAAAAAGACGTAATGAGCGAAAACGTTTTGGTTCCTTTTGACGAAAATCTCCCTGTTATATTGGCCACCGATGCTTCTCCTGTGGGGTTATCGGCAATCTTGTCCCACCAAACAGCGACCGGAGAAAGACCCATTGCATTCGCATCTAGAAGTTTAACGAAAGCAGAGAGCAATTACAGCCAATTAGACAAGGAAGCAACGGCAATTTACTGGGGACTACACAAATTTTTCAATTATTGCTATGGACGGGAATTTACACTTATTACAGATAACAAACCCTTAACAATCATATTTAATCCAAACAAAAATTTACCTTTATTAACAGCACAGAGATTACTACACTATGCTCAATTTTTAAGTGGTTTCAATTATAAAATCAAATATAAAAGTACAAAGGAACATGTTAATGCCGATTTCCTTTCCAGAAACCCTCTAACCAGCAAGCAATCCGATAACAACAAAACATGTGAGATGTATCAACTTTATGATGAATTTCTTCCAGTGACAAATAAGCAGATAGCTCTGGAGACCGAACAGGATAAAGAGTTGGCTTCGGTAAGTTTCCTCTTACAAAACGGAAAGAGTTTGAAATCCACGTCGTTCAGAAATATGGAAAATGAACTCATGCTGGATGGGGGATGTATTTTTCGAGGCATTCGCATTATAATTCCTAAATCATTACGTTGCCAAGTGCTAAATGTATTACACACAGCCCATATAGGAATTTGTAAAATGAAGGCTTTAGCAAGGAGTTATTGCTATTGGCCGGGTATAGATCGGGACATCGAAGAATTGGTGAAAGGCTGCAGAGAATGTGCTAAGGTGCTAAAAGAACCATCGAAGGCTCCGCCGCACCCATGGATGGTACCCTCAGAACCATGGCAACGACTGCATATAGACTTCGCCGGCCCCTTTATGGAGCGATACTTTCTAATCATTGTGGACGCAAAGACGAAATGGCTGGAGGTCTTCCCAATGAGTCGAATAACCAGCTTCTACACCATAAGGGCTTTGAGAGAGGTATTTGCGAGGTTTGGTATCCCAGAGGTAATAGTATCCGACAATGGAACTAATTTTACATCGAGGGAGTTCCAACTATTTTTGAAATCCAACAACGTATGTCATAAATTTACATCTCCAGCTCATCCATCTACGAATGGGCAAGCGGAACGCTTTGTCCAAATACTTAAAAATGGACTAAGATCAGCGCAAAATGACTCTGGAGACTTACACACTAAACTACATCGACTTCTTATGCAATATCGTAAAACCCCGAGTTCAACTACGGGAAGAAGTCCGGCAGAGTTGATGCTGAAATTTAACCTACGAACCAGATTAGATTTTCTAAAACATACCAACATGGACCATGGTCAGGAATGCGATGAACGTGAGCGACGCTTTTCGGCGGGCGACCTAGTTCAAGTCCGCTTTTATCAAAATAAGGAATGCAAATGGAAATTTGGCAAAATTACCAAAAGGGATGGGCATTTGCACTACATTGTCAATGTAGACGGGACTGCTCATCGCAGACATATCGATCAAATTAGATCAACTTATGTTGAAGGTAATAGTTCTATTATTAACACAAATCTTTCTTCGCCAGATACAAAGGGAATGGTTGATCAAAAATATGAGGGGTCTACCGAATCTAATCCACATTCCGAAAACATCTCCGAAAACAAAGCAGCATCTGGAAAAGAGGGATCAGCTGTGGCTGCTACTGGGGATGTCCATGCAAAGGACACAGAACAAGTGGTCGCAACAGGTCCTGCGCAAAGTACAGGTGAATCAACAATATTGGAAGTGATGACCAAGTCTTCTGAAGCCTATCAAGAACCACCCAAGCAATCGTTGGAACCGAGACGTTCGAGCAGGATTCGTCGTCCAACCATACTGTACCAACACAAGAATTAGTTAATGGGGAAGACTGTTATATACTTATATTATATTATATTATATTGTGAATTATTTGAAATTGTGAATATGACAGATTGGTAATTTGACACATGAATAAGATCTCTAGCATTAGAGCCATCAGAGCACGAGGTCGTTTTCTTTCTCCAAATTCTTTTCCCGCGCTTTTGTACATATATATATATATATCCGCTAAGGCACAAATATATCAACGTGGTCGCACGTCGGTTTTTGATGAGCCACGTCCAGGTGTCCCGAAAACGGCTACCACGGAGGATAACGTGACAAAAATCCACGATCTCGTATTGGCAGACCGCCGATTGAAGGTGCGCGAGATAGCTGAGACAGTAGGCATTTCAAAAGATCGCGTGGGTCATATCCTGCATGAAATTTTGGGCATGAGAAAGCTGTCGGCGCGATGGGTGCCGCGTTTGTTCATTCCGGACAACAAGCGCAACCGTGAGACCACTTCAGAGCAGTGTTTGACACTGTTTAAGCGCAATCCGACGGAGTTTCTGCGTCGTTTCGTGACAGTCGACGAAACATGGATCCACTGGTACAGACGAGAGACCAACAGTCGAAACAGTGGCGAACGTGCTCCGAAGAAGGTGAAGACTGTCCCATCGGCCGAAAAGGTGATGGCCACCGTTTTCTGGGATTCACAAGGTGTGATCCACATCGACTACCTGGAGAAGTGCAAAACGGTCACAGGGCTGTACTATGCCAAATTATTGGGCCGATTCGACGCCGAATTGAAGAAAAAACGGGCCCACTTGGCGAAGAAAAAAGTGCTATTCCACCATGATAACGCGCCGGTTCACACCTCCGCCCTCGCCACTTTGGTTGAATTGAGCTACGAACTGCTGCCGCCGTGCGACTTCTTTTTGTTTCCAAACTTGAAAAAGTCACTCGCCGGGCAGAAATTTGAGTGGTCATCGCCGCCACGGAGGCCTACTTTACAGACCTCGAGAAAACGTATTTTTCAGACGGGTTAAAGAAGTTGAAGCATCTCTGGGTCAAGTGTATCGAGCTAAAAGGAGACTATATTGAAAAATATATCGCCACTTCTCCAAAATTTTTGTTTTTCTTTTGTAGGCTAAATACTTATCAGGCCACCCTCGTATATCGGATCTTCTAAAATTCATAAAGAGCACGGGTTGGTTGGTTGGTTTCAGCCACCACGTGATAGGACAGGTTAATTGTATGTGTACTCCACAAATGAAGGGAATCACAATGGGCCCTTTGGCCTCCGAGTGGAAGTGATGTTCAACCATCACACTCCTCTTCCTTAACCTAACCTAACCTTGCCGCTTAGTGCGTGGCCTTAGCCTAACACAGGTTATTATTGTACAGCTCTGGTATATAAGAACCATAAGCGGAACCTATAGTAATAGATGTGTTATAAGCGATAAAGACCACAACCATGGAGAATGTCATCTGGGCAATGATAGAGTAGAAGATAGGAATCAGCTCGTATGTGTGCTCTGCAAAAGCCACAAGGGATGAAATGGACGTCATTGGTCGGAAATCTCCAACAGTTCTTATAGGGAAATTACAGAAAATGTAAATGCTGTAAGAAATAGTACAAACCCTGCCAATATCCGATCATAGTGGGCTAGTACTGACATATGGGCTACTGCGACCAATGTAGATCGATCGTGCTTGCAAGCCGATCTTTCTTAATAATGTTTAAGATGTTTCTTGTAGGAGCTGAGATTATCCCCTCAGGAGTGATAATTCATATGAGGAGGGTACGCTTCCTACGGTGGCAAAAGGCAGCACATTCACATAGTACGTGCTTCGCAGTTTCCTCGTCTTCAAGACAGAGTCGACGCTCGGTTTCAAGCGAGAGCTTAATCTTGTTGAGACGATATCTCAGACTACAGTGTCCCGAAATTTGGCTGGCTATTCTTCTTATATCAACTCTATTATATTTATATAAAATATTGAGCATTTGAGCGTGTTTTGTTCAGGGGCCGTATGAATCTCTTCGATTGTCGGAGTCCTTTAACGCTGTTCGAAAAGTACAGGTGTTGCGATTTTTCCCACTTGTCTAAGAAAAAAATAATCTTCGATTTGGAAATTCCGCAGAAAGGTTCGGTACCTTTCGCTGGAACCTTTTTTAGCGAGTTGATAGGCGATTTCGATGCCCTTTATGCCCTGGCACCCACCAGAGTGTGTTTGGTTAGGTCCGGCAGGGTATCGTGGCATTTCTTAACGAATATTGAGTTCGTGTTATATGAGCTTTGAGGCGCTGCTGGACTGTCTGAGAGTATATTCATGGTTAAACTTCTTATATTTAATAATAATTAGTTTCCTTCCGAATGTTAACAAAGTTTTTGAAAAAGTGGTGAACAGAGCTGTGATCAAATGGGTTGAGGAAAAGGAAATAATACCGAGGCTATTCACGCTGCGTCAAAACTGCTTTCCCACACCTCTACAACTTCCTACCAGGCTACACGTGCCAAATCACCTTCTAACATATACATTATATACGTAATGCCTATGGGAACGAAGTTTGTTGTTAAATGTGGGTCAATAGCCTATGCAGGTGATTCAGTAGGTCCAAAACTTGAAGCCATCAATGCAATGCTGCAGAGTGACTTCAATCATATTAAGAGATTTTGCGATGGTTGGAAGTTAAAAATTAACTTCGGAAACGATACTGTTTAGGACTCCGCTGTACAGGGCCTCAAGGGATACCAAAAAGAATTGCGAGGTTGGCGATCATTGAGCAATATGGACAACCATTAGCGGTTAGATATCTTGATATCTGGCTTGACCAGTATCTATATTTCAATAGAAATATAGACGCTTGTCTTGCTGGAGTTAAGGAAACCTCCGGTCAAATGGACCGTAGGGTAAAAATCATAAGTTACGTGGCCAATTATCGCGGATGATTGTCCGCTGTGGTTTAATAAAGTGCCATCAAAGAATGGAAAAGAATCGATTGATCGAGAGATAGTACTTTAAGGTCTGTCTTAGAATGTATAGAACGCCAGAGTCCCAGTTCATTAAATATTACCCTAATAAAGTCCTGTGCGACGGAGCAAGCCCAAACACAATCAACAATTTTCTTTTAAAATGAACCGAAAGCATATCGCAAAGGATATGACTAAAACCTTGACTCCGAGACTTATTACCCCCAATTAAAAATGTACGAAAGCACACTCCGATCGAGCATTATTCCCCCAGAAGCATTTGTCCATTTTAGTTCATAAAGGTGAATGTTAAAATAGATATTTTAGTTACATTATTTTGAATTGAATTGAGTAAGATTGTAATAGATTAATTAATTTAAAATATTAGGACAAAGGAAACTAGAAAATTACTTTAATTATTTAAGACATGAAACATTAATTAAGAAAGTAGGATACAATACGATAGTTGTGAAAAAAAATTAAAAAAGAAGAAAAAAATGATATTGACAAAATTAACAGGAAAGAGAAGAGAAAAATCAATTATTTTGGATGCACAGAAAACCATGCAATTCTTTTTTAAATCTATGTACTATATCGTTTAGTGCTCTTAAAACGTTAGGTAATGAATTCCAGAGACGGATAGCAACGATGAAGAATTGTCTCTCAGATATAAGGTAATTAAACCTCGGTATTATGAGAGAAGATCTATTTGACGCTGGGAATTGAAAGTTGTTATAGAGATAAGAAGGCTGCTGTGTTTTGAGGATTTTAAAAAGAAAGACCAATGTTCGAAATTTAAGATAGTTTTCAAATGACATACCTAGAACGTTAATGGAGAGGTGTGAGACGTTATCATATCTTCTGAGCCCATAAATATATCGAACAGCACTATTGAAAGCAACTTGTAATTTTCGAGTACATACAGAATCACAATTACCAAATATTTCACAGCCATGCACTAGTATAGGGATTACTAAAAATTTTACCAACATGATACGTGTATTCAATGGTGCAAAGGGTTGTGCCGTCCACAGGGTAGGCAAAACACCATAAGCCCATTCTACGATGCTATTTATGTGATCATTCCATGTCAAAAATCTATTGAATACAACTCCTAAATTCTTTGATCAGTGGTCAATTGTGGTATTATTTAAAATTAATTGTGGGAAATACGAAAGTTCCAATTTTGTTCTGGATATAACCAGACATTTAGACTTAAAACGGTTAAGATTCAAACCGTTTTTCAAAGACCAATCAAATATACAGTTAAGGTCGAGATTTATATTCAAGGCACAATTTTCAATAAGACCTTCTTCTTTTCCTTTTCTCCGGCGTTGTTATGGTCAGAAGTGTAGGACCATAACCTTCCCACTTAACTGCATTCCTACTGGTCCGCTTGTGGGGTCTGCCGGTTTGACCTCAGAAAGTAGCGGCAGGCTTCCCGGTTTGGGATTACTTCATCGCTGAGGCCAATCAAATGCTGGTGTTTTTGCATTTGTTTGCACCAATTGTTTTTCGGCCTGCCTTTTTTGCGTGTTGAAATTGGAATGTTGATTGATAACGCCTTTTGGACGGGGTTCAAAGGATCTCTCCTTTGAACATGGCAATACCAACTGAGTCGGTCGCGCTCTATATTTCTTGTGATGGTTTCTTTTACGTGGAGGCTTCCTCGGATCTTTGAACTTCTAATTCTGTCACGCTTTGTTACTCCCGCTGTCATGCGAAGTATCTTCATCTCAGCTGCCGTTAATTTGCTCTCATACTTTTTATGCATTGTCCAGCATTGTGAACCGTATGTGAGCGCCGGACGTACAACTGAAGTGTAGAGCCTTCCTTTCAGCTTAGGGGGCATTTTTCGATCACAGAAGATGGCGGAGTTTTCCCGCCATTTCATCCACCCTACGCTTACGCGATGGTTGATGTCGTCATCACAAGTTGCTTCTCTATTAATCATAGATCCCAGATATTTAAACTTTTCACACTTGGGAAGCACTCTTCCATTCAGGTAAATGTCTGGAATAGGCTGATGAGGGTCAGAGAACGGGCAGCACAGATACTCTGTCTTCTTTGAACTAATACGATACCCGTGTCCCTCAAAAATGTCCACCCACACATCAAGTGCTCGTTGTAGGGACGCCTGATCATCACTTATAATGGCTGCATCGTCAGCAAAGAATAGCTGGTGCACATTGGGGTCCGTCACTTTTCCTTCAAGCAAGCAATCAAGGACTGCTATAAAAAGCAGTGGGCTGAGGACGCTCCCTTAGTGTACACCAACTTTGATTGCGAATTCTTCGGTGACTCCTGCGGTGCATCTTACTCTTGTCGTTGCTCTATTGTACATGTCCATGATCACTCGTACGTAGGTTTCTGGAACTCCTTTTTGTCTTAGCGCTACCCATAAAAGATCTCTTGGTTACAGGCCGGTTAAAGGCCTTCTCGAAATCAAACAACACCATATGCAAGTCCTTTGAAGAATCACGATGCTTTTCCATCATGACCCTTATACTTTGGATTGCATCTGTCGTTGATTTACCCGAGACAAACCCGCACTGGTCATCAGATAGTCGTATTATGTATTTTCCGCAGTCGGCTATCTAATACCCGTTCAACGATCTTCATGGTGTGCGACATCAGCTTGACAGAACGGTAGTTATCACAATTTCGCGTATCACCCTTTCCTTTGTGCAAAGGAAGAAGATAGCTTTCCCTCCATTGATTAGGCATAGTGTCGCCTCTCATAAGTTTGGAGATAAGAACCATGAGCCATCTAGACTCGATGTCTCCCATCTTTTTCCAGAACTCAGAGGGTATCCCGCCCGGCCCAACAGCTTTTCTTTTCTTGGAGTTTTTAATCGCGTACCGAACTTCTTCGACTGTGATGTTGGATATTTCGGCATGATTCGGGGCGGCTCTTGGAAAGTACACTCGGGGAAACTGTTCGTTCAGAAGTTCCTCGCAATACTGTCGCCATCTGTGGAGAATTTTTTCGTCTTCCACGAGTTGGCCTTCAGCATTGTTAATAAACTTTGGGAAACGAATCTCCTGAGCATTTCTTCTTCTCTGGGCGGCTATCTTAAAGATATTTGCTTCTTTGTTCAAATTGCTTTGCCGAAGCTCCTGGGTAGCCTGGTTCCTGTCAGACGCGGAAGACGATATTTCTTCCAACTCCTGATAGAGGCCTTCCATGCTTTTCGCTTTGAATTCGGCGCACTTTTTCTTCGCGATACCTTTGCAATATCTATATACCTTTTCACGGCGAGCTTTTTCCTCTCTATTAGTAGAAGAGCACTTTGACCAAGCTTGGAAAGCCATTTTCTTTTCGTGTATCACTGGTTTGGCTTCGTCTGTCCACCACCAGGTTTCTTTTGCGTGTTGGCAGGGGCCTTTAGATGTTCCGAGCAGTGATTTGGCTTTCTCCAGGCCAGATTGTTGTAGGGAATCCCACATGTCTTGTGCTCTGCACTCCTGATTACCGACCTCAACGATAATGGAAAAGAGGTAGTTTTCCATGTTGGTAATAAAAGCTTCGCCTTTTCCTTTATCCAGCTTATACCACTTGATTCTCTCAGACACCTTCGTTTGCTGCTTTGACTTCTTACTCGCCTCCATAAAAAATTCAGTCAGGAGGTGACGGTGTTGAGGGGCGATCGCGTCTGCCAGGATCACTTTGCAATCTTTAACTCGTGGCTTCATAAAACTGGATACCAAATGATAGTCTATTTGAGTTTCATTTCCGCCGCTGCTATAAGTGATCAGGTGCCGGCTTAGTTTGACCAACATGGTATTTAGCACTATAAGACCGTACGACTTGCACATGTTTAGGATATCTTCACCTGAAGAGTTCCTGGTGCCGTATCCCAACCCTCCGTGGTAGCCTTCATAATCTTCGCTTGTCTTCCCGACATGTCCGTTTAAATCTCCCCCAACAAACAAAAGCTCTTCCTTTGGGATGATTTTGACAAGGTTGTGGAAATCTAGCCAGAATGCATCTTTTTCTTTTTGTTCGCATCCTACTTGAGGGGCATATGTGCTTACGATGTTCCACACCTCACCATGCATCACCAATTTGAGAGCCATCAAACGGTCACTGGACTTTGAAATGGTTAAGACGTTGCCAAGTAGCTCTGCCGCAAGGATGATGGCGATTCCGTTTTTTCCTTGTTCCAATCCATAGTAAAACATCTTGTAGGCTTTTGTTTTAACGTCCAAGAAACGTGCCCGATTACCGGTGTTTCGCCATTTCGTCTCTTGTACGCACAGGATGTCTACTCGCCTTCTAACCATCATTTCTTCAAGCTCATAGCTGCGACCACTCATACTTCCAACGTTCCAATTCGCGACTCTTAAGTGTGGCTTACGCCGTTGCATTACTTTGCTATCCCCCGGAAATCCTATAGCTCTGGCCCGAGCATTGCTGCTCGTCCCAGAATCACGACCATTAGTAGTGCCTGGCGGGGTAGTGCTTTTCCTTTTAGCGTTCTTTTCCATAATGCTACGGTTTGACCGTTTTCTTTCTTCCCCTCCTTTTTTTGACACGGGCATGCTCCATATTTTATTTATTTTTTGTTTGATCCTACTCTTACAATACCGGTGATCTCCAGTCGTGTCAACCCACTGATTTGCATGTACACTTGTGGGGCAGTTTAATGGTGGTATATGTGTCCCTAGGCTCACCTTGGTGTTTTCTAAATTGCCTAGATGTGATTTTTGATTACCTTTGTTTTAGTCGTCTTTTACGACAAGCGAGAGGTATCGCTGCAGGGATATTCTTTACCCGTCCCTGCACAGGTATTCTAGATTAACTCTATGTATATTGCTAAAATCTCTATATTGAAAAGTTCTTACTTGCGGATGAATATGCACATGGAAATCATAAGTAAGAAATATCAAGTCATGCTTTGAAAAAGCTGGTGTAGAATGTTGGTTGTAAAAAAGTGCACTATCGACGTTACTAACAAAGAAAACGTCTAGTGCTTGTAGAACTCACGTGATGAGTGGGAGTTGTAGTATTTACTGGATGTAAGTCAAATGATTTCATGCCATCAGTGAGATGTCTCTCGATCAGAAGATTACTATTTAAATCACCACATATGACTATGTTTCTAGAGCTAGTTGAGATAGTCTCTATTACTGACAAGAAAGGTGTTAAGTCAACGTTACTATTTGGTCTGTAAATACCAAATACCTAGGAGCAAAGAGTTGTCCCCACTTACTATATTAACAAACACATAGTCAATATAAGAGTCAGGAGGCGAAACAATTGTCTTCCTACATTGAGACCGTTTCTCACATACATATATCACATACACCACCACCTCGATCATTTCTATTGCAAAGATAAAGTCTGTAACCATTAAATTTGTGGATTTCATTATTGGTATCCGGCTTAAACCAAGTTTCCGAAACGCACACTGCATCTATATTCGATTCAGCGAAAGTGTCACTGAACTCATCGATTTTCGGTGGCATCATTAAATCCTTCTCTACAACAAAAAGTTCTCTCTCACAGAAAACAGCTGTTTGCGGCGCTTCATATGAGTTGCTTTTTGAAGAAGAGACCGATTTTCTGTAGTTAAGCTCTCGTGCACGTACATTTTTTTGTTGGAGTTTATACCAGCATCATGCAGACATAGCTGTCTGTTTTTAGTCTTGCAGAAGAGAGCAATTGCTTTTAAAACCTTGTTTTTCTCCTTAGGTGACCCAAATTTGAGTGCGATGGGAGAATCAGGTACATTATTTCGCTGACGAGAGCGAAAAATAGCATTTAATTTCGGATATGCACATTCAATGGGTTGGCAGAGACATTGAAAAATTGATGCAAGTTCTTCTCCAGGCAGTTGTGGAATACCAAAGAGAATAGCATTAGCTGCGAGTTCTTTCCTTTCGTATTCATCACATCTTTTCTGCAGTTCTTCAACTTCATCCTTAAGCACTTGGGATTGATCAGATTTTGCTATGATATTCTCTACTCTCTCTTGTAGTCCAATAACATCACTATCAACTCTCTCATCAGCATCAAATCTACTCTGAAGGTGGGCTGAGTCTGTTTCAATTTTTGATACTCGCTTCTGCAAATCGTGAAGTGATCTGTCAATTTTCTTTGTGTGTGCTTCAAAGTTTCGCTCAATAAGTTGGATAACTTCATTTCGCAAATGTTTTCGGTTAACCAGTTCCGTTTTAGAGCGGGGCATGACATTATTCATGCTGATCGACTGGGAAAAAAGCTTTCGACACCGTATGGTTAGAAGGACTTTACCAGAGGCTCAGTCGGCTGGGTATATGGTAAGTGACCAACATTTCAATGTGAGTTCTACCCAAACTTTTAACAGGCGAACTCTCTGATCCTTTTCAGCATTTACTTCAGTGATCTGTGTCTTTACCATTGAATAGTGAACGATTTAATTGGGTACAGATCAGGTCCAACGTACTCTTCTGCAGCGTGACTTCGAAAAAATTCGAAAAAAAGTGCAGAGATCAACTTCCAGAAATCAGAATCTATTATTCAGAACACCTGTTTTTAGGGCTTCGCGGAACCTAAAGTTTTGGGGCGGACGGATGTCCACTGGCGAAACAAAATGTAGTCAGATACCTTGGGATCGTGCTAGATCTGTATCTATATTTCGACAAACATGTAGATGCTGCTCTGGCAAGAACCCGGGACGCTTTCGCTCTGACAAGATGGCTGTTTCATAGCAGCCAACTTGATTCCAGGGTGAAGGTAATCTGCCACATGGCCTTTATCAGTCCCTTGGTTGCCTATGAATACCCCGTCTGGTTCAGTGTGAGACCCAGCTTAATGGAAAGGATTCGGGTGTTTGACAGACAATGTCTCAGGACTTGTATCGGATTGCATAGAACACCCGAATGTGAGTACACGAAATGTTACCCTAACGAACGCCTCATGTTTGGTAGATTGATGTCGCGCTGAAATCAGAAAGTCGTGCGACAACATCAACGCCTTTGGTGGCTGGAGCGGACTGCTTTGGTGGTAAATTTTCAAAGGTCAGCTTCTTAAAGGCAAAGCCTGCAAACATCAGCGGCAGGCTCACATAGGCTAGGGTAGGTTAAGATAGGCATTTTCTCAGCTTAATACAAGAGTTCATTTTTTTGTTAATTATTTGAAGTCAATCGTAAGGCCGAAAGACACACGTGGTTGTTAAGTTGTTCTACGCACTTTAGACTGTCCGAACAGGGCAATCTTGGGTAACGTAAGGTATTTTAAGTTAGCTAAATTATTTAAGCTAGTTTTAAGCATTTTTGTCTAGTAAGATAGTTCTAGAAAATATGAAATAAAATATAGAAGAGTATTGAGCCGTGCCATCTCCATGAGGGATGAACAGCGTTGATCTAAAACAGCCTTTTGTGATGTAACGGAGAAAAAACTACTTAGCAACCTGTCCCCATTATATCATGATTTACTTTATGGAGTCTCCCAGAAATCCTACAGACAGAGAACTGAGACAAAGTTCTTATCAAAAAATTGTCTTATTTCCTCGAGACCGTTGACCATGGCTACTGTGACTAGTTCTCAAATCTCCATAGGTATTATCTTCCAGAAGATTTCTTAAAGTCGGCTGCAGATATAGGGTGGGTTTTCTTAACCATAGGTTTGACTCTAGGATTTGCCCACGATTGCGAAAAGGTTATTTATTAAGGGCTTAAGATGGAAGACAATGTTTCTAATAATTTCATCGTCAGTGGCCACCTCAGAAACATCCAGTCTAGGAGGCGAGTTTATACTCGAAGGTTGGACCGAAGGTTTAGGTCATCAGAATCGAGAAGGCATTCAGATATACCAATTTTACGTAGGTTTCACAAGAGTTGCTTTGGAGTCCTTTTCCAAAGACCTGTTCGGATTTCTTGAAAAATATCGATTTCATCGTTTGGATCGGCCCTTGCGCAGCATTGTTCCCAAGGACAGGACGAATGGCAGCTTGTAGAATATCTAGATCAGCGGCACGAAGGTCAACGGCTTTTGACAGGTATCCAAAATTACAGAAAAGACAATTGTTAGGTCTAGAAGGCTGGGTAAACGATTACTAGCGAAACAAATCTATGGAAATCTCCAGTCGCTCGTAGAGTACACAATAATCAGATTTAACCGAGAAGAAGGTAAAGATAAAGGCTACCATATCGCGTTTTCTGAGGCAAGGCAGCTTATGAATATATAAAGACACAGTCAGTTATCCAGTTATCACATTTATTAAAATGAAAACCTAAGAAATGAATTATGTACAGTATCTGCTCGATTCACATGTCCTCCGTACTATACTTGTACGCCTCCTCCTTCATCGCTTTCTTCTCGTTCTGCACCTTGAACCACTTGCTTTCGTAACCATTCGAGCGGTCCACCCCATCCCATCGATAGCCTGGCCTTAGGTTGAATCTATTCTCCGGGAATGATCCTTTATATATAGGAACCTCCGGGCCAGCAGGTTGTTGTTCCTTTTTCCTGCTACGCATGTATTCCAACATGGGATCGTCAGGTCGTTCCTTCTGTCGCAGCATCTCTTCTAGGTCTGCATCATCTGAGTATCGCGCTAGAGGTTTGCTACTTTCATATTGGTCATCGCTCACTTTCGCCTTGAAATCTTCAATCTGCTTAACGCCCCTATTCCAGCGTTCGTAGAGTTCTTTCTTCTTTTGTTCGTGTTCCGCTTTTTTTCGCTGCACCTCGGGATCGTCGTCCTCGTCGTTGTGACGGCGGCGGCGATATGCTGAGCTCTTGCGCACTTGGACTTCGGCATTTCGACCCGAGACTTCCGAGGACATATTCTTAAAGAGCTTGTCCTCGTTTCGACGACGATCTTCAGCTTCGAGTTCAAGTGTTCTGGCATCTTGCAGGCCTACACGTTTGGCTTTGTGAGCTTCGGACATTCGATGAGTCGGTGGCGGCGAGTCTGATCGACGTTCGCGTTTGATTCGAATGGGTGATTGGTCAGAATCACGACGCGGTCTGCGTCGCTGGGGAGAATTATCTCTGTTTTCTGGTTTTGCTGGTAACCTGAATGGATTTCTATTGGCGCTTCTTCTGGGCGGTGATTGATCGGATGATGGTTCGCGTTTGATACGAACAGGTGAAAGGTCTCTGTTGTGTTTCGAATCATCTCGTGATGGAAGCCGATCGGTGTGCCGTGCAGATCGTCCAGGGGAACGACGTCTCGGCGGGGATTGATCAGAATCTCTTCTTTTTTTCGGTATTCTTCGTGGCGATTGATCAGTAGACCGACGCCTCGGCGGCGACTGGTCAGAACCTCTTCTTTTCCTCGCTGGAGATCGTCTTCTCGCTGGTGATTGATCTGTATCCCTCCTTTTATGCGCTGGCGAACGCCTTCGACGTGGTGACTGGTCCGAGTCTCTTCTCGGAGACCGATTCCTTGGTGGAGATTGGTCTGCCTTTACAACAGCTGCCTGAAATCTAGAAATACCTCGACCGAAATCTCGTTGTCTTCTCGGTGGTGACTGATCGTCAAGCATTTGTCTCCTTTCCGGCGATTTTCGTAGGGCAGGAAGTTTATCTATGCAAATACTTGTTGCTTTCTTACCCCATCTATCGTCATCGTTAAATGTACGAACCACGGTTTGCTCTTCCTCAGGCTCCTTAGCGCCAATACTCTTCCATTTACTTTTTCCATTTTCTTCGGTTGCATCGAATATCCCAACAATTTGCGGCGCGTCTTCTCCGGTTAACAGCAACTCCTCGTCGATATCCAGATTGTTATCACCATGTACATCGTCGTCGATGATTTTCACTGTTGTCGGCTTCGTATTTGCTTTCTTTTCTTTTTTCTTCTTTTTCTTATCACTTCCACCGGATAAATATTTCTTTAAATATTCCTTTTGACTCATTTTCGTGGACATTTTCTTGGCAAATCTCTTCAAATAAACTTGGGGAATACACAACTTTTACGCACGATGTATACGTTTGGCAAATGTGTAACTGTCAAGTTTGACAGCATATCGATAGAAGCAAAACGATGGTGCAGCATTGCCAGATGTACAGTTCTGCAGAAAAAGTCTAAAAACGTTTAAGTCCGTTAAAAAGTAAGAGAACACTAAAAATACTTTTAAAAAAAATTTTAAATGTAACCAAGGTCAGTAAAAAGTGGAGGAAGAAAGAAAAACACGAGTTGGGCTTTAACATGATGGCAGACCTAACCCGGCGAATTTAGTCTCTCGAATATAGTTGCAGGAGATAAATAAAAAAACAGAAAAAATAAACTTGATTTACGCCGGTTGCAAATCTTAGAAAATAAGACACGAAGAATTCGGGGCATCAACATGAAGACGAAGTTAAAATATTTTGATTCCACAATATTTTGAATGATGCCTCAGCTGTTATTTCGTAGTCCTACAGTAGTTAAATATTGCATATATTGCAAGACGTCTTCATACATTTAGCCAGACTTGGACGCTGTTTATAGCGATTCAACTTTATCATTTGCCACCGTGAAAAGGCTGGCAGCTGGAGTCGCATTACCCTGGCTGATATTGACCGTTTAGGGCGGCCAATTGTGACTACCCCGTATAGTATCAAAAAGGGGCACCAAATTATAAAATACTAGCAGAAGAATTGAACAAATGCAAGTTTTCCGTACGATGGGCGTCGTATTTGCTAACTTTTGGACCTTTGCATCGGTTGAGAATTGTAGAAAAAAAGAACAGCACCACATTCATAAGGCGGAAGATCGGTCAAAAAAGTGGCCTGAGAGGGACGGCCATTCCATCGGCCTATAAGTTGCTAACAACTGGTTTTTGAAGAAAAGTATTGTTCTACTAATACTAGTTTTGGTACATACCTTCTGCGTTTGTGCGTCGTTACATAACTGGATGGAACATGGATACCCTATTGCCTTTCAGAGAACAAGCTTAAAACACTGAAGACGAACCGGCTCATATGAAGGCGAAAAAGCGCAGAAGGAGCCGAAAAGACTCAGAAAAAAGTGAACAGACTTAACACGTTGAGTGCCACATGAGACCAACGTGGGCTCACATGAATTTGGGACAATTAGGCCGCGTGAGACCAACGTGGTCTCACAGTAGTTTTATAAACATTTAACTCTCTTGTACTGTATTTCACTCTATTTCACTGCTAGAGGCTGCGTGAGACCAATGTGTCACCGCAAAAATTTAAAAGATTAATATGATAAAGAACAAGAAAAACTATATTTTTTTAAATTGTTTCTTCTTATATTAGTTATAAGCTACATGTTTGCACACAAAAAAAAACAGCTCGGCCAGCGTGAACGGTTTTTCGGATTACATGGTGGCACTCAACGTGTTAAAAGAAGGTGAACAGCTTCAAAAGAAAGCGAATGGACCCAGAAGGCAAACGAGCTCAGGAGAATGCGAACAAGTTCAGGAGAATGTGAACGGCTTCAAAAGAAAACGAATGGACTCAGAAGGCGAACGAACCCAGGACAACGCGAACGTACTCAGGAGTAGGCGAAAGGGCTCAGAAGAAGCCGAAGAAGTACGGGCTCAGGAGAAGCAGAACGGTAACTGTAGTAGACGAACGGGCTTAGAAGGTGAACGGCTTCAAAAGAAAACGAATGGACTCAGACGGCAAACGAGCTCAGGAGAACGCGAACAAGTTCAGGAGAAGGTGAACGTCTTCAAAAGAAAACGAATGGAGTCAGAAGGCGAACGAACCCAGGGCAACGCGAACGGACTCAGGAGTAGGCGAACGGGCTCAGGAGAAGGAGAACGGGCTCAGTAGTAGACGAACGGGCTTAGAAGGTGAACGACTTCAAAAGAAAACGAATGGATTCAGAAGGCAAACGAGCCCAGGACAACGCGAACAGGTTCAGGAGAAGGTGAACGGCTTCAAAAGGAAACGAATGGACTCAGAAGGCAAACGAGCCCAGGACAACGCGAACAGGTTCAGGGGAAGGTGAACGGCTTCAAAAGAATACGAATGGACTCAGAAAGCGAACGAACCCAGAACAACGCGAACGTACTCAGGAGTAGGCGAAAGGGCTCAGAAGAAGCCGAAGAACAACGGGCTCAGGAGAAGCAGAACGGTAACTGTAGTAGACGAACGGGCTTAGAAGGTGAACGGCTTCAAAAGAAAACGAATGGACTCAGACGGCAAACGAGCTCAGGAGAACGCGAACAAGCTCAGGAGAAGGTGAACGGCTTCAAAAGAAAACGAATGGAGTCAGAAGGCGAACGAACCCAGGACAACGAGAACGGACTCAGGAGTAGGCGAACGGGCTCAGAAGAAGACGAAGACGATCGGGCTCAGGAGAAGGAGAACGGGCTCAGTAGTAGCCGATCGGGCTTAGTAGGTGAACGGCTTCAAAAGAAAACGAATGGACTCAGAGAGCGAACGAGCCCAGGACACCGTGAACGGACTCAGGAAAAGGCGAACGGACTCAGGAAAAGGCGAACGGACTCAGAACAAAATGATCGGGCTCGGACGAAAATGAAAGGCTTCGGAAGAAAACGGATGGACTCAGAAGGCGTTCGGGCTTAGGAGGAGACGAACGAGATCAGAAAATGAGGAAGATGCTGAGAAGAATACGTGGAAATTCTTCTTATTGAATTGGCTGGTTGAGGAAATCAAGAGGGGGCTGCCTTTGGCAGCTACAACAGCCCAAACAGTATACAAGAATCACTTGTGCCACGGCTAATTAGTGTAAACCAGCTACGACACCAGCGCTGAGATCGGTCGCAGGATAGAGTGTAATCTTTGCTGGCGTTTGTGTCAGTGGAGAATGAGGGAGAAGGGCTGTACCGTTACATTGGCAAATTCATCTAAGACGTCGGCATCTAAGGTGGCGTATAACGGTAAAAAGGGGTCTTGAATAATCTGGCACGCGACAATGGAAGTAGATGGCTAAAGATCGTATCGCCCGGAGTAGCTTCTTAATTGAGATCCAGAATCAACCCTTTTTTTAATATTAAAGACTGAAGAAATGGCTCACCGAACAAGGAATCACGCCGAATGAGGTTATTATATTACCTAAACAGACGACTATTTCAAGGAATTTTCTGAAATCCTTATTTTGGACGAGCCGTCGAAAAAGAAAAATTAAAAGACTGATTGAACGATACTCACGAAGGAATACTAGGAGCAATATCTGACACTAACTCAAGAAATTCGCTCAATTTAAAAGTACGAGTATTTAAAAAAAACAAATTCTGTACATCTCAAGCATCATACAGCAACTTGTTATGCTGTTTAAAGCCTTAGTTTTTTCACGTGATGATCTTAACGCTAAAAACGCAATAGCACTTCAGCTTCGACTTCTCCTCAATACATCTTCGACAGAGCTCTGAATAACATCTTGAATCAGCTACTTGCAAGCCCAATTTTGCATATTCGGCTTACTGCTACACGATCGGATGTAAAGGCGTTGGTGGATTCGTGGATTGAACTTGCAAATGGATAAATCGACTTTCTGACAGTGAATTTTCTAGACAAAATAAAAGTAGCAAATGTCAAAAGTGAGCGAAAGTTCAACTCACTCCAACATTTCCTTCGAGTTCTAATCAATTGGCCAAATACAAGATCGAAGCCCAATTCCATAATTTCAACTTTAAAAACCACTCAGTCTAGTTTTCTTTTATCTGGCAATGCCATTACCTATTTTCGATAACACTCTTCCCACCGTTTCTCCCTTCATAACACTCCTTCCACGTTCTGTTTTGATTCTAGTTCCAGTTGGAATATCACCAAAGGAGAACAGGGAAAAGCTCTAAGCACCACGCGCGAACAAAGAACCTTGGCAAAAACATGCTAAAAAGCAAACAAAGAAAATACCAATGAAAACTGTACAAAAATGCCTTCACTCCAAGTCGTCCACTGCTTCTACCCAATACCATAGATTTCGAGGAACCCGTCCGCCAGCTGACACCCCACAATGATTTCAAAACAAAAACTTGACATGACATTTCGGTTGAAACACTCACCAAACTAGTTTACTTCGTCTATTCCTGATGTTTGTGGATATTGTCCACTAAGATGTAGCGCTTGACATAGGCAATTTCCACGGCGCAGGACTTGGTTCTCGGAAATGTTTTTCTTTGTTCTGTTTACTTCACTTTCGATGGCCCATAGACGGGCACACACGTATGGATCCACCAATGGATTTGGGTTAATCGTGTTCTAGAAACCAATAACACACACTGAATTGTCGTTCTTTAAATACACTGCACCAGGATTCGAAACCGAGTGTTCACTGTCCTCAATATAAAAGTCCTCCAAACAAGCTGATTCACCACCTGACATGTGAATTTGTGTTTACATCACTAAAACCAAAATAAAGAAACGGAAACCACTCGGAACGTTTGTTTTCTTGATTCTGTCGGTTATCGTCTGATTCTCTTTCTGTCTTTTCTAGTGTCTTTCAATATTTTGCACTTTGGATCCGAAGCAGCTGTTGAATGTGGTCAGAGCTTTCCTATCCCACTTTTCGCTTTGTTTTCGTTACGATTGCGTTTTGAACGTCGTTTGGTGTAGGGTGAATGAGAGATGGTAGGGGAGAACCAAAACAACCGATTCGCAGGGATGGCATGTTCCATTCGATAACGCGAATCTATCGATTAGCACGAGGTTAGATTGGCGTTTTGTTAAATATCCGTTAACCAAAGAATTTTATATGAACTGACGGGTTGTTTGCTTTTTTGGGGTCCCTGTTACACTTCCATAACATTGTAAATAATTGTTGGCCCTGTCCTGCTTTGCGCCATATGACTTAAGTGGTTTTAAGCTTAGAACAAAATCAAAAGAAAATCCGAATTAAGTTTCAATGGAAAGTCCAGTTATCTATAATGAGCTCGAAGTAACTTAGTGAACAGTTAATTTTGTTTTTTTATCAAATTTGTCGAAATTCCGCGTCGAATGTCTCATTTCATTTTAATCAGAATGGGAAATCCGACTTTAAATTACCGTTGACGTTTGCCCACAAGCTGTAGCGAGCACGAGGGCACCCAACTCCACGAGTGTGTGCCGGGAGTAAATTCAATGCATTAAAATGAACTCACTGCGCCAAAATGAAATGAGCTCACACGTATTTACGGATAGAATCTTGTTTGTAACGGAAAATCGGATATCTTTGTTTTTTTATTTGTTTTTATAGGGTTCGTGCAGGTACAAGAGTGTACGCCCTTAACTTGGATGGGGTGCAGATGGTTTGTGTCGAAGATGTTCGTGCACTGCTCTCCGGTGGTAGTTGTCTTAGGACTTTTTTGAGAGATTCGACTGAAATTATCGCGGTGGTTGTAGTTCACAGTAACTATTTTGTTTCCATGTCATTAAGGTGTAATATTCGAAATGCCCACACAGAGTATGAATTTTGAAGTGATTTTATGCTGCGAGTGTTATCCCTTCATCAGCATTTTTTATCAACGCTCATTCAGAACTGATGTTGTTGCGCCATTTTTCCGTATAGGCATTGTTCTTGGAATTGGTGACTTGAACTACAGACCGTCCGCTCAACAATCGATGATGAATACCATTGCACCACGACCATCCCCTTCTGGTCTTTAAGCATAATGAAATTGTGGTCATGCCATACTATTACTACATTCCAGTAATCTGGTGTAAACTTATGGTTGCTTAACATTCCATTACCAGTTCTATAAGTACAAAAATTTTGGAGAAATGGCGATTTATTTTCCAATATAGTCTCCTTTAAGCTCGATACAGTTGACCCAGCGATGCTCCAACTTCTTTAACCCGTCTGAAAAATACGTTTTCTCGAGGACTGCAAAGTAGGCCTCCTTGGCGGCGATGACCTCCTCATTCGACTGAAATTTCTGCCCGGCGAGTGACTTTTTCAAGTTTGGAAACAAAAATAAGTCGCACGGGGCCAAATCCGGAGAATACGGTGGATGGGGCAGCAGTTCGTAGCCCAATTCGACCAATTTGGCCGTGGCGAGGGCGGAGGTGTGAGCCGGTGCGTTATCATGGTGGAAGAGCACTTTTGTCTTCGCCAAGTGGGGCCGTTTTTTCTTCAATTCGGCGTCGAATCGGCCCAATAATTTGGCATAGTACAGCCCTGTGACCGTTTTGCCCTTCTCCAGGTAGTCGATATGGATCACACCTTGTGAATCCCAGAAAACGGTGGCCATCACCTTTCCGGCCGATGGGACAGCCTTCGCCTTCTTCGGAGCACGTTCGCCGGGTGAAGTCCACTGTTTCGACTGGTGGTCTCTGGGGTGTACCAGTGGATCCATGTTTCGTCGACTGTCACTAAACGACGCAGAAACTCCTTCGGATTGCGCTTAAACAGCGTCAAACACAGCTCTGAAGTGGTCTCACGGTTGCGCTTGTGGTCCGGAGTAAGCAAACGCGGCACCCATCGCGCCGACAGCTTTCTCATGTCCAACATTTCATGCAGGATATGACCCATGCGATCTTTGGAAATGCCTACTATCTCAGCTATCTCGTGCACCTTCAATCGGCGGTCTGCCAATACGAGATCGTGGATTTTTGTCACGTTATCCTCCGTGGTAGCCGTTTTCGGGGCACCTGGACGTGGCCCATCAAAAACCGACGTGCGACCAGGTTGAAACTCGTTAAACCAATTTTTGATGGTCGCCATCGAAGGAGAAGAGTCACCGTACACAGCATCCAAACGCTCTTTGATTTCGCTGCGCGATTTCCCTTCCAAAAACAAGAATCGAATCACCGACCGATATTGCTTTTTTTCCATTTTTCTAAAATCCGCGGACACTCCCGCTTCCACACGCGGTCAAAACAAAACTACGAGTCCGATCCGGCTGACAGTAGCCGTCTACTAGAATGTACTACACGATAGTAAGTTGTACTTATCGGACCACCCTCGTATAATGAGGTCGCAGTAAGAAAAATGAGGAGGGTGCGCCACCGTGTGCGAGCGAAGGCGGGACAGTCGCAGAGAAAGTGTTCTGCTATGTAATTCTCCTCGCAACAAGCAGCACAAGTAGGCGTCTCACTGATGCCAAACACGTAGAGATGCTTGGCAAAACTGTAATGGCCCGTAATGAAGTCCGCGAGCATTCTGCAATCATTTCTCCTTAAGGATAAGAAGAATGTTGCGGACTTCTCGCAGACATCACGGCTTACGCGCTTATTCATCTTGCATCCTGGATATTCCCCCCATATACGACTGTGTACATTAGAGACCCAGTCGTTGATGTCAGATTCGACCGTGGAAGCAGGTAGATTTAAAGCGAGTTCAGGTCCTGAGGAACTCTCCTTTGAGCCTCTTCTAGCGAGTTCATCGGAGATCTTATTTCCTGGGATCCCAGAGTGATCTGGGACCCATACAAGCCTAAGTGAATTCAGTCTTCGGACTTTGTTCAAAAAGGTCTTGAATTCATACAATAATTTGAGCGCAGTTTGGCTGTCACTGCAGACGCATTTTCCTTTTCCCTTCCACCTGCGCTTCACAGCATAGTGCGTGGCCATTAGGATTGCGTAAATCTCTGATTGAAAGACGGACGCATATTTTCCTAACCAGAAGTGCAGTCGAATGTTTTCACGCTCAAAGAAAACTGCAGCGCCGGACCCCCGCCCCATCTTAGAGGCATCTGTGAAAATGCGAAGACAGTCCATTCCAGGTTGAGTGTCTAGCCAAAGCCAGTCCAGCTGTGTGACTGTGAAATTGCAACGCAGTAGGATGGCAGGTGTCATTGCGTCAGAAGGCATATCCATGAGACAGGAGCCGTAGGATATTTCTCGCGCAAGTACACTGTCACTCCAACGCGAATTAGACCAAAAACCATTTCTCTTGAGGCGAGGCATGGCTTTCTCTCAGATATATATGTCAAGGGGTGGAAGATTCATCATAGAATCTAGAGCAACTCCCGGTGTGCTGGGGAAAGGCCCCGTGCAGCTGAGACAGACCGTTCTTTGGAGTTTGATGAAAAAGGCCACAACGTTGCGTGTTAGCCTGTTTCACCGGACAACCGATGCATATGGTATTCTCGGTCTTACCATTGCCGTGTAGATCCAAAGGACCTTTTTTCGGCGATAGGCCCCATGTTTTGCCAAAGACACATTTGCATTGCCAAAAAGTTGACATCGCTTTGGTGGTTTTGGAGTCAACATGCTTTGACCCTATCTATCTAAGACGACTTCCAGGTACTTAGCTTCCTTGGATATCGGGATGGGAATGAATTTTAGAACCAGCTGAGTAATGCCAGTATTTTTCCTCCTTCTCGTGAAGAGAACGACATCAGTCTTAAGAGGATTAACCGACAGCCCATTATCGTACACCAGCTTTCGATCACATCTAGCGCCGCCTGGGCTTTGAGACAAACAGTCGCTAAACATGAGCCGACAGAGAGAACAGCAACATCATCCGCATAGGCCTGGGCATAGATTCCAGAGGCATTGAGAGTATCGAGCCGAGAGTCGACCACCATGCACCATAACAGCGGAGACAAGACGCCACCTTGCGGGCAGCCCCTGTTTACTCTAGACTTGACACATTGTTCGAGGCCTGCATCAGCGATCAATGTCCTGTGCACAAGCATTGCTTTGATCCACAAATCCAGTGCTTCATCTACGCCATGCCGTCTAGAAGCGTTATACATGCCGTCGAAAGTAGCGTTATCAAAAGCTCCCTCAATGTCGACCAAAATGCCTAGTACGTACTCTTTCCTTTCGAGAGCGCATTCAATTCTCCCAACTAAGTTTTGAAGCGCAGTCTCGCAGGATTTGCTGCGCGAAGGATGTTAGACTGATTGGTCTAAAACTCTTGGCAAGTGAGTAATCTTCTTTTCCTATTTTGGGAATAAAGACCACTTTCACCGAGCGCCAAGGAATAGGTATGTAGGCAAGTGCCAGGCTAGCAAAGAAAATTCTTTTCAGAGTAGGAAGCAGCTGTCTAATACCTTTTTGCAGCATAACAGGGTATATCCCATCAGTGCCCGGTGACTTGAAGCCATCGAAAAATGCCACAGCAAGTTCAGTGGCCTCAGTAGTTGCCACGCGTGACGCAATATACCAGCTACGCCGAGTTGTTTTCATCATTTTAGTCGCAGTTTCCAATGAGGGAGTGTGCAACGAGCCCATGACAGTCTGATTTCCCGGTAAATGGGTCTGCAAAAGTAAGCTTAGAGTTTGTGCTTTAAACACGGTGAAGGTACCATCAGACTTTCTGAGTACATCCAGCTTTGTCGATTTTCCTCGTTTGAGAACGTCAACCAACTTGCTGGTCGCGCTCAGGGATTTGATCTCTTGCAGAAGGACTTCTAAGAATCACTCTTCAATTTACGAATAAGCTTCTTATATTCCTTCTGTTTCGATCGATATTTGTTCCAGTCATCTTCCGAGCTCGATTTAAGCGATCTATTCAGGAGACTTCTGGCTTCCCTGCGAAGACATTGGAGCTCAGCGTTCCACTAGGGAACCGGCTTCCTGCTGGGAGGTTTCTTGACAGTTCGAAACAGTTGGTGATGACGCTGCTCGGGTTATGGACGGCATCCTCCACCAATTACTTTGTTTTGAGCTTAGGCAGTGCTTGAGTTGATTTCTCAAGCTCCTCTCTGAATCGCACCCAGACCCGGATTCCGCCTGGGCGGAGATCCCACACTTCAATGGGAATTCGATATATCTATGGTCTGACAGCGTAACATCTGGTAAGACTCTCCAGTTAGTGATGGCCTTCACATGCCTATTAGACAGGGTTAGGTCAATCACTTCCTGTCGTCTCGCCGTCACAAAGGTTGGTTGAGAGCCAACATTGTTGATGATAAGGTCTGACGAAAGAATGAAGTTTAAAAGATGGTCTCCTCTCCGGTTGTATTTGCGGCTGCCCCAAACAGTATTTTGAGCGTTAACATCACAACAGATGATGAGTCCAATCCTTCTGGCTTCATAGTACTCTGCGAGTTCAGAAACCGCCTTAGGTGGCGGGGGCAGTACCGAGTCGAAAGAAAAGTAAGCGGACGCCACGACGAAGTGTTTAATTTCTCCGCGCGCTTTCAAGCTAACTTTCGCAGCCACCAGATCTTGACCACAGAATTGACCAAGTTTGGTTGCCGATAGCGTGTTCGATATGATGAGGCAGACCCTAGACCTTTCGGATCGCTCATCATAAAGAATCGTAGCATCACGTATACCACCAAGGCCAAACAGGCGTTTATTCCACACCCATGGTTCTGCATGCAATTCTGTTACTGTGACAAGCGGTATATTGGTGTTGCGGCCCAAGTAAGAGTCCGTCAAATTCACCCCACCCATATGGGCGTTGTATTTTTTGACGATTTTTGGTCATGTTATACTCTTTCTTCTCTTTTCGGTTTTATCGTACCTTTCAATTGTTGAAACAGGCTCTGCGCCTATGTAAGTTGACAAAAAAGTAACCTGTTTATTGTCCTTCCAGCTCACGGTAGACATCTCAATACCATCGTAGTTTGTGACGTATTCTTCGTACGATCCTCTTTCAACCGACTTTGCCATTACCTGTTGTTTTGTCGGGAGCTTGCAATTTTTCTCGAGACGGCTTCTTTGAACTGTTCCCAAGCACGAAATTCCTTCCTTGGCCATGTAATACATGAGTGGCAATGAGTTGTAGAAGTTGTCAAAATAAACAATGTCGTTCACTCCTCTTTCGATTTTCCGAGAAAGCTTTATCACCACATTACCAACTGCTCCAACATTCGTCTCATTGTCCATCATAGGATCGTTATCCATTCCTGAGTAGATAATGAACTTGTAAGCATATCCCTTCAGTGAGCACAGCATAAACAATTTGAAACCCCACTTATGTGGTTTCAAGGGCAAATACTGTTCCATAAAATGCCCAAGTTTTGTCGCGCACATTTGTTCATCTATGGAGAGTCGCTGATCCATCGGGACGGAGTTTATGGAGCCTGTCATGATTGGGATCGTCTACCGGCCTGTGCATGTCGTTGTCATTGAAATGAAGAATCCACCTTATCTTTTCAAAGCGGTTGAGTGGTATGGATTCTTTTATGGCCTGAAAGCCGTGTTTAGTATTCTAATATGACCGAACACTTGGGTAATGATATGCTGACATAAATATCGATATTGCAATGTACTTCCGCAATTCACAATTAGTCACACAATATTGCAATGTACTTCCGCAATTCACAATTAGTCACACAATCGGGATGATCAGGTTGTCTTTGCACAGAGTATCTATTTGTTTCTTCAGTTATTTCATGTGAATTTATTTCAAGTCGCATTATTTCGAAAGGAAATTCTTTGCAACCTTGAAACTGTATTTTTTCTTCATTATATTCCAGAGATTTTTTTTCCATGTTAGCCGTTGCATGTCTAAGGGCTTTTGAGATTGACGAGAGCTGGGCCTATATCATCGTTTATTTCTGGCAGAGTGTCCTCATCTTTTTCCAGAGCAGACTCTACGTTCTCGATATCAGTGCCAATCTCGTCATTTTCCTGTTCATCATCCAGAAGTTCCTCCAGCTGCTCACGAGTCAGCTATTCCCCAAGGTCGCCTTCATCTACCTCGTTACCATCCTCTGATATATACCCATTTTCAAGCTCCTCTAGATATGATAGCTTGCAATATGCTTGTCAGAAATATGTCTTCGAGCCATTCTATATCAAAAAAAGCAAAAGGTTCAAACCCGCAACCAAGCTAAATAGAGTTGAAAACAATTGTAGAAATATTTTTCAAATGTAAAAAAATTAAAATAAATGCACACCCACCCGCTTGAGATTTACTTTCGATTATGATCTATTTTGATCTCCTACTCGTCCTTTTATATAAAATTTTCTAAACCGATCCAATCTTTTCCTTTCATACATTTATACCTGCATATGTAAGGGATCAGCACACCCTAAATGTTCAATTTGCCTGTTTTTATTTGTTTATATGTTTATATTTTGTAAACCAAAATATTTATTATACTAGTGGAACCCGTGCTGCCTACGGCACCATTGCTGAAAAGCGCAAACAATGGTCTAAATTAAAATTATGAATGAACATTTTTTTATATGGTCTTGAAAAGATACTTGTAAAATATAAAATATAAAATTTTCTTTATGAATCTCATTTAACTTCTTCTTCTTCTTTTCCTTTTTATCCCGGCGTCGTTATGGTCAGAAGTGTAGGACCATAACCTTCCCACTTAACCGCATTCCTAGTGGTCCGCTTGTGGGGTCCGCCGGTTTGACCTCAGAAAGTAGCGTCAGGCTTCTCGGTTTGGGATTACTTCATCGCTGACGCCAATCAAATGCTGGTGTTTTTGCATTTGTTTAAACCAATTGGTTTTCGGCCTGCCTTTTTTGCGTGTTGAAATTGGAACGTTGATTGATATCGCCTTTTGGACGGGGTTCAAAGGATCTCTCTTTTGAACATGGCAATACCAACTGAGTCGGTTGCGCTCTATATTTCTTGTGATGGTTTCTTTTACGTGGAGGCTTCCTCGGATCTTTGAATTTCTAATTCTGTCACGCTTTGTTACTCCCGCTGTCATGCGAAGCATCTTCATCTCAGTTGCCGTTAATTTGCTCTCATACTTTTTGTGCATTGTCCAGCATTGTGAACCGTATGTGAGCGCCGGACGTACAACTGAAGTGTAGAGCCTTCCTTTCAGCTTAGGGGGCATTTTTCGATCACAGAAGATGGCGGAGTTTTCCCGCCACTTCATCCACCCTACACTTACGCGATGGTTGATGTCGTCATCACAAGTTGCTTCTTTATTAATCAAAGATTCCAGATATTTAAACTTTTCACACTTGGGAAGCACTCTTCCATTCAGGTAAATGTCTGGAATAGGCTGATGAGGGTCAGAGAACGGGCAGCACAGATACTCTGTCTTCTTTGAACTAATACGATACCCGTGTCCCTCAAAAATGTCCACCCACACATCAAGTGCTCGTTGTAGGGACGCCTGATCATCACTTATAATGGCCCCATCGTCAGCAAAGAATAGCTGGTGCACATTGGGGTCCGTCACTTTTCCTTCAAGCAAGCAATCAAGGACTGCTATAAAAAGCAGTGGGCTGAGGACGCTCCCTTGGTGTACACCGACTTTGATTGCGAACTCTTCGGTGACTCCTGCGGTGCATCTTACTCTTGTCGTTGCTCTCTCGTACATGTCCATAATGACTCGCACGTAGGTTTCTGGAACTCCTTTTTGTCTTAGCGCTACCCATAAAAGATCTCTTGGTTGCCGGTCAAAGGCCTTCTCGAAATCAACCAACACCATATGCAAGTCCTTTGAAGAATCACGATGCTTTTCCATCATGATCCTTATACTTTGGATTGCATCTGTTGTTGATTTACCCGAGACAAACCCGCACTGGTCATCAGATAGTCGTATTATTTTCCGCAGTCGGCTATCTAATACCCGTTCAACGATCTTCATGGTGTGCGACATCAGCTTGACAGAACGGTAGTTATCACAATTTCGCGTATCACCCTTTCCTTTGTGCAAAGGAAGAAGATAGCTTTCCCTCCATTGATTAGGCATAGTGTCGCCTCTCATAAGTTTGGAGATAAGAACCATGAGCCATCTAGACCCGATGTCTCCCATATTTTTCCAGAACTCAGAGGGTATCCCGTCCGGCCCAATAGCTTTTCTTTTCTTGGAGTTTTTAACCGCGTACCGAACTTCTTCGACTGTGATGTCGGATATTTCGGCATGATTCGGGGCGGCTCTTGGAAAATACACTCGGGGAAACTGTTCGTTCAGAAGTTCCTCGCAATACTGTCGCGATCTGTGGAGAATTTTTTCGTCTTCCACAAGGAGTTGGCCTTCAGCATTGTTAATAAACTTTGGGAAACGAATCTCCTGAGCATTTCTTCTTCTCTGGGCGGCTATCTTAAAGATATTTGCTCCTTTGTTCAAATTGCTTTGTCGAAGCTCCTGGGTAGCCTGGTTCCTGTCAGACGCGGAATACGATATTTCTTCCAATTCCTGATAGAGGCCTTCCATGCTTTTCGCTTTGAATTCGGCGCATTTTTTCTTCGCGATACCTTTGCAACATCTATATACCTTTTCACGGCGAGCTTTTTCCTCTCTATTAGTAGAAGAGCACTTTGACCAAGCTTGGAAAGCCATTTTCTTTTCGTGTATCACTGCTTTGGCTTCGTCTGTCCACCACCAGGTTTCTTTTGCGTGTTGGCAGGGGCCTTTAGATGTTCCGAGCAGTGATTTGGCTTTCTCCAGGTCAGATTGTTGTAGGGAATCCCACATGTCTTGTGCTCTGCACTCCTCATTACCGACCTCATCGATAATGGAAAAGAGGTAGTTTTTCATGCTGGTAATAAAACCTTCGCCTTTTCTTTTATCCAGCTTATACCACTTGATTCTCTCAGACACCTTCGTTTGCTGCTTTGACTTCTTACTCGCCTCCATAAAAAAATTCAGTCAGGAGGAGACGATCGCCTCTCACAGGACAACTTTGCAATTTTTAACTCGTGGCTTCATGAAACTGGATACCAAATGATAGTCTATTTGAGTTTCATTTCCGCCGCTGCTATAAGTGATCAGGTGCCGGCTTAGTTTGACCAACATGGTATTTAGCACTATAAGACCGTACGACTTGCACATGTTTAGGATATCTTCACCTGAAGAGTTCCTGGTGCCGTATCCCAGCCCTCCGTGGTAGCCTTCATAGTCTTCGCTTGTCTTCCCGACATGTCCGTTTAAATCTCCCCCAACAAACAAAAGCTCTTCCTTTGGGATGATTTTGACAAGGTTGTGGAAATCTAGCCAGAATGCATCTTTTTCTTTTTGTTCGCATTCTACTTGAGGGGCATATGCACTTACGATGTTCCACACCTCACCATGCATCACCAATTTGAGAGCCATCAAACGGTCACTGGACTTTGAAATGGTTAAGACGTTGCCAAGTAACTCTGCCGCAAGGATGATGGCGATTCCGTTTTTTCCTTGTTCCAATCCATAGTAAAACATCTTGTAGGCTTTTGTTTTAACGTCCAAGAAACGTGCCCGATTACCGGTGTTTCGCCATTTCGTCTCTTGTACGCACAGGATGTCTACTCGCCTTCTAACCATCATTTCTTCAAGCTCATAGCTGCGACCACTCATGCTTCCAACGTTCCAACTCGCGACTCTTAAGTGTGGCTTACGCCGTTGCATTACTTTGCTAGCCCCCGGAAATCCTATAGCTCTGACCCGAGCATTGCTGCTCGTCCCAGGATCACGACCATTAGTAGTGCCTGGCGGGGTAGTGCTTTTCCTTTTAGCGTTCTTTTCCATAATGCTACGGTTTGACCGTTTTCTTCCCCTCCTTTTTTTGATACGGGCATGCTCCAGATTTTTTTTTGTTTTTTGTTTTTTTTTTGTTTGATGTTACTCTTACAACACCGGTGATCTCCAGTCGTGTCAACCCACTGATTTGCATGTACACTTGTGGGGCAGTTTAATGGTGGTATATGTGTCCCTAGGCTCACCTTGGTGTTTTCTAAATTGCCTAGATGTGATTTTTGTTTACCTTTGTTTTAGTCTAGTAGTAGAGTAGTTAGTAAGAGTATCTCTGCAGATATTCTTAACCCGTCCCTGCACAGGCAAATATTGAATGAAATACAACAGATGAAAATATTTATGATATTAATGAAGAGACAATTGATGCATCCCTTTTCTTAGAACAGCGTACAGAAATTCTGCAAGGAGAAGAAAGTGAAGATGAAGAAATAATTTTTGAAGTAGAATTAGACACTTATCTATTATTCAGAGGAAATAACCTATTTCACTTTTATCATTAGCCATAGTACCATTCTTTTAAGCAATAGGATACGATCTGAACAAACTTTCTTTATCACAATAGATCGTGGAGTATGCCTACCGTGGAAACCACGTTAAAAAAAATGCGTAGTACATTACCTCATAGGTGGTGCGGAAATGTGTGTATATTATCTAGAATATGAATTTTCCAACTGTTAAAACCGCGATGTTAAAACGAATGGTGAGTCGTACGAAAAAAAGGGTCTTAACGATTTTTGTAGAGAATTGTATGGTCTACAATTTTGTCTAACATATTTTCATGATAAAACTTACCGTTTTTGAGAAAAATGGAAAAAACCCTAAGTTTGTACGTTTGACCTTGGATAAAAATGTTTGCAGAAGTAGGTATCGATGGGGACTTTTGATATTTTATTTATAATGATGTATTTAACGTCTCTACCAATTTTCAGCTCTATGCGAATTTTGGCTAAGTCAAATGTCTATTTTGACTGAACTATTATATTAAATGAATTTTCGTAAGCTTTAAAAATGAAAAAAGCTGATACAGTAAGGAAAATGAAAATGAAAAAGGGATACGCCTAAGTTCTATGGCACATTCGGTGGAGTAACACAAGACTATCAATATATGTTGGGGTAAGCTGAAAGCAAAGAAACTGCAGCTACTAGCCAACCTAGTTCCTCTCTCCTCGGGGGTTATCGTAAACATCTGTGGCGATTTCTCTTTACTCTTTCTTGCCCCGAGTGGGAAAACCAGGAGAAGGACGCAATCTTGGACTGTATACTGCTTCACTAATTAGACGAATAGTGGAATCAGAAGGATATTGGATGGATATTTGTGCATTAATAAGAAACATGCAGGCTGAACTACGAAGAGCTGCGACTGTAAGAGAAAAGCAGAAGCTTGCCCCCGCAGCAATACTTAACGGTGATCCCGTGGTTCGAATTGCTGAAGAGTGAAGTGTGTTCTAGCACACCAGAAAAAATGAAAAAAACTGATAGGCTATGCAAATCTTGCATGCCAGTGACGCGGGTCATAAAAATTCCACATTCCTTTGGCGAAGAAGAAAACATTTACCGAAGTAATTGATATGGGGTGATCGTGTTGCAAGAAAAGTCGGCGAACTCCATATGACCAAAATGTCTTCGTAAGCAAATGTCGTCTTTTTCGTTGGCGACGATGTTGGAACGATGTTGCGACTTAGCATTGCTTTTAAATGTTTGTTTACTTGACTACAGCAGTCTTTGCGAAATATGGGTCTTGGGTTGAGTGGCCTAGGGTGAATGGCAATAGTTCGCACAGATATGTTTGTGCCACCGTACGCATAATTATATTATAGGTCGTTTACCCGTTTATGATGATGGCAGTCTACCACAATCAAACAATTAAGCGCCAGGGAATTGGTCACTCGCTTTTGTTTAGGAAAATGAAATTGAAGCGTGTTACTAATATATGTATGTATGTCGGGGCGACACTTATCAATAAAGTCGATGAAACCGTATAAGCTTTTGAGAAAATTCGCCACCTAACTACTCATGTTAACTTTTCAATCACTAAAACATGAAAAAAGGAGTCGGAAACATTGTGGACCTATAAAGGTCCTTATAAAAGGAAGGTTCAGAAACCCGGCACTGACTCCAAGGAAGGCAATGCTATGTGTTTGTTTGGATTTGAAAATTTTTATGAATTAGAAACTACGGCTTGACGAAACGATCGACTTCTATCTCGCATACTTCAGTGAATCGCTAGGACTACATCTCTGTACGGCTTATGATTTTATTGTAACACATCATATTGTAGAGTAGCTTGAGCATCTACAAAATCTCCGATCCAATGATGGCATATCTTCATCACATTTATACAATATATATACATATGTATATATTGTTGTTCTCGCGATATTAACCCTAGCATCCGAACCTGTCCATCTTTGATCCGACAGTGAGGAGGATGATTTCACTTTCACTAATTACGACATTCGATTTCCAGCTATTTACGTTGGGAAGTGAAATGAATATTCTTATTGGATGTTGTGGGGCTGTAGGAGCCATCTTTTTATGATGTCATTAATCTGGAAGCGTATTTTCCGGCAGACCGATTTATGAATAAGCCCAAGGTGTGTTTCTAATACCTGACTATAGCTCAGTCATTTCCCTTGGTCAACATAGATCAGTGGGATTCTGTGCACTCGGATTGATTCGGGTGTTTTATGTTGTTTGATACATGTCTTAAAATATTATCTCTCTTCGAATCCTTTCCATAAAGCTGATATTCACATTGAACCATAAGGGACATAAGAAAACAATTATAGGCCTGACCAAGGGCATGTAGTAGACTATCTTCAATCCACCGCCAAGTTAGGGGTGGTCGTGGTGCAATGGTAATCATCATCGACTGTTGAGCGGCAGGTCTGTAGTTCAAGCCTGTCCATAGCCAATAACAATTCCTATACGGAAAAATTGTGCAACAACATCAGTTGTGAATGAGAGATGGTCGAAAAATGCTGACGAAGGCATAACACTCGCAGCATAAGATCACTTCAAAATGTATGCTCTGTGTGTACATTCCCAATATAAGACCTGAATGACATAGAAACAAAAGAGTTACTGTGAACGCGACAAATTCAGTCGAATCTCTCAAAAAAATTCTATCTAGGAGCACCACCTCTGGAGAGTAGTGAACGAACATCTTCGACACACTACTAGGAGACCGCAGTCGCTTATCGTACCGCTTCGCTGCAACATGTGTGTGAGCGAAGCGAGGTAAAACTTAAAGGTACAGTTGATCTCAATTTACCGAAAACAAATAAAATGAAATGAACACATTTTGGCGCTAAAATATTTCAATAAACTTTTGATACTACGTGTTGATTTGTCATTGGTCATATTGATGTTATTCAAAATCTGTCCGATTTCAAATGCTTTTTTTGAATGTTTTTTATCAATCGGCCCTCAGGTGTTGAAATTTGAGACTAATGATTTAAATCTGTTCACACGTTTAGAAAAACGCTCCGTCTGGACTTTCACGCTGCATATTCTGCTTATGATATAAGACAATCTGATAACATAACATAAGTCAAGTGTAAAACCGAATATCAATCAGCATAATTCGATTCGCGCAATGCTATAGGCAGACTCATGAGTTTAATGTGATAGAAAATGGATTTTTTATTAATTTAAGAGATTGCTCATTACGTTCATTAGTTCAAAATTCCTGCCAACCGTTTCAGCCTGTCAAGTTCTTAGATTTTAGATGGTTTAGATAGCAAGCCTTTCTTCTCACTGAATTTCCGAAGTCGTCCGAATGGAAAAGGGACGATCCAGAAACGATTGAAGAATCGGAACTTAGAAAACACTACATAAGCCAAGCCTAAGTCGAAAGTTAAACCTTGAGAACGAAGAACGAATGCTGATTGCGTAAGTTAATTGAAGAGGAAACTGTTTTCGTGGGTAACTTGTTCCATGACCTTTAAGTATACGGTAGTCGGAGGAATATACTGCCTATTGTCTGGAAATATTTGAGAACCGGAATAGTTGTGAGATTTTACCATTACGCATATTGGGAATTCGTCATTATATCTTTCGTCTGCTGTTGGTTTGTAAATTATATCTACAACAGTACCAAGTGATCCAATGCACAAACTACCTGCTGTAAACAAATGTTGCCTTAATATTACTGGTGCACCAATGCAAAGAAGAAGTCTTGGAGATTGCGACGGAATGGTTTGCATTCTTTATTGATTGATTTGTTTATTGTTGGGAGCTCATCATAGTTGTTAGTAGTAAAACGCTCTGAATATAATTTATAATCCTCTTCAGTAAAGTGTCCAACCGCCAAATATTTTAGTGTGTTTTTGAATACCTGTAGCTCGACACCTAATTGGCGCATAATTTGCTGCGGGAAAAATACTTTGTTGAACTGTATATAGATCAGTTTGGTGTTAAAGGGGGCCGGAATGAACAACAATATACAAAGCTTCAATATTTTGAGCTCGTTATTTCTTTATTAAAACATGGATTATGTTTGCTTTTTTGGCTAAAAACGTTCGAAAAGAAAGAATCTTCAAAAAAGACAAAAAATAGCGCGTGCGAAAATTTTGCACATCATATTTACATATTTTTCATCAGTTAAATTTTTTTAAATTAGGACTAAAATCAAAATTCTGTTTCGATAATCTAAAAATCATTAGGATCGGTTAAGATATTGCTGAGAAATAATTTATCTTAGATCTTTTTGATGTCACCCGATGGGAGCTCCGCTTCGCTTCGCTCAATAAAAAAAAATTGGCTAATATGAAGTAGTCATCTTTTTGAAGCAAAACAGAGTGTTTATCCGCAATGATTTTACTGTCATCAACCCATTTAAGCAGAGTGTAGACCATCTTTCTAACGACCTTGGAGATATTCGAAAGGAGACTGAAAAGTGCCTGAGATTTGTCGGGTTAGAAATGTCTGTGCTCTTGTGGAGATTGGTTTAACAGAATGGTGTATATTCGGACCTCATTTGGTGGTGGGTGTCTAAGCACAATACTGGATTTTCTTTGATTTTATATTTCTATTTCAGCGCATCTGAAAGTACTCGCGAACCAAAACCAACACTGTGTTGTTAACCAACGTTTTATTTTACAGGTTGAGAAAACACTCGGGTATAACTAGTCCAATCATTAATATTGATATAATTTAGTACTAGTTGCACTCTTTTGATGTTATCCGTTACTTTTATGCTTCTTTGTCGCCGAAAAAAAATTTGTTCTAAGTTGTTCGCCATCATGGAACGAGGTAATATCGAAAATCGTGTCCTATTGGCTTATAGGGCTAATGAGCTTATCTCGGTATATAAAAGTGTAATATGGTAAAAAGTAATATCTTTCGTATCTTTCGTTTGATATCAGTTGCTGTTTTGTTTTTTGTACTATTAAATTATCCGAGGACACTGGTAGAGTACGACCGGCAAATATCCGGCAGTCTACGCACTGTGAGAACTCCGGGAACCATAAGAGCCGTGCAGTCTCGAAACAGGCGCAAACCGCTGAGGAAGGAGAATAATGAATGGCAAAAATCAGTGTCTCGCAGAATTGTATTTGCCAAAAACGTAAGCAAAAATCAAAAGCTCTCTTAACGCGGTACGCTGTAAATGTTCACAAACAAATTCTGTTCACCGACGGGAACATTTTCAACGTCCAAGAAACTTTTAAGGTCTGTTTAAAAAATAAGGTGACTTTTTGAATTACGTGAGCTAAGTACGTTCGGTTTTCGATTTTTTTTTTTTGTTATACATATTTATACGCATGTCACCTAACATATGTTGACATTGCCAGCCATTGGAGGGCAGTAAACGACTAACAAACATAAAACATATGCCCATATCCCAATTATAATGTTAAAATCGTGCTAGGAGATTTTAACGCGAAACTGGGCAAAGAAGTCGCGTTTGATAGGGTTATTGGGAAGTACAGCAAGTACACAACACCACATCCGAAAATGGATTCAGGCTGATAGACTGCACGGGGCAAAATCTCTAGTTGTTAGCACGTGTTTCCCGCACCTTAACATCCACAAGGGGATCTGGCGATCTCCGCATCAATCAACCGTCAACCAGATTGACCACATTGCGATTGATGGCAGGCACGTATCCGATATTCTGGATGTCCAAACTTTCCGAGGAGCCAACATCGACTCGGACCACTATCTTGTGGCAGCCCGGTTGCCACTGCGAATATGCCTGGCTCAGAAAAATCGAGTAAGGCCTGCGGAATATAAGGTTGCAATGCTGCAATCGTATGACCCCGCCCGAACACTTGCCGGTTGCGTCTCCCTCAGGCTCTCGGAAAACCTTCCAACACCTGCTCAATCCGTACAAGACCAATGGACCCGCTGTCAACAAGCCTTAGAGAGTGCTGCCTCTGAGGTAATAGGTTTCAAAACGCCACCAATAAGGAACTGATGGTTTGACGACGAGTGTAGGAGGACACATGCAACAGGCCCATCAAGCGGCACTGCACAGAAGGACGAGAGCTACTCGTGAGCTCTACTAATGAGCTGCTCGTATGAGAAGAAGAGGGGGGAGGAGCATAAGCTTCCCAGAAGAAAAAAAGAGAGCATGAGAAGCTCACGATCGAAGAGATGGAGAGAAGCTATCGCAGGAACGACTTTCGGAGGTTTTATCGACGAATAAAACAAGCTTGCCAAGGGCATAAAACCAGAACGGAAGCCTGCAGGGAAGAAAACGGAGACCTAGTAGTAGTTTCACAGTCGGTACTAATGACCCATTCACAACGGACGATGATAGCAGAGAATTCCGTCTCCGTGATCTGGACAAAGTTAGGACTGCTTTTTATAAACTTAAGTCCAATAAAGCTGCTGGAGCAGACGGACTACATGCCGACCTCTTTAAAGCAGTTGGAGATGACCTAGTTGGGAGTGTGCCCCAGCTCATCTGCCATATATGGTCAGAGGAATGCATGCTCGATGAATGGAATCATTTGCCCGATCCATAAGAAAGGAGACCCCTTTGTCTGCGCCAATTACAGAGGTATAAGTCTCCTGAACATCGCTTACAAGGTCTTTTCTGCTGTTTTGTGTAAACGCCTGAAACCGTACGTTAATAAACTAAATGGTCCATATTAATGTGATTTCAGGCCCGGAAAATCCACCATCGATCAAATATTCACACTATGACAGATCCTGGAAAAAACCAACGAGTTCCAGATCGACGTACACCATATATTTGTCGACTTTAAGGCCGCATACGATAGCGTGCATAGAGACGAGGTATACAGCGTCAGATTGTGCAGGATGACATTGGAGAATTCTCGCTGCTCCATCAAGGTCGGAAGCGACCTAACCGAGTTCTTCAATGTCAAAGAAGTTTTAGACAGGACGACACTCCATCGTGTGACTTTTTCAATATCGTCCTTGAAAGAATCGTGCACCGGTCAACACGAGGGGCACAATCTTTTTCAAGTCCGTACAACTGCTCGCTTATGCCGACGACATTGACATAATTGGTCGAACTCAGCGAGATGACAATGAGGCGTTTACGAGCTTTGAGTCAGAAGCGGTTAAGATGTCGTCGAAAAAGGACAGTCAAGGTAGCCAAAGACTACGTTTATATTGGCTCCGCAATGACATGCAGCAATGACATCAGTGCCCAAATCAAGCGCAGAATAACTCCTGCCAACCTCTGTTTCCTTGGGCTCGGGTGGCAATTGAGAAGCAGAGCCCGCCCTCGGAAAACCAAGGTGACCATATACAAGATTGTTATCATCCCGGTCCTACTTTATGGTTCAGAGGCAGGAACCTTATCGAAAGCGGATGAGGAGGCCCTAGGTCGTTTTGAGAGAACAATTCTGCGTTCGATCTTCAGTCCGGTATGCGTAAATGGGGAATGGACGAGAAGACTGAACAGTGAATTGTACGGGCTGTACAGCGACATGAGCATAGCACGGCGTCTACAGATCCAACGCCTAAGATGGTTAGGCCATTTAGAGGGTATGGACACCACAGTCCGAAAAGTCTTTGAATCCAACCCTGAGGGGCCACGTGGCCGAGGACGGCCGATTTAAGGTAGCGCACGCAAGTGGAAGGAGATCTCAATCAACTAGGCGTGCGGCGCTGGAGACTGCTGGCGAAAGATCGTGCCAGTTGGAGAGACTTTTTGAAGGAGACCCAGGCTCGCCACGAGTGTAGCGCCGAAGAAGAAGAAGCGTCAGCCATTGGATATTTTTATTGACGATTTTTTGCTATTGAAAAAATGTGTGTTAAAATATGCTCCAAACAAAAAAAATTATAAGCAGTACAAGGTCTTCCCAGAGGGTCGAGAGGATCTTAGTGATAATACCCGCCCTGGACAGCCTAGCACGTCAACAGCGGTGAATAAAATTATTATGGAGAATCATCGAAACACTATCAGACGATTTGCTGAGGATATTGACGTATCGATTGGTTCACATGTTGAAGAAGTGTGGGCCTCCTTGTCCAGGACTTCGAGTTTTGTCCGCCAGTAAACTTCCTGTACGAGAGTTTATGTCTTGACAGCAGTCTACTTCTCTATCTATGAAATCCATCAATGAGCACGTTCGGGGTATTTTGATGTCCATTGTCTGTTTGGTCAGTTGGCTAGTGTCTCTAATGTATTATATAATACTTGCTAATCAGTCGTTTCAAACTTGTATGGTAGATAGAAGGCGCTCGAAGTGGTCGTTCTCGATAGAGATCTGATAAAGCATGATTTAAGGGATCCTACAATTATCGTAAAGGTGTATTTGTGCATACTCCTATTTCTGCAATCTCGTCTGGTATCTACTAAGTGCCCTAATGCTAAACTCGCGGTAGTCATTGCCATATACAAAGGCCGGGAGTCAGTTTGCAGGCCATTCATACGTATCCCAATTCAGTCAACCAGCTCAAGATCCAGATAGAAGCTATTCGACTTTATACTCGATACTGTTTGGAACCCGTCAATGGCTTAGCAGGCTCATTCTAATGTAAAAAAATGTTTGCGAAATCAGATACAGTGCTGACTAATGAGTACAGCTTTTTGGTTGCTATTTATTTCAGTCTTTCCAGAACCTTTTAAATGCCAGAAATGTGACTTCTGTAGGAATTTAAAAAATGGCATGTCAGAGTTTTTAATTTCCCATTACATCCAGGCACTTCCAAATCCATTCACCTTCTCAGCTGATGGCTTATTAACACAATTAAGTAGGCAAGTAAGGCAAAACACACTTTAATACACAATCACTATTGAAATCCCCTTAAAAACTACAAGCAAACATCAGAAACATCAAACGATTCCCGAACAGTTTTTGATTACGACGTAGAACGTGCGCGACTCCTTGCTCAAAACCGGCCGTTTCCCAATAAATTCAAGCCGCATCCGAACCAGCAAACCAGCCATGATTAACTTGTTAAAATTGCTCTCCTACTTGAAACCCCACACACATTTGCTTAAGTAAAAAAAATTTAATCAATTTGCCTCATTTAAAAAATTATAAATCATGCTTTCAAAATTTTGTATTACCCCTCGTTCTCGTATTAAATTCAGAAATCCCTATCTCATCTTTTATCATGAATTTTCGCGGAAGAATCAGTCGACACCGATGTGGATATCGGCGGTCGAAGCTGGACGGATCTGGAATCAGATGACAGTCGCTAAGAAGGAGCCGTATTTTAGAGCATCGCGTGAGGCTCGGTATCGTTTCAAGAGCCGCAACAAACGGATCGATCGGATCATGCAGCGTTTAAGGAGAGCTTTCAAATGTAAGGATCGAACGAACTTGATCGAGCTGAAGAAAGCGGCTTGTTTGATGAAGGCTTGGAAGAATGAGGTCATGGACGAGATATGAAGAGGTGATGTGTGTTTTTGTTGTTCGGGATACTCGATTTAGGAACAATATTTTAGTCTCGATTTTGGTTTTGTTTTAGGTTTAATTGTAAATAGAAATAAATGATTGTGTGAACTTGTTTTTCTACTTTAGACGGTTCTACTTTAGACGAGTTCCAAACATTTTCAAAGATATACAGGTACTTGGAGTCACACGAGGAAGAGAAACGATACTTTACCGATTCTCCAAGCGGGAGGAATCGCCTTAGACGGCATTATAGTCTGGAGTGAACTCTCCAACCTCTCCAGCAGCAAGTTAGCTAAGATCACTTTGGACCCACGTGTGCAACTGCAATTTCGATCATACCTATACTTTGCTGGACATCCCACAGAGTTGGGTTGGTTTCCAAAATTTTTCAGTCGGACCACCTTCTCAATAGAGTCTAGCAATTTTAGGTGCTCTTTCTAAAGGCACCTGACTAGGCCGATCTCACTGCACAACCTTTACAATTTTACGAACGGAACGTGGGGCTTTTCCCTTAAAACGGTCAATGGTTTTTTGCTCCATTTTGATAAAGGTCATGGTTTTATGTCAAACATGGAAGATTTTAAACGCGATGATCAGGGATCTTATTTTTCCTTACTTAGTCGTTAAATGGGATCTCCCGACTTGTGGATTGGACAAATGCAGCTTCACTCATTGGAATGATTTTCTTCGAAAGATGAGCTAGAGACAAGTATAGTCTCATCCATACTGTATCCAGCTGCCATGATTTTTTAAGCTTAGCTACATATGTTAGCCTCGTCTAAGTAAGATATAAGGTCTACGCGGTTGATTTTGTATTGGGGGACTGGATCGAAATGGGGGCTATCAGTGTCCTCCTGATGTAGCCCTCAATATCCTCAATATTCTTCTCCGATACTGTTTCGGCGGTTAATTTTTTTAATTGCTTCAACGCTTCTATCCTTTTTTGACGTGCTCTGCCGCTCAGGGAGTCCAAGGAGGGCATCGTCATTAACAACTTCTCGACCTTCTGTGAAAAGCTTGTACCATCTATAAACATTTTGTTTTTGCTCAGAGTAGACTCGTCAAATGCCACGGTCAACATTTGAAGTGCGTTGGAGCACTTAATTTTATTTTTCACACAGATTCTTTGATTAATTTTTTTTCTCTAGCAAAAAAACACGTCGAATCTTTATATCTGTGAAAAAAAGTAAATATCGTGGCAATGTCAACATATGTTAGGGGACATGTGCACCAAATTTCCAAATTGTGCCAAAATTCGAAAATCGAATGCGTTCAGCCCGCGAAATTCAAAAAGTCACCTCAATTTTTGAACAATCATCACAAAAATAATTCAAAATAGTCATTTCATTTCTCATGGTCTCGAGCTTCACCTGATTTTTGTTTTTTTTTCTGAAAAGTTTGTGCTTCTCTGCTTCTTTAAACGTAAAACTCTTGAAAGACTCGTGTATTGCCAGGTGGCGCAGCTTTTTAGAAGTCTTTTTTCGCTTGCTAAAATTGTTCTGCATTGCTCGCCGGTAGAGATTTCTTGGAGGCGCTGATTGGAATTAGGTGGGGTCTCGGTGATCGGCCATATATTTGAAGAGGGGGACCAACATGTCGTCACCTCATAGTGATTGTTTCAAATCAGTGCAACTACTCCTCGCGATAGTCGCTGTCAACAACCAATTGAGCACGGTCATGTCCCTGCTGAATAGTTGGCTAAATCTAGTTTGGCGATAAAGAGGTTAACTCCTTAAATCCCCCAATCCAAGGTGGAATAGCATATCCCGAAAGATGGATGACTAGTGGGTAAGAAGTCGTGAATATATGGACTTGGGACGCTCTGGCGTGGTCCCATTTCAATAAATGGCCATTCGAGCTATTCCGGAACTCTGGCTCGAATGACTTATAGACTTGCGGTTCTGATGGGAACAAAATTTCCCAACTGAAAAAAAAAAAAAAATTAGGGGGGACAGCCCTAAGAGTCCCAACAACAAAAAGGCTGAAGGAGCCTTGTGTGGCAGTACCTCGAAAAACCTAGAGGTACCTGTTACCTCCGCTCAAGACCCTGCTAACCTAGTCATCCAAGACAAAATGGACAAATTGAGTATCCAGGATAAGGAAAAAAAAACTTTGCGGAACCGCTAGGAAAAGGCTCACCTATCTTGTAAAAAAAGGTATGAGCGTAGAACAAGCCAAAGTGGAGGCACTGAAACCATTATCAGAAGCTGCAAAACCGACCACAAAAAGACGTAGATCAGAGGAGAAGAGAAACGTCAAACAAAAAAAGACAATGCCCCAACAAATTGAACTCAACAGCACCTAGTGCAAGAAGACCAGGCACTACTTACAAGGAGGCATGTGTAGGAACCAAAATGACTGTGTAGGCCAAGGATTACCCTAACACTACTACAGCATCATCAAGCCTCAATTCTCGAGCTGCACGTTCAAAGGAGGGTTCATTACCCTAAATTGTATGACAGAGAGTAAGAAGCAGATCACCTAAATCCACAAACTGGGGTACGTACAAGCCCCTACTTAACAATAAATTACTAGGAGTACACCTAAACACAAATACTTCTGAGGAACTTGGCAACTCTGTTGAATTCCCAAGGGACACTATGATATCTTCCTACCATGATAGCTAACCATTGAAAGAAAAGTACAACACAAAGTCTGTACCCTGGTGGAACTTCAGACTGAGCACATTAAAGAGATCGGCAAGACGAGAGTTCAACAGGGCCAAAAATACGGGTAACTGGCAGCCATACAAGAAAGCACTAACCAATTACAACAAAGAAATCAGATCATCCAAGAGGAAATGGTGGAGAACTACTGCGAGAACCTAAAGGACTCACACAGGAAACGGCAAGAGTTTATAAGGCGCTCTCCAAAGGCAACCACGACGCACTTGGTCTACTTAAATTAAGATCCAGGCAAATTGACACATAATTTTACAGACAGTCTAAAGCTACTTCTACAGACCCACTTTCCTGTATTGAAAAGCATTAACAAGCATTACAAACTACTGTGAAGCAAATGTCATCTTCAACAAAAGTAGAAATGCGAACGTAAGCAAATATAATACATAACGTATGGAAAAGTTGACTGGGTTATTAACAGCTTCAAACAATTCAAAGCCCAGTCACTAATCATCTCTTGCAGTGAGCAGTCGACTTTGTGCAAGTGAGTGCTATCGGAGCACCATTAGAATACGGGAATTCGAAAACGAATAAGCAAAAGGCGAGTTGGCCTAGTGGAAAAGTACCGGGAATCAAACGCGCGAGTTAGGCGGTTCAACGCCCCTTGGGGAAAAAGATTTTTTTGTTCTTTCCTTCCCCATCTAACAAAAAAACAACAAACAAAGAAGGAGAAATTCGAGTGACGGGGTCGATGGACTCCAATCAAAAAATAATGCCGCAAAGTTCGGTACCATTGTCTGGTCAAGAAACATACCAGACGGTAGCAACAACAAATACGGTGTTTGCGATCCCCGATGACGTAACCAAACGCAAAAGACGACCGAAACTCACAATGAAATTAAAAGCCCGCAAAGCGGCAGATAATGGAACAGCAACTCCCTCGATGACAACAGACGAGGGAGGAGTCAGTAGTGATGACTATGACTCACCCGATACGATTAGCACAGACAAACAGTGCTACGAAATTGTAAAAGGGCAAGAGGAAGAAAACCTTGCTAAAGAAGAAGCCGAGCTTGATCGACTAATCAAGGAGTTGATAGCCAAGCGCAACAAAGTGCGACAACAAAAACTACATCAACAACAACAACAACAGCAATTACAGCAGCAACAACAACAACAGCAATTACAGCAGCAACAACAACAACAGCAGTCACAGCAGCTTAAACAACGAAAACAAAAAGAACAACAACAGGCAACAATGCCGAAGAAAAGTCAGCAAGACCAACAAAAGCAGCAACAACAACAAACGCAGAAGAACCCACAACAACAACAAAAGCAGCAAGAAAAAGAAATGCAGCAGACAAAAAATAAAAAAGAAAAAATTCCCCCAATAAACGTAAGTGGGTTAGAAATTAAGGATAGTATTAAGTTATGTAAGTTAGTTTGTAAAAACTTCCACTTAAAAAGATTGAGTGCAAATAAGCATGTCATTATTTGTGAATCCCTAGAGGATTACAACAAGGTACGTGCCGCCCTTGGAAAATCTCAAACGGAGTATTTTACTTACACTCCCAAAGCACAAAAACCAATCACAGTCCTCCTAAAGGGCATAGATCACGAATTCGGGTCGGAAGAACTGATGAATGAGCTACGCAGACACGAGAACGACGAACTCCAGTTCGTTGGAGTCAAGCCCTTCACCACCGCCAAGGCTAGAAGCGGTGATCAGAAACTACCATTTTTCCTGGTGCAGCTCAGTCCCAACAGCAAAATTGATGGCTTAAGAAAAATACGTTTTCTAAGTCACCTAGCTATCACTTGGGATAAATTAAAAAAAGCAGATCGTGTACTCCAATGTATGCGTTGCCAGAGATTCGGGCATGCCGCTCCTAATTGCAATATGCAGTTCAGGTGTGTAAAATGCGAGAAGGATCACAAACCTGGAGAATGTCCTTTGGGAAGGGAAAAAGTTGAGGACAAATCATTACTTTTCTGTGTACTTTGTAAGAATACGGGGCACCCTGCTAATTTTAGGGGTTGCCCCAAATTTCAAGAGCTTAGAAAGAAAGTTCAGGCTCGTAAGCAGCAAATCGAAGAAGATAGACTTCAAAAAAGCCGCTCGTTCGCAAAAATCGTTACACCCAATATATCCTTTGCCCAAATGGCAACAGGATCGGGAAACGCAACGAAACAGCAAACGGTAAAGGTCCCTACTAAGGCACCTGAAGCCAATGCGGAGTTAACAGCTGTCCTATTGTCCATTAAAGGACAAATGGCTCAACTCCATAAACAACTAAACGAGCAAGCGGCTCGAATTGATCTCATCTATTCGACTCTGTTTGCAGAGTCTGACATGCCAAGAACATGATGAATACGCCAGACGAGTTGAACCTGAAGATCCTTGCCGTGAATGTTAATTCGCTGGTGAGAATCGAGAGAAGAATTACACTGTCTAACTTGTTGGTAAATGAAAATCCAGACTTGCTTTTGGCCAGTGAAACTAAACTGAACCAGAAGCATAACTTGGTATACAAAGATTATCATGTAATAAGAAGAGATCGACCCCAGTCCACGCAAGGGGGTGGGGTCGCTCTCCTAATAAAGAAAGGACTGCGTCATAAAATCATATACAGCGGAATAGTACGTAGGTTCCAGGTGCTAGAAGCGTGTATTGTGTGCATACCCCTTCGAAGTCGAAGACGGTTGTACATAGTCTCTCTCTATGCACCGGCAGCCCCTCAATCTACCCAATTTATTAGCGAGCTTGAATCTCTTTTCCGTCAACTACAGCTACAAGCAGAAGCAAATTATTACTTTTTGGCCGGGGATATTAATGCAAAACATGCAGCGTGGGGAAATACATTCTCAAATACCAGAGGTAATCATCTGTTTAACTGGCTAGGTCAAAATACGATTGAGTACCGACTCGATCTACTTGCGACGGAGACCCCTTCATTTCCCAGAGGAGAATCTTTTCTGGACTTAGCCCTTATCGACACGAGAATCATTCTCCGTGACGCGACGCCCCATCTGCGAAATTGTTTACGTGCGGTAGATTACGATAGTGACCACTTCGGACTAGCCGCTGTAATACATATTCCTAATGAGCGAATGGATCTGGAAGAACATAACCAAATGTACACGTTTGATTTTCAAAGAGCACATTGGTTACGTTTTTCAAGATCTTTAAAGCGTGAAATACTTCGTCAAGAAATTGACCCACCAACGAACAGAAACATGACCAATGAAGAGATAGACGACTACCTACTCCAATTTGAGAACGCTATCAAACGAACAATGGATCATAGCATCCCTAAAGCTCAACCTCCGTACGATTTAACCACAAAATACTCTAACCCTACAATTAGAGCTTTACAAAAACATAAAAGTATGCTATTGTCCAGACTAAAACAACTTTACCGACAATTCACTGACAGACGAGACCCGGAGATAAGAACACTGAAGTCGATGATCAAAAATCTTCAACAATTAATCAAAGAAAATTACAGAATATCTATTAGTTTGCATTGGAACAAAAAAATTCGGGCTATAAAACCCAGTGGCCAGAATATGTTCCAGCAAATAAATCAACTATTTAGAAGAAAAGATCATAACGATATTCCTTGTTTGCGAATCCCCCAGACAGACCAGGGACGACAGACACTAATCGGTGCAGGGTTAAATCCAGAAGAAATGTACTCAGACGAAGACGTTTTTGTAATTGAGGATCCACAAGAGAAAGCTGATATAATAGGTTCATACTTCCAAAGAGTGTACATGGTGAATGACTCCGTTCATCCGAACCTCGATCTGGAAAATGAAGCACGGTTAAATCATATACATCTTCTTAATGAAATTGGTGTCTGGCGATCTGAGAATAGTGGTTTCACCACATTCAATGATGAAAACCCAGCAAATGGAAATATCGCCAGCGAACGATCAATCCACCTGTTCGTCGAAAGAGATGATCTCATGTGCATCCTTAATTCAATGAAAAACAAAAAATCGTCGGGCATTGATGGGATTCCTAGCATAGTATTACGGCATATGCCCGAGGTAGCAGTCGATATATTAGTGACGCTTTTTAACAATATGCTGAATAATGCACATTATCCAGCACATTGGAAAATGGCGGTAGTCCACCCTATTCCCAAAAAGGGGAAGAATAAGAGCAACCCAGCAAATTTTCGGTCAATAAGTTTGCTTCCGAATATTAGCAAGGTTTTTGAGAAGATAATCAAGAAAGCGTTACTAAAATGGGTTGAGCACAATAAGGTTCTTCCGGAAAACCAGTTTGGTTTTAGGGCGGGACATGACACTATTCATGCTGCGTCGAAACTGGTGTCCGACATCCAATGGAACAAAAGTAAAAACCAATGCACAGGGGCCTGTCTGGTTGACTTTGAGAAGGCCTTCGACACCGTGTGGCTAGATGGACTTTTCTTAAAATTGACCAGGCTGAATATGAACAAACCGCTGTTATATATGATATATGACATGTTATTAGACAAGAAGTTCGTTGTAAAATATAGCAACGTTACTTCAAGCAGGACTTACCAAATCAAAAACGGTTTACAACAGGGGGCAGTAAATTCTCCTCTGCTTTTTAACATTTACACAAGTGATCTAGTTGGTTCTCTTAGTCACGCTTTGGCGTATGCAGATGATCTAGTGGCATACAGATCGGGTAAAAAAATTGAAATCATCAATTCGCTCTTGCAATATGACTTCGATAAAATTAAAAGATACTGTGATGATTGGAAATTAAAAATCAATTTTCAAAAATCAGAAACAATTCTTTTCAGAACACCATTGAACAGGGCCTCTAGGGATACTAGGCGAAACTGGCGCAAATTGACCATCATTGGACAACAAGGGCAGCCATTGGCGACACGAAATGTAGTGAGATATCTTGGAATTTGGCTTGATCAATATTTATATTTCAATAGACACATAGATGTTGTTCTTGACAAAGCCAAGAAGGCTTTTGCTCTTACGAGAAGATTGTTTCAAAGCAGTCTACTTAACGCTAGGGTAAAAGTCAGATGCTACATGGCTCTCATAAGGCCAATTGTCGCCTATGGCTGTCCTGTGTGGTTCAATGTGGCTCCATTTGATATGGAAAAGCTTCGCTTATACGAAAGGCAATGTCTTCGATGTTGCCTGGGCTTATATCGAACACCAGAGTCACAGTATGTCAAATACTATCCTAACAAGGTTCTGTACGATAAGGCTGGGTTGATTAGAATTGATAACTATCTTATTAAATTGACTCGGGGTCATATTGCAAGAGGAATTATGAGCGATAACAGCCTGATCTTTGGGGCTTATTACCCCAACCAGTTATACCACGAGAAGACAAAACTGTCTGGCTTTATTCCACCCGAGGCATTTATCTATTTAGATACTAAGGGCTACATACAGGATGATAATGGTATCCCTCTGATATACCACTTCCGACGCCATGCGAGGGACAGGCGACTCTTATACGACCCGGATGTCGTCGCTCGGTCTGAGTTCTTTCGGTACAGCACCCCGGCTTCAATTCGGGATAAAGAAGACGCGATCAGACAAAAAAGTTTGTTCTGGTGGTTGCATTCACAATCCACTCATGGAAGTGAAATCAATCCATAGGCGGCACGTATATAATAGCGCCAACAATGACCCTTACCTTAAAAGGGTGCAATTAAAGGGATGAACACATGTCCGATGCGACTTACACACTGGACATGTGTTCATCTCATTAATTATAGTTTAAGAATATTTTAGGCTTAGGTTAAGTTTATTTATTTATCTAGTTAAGGTAGGTTAAGTTTAGAGTTAAGAAATGAATTATAGTATCTAAGTTTTTTACTAATTTTCTTAGAAATAAGCCATATGTAAGCTAGAGGGCAATAAATGAAAATGAAGTCGAAAGACGTTAAAATTAAGATTCAGATAAGCTTAGAGTGCTCGCTAAGAGCCAGTAAGAAAATGAAGTATAATGTTAAATTAGATTTAAGCATTTTGTCTAGTAAGTAAGATTATGAATAATGGAATAAAATGCGATTAGAAAAAAAAAAAAAAAAAAAAAAAAAAAAAAAAAAAAAAAAAAAAAAAAAAAAAAAAAAAAAACAATTCAAAGCCCCTGGACCGGATGGTATTTTCCCTGCACTTTTAATACACTCCTCCAACAAGCTAAAGGCTATTCTGGTTAAAATAATCCGAACAAGGCTTATAACCAATTATAAACCACTAGAGTGGAGAATGCTTAGGGTAATATTTATACCCAAAGGTGGCAACAAACCACATGAAAACCCCAAATCCTACCGATCAATCAGACTCTCCTCATTTTTTACTGAAAATAACAGAAAAACTGATAGAACTGGTCATAAGATCAACAATGGAGAACGCATCACTCCACAAACAACAATTTGCGTATCAAAAAGGAAATACAATAACCACCCATCACAAGGTCACGGACAATGTAGGAAAATCCCTGAAAGCAAAGGAAGTCGCCATTGGCGCCTTCATAGATATAGAAAGAGCATTTGATAATGCAAATTATTCATCACTAACAAATGCACTTTGTAGAAAAAAGGGTAGACCCTGTAATTATCAGATGAATAAACATCATGCTAAAAGAAAGGCATATAATAGCCAAATTAGGGACATCAGAGGTGGTGACCAAAACTAGGCTGCCCGCAGGGGAGTGGTCTATGGTCAATTCTAGTAGACGAACTCCCTTGTGTACTTAATAACAATGGCTTTACAGCCATCGGATATGCTGACGATGTAACCATAATCATAAAAGGTAAATAAAGAGCCCTAGAAATAACCTGGAACTGGTGCGATAAAGAAAGACTTCCTGTCAATCCCAGCAAAACACACATAATTCGATTCACTAAAAGAAGAACAAATAATCTTTAAGCTTTTAAAATCAAAGAAACCTGCTTTTCATTAAAGGAAGAGGTAAGGTTTCTGGGAGTAATATTGGACCAAAAACTCTCTTACAACGCCCGGAGTAAGATGGTGTCAATCATCTTAGCAGGTTTCACTCGACACTATCTCACCGGCCTTCTTCCCTCCGTGAATGATTGACGCAGTTGTTAAATGACGGATGGAAATGTGGAATTCCTCCTATGACGAACCTGGGCTTCAACCAGCAAGCCCCGCAGCCTACATGATCTTTAGGCAACTGTTTTTGGTGCTGCACACTCAGTTGGGTAACGTCCTTTGTGTGCCTCCCTAAATATGATCAAGTACTATCGCACTTGTAATCGAAGATGGCCCAGTCACCATACATATTGGATCGACGACTGGGTCGATGTCCTAATATATCCCGAGAGTTCTTGGTTGTATCATCTTCTCCAGTCTTTGTTAACATAAATGGCACGAAAGACTGCCAATCTTACCCATCTTGGATAATGTCCAAACTTAGAGAAGTAATAAGGTTTTGTAAGGCATCCCCTTAGTTTTGTCAAGCTTTTAGGGTTAAAGAAGCAGAGGTTAGCTAGAGTTATTCTGCATCTGATCTTAGCACCGGTGCCGTTGCTGCTTGTCACTAGGTAAACAAAGTCCTTGACTACTACAAAGTTATAGCTGCCAGAAGTTACGTTCTGGTCAAGACATCATGTTTGCACGTCTGGAGGGCCCCTTGGATTAAAAAAAAAAGCTCTAAGCCGAGTTCCGTAAAAGCCGAATTCTAGAAATCATATTTCACGGTGTTTGTCTCCAGCGGAACTGACGCAACTCCTTCTAGTAGATTTGTCTGAAAAAGCATTTCGAAATTTGCTGTTCGGGGTTGGTAAGCACATTTCATTTATGGGAAAAAAATAAGACACAATATATGTATATAGATGATGAGTCTTTGACCTAGGTTCTTCACAGTTGTAATAATAGGTTTGGTTTTCCTCTCATTTACCGTCAGGCTCACCTGAGCCATTTCTGTTGTAATGTTTTCAAAAGAGACTATCGACTGTGTCACGGTACTCAGCCAAGCATATGAGCTATGTATTTCGAGAGTTTCAATTTACCGCTCTGAGACTCCACCCTTGTCTATGGGTTTCTAGTTTTAAATGTACTAACCCATTAACGCCGAAGTGATCAGAATTTTTACTAACTTTTCAACGTGTTTATTTATTATGTTATCGGACCAAAAAAATAATACAATACGTCTATTCCTACGCGAAATTTGACGCTCTTTCAGAATCTGAACTCAAAATTTCGATTACCGAGAAAAAAAAATATGGTCGATTGAAACGTAAAAAACGTGAAAATTTTCGGAAAAAAAAAATTTTCGCATTCTTTTCACACTGATACCGCAAAGGTATCAACTTTTTACTAGGATCAGAGGTGATCATGGTACTCGAACATTAAGAGGAATTTTTTTCAGAAAATTTCATCGACGCGTTTATTCAAAATGGTGGCGAGAATTAAAAAAAATTATAAAAATCTTAATCTATCGTTTTCTTAAAAACTATAAACTTTAGAAAAAAAATTTAAGAAGAAAAATGCCTTTAAATTAGTCAAAGAATACTCTTAATTTTTTTCAGAATTTTTGGAGACAATTTTTGATTTTCGAAAATTTCAAAAAATCCAATTTTTCAAAAATATCTGAAAAATTTTTGAAAAAAATTGAGAGCGTTCGTTGACTACTTCTTTGCTGATTCTGTGCATATACATTGTTTTTTTCTACTCTTAGTATTACCAATCTGATTCATACTCTGCATGCGACGAAGCTGAAGATTTTGAACGTTTTCGTGACATAACAAATGTATTGAAAAAGGGAAAACCAATATTTTTATTATATGCTTTACTTATAATTCATGTACAAATTGTCAAGAAATACATCACAACGTGTTGACGTGCATGATGGACACTGCAATAATGTACTTCCAAGTATACGTTCCGAAAATGGACATGGGTCGTTTTTATAAGATTTATACAGGCATCCATTACAAATGCCCTCGTAATTTTCAATGCTACACGTGATAGAAAGAAAAAAGTTGGAATAGAGGAGTTAACTTTTCGATTGCTAAATATTATATTCAAAAAAGTCAAACAAGTAAAACAGTTCATACACGATCTAATAGGGACAAATTAAAAAATTGTTCAACTGAAAAATGTCCAATAAGAACAAGGATATACATATTGCGAAAAATGCAATCTATATGTATGCAATAATTGTTGGGCGAAAAAGCACTGATAAAAGAAATGTTAAAGTGAAAGGCAAGGGGACTCACGAAAAAAAAGCGCCCCAAAGGAGACAAAGTTCTACCACGTCCACGCCGTTGTCTCTGGGTAATGCTGAGAGTGGAAAAAAACAATGTATATGCACAGAATCAGTAAAGAAGTAGTCAAAGAACGCTCTAAATTTTTTTCAAAAATTTTTCAGATATTTTTGAAAAATTGGATTTTTTGAAATTTTCGAAAATCAAAAATTGTCTCCAAAAATTCTGAAAAAAATTGAGAGTATTCTTTGACTAATTTAAAGGCATTTTTCTTCTTAAATTTTTTTTCTAAAGTTTATAGTTTTTAAGAAAACGATAGATTAAGATTTTTATAATTTTTTTAAATTCTCGCCGCCATTTTGAATAAACGCGTCCATGAATTTTTCTGAAAAAAATTCCTCTTAATGTTCGAGTGCCATGATCACCTCTGATCATAGTAAAAAGTTGATACCTTTGCGGTATCATTGTGAAAAAAAATGTGAACAATTTTTTTTTTCGAAAATTTTCACGTTTTTCAAGATTCTCGCCCATATTTTTTTTTCTCGGTGTCTAATCGAAATTCTGAAAGAGCATTCTGAAAGAGCATCAAATTTCGCGTAGGAATAGAGGTATTGTATTGTTTTTTTGGTCCGATAACATAATAAATAAACACGTTGAAAAGTTAGTAAAAATTCTGTTCACCTCGGCGTTAATGGGTTAAGACGTCAGCTTCACTTCTCGGCGGGGTACTGGCAAAACCCCCCGTAATACACTTACCTTGAAAAAGCTACTCGGCTCCCATTGTTCGGAATCGGCATTAAACTGTAGGTCCCGTTCACCTTGACACAGAGATGACGTTACAATCAGCAGAAATGTGTTTCCTACCCGGGGTGCACGAGTCATTAGTTCGCATGACAAGTTCCAACCTTTTTCTCTTAAGCAGTTTGTTAACACGAATTTTTGCAGTAGACATTTTGCGTGATTTTCGTTAAAATCACGTTGAGTATCGTGCGTGGTCATAAAATTCTTCGTTTTCGATGGATTAACCCCTAAGGATATTCATCCGAAGTTGACAAAAATGTACGGGGACTCCGCTTCTTCGACGTCAACCGTTAAAAAATGGGCAGCTGAATTTAAACGTGGTCGCACGTCCCTCGAAGATGATCTGCGTGAAGAACGACCAAAAACCGCAACCACACTTGAATCCATCGCAAAAGTTCATAATATCGTATTGTATGATATCAGTGAAGTTGATTGAGAAAGCTGAGCCTATGCGGATCTCAGAAAGGGCTGTGAAACATTTTGCACAAAGAATTAGGGATGCAAAAGCTCTGCGCAAGATCCCGCATTTATTAAATGCCGAACAATAGCAAATTCATAAACCATTCTCGCAGCAAACTCTGGACCAATTCAATAGGAATCCGACCGTTTTTATGCGACGATTGGTCACCAAGTATGAGACATGGGTCTATCACACGTACATGGGTATATACACGACAAAAACGAAACAGCAGTCGTAGCAGTGAGTGGAAGCCGATGGTTCAACGCCAAAGAAAGCAAAGTCGGTCGCATCTGCCGGAAAGGTCTTGGCCAGCGTGTTCTGGGATGCGACAGGCATCCGTTCATTGATTACCTTGCAAGGGTAATTATTACCTTACTAGGCGAATATTACTCCAACCTTCTTGACTGTGTAGATGCCAAAATTCGTGAAGAGACCTGGCTTGAATTTGGGATATGATTTGCTCGACTATCCCTCCTATTCTCTTGATTTGGTACCCTCAGACTTCCATCTGTTCCCAAATTTGCAGAAATTCGTTTCGGAAATGCTTCGCGTCCAATGAAGTAGTCGAGAGGGCCGTAAATAAATCAACAAAATTTGCGACATGATATCCATTGCAGTAGACTTCGTCATCCACTTCACGGCAATTGTATTTTGTCAAAAAATGCTCGTTAATTCTTCGAAATCGACGTGCCGCTTTTCTTAGCTTTGGTCCGTCTTGATTACCTGTACCTGCTTCGTTTTATACGTTGAAAATTCAGTTCGAACGTCAGCTCTCTAGTGCTACCAGTTGATGGGAAAAGTGTTTTCGCTGCGCTTCAAAATTAATGATTTAAAGATAAAGAACAATCCGGAAAAAGTTTGAAGAATCGGAGACATTACTTTATGAGGATTCATGACAGACGTTAGTTGAGGACATAGCAGATTGTATTAATGATTCAGAAGAAACGAGAGTGGGTGCCGTACAAGTTGAAGCCGAGAGACGTCGAAGCGCGTCCTTTTTCACATGGACTTCTGTTTATACGGCATACTGTACGACGCGACGGTACGTACGGTGGATACTGTACGATAACCTTATGCGGGAAAGACCATAGGGTAAACCCGGCTATGCATTAACATCGTCGACAACGGCAAAAATTTATGGCTCGAAGGTTCTTCCGTGCATTTGGTAGAGGGCTCCTTAAACCAAACGAAATCATCACGGAAGATGGTTATTTATGCGTTATACGAGCAGAGGCTCGAAACACTTAAGTGGGAAGCCCTACACCACCTGCCATATTCACCACATTGCTCTTCCCTGTTATCACGTGCTTTCGTTCGATGGCAAATGGCCTGCCTGTGTAGCATTTCTACTTTTTATGAAGATGCCAATAAAATAGACCCATATTGGATAGCCTCAAAAGACGGGTTGTTTTTCGTTGTTGCTGTTTTTCGACATGGAATTACAACTTTGCTTCCGCCGTTTTTGCCCCAACATTTGAGGCTTTAATGAAACAAATTGGTTAAACATCATTCAAAGTATTTTCCATCGCTGGCCACTACTTTCTCCAACCTTTCGGGGAGTGTACGAATCCCGCGTTGAAAAAATTGTTCATCTTTTGAAGCGATCCAAGAATCGATCCAATTTGTGACTTCCTCATGAGATCGGAAGTGTTGGTCAGCCAGGCCATGCGCCATTGATCGAAACAGGTGATAGTCAGAGGGAGCAATGTCTGGAGAATACGGCAGGTGGGGTAGGACTTCTTGACCTCTTTTGCAACGTGGGGTCGAGCGTTGTCGTGCTGCAAAATCACTTTATCGTGCCTCTCGCTGTATTGCGGCAGTTTGTCTTTTAATTCTCTGCTCAAACGCATTAATTGTGTTCGATAACGAGCACCTGGTTTTAACACCTCATAGCACACGACGCCGAGCTGGTCCCACCAAATGCAGAGCATGATCTGATATTCGATTTGGCCGTCGACGTGGAAGCATGGCCGGGATATCCCCATGATTTTTTGCATTAAAGGTTATCGTAATGAACCCATTTTTCGTCCCCGGCCACAATGCGATGCAGAAATCCCTTCCGTTTTTACCTCTGAAGCAAGTGTTCACAAACACACAAACGCCGTTTGGTTTCAACTCATACGGGACCAAAGTTCCTTCTTTCGCTGAATCATGCCCATGGCCTTGAGACGTTTTGCAATGGCTTGCTGTGTCATTCCCACCGATCGTGCCAATTCTTCTTGAGTTTGACGCGAGTCTACATTCAGCAATGTCTCCAATTCTGCATCTTCGAAAACTTTCTCTCTTCCACCACTATGCCGGTCTTCGACGTTAAAATCATCGTTCTTGAAGCGTTGAAACCACTCACGACACATTCTTTCACTACTAGCGTCCTCACCATACGTATCTGAGAGCATTCGATGAGACACATAATGAAACAAAACAGTAACACCTCCCGCAAATGACGAGAATTTGGCTCGTAAGCTGACATTTTCAATCGAGAACGACTAATGTTTGAATGGTATTATGATGACCGAGGTCCAAGCCAACTGCCTGACGTCTGCCATCTGTTTTTTTTCGACCGCTACTTACGGCGGAAGTAAAGTTGTACACCTTATAATTTGTTGCCAGACAGATAGGGAAAAGTAGTAGCTAGCGATGTTAATTTCTTTGAGTGACATGCTCTTTACGACTTACGAGTACTTTAGATGAAACAGTAATTTTCACAAAAAAACAGCGAGAACTTATTCAAGATCCAAATGAATATGGAATTCAAACATGGGTTTGAAATGTGACCCGATTCATGGTTACGATGAGACGTCTTCCAAACATACCAACATCAATATCATTGACTTGTTCAAGGAACTGAAATACGAGGGCGGGTCAATAAGTCTTTAGAAAAAGATAGAAAGACAACATTTTTTGGGCAATTTTTTTCTATTTGTCGACATAATCTCCTTTTAGTTCAATACACTTCGACAGACGTTCCTCTAACTTTTTTGAGGCCTTCACAAAAATATTATTGTGTTAGTTCCTCAAAATAAGCTTTTGTGTGAGCGGCGGCCTGCTCATTCAACGTAAACTGTTGTCCGCTGAGAAGAAGTCACTCGGGGTCAGATCTGGTCTCTCAATTATAACTTCAATTCCTCAATTTTAGCCATTGAAACTGCACACGTAAGCACTCGTGCATTATCCTGGAAAAGTGATCTTTTTTTTTCTTCAAATGAGGACTATTTTCTTCTATTTTCTCAGTTATTGTCCAGTGGTCGTCTGTCCCTTTTAGCCATAACCTTTCCAGATGATTTCAACGTCTTTGCCTTCTTTGGAGCCCGTTTACCTTTAACAAACCACTGTTTTGGCTGTTCTTTCGTCTCAGGAGTGTAGTGGTGTGTCCATTTTTCATCTATAATTACTAATCTACACAGAAACTCGTCTGGATTGCGACGTACGCGCTAAGAGTCTTAGAAGAGCCAACGCAGTTGCGGTTTCTCAGCTGAAAGCGAATGGGGCAAACATTTCGCAGATATGTTTTCCATACTCAATTTACCATGCAAAATTTAAACGACGGTACCTTTTGAAGCCTGTGTGGCTTCAACTATTTCGTGGAGTTTTATTCTTCGGCCGCTTAACACCATGTCGTTAATTTTATCGACCTCTTCCGGAGTACTCACGTCTATGGACGTCCGGAACGGCCACGTTTAAATTCATTTACCCAATTATTGCACCATTACCCATTGTTGCAAATACAGAGGCAGATGAGCCATGAACTAAATCCAACTCAGCTCTTATTTCTTTTACTGTTAACACTTTAATAGAACTGTTAAATCACCGCTCTAAACTCTCTTTTTTCCATTTTTTTAAACAAACACAAGTTGTTTACTTCAACTGACGGTAAAAACGAAACCACTCGAAGAATATTGCAGCAACTTTGTCACATACCTAGTGATTAATGATACTTACTGAAAACAGAAAGTTTGCGACGCTACTAAATTCTAAGAACTTATTGATCCGTCCTCGTAGATCATGGCTATTGTACATATTAGCCAGTTAGTCATGGCAATACGGTGTCCTAACTAAATCCTCCTAAACCACCGACGATCTTGGTTAGTTCATATTGGCCCTAATGGAGCAGTGAACATTTTCCTGATTTTTTGCTGTATGGTTCGGCTCTATAGACAATGCCATGTGCGTTTTTAAAGTCGATAAAAGGGTAAAAACTCTTGGGTTTTCTCCAAGATCTGCCGTAGCCTGAATATCCGATCCCATTGTTGATTTTCCTAGCTTGAAACCACACCTATCAGATTGTTCACGTATAGTTTTAGGTGTACACACAGTGCGGCACTTCTCGGCAAAAATCCTAGTCCATGGTGTTAATTGAAGAAGAGGTACATCACTCTGTTCTTCATCGTTGGAACGAAAGGCTCACAGCTTACAAGCCGAACATAATCCATTAAAATAAAACGACTTGGTCTTAGTTTATTAACTGAACAATTATTGTTTACTTTATTTTCTGTTCTCTTTACATAAACAAGGCTAACATAAATATGAGTTAACGCGGTTAGATGACTGAACCGAAGATTGTGGCGTCAGGAAACAAGTTAATTTGGCTTTGCATGTTAGTTTACGGGCTAAATGAATCGATATCAAATAAATACAATTTATCAAATGCAAATAAAATACAAAAACCGGACCTTGAATGGTAGCCGTGGAACATTCCAAAATCGAATAATTGCAACTGTCTCATGCCGTTGTTCGCTTTATAAAACATTCTTATCAAAACCTTAAACAGTCACCCCGGCACCTTTGACATTTCTGACGGTGGCAGACTACTTGACATTCGGTGACAGTGGATATTCATTCGCAGTTGTTCTTGCTTTTCTTTAAAATTGAAGTCGGTTGGGAAACTGTCTGTAGACTAACGGTTTTAAATATATGTCAGAGACTAACGGAGAGGAAAAACTGTCGCACATCTTTCTCTTGGGCCCCTTTTTGATTACACAAGCGACAATCGTCTGTAAACAATATTTCTGAAACTGCTTTCGGACTTTCAACAGTGTAGATCTCTATAGAGGGATCCCACAGTTTTGACGACCAGAATTCGATCTGTGTCAGACAACACTACTCAGGAGACATGAATCAGAAAAAGAGCGACAACTTCCCTCGGAAACTGTTTGTGACCTTAAGGAGTCACTTAAAGCCTACCTTTGTCACTAGAGGCGCCTTGGCGGATTCCGAAACCTAAGCTCAAGCAATATTCTCAAGAACTTGCAACAACTTCGACCATTAAAAGCGCGTTACAGCTTGTAACCAATAGTCAGGCACCACCTTGAATTTTTAATTATAGAACGAGACTGATAATGATACAAATACCTTTTTTATGAATCGCTAAAAATTGGGTATTATTTTCGACTTAAGTTCTGCCTAAGACAATATTACTGGGCTAAATACTGTTGTCATAATAAAAGTATTATGACTATCAGGGGGGATAAAATAACTGGGTCTTTGCAAAAGTTCATGCGGTCGCATAAAGGTGTTACTCCTGAAAAATGTATAATAGTTTGTGTTTAATTTAATGTGCTGTTCTTCCAGATTCCTAAATTTTGTCAGTCTTAATTGAATCCCCGAGTAGAAAAATACGTCTCAGAATATGGAGATAGATAAAGTGCACATTCGTCACTGTCTTTTGTTTCTTTTTAATCAAAAATCGTCAGCAGCTGGACCAACCAGAATAATATGTGAGACTTATGGAGAATCCAGCATATCCGAACGTACGTCTCAAAAGTGGTTTCAAAGATTTAGAAGCGGGGATTTTGACATTGACGACAAACCTCGATCCGGTAGACCTCAAAGTTTAGAAATCGACAGATTGGAGGTGTTACTGCAACAAGACCCATCTCAAACAGCTGTAGAATTGGCTGTTAAGCTTGGCATGGACCAATCTACAGTAAATCGTCACTAACATGCTCTAAGTAAGATTCTCAAGGAAGGAAAATGGGTCCCACATTTATTGTCCGAAACAGGGCAATCAAACAGATTAAACGTTTGCCTCTCGTTGCTTGCTCGACATCGTAACAAATCTTTTTTATGGAAAATCGTCAGTGGCGACGAAAAACGGATATACTTAAATAATCCCAAAAGTAAAAAAGCATATATCTCGCACTACGGGGCGTATACGCAATATTTTTCCATTTTTAGTGCCTGCTCCCTTCCTGACACTATGAGCCCAGTTAAACTATGTGGGCCGCAAGAAAAGTGACTGAAACGATTAAGGCTGATTACATGCCAGCTTCCGGCATCATGTGCAAGTCGAGAAAGAAGCTGTGGAAACCAAGAGGCGTTGCCGATATCTCGCACTACAGGACGTATACGCAACATTTTTCCATTTTTGGTGCCTGCTCCCTTCCTGACACTATGAGCCCAGTTAAACTATGTGGGCCGCAAGAAAAGTGACTGAAACGATTAAGGCTGATTACATGCCAGCTTCCTGCATCATGTGCAAGTCGAGAAAGATGTCCAAAACTGAAAAACGCTGCAGATATCTCGCGCTACGGTGCGTATACGTAACTTTTTTATATTTCCCAGAAAAAGATATCGAGAACTACTTGAACGGGTTAAAAAAAGGAGTTAATTTGGAAAAGCTTATAGACCAAAAGATTTTTGTTATTGACAAATTCAATTGATTTTAACAAATAATGTCCTCTATAGCCCTGCAACTACAATACTTAGACCATTCGTTTCCACAAATGATGCAAAACGGGAAGTACACGGAAAAAATGTGCTGCTCTATATATGGTTGGACGAGAACGTCGTAACATATGTACTTTATTTTGAGTTGCTTCAACCTGGTGAAATAGTTACCGCAAATCGTTACTGTCACAACTGCGCAGATTGAGCCAAGAAATTCAACAAAAACGTCTATTTTCGGGTCATGGCACGCGCCCAGTAGTATTGCTCCACGACAACGCTCGGCCCCATCTCGCTTCGGTGACTAAAGATATAATTCTGGAATTGAATTGGGAGTTTTTACCGCATCCGGCCTACAATTCAGACATAGCACCTACAGATTTTCATTTTGCTGTCCGGACAGTGATTTAAAAATGTTGAAGAAGTGAGAAAAGCAGTGGACGACTTCATTGCTTCCAAGGAAGAGACCTTCTTTCCCCGCGGTATTTCTTTGTTGCCCGAAGGATGGGCAAAAGTGGTTGAAAATAAAGGAAAATATTTTGATTAAAAATTACTATCTATTTAATGATTTATGAACCAATTGAAAAACACGCACGAACGCACTTTTTATTGTTTTCCTTCCGAAAAAAAACAGAATGGAAGTGAAGCCCCTAGAGAAATCCAAAATATTTATGGAGAGAATGTTTTCAGCAAATCCAAGTGTTGGCGTTGGTTTGCAAAGTTTACAAATGGCAATTTCGACCTAAAGGATGCACCTCGTTAGGGTAGGCCAGACGATCTAGATGATAAGCTCCTGAAGTCTACCGTCGGAGGAAATTCCACTGTTACGATAAGAGAACTCGTAAGTCAACTTAATGTAAATCATATGACCATCCACCGACACCTAACACAAATGGGAGAAAATTATAAAGTTAGGGAAATGAATACCACAAAGCCTATCGCAAAATAATCTTCAGCAATGAATCGACGCTTGCATTGAGCTACTATCGCGCCACAACCAAGAATCTTTGTTGAGTCGGGTCGTTACCAGAGCTTAGAAATTGTTATTTACAAAAACCTTAAACGCCATCACCAATGGCGTAGTACAGACAAACCAGCACAACATCCCAGAGATGGATTTCACCTTCTCAATGTGTTACTGAGTGTACATTGGGATGCTGAGGCAATAACCCATTTTAAGATTTTGAGAATACTAGGCTAGTTTTGAGGCAACCTCCACAAAAGTCTACCGTCAGTAGCTGTGCAGATTTAAGCAGAAACTGTAAAGTTTGGTTAATCGAAAAGGTTTTTAATTCCATCAGGATAACGCGGTCCTCATACAGCTAGGACCGCATGCACACAGTTACAGGAGTTCAGTAGGGAAAAAAGCCCAGAGGCTCTTGGGGTGTTTTTTTTCTGTCAAAACCAACATTTATTTTAGCGACTTCATTAAATAGTTGCCTGAGAGATAGGCAGAAGCTTTGCCCAATAAGGAAATTATATTGAGGACTAAAACCATTTCATGCAGATTATCTTAACGTTAAAAAATCATTAAAAAATCGCGCAATATTTATGAAGTATTTTCATTGACTGTGAGGTTGAACGGCGTCTCATGTCTGTAGAATCACAAAATCACTGTTTTTGCATGCCTTAAACTTCGTAGTATATAGTGTTCTTTTTACTGAAATTCCCAAGAAGAATTTTACTGTCAAGAAAAAAAAGAAGGCCAGGCGGTAATTTAGCAAGATTTGAGATAGAAAGAGGAAAATAGTCCATACGGGAAAGACCAATAACATGGGGTGTGAGAAAATGTTCGTGGCGTTGTTCCAGATAGATGACGTCAATTGCAAATAATTCAGGAAAATGGAGATAAATAATGAAACATAGCGCTATATTTTGCAATATTATCATGACAAAGCGAAGAACGCTGCGCAGGCTTGTGAAAAAAATTGTGCTGTGTACGGCAAATGTACTTTATCGAAATCTGCTGCGCGGGAATGGTTCGCTCGCTTTCGTTCCGGTAATTTTGATGTGAAAGATGAGTCACGCTCTGGTCGTCTAATTACTGAAAAAGCAGATGAAATTCTTAAAAAAGTACAGGAAGATGAGCACATCATCAGTGTCGATATTGGTATTGGTAGTGTCGGGTATTGGCATTGACCACAAAACTGTTTTGAACCATTTACACAAAACTGGCCACAAAAAGAAGCTCGATGTATGGGTTCAAATTAACATGCGATGCGCTGCTGAAACGCAATGAAATCGAGCCATTTCTGAAACGTCTAAGAACCGGTGATGAAAAATGAATCACATGCGACAGTCGGTAGATTAAAAGAACGGGGCCAAGGGATGCCGAGCCGTCAACCCTTCGCGAAGCCGGGATTGACGCCGAAAAAGGTGATGCTGTGGTGGGATTGGAAGGGAATCGTCCACCATGAGCTATTTCCAGTTGGTCAGACGATTAATTCTCAAGTCTACTGTGGACAACTAGAGAGATTACGCCAGGCTAAACTGAATAATAGGAAATGCGGTGTCTTCCATCACGATAACGTCTGACCACACACTTTTTTGATGCCCCATCAAAAATTGTGAGATCTTGGTTGGGAAGTTTTGATGCATCCACCGTGTACTCTAGACATAGCACCGTTCGACTATTACTTGTTTCGATCTCCGCAGAACCCTCTCAATGGAATTAAGCTGATTTCACAAGAAGCCTGTGAAAACCACAGAAGCTCTTCACCGATGGCATCATGGTTCCACCCGAAAAGTAGCGAAACATTGTCGATAATAATGAAGCATATTTAGTTTAAATAAATTCGTTTTCACACTATAAGAAAACCAGTTCAATGACAGGTAGGAATGCGATTTCTGAGGTGGCATAAACGTAAAAATGTTCCACGATGCTGATTCAGGAAAACCGAGAAAATTATTGGCAGGTTTAGCTGCAGTGATTCCTTTTCACATCCCGGGAAATAAAACAATAATTGAATGACCATTATAATATCTAAATATCAGCCGAGACTGCGAAGACGACTAGATTACGCGGAAGAAATAACTAAAGTAACCTGATTCGTCCAAGATCAACTGGAAAGAAGTATGTAAGGTATCTAAGAGTACAATCCCAGGTACGTCTTCAAGAGGGTGTGGTGGAGAGAGTATAGTGGTTTGGGCCCCGATGTCATAGTATGGTTTTGGACCTATAATAAAAATTGGTGGCATTCTGAGTCAACACAATTATGATCATGGACCTTCATGCATGACAAGCATCTACAGCATTCTTTGAGTCTTGTGAAAATCATGCGTTCGGAAAGCAGATATCTGGCCTGGATTGGCCAGATTGGCGGTCGCGATCTATTAGGGAACCTTTGGAGTGGATTTTATTGTGAAGGACTCCAAACCAAACTTTTTGATTGAACTTTTGCGGACCATGAAAACAGCTTGGGGTAAGATACATGACGACTCTTAATTAACATGGTTAACCTTATGCGAAACGAATCCCAGTAACGCGCTGTTAAAAGGTTGTTGATATTTCTTTTCGTTGATCGGTTACGCCTTAGAAACTGCATTTAGTATGACAGTGACCCTCTTTCCACCCGTGAATGGTAGCATAATGTGAGCGAGATCATCATTGTTGCGTTGAAATTGAAGAATTTAAAAACACCAGGGTAGTAACTACAGAGAATAAACAAGTATACGCATATACGAATATGTATGGTGTGCTTCAAAGATAATCGGGCTTTCTCAAAGAAGGGTATACACTCATTGACGTCTGCCCTAGGTTGAGTGGTGCATCTTTCACTGATATTCTGTTAATATTTCATGATCATTAAACGATCAGAAATCAAGTTATTGCGTTGTAAGAACTAGCGTGTTTGATGCTTGGTAGAAAAATGTTCACAGAGCCAACGTTTAGTTCAAGTCGTGAACGCGTCTGACGGATGGTTGTAAAGATTTTTTAGTAACTGAAGATATCCCCATGAATTCATTAAATTCCGGTCCAAATGTTATTAAAATAGTTAAAAAAAAATGCCCTTGCATCAGCAATTGATATGTACAATACATACAAACAATTGGTTTGGCAAGATGGAGCCATTGCTCGAGCAATTATGAACCCTGAGTTATTTCTTCAAAAATAGATTTCACACTTTGGTAATACCGCATGGCCTTCACTATCACCAGATAAAAGCTTACTTTCCTCATCAAAATAGTGAGGTTGATATTCACCAGCAATTGATCAAAAAAGTTAGAAAGCCAGCGGAATGGATCGAAAGTTACTGTTTCCAGATGAATATGCTAGGAAAAAAGGATTCAGCTAGCAGACAAAACTATCATCCAATACATCCTTACAGGCCTAAATGACCCTCAAATGAGCTCTAACTTAGCATCAGGAAATTTAAAAGATATACCAGAGCTAATACAAAAAGTTAAATGGCTTGAAAGCATTCGAGGAAATCTTCGTCTAGAAACAAGTAGCACTATGAAGCCTAGCAATTCACAGTGTCAAGTGGTCAATTCTCGTACACAAAAAAAACATTGCACGGGAAAAACAATTCAACTATTTGCTACAATTGCAACCAAATTGGCCATTATGCGAGATAATGTACCCAGACCAGAAAGAGACAATGGTCAGCTGGCGGTGAAAACAGGGGAATTGCATATGATAGAGAAAGTAACAATTCTCTTTGATCGCACATCAGTCATTTGGGGCCGTTCCAAAATCGACTAAGGGCAATACCTACTTAATAGTGCTAGTTGACGCCTGTAGTTCTTAAAGCATTACCCAACACTCAAGCAAAGCCAGCAATCAACTTCCTAACTGAATTGTTTTTTATATGCGGTACACCGCGACGACTAATATCTGATAGAGGGACTGACTTGACTGATTTTTGAGGATTTCATCAAGGATCATGTGATTACCCACACGTTAAATGCAACTAAAACACTTCGTGCCAATGGTTAGGTAGAAAGTTATAATCGAAACATACTGCACGCCCTTTTAACAACGTTTGAGGAACAAAACAAGTGGGACCAGAAGGTAAAAATGGTTCAATGGGGCATAAACAATACACAAAATCTAGCCACTGTAAAAACGGCGCACCAGATATTAATGGGATATGTACCCAGAGGTCCTTATAAAGACGTATTATCTCAAGAAGTAGAACTGAACCAGACAAATAAAACTATAGACCAAATCGGGAAGGAGGGTGCTGATGTAATCAGGAAGACTCAAAGAACACAGAATCTCAGTCATGATAAAAAACATCGTAAGGCAAAGGCGTATACTGTCGGTGATGTCACTAAACGATAGTGTCGCTGCCTCAAGAACATCACGCAAAGTAGGACCACGTTATCGCGGACCTTACATAGTAACAGCAGTCCTTGCTCCTGACCGATATCAGGTTGCTGACATGCAATTCGCTCCACGAAGCCAGAAGCCATATTCGGGAATCTGGTCAGCGGATCGAATTAAACATCGATTTCGACGAAGTCAGGATGGCCGAATTGTAAGATGAAAGAAGGAGATGGAGGTAAATAGATGTAGGAGGCGCGGCTAATGTGGTAGAAGAAAGGGGGTTTGAGAACGTTATCTGAGTATTATTACTACTTTGTTTATTATTACTCTGTTTATTTTCATCTATAATTGTATGAGCACGCAATGAATTCCGAATTCGATTTTTGTTTTTAATCAACGATTCATGAGGGACTTGGATTTCAACCGCAGCCGTGACAAGACCTAAAACTTAATAAAATAAAAAAATAAAAAGAATTGTGTTTTCATATATTTGTCCTTGATTGGCGGTCGCAGTCTCGATCTGCCTCTATTAGGGAATCTTTTGGAATGTATATAACGTGGTAGTAAAAGGTTGTTGATAATATTAGGTTGTCGAAAAAGTCTTTTCGTATTTTGTCAACAGATGTCGTTGGAGTCGTCTATCTCCAAGGCTACCAATCACATTGTGTCATACCATATGGTGTTGGAAAGGTGACGTTTTAAACTTCATTTAAGCAAAAACAAAATTAAATTCGGAGAAGTTGAAAAAAAAAGTTACAGCTGTTCAAAAATGAGTGAAAATAATGAAGAAATTCGCTATATTTTGAAATTTTTGTATAAAAAAGGGAAGAATGCCACGCAAGCCACCAATGAAATTTGTGAAGTTTACGGAGACGATGCTGTATCAGTTCGTGTAGCACAACAATAGTTCGCCCGCTTCCGTTCTGGAAATTTCGATGTGAAAGATGCACCTCGCTCTGGTCGACCTATCGTTGAAAAAGTCGATGAAATTATGAAAAAGATTGACCAGGACCGTCACATAAGCAGCCATGACATCGCCAAGGAACTAAACATTCATCATCAAACGGTTTTGAACAATTTAAAAAAGGCTGGCTACAAAAAGAAGCTCGATGTTTGGGTACCACATGAATTGTCTGTGAAAAATTTAATGGACCGAATTAACATCTGCGATTCTTTGCTGAAGCGAAATGAAATCGAACCATTTCTGAAGCGAATGGTAACAGGAGACGAAAAGTGGATCAAATACGACAATAATGTGCGAAAAGATCATGGTGCAAGCGTGGTGAAGCTCAACAAATGGCCGCAAAGCCAGGATTGACGCCTCGAAAGGTTATGCTGAGTGTTGATGGTGGGATTGGAAAGGAATCATCCACTATGAGCTGCTCCAGCCTGGTCGAACGATTGATTCTACACTTTACTGTCAACAACTGATGAGATTGAAGCAAGCAATCGAAAAAAAAACGGCCAGAACTGATCAACAGAAAGGGTGTCGTCTTCCATCACGACAACGCTAGACCACACACATCTTTGATGACTCGGCAAAAACTGGGAGAGCTTGGCTGGGAAGTTTTGATGCATCCACCATATAGCCCTGACCTTGCACCATCGGACTACCATTTGTTTCGGTCAATACAGAACTCCCTTAATGGAGTAAAGTTGGCTTCAAGAGAAGCCTGTGAAAATTACTTGTCGCAGTTTTTCACCGAGAAACCACAAAAGTTATGGCAAAAGGTGGTCGACCAAAATGGTACATATTTGGTTCAATAAAGTTCATTATAAATATAAAAAAAAATGAGTTGAAGTTTGATTAGAAATACGAAAAGACTTTTTCGACAACCTTATATTTGTTTTCGTTGAGCGGATAGAATCTAGTATGACAGCCATCTATTTACTCCTGAATGGTAACATAATGTGAGCGAGATCATTGTTGTTGCATTTAATCTGAATTTTAGATAGGTTAGTGGAACGTACGTACGGTTAGTGGAAAAAAATACGAAAAGGTATCAAGAGATTGATTATACGAATATATGAATATTTATGGTGTGCTTCAAAGAAAATCGGGCTTTCTCAAAGAAGGTTTGCACCTTTCACTGATCTTTCACCGATATTCTGTTAATATTTCATGATCATTAAACGATCAGAAATCGAGTTAATGCGTTGTGAGAGCCAGCGTGTTTAATGCTTGGTAGAAAAATGAATGTACAAAGAGCCAACGTTAAGTTCAAGTTTTACGATGATCAAGATGTTGGCTATTGTGTGATAACTGAAGATTAAATTCCGGTTCAAATTTTATTGAAGTAGTTCAAAAATGCCCTTGATATTATGTTAATGATGGCTTGCATCATTTTAATGGACATCATCTGTAGGGGTATCTATTGTAAGTTAACTTCAATGCTACGAGATAAAGGAAAATATTTGGTCGTGAAGTACAGAAAGTGAGAGTACTACGAGTATGTCGGTGAATGAGAATTATTGTTTGTTGTCGACTCCGCGATTTTTGAGAAGACTTTTCTAGTCTAGTAGTAGAGTTCACTGGAGGGATAGTACAAAATGTAATTTAATTGAGTGATACATTCGAAATAAAAAAAAAGGTAATCCAAGATATACCGATTAGGGAAGTGAAATATGAAAACAAATTTTGTTTCTACGATTCAAAGGGAAACAATTCAGAGGTTCATTCCACCTGATATTTAATGCTGGTTTAATGGTTTGATGTTTCAATGCTTAAGGGGGGAGCCTGCTAAAGGGGGAGCCTGCTTTAGAAGCTTCAAAAAATCAATTTTTTTTTTTGCATAAATGTCTTCCCAAACTATCCAAGAATGTGTCCCTAAAATTTCAGACGCAAATTCGAAATATTTTCGGAGTTACAGAAGAAATAGTGAGCAAGCGTCGAGCAGGCATACGAGCGGCCGGATCGCTCGGAACGCGCGAGTTATATGTAATACGACACCGATGACCCAACCGAAGAACCTTCGGTCATTGTCATCGAAAATATTTTAACTGTATTTTAATTAATAATGACGAAGCATTTCCGTCAATAAGTTTGTAATGCAATTCGTTACAGCGTCAGCGAAAGGTCGACGATGGCAACGAACTTGCAATCGTAAGTTAAGTTAGATTTTAATTCATTCAGTGTGTAGTCATGAATCAATAAAGTGTTTTTTCGCGAGAAGCGTTGTGTTCTTTGAAATAACATAAGTCGCGCGCTCCGCCCCTCGATCTATTGTACTTCAAAGGGACTAACGGTCCTTCCAGACACTATTGACTGTTCGTAGAAGGTTATTATAGAGCTATGGTAGGGATAAAAGTATGTATTATAACGGTATATATGAACTGGCTGCGTCGGTTTGAGCAATGCTACATTTAGCATTTAGGTTCAGTTTCGATTGGTTTTTCGACGCACGATTTCTCGGTTATTCATTTTTACGATTTTTCCTAATTGGCGGGAAAGATAGGGAAAAAACTAAACATCCTATCGAAACGAGACAAATGCATTATATTCAGGATTAAATTCTCTTCTAGTTGAACCTAAAAAACCTTAAGAAAGTTAAGATTAACCCACTTTTTAAACAATCTAAAGTGAATTTTTTTTTTCAAAAAAATGAGTTTTTTTTTTAATTTGCAAAAAATTGTTGAATTTTTTACTTTTTGTTGAATTTTCTTGGTTTAACTAGAAGCTATACTATTGGGAAGTAAACATTTTTTTGGGTTCTTTGTTTCAGATAAAAATTGCGACCTGCACCTTTCCCGCCGCACGACAAATGCACACTCGAAACGCCTCGGCGAAATGCTTGTACCGAGCATAATATGAAATGTATCTGAATGAAAAAATTTGAGAAGACTGCTAATATATATAACAATAAAACCTGAAAGTTTCGTTTCAATCGGATATTTTTTTCCTTCCCAAAAAAATCCTTGAAAAAATCGATTTTTTGAAGCCTCTAAAGCAGGCTCCCCCCTTAAGGTGTGCAAAATAATAGCAGTGCTCCAACTCGAAAACAGAAAACTATACTGGCAACTCTCCTCAGCTGTTTACATCGAAACTTCATATCTGATCATGTTTGTTTATATATGTTCTTAATACCGTTATACAATACCGTACAACAATTTCAATTCTTCCTGGAAATTGTTGAGCTTGACAAGTCGTTGTTTGCTACTGTGCAAAATAATAACGGTGAATTTATAAGTGCAGCAGTGCCGAGTAGCATAATGTTATCACCCTCCCATAGCAAAGCAATGTAAAAGAGGGCAACAACAACAAACACTCTCAGACGTTGGTGTTGGCCTCTCATAAGTTTAAGAGAAATAATGTAAGGAAAAAAAAATAAAGAAGAAGTCAGTCTTTGAGTGACAAGCAACACAACACGACGTGTTTTTATTACAATCATCAGAAGTGGGATTCGGCTTATCGTCTCATACATAAAAAAAAAAAAAAAAAAAAACAAAGAAAAATATAAAATAGTGAAAAAATACATAAAATATCGAGGATATACCGTTGTGCAGTTGCGTGAGTGGCTTTTACGTCTCGGCATGTAAACAAACGGGACAAAGAGCGCACTAGTCATGCGAATAAATGAAGTGCCGGTTGAAGTGCGAGGCGAGCCACCGGAAGACAGTGTGCATGACGAGCGGGTAACCGAGCAACGGGAAGAGGCGACAGAAAAGAACAAAGACGGACGCCCGCAGTTAGAACAAACGGAGTTGGAGTTTTACAAACGGGAAGCAGATCTATTGCAGAGAGAAAAAGAGTTGCTGATAACGGAAAATGAAGTACTACGTAGGATGACCGAGCTGCAGATAAGGGAACAGGCAAATGAGACGAAACGAGATAAGGAGGGAACGAAGGATAGTGGACAAATGATCGACAACGTGCGAGAAAACGATGGCATACGAATGATCGACGAAGGTATTAAAAACGATAGCAGACAAATGATCGGTAACACAGAATTTTCAAATGATGGTGCTAGTGCACAAGAAAGTGTCGCAGCAGGAACTGATTTGTGTTTGTCCAACCCTCAACAATACGGCATGTTAAAAGAGATGCTGCCCGAATATGGTGGTGGCTCTGGATTGGACGTGTGGTTGGCCCAAGTAAAAAGTACAATATTAGAGATATATATAAAGTGGACGAGCACACGCTTCGCACTCTTATGATATGGCTACACTCCAAGCCGAACTTCCTATCGCAGAGTGTAAGCTAACAACACACGCCATCCAGACCAGCAGCGGAAGTGAACCTGACTCCCATCTAATTCCCACACATTCCATCTCTCAGTTTTCATACACTAGTTCTATCATACACAATTCATTTAGCCGTCATCTCATTTCCCACGTTCCATACTCCCACTCTTTCGCATCCTTATCTTACAGCACATTCTACATCCGACACCTACATCTTATTAGAATTTGTTAAGGAAATTTTAAATACAAGAGAATAAACGGCAGTCATAGACTGAATGAATAAGCGAATAGACGTGTTTACTAGCTGGCGCCCAACTTCGTGGTTCACTTCCAAAATTCTATAAAGAATAATAGAGTGCTTCTTTTGATAATAATAAATTTGTTAAAGAAGAAGAAACCCATTTGAAACCCCCAATCAAAGCCATTGTTCCTCATCGTTGGAAACCCCTCACAGCTCCTCATTCAAAGGAAAAGAAGGAAGACAAGACGTAGAGATGTTCATTCCTTTTGTTTTGTAAGTTAGATAGATAGAGTAATACGAGTATTAAGCAGAATTGTACAAAAAAAAACAAACAGTGTATTAAAAAAATTTTAAAGTGTTGCTACCGATAAACTGTCATTTCGCTTTTAGTGATTTTTTGTTGTTAAGTGTAGCGTGTAGAGTTTATCTATTGTAGTTTTTTTCCTCGATAATCATGGCAACACCACAGATGGTTCCAACTAGTGTTCTTTCGCCTGCTGTAGAGGTTGCAGTCGAATCTGCATGTGAAAATGTCCTCAAGCGAATGATGGTAATTTAAACCAGCAACAATCTTTAATGCAACAAATTCACATACTGACCGAAAAAGTTAACAAATTAGAGCTTCCGAGCGAAACAATTGTGACCTATCAGCCTATTTCTGTGTCCTCTAACTTAAATTGTCCGGTCACGTTAGGCCTTGTGAAAACTGTTATATGTTATATGTATATAAGTTATATAAGTATCTACTTTATAATACATAAGTGTGTTGTACTCTTTAAGTAGTTTAAGAGAATTGTAACATTGAAGACATTCAGAAATAAAGCAGTCGGCAACAGATCGTCTTGAATGTAACATGGTGTCAGATGTGGGGTAGAGATAGTAAAAATAAAACAGTGACAATACAATAAAAATGGATTGTATTAAGCAGTTGAATTTCCAAGCTCCCAATTTGCACGAAGAATGGTCTTTTTGGGAACAAAAAATTGAACTCTACACAGTGGCAATCGGTTTACAAAGTGAAGCAGACGATGCGAGAAAAATTGCTGTACTCCTTAGTAGCATTGGAGATGATGGAATCAAGTTATACAATACATTTAAATTGTGTAATAAAGCCACATTTAGTGATGTGCTCAGTGCATTCAGAAGACATTTCGCACCAAAAAAGAATTTGGTATATAATCGGTATAAATTTTTGAGTAGTCGACAAAAGCCGCACCAAAACTTTAACAGTTACTTAACCGAATTAAAGGTATTGGTAGCGTCATGTGAATACGGAAACGAAACAGAAATGATAAGAGACGTTTTCATCATTGGCATCGTAGACGAGGTGCTTAAAGAGAAGCTGCTAACGCAAGAGAATCTTACGCTCGCGAAACTTGAAGAGCACGTAAAAGCATATGCAACAGATAACGGATATGACATTAGATACGCATCAGCATGGCGAAGTATTGGCTCTCCAAAGCAAACGACATGAAGAGCAACGAAGAATGGAGAAAAGGCACACCAATCAGAGGAATTCGCAACAAGCATCTCAACAAGTATCACAGCAAGTATCGCAACAGGCATCGCAGCACCGTCGGACTCAGTATAACAGCAACGGTGTGTGCCCCAAGTGTGGGTATGTACATAAATACAATAATTGTCCAGCAACAGGAAGGTTTTGCAACAAATGTGGAAAACCGAATCATTTTGCCAACATGTGTCAATTGAAGAAACAGGTGCAAACTTTGCAAGCGGAATTAGCACTGAAGGAGAACGATGACAATTAATCAAGTGAGGATTTCCAGGAATATTTTTTAGATGCGGTGATTATTAAGAAAGTAAGTTCAAAGCAATATTCGCAGTTAATATGGACAGAACAATTTTTAATTTCAAATAAACTTTTGAATTGTCAACTTGATACTGGTGCTCAGGTTAATATAATTTCTTACAGCACTTTCAAAGAATTGAAAATTTCTGATGATAAAATAAAAAAATGTGAAATCAAAATAAGTTCATTTGGTGGGGGGAAAATACCTCTAGTGGGAAAATGTAATCTAGATCTTAGTTGCATGAAGTCGGACAAAAAATATAAATTGGAATTTGTAATTACAAATTTAAATGCAAATACTATTATCGGTTTGTGTGATTGTATACGACTTGGTTTTATAAATTATAAAGTTAATGATTGTGCCTTGAATAAAGAACTTTTTTATGTTGATAAAGTTTCAGCACAGTATATAGATGTTTTTAATAAATATAAAAGAGTTTTTGATGGTTTGGGCTGTGTAAAATATGAATGCAAGTTAGACCTACTGAAAACCGCTGTCCCAAGTATTGATCCACCCCGTAGAATTCCTTTCACACTACACAATGCGTTAAGAGATGAGCTTAATAACATGGAATTATTAGGAGTTATAGAAAAAAACAACAGGCGCGACGGATTGGGTAAGCTCATTAGTGATAGTTGAAAAGAAAGACAAGACTATTCGCGTTTGTTTAGACCCGAGAAAATTAAATCTTGCTATCAAGCGCTCCCATTATCCATTTCCTACAATCGAAGCGATAAGACATAAGTTGAAAGGTGCAACTATATTTTCTGTATTAGATGCAAACAAAGGTTTTTGGATGATTTCATTGGATAAGGAGAGCAGTCGGATATGTACTTTTAATACTCCATATGGCAGATATTCGTTCAAAAGACTTCCTTTCGGTATAAAGGCTGCTCCAGAAATATTTCATAGTATCATGGTAGATATTTTTGGAGATTTAGACGTGTCAATTTATCTGGATGATTTATTAATTAGTGGAGGAAATCAAGAGGAACATGATAAAATTCTTTATGCCGTACTAGATAGGGCTCAAGCAGCAGGTATAAAATTTAATCGAGAAAAAAGTCAGCTAGGTGTGCCTGGAGTTAAATATTTTGGACATATATTCAACAGGAATGGAATAAGCCCAGATCACAATAAAATAAAAGCAATTGTAGAGATGCCAAATCCTAAGAATACGAAAGATTTACAACGATTTTTAGGTATGCTTACCTACCTCAATCCCTTTATATTAAATCTCGCAGAAAAATCTCAAGTATTAAGAGATTTACTGGAAAAAAACGTAATGTGGAGCTGGAATGAAAACCATATACAATGCTTTAACAACTTAAAAAAAGCTATTATTTCTCCACCAGTTTTATCGTATTTTGACCCAAAAGTCCCAATTGTTTTATCTGTAGATGCATCTCAGTTTGCAGTTGGCGCAGTGCTTCAACAAAATAAAAAGCCAATTGCGTTTGCATCAAAAACTTTTACGGAGTGTCAGACTAGGTATGCCCAAATAGAGAAGGAGTTATATGCGATTGTATTTGGATGCAAGAAGTTTCATCAGTATATTTATGGACAAACAGTATCAGTAGAAACAGATCATAAGCCGTTAATAAGTCTTTTCAAAAAACCTCTTGCACTTGTGCCACCACGCCTCCAAAGAATGATGCTTTCCATGCAAATATACGATTTGCATGTTAATTACAAACCAGGTAGATTTATGTGGATAGCTGATACACTATCAAGAGCCCCTCTCCCTGATACAGACATTTTAACGTGTGAAAAGGAAATTTATGTGCATATCGGGAGTATTTCGTCCACATTATCAATTTCAGAAGAAAGACTTAAAGAAATACAAACAAGTACAAGGAATGACACGACCTTGCAACATCTTAAAACATATATTGAGAACGGTTGACCCGAGCACAAACGCCTAATAAATAAATTTTTAATACCTTACTGGCCGATTCGACACGAAATTTACTATCAAGACTCATTATGCTTGAAAGGAACCAATGTTATTGTGCCTAACGATTTAAGACAGAAAATCTTAACTCTTGTGCATGAGGGGCACGTTGGAATAGAAGGTATGAAACGACGGGCCAGATCCTGCATATATTGGCCAGGTATAAGTGATGACATAATAAAATTTATAGATTTATGTGAAATTTGTCAATCATTTCGTAATGGTAATCCGAAAGAGCCAATCATGTCATGATATTCCAACATTACCTTGGGATACCATTGGCATGGATATTTTTCAACTTGATAATGACTACTTTCTTCTTCTTGTTGATTATTATTCGAAATATATTGACTATTTCAAAATAAAATCCTGTACCACTTCAATAATTATATCAAAATTAAAAGACATTTTTTCCAAGTTTGGAATCCCAAAGAAGATTATATCCGATAATGGCCCTTCATTTGTTTCATCGGAAATGCAGTCATTTTTCAAAGACTGGGATATTTGTCATAAGACAAGCAGTCCCCATTTTGCACAGGCCAACGGATTGGCAGAAAGGTCAATTCAAACCGTAAAAAAAATGATAAAAAAGTGTAGACTATCAAACACTGATCCGTTTATTGCCTTACTCAATTTACGTAATACGCCTAATTCTTTTGGCTTAACTCCAGCCCAGTTACTAATGGGTCGAGTTTTAAGATCTAAAGTACCTGTACATGTTAAGCAATTAAAACCAACATTTATAGATTGCGACAAATATAGATTATTGCTAAAAAGAAATCAAGAGTGGGTCAAGAAAAATTATGATAAAACAGAAAAACTTCTACCTGCCTTAAGGGTAGGAGACAAAGTTTTATTTAAAATAAATCCAAATGAGGCTACATGGTCGAATGGCATAGTTGTTGAAATTTGTAGGGAACCAAAATCGTATTTAGTGCGTTACATCAATGGACGTATATATAGAAGAAATAGACGTCAGTTAATTCATAGAAAAAATTATGTGCTTTCACAAAATGAACAAGATATAAGAACTGAAGAACATAACAATAGCAAAGTAAGAGATTTCATGAAACTAAGATCTGGAAAATTAAAATTATCAACTACTTAATCTTCTTCAATTTATGTAAAAATATGGCATGTTATATGTTATATGTATATAAGTTATATAAGTATCTACTTTATAATACATAAGTGTGTTGTACTCTTTAAGTAGTTTAAGATAATTGTAACATTGAAGACATTCAGAAATAAAGCAGTCGGCAACAGATCGTCTTGAATGTAACAAAAACACTACCAGAGTTGACGGGTGAACAAACGCGTTATTTATCCTGGCGGCAAGCGGCCCATACTGCCATTAATTTGTTCAAACCTTATGAAGGTACCGATAAATATTATCAAGCAGTAGCGATTATTCGCAATAAGATAACGGGTTCCGCAGATTTAGTTATTTCCTCATTTAACACCGTGTTAAATTTCGAGGCTATAATAGCTAGGCTTGACCACACGTATTGTGACAAAAGGCCCTTGCACGTGTTGGAAAACCAAATGAGCGTTTTATGCCAGGGGCGAATGACGATTTCAGATTTTTACTACCTGATTGAAAAAAAGTTGACCCTTATCATAAGTAAAATCACAATGGAATATTCTGGAAATAATTATGTGATAATGATGTGATTACTTCCCTAGCTAACAAATACCGCGCGGACGCCTTGCGTATTTTTATTTCAGGCCTCAATAAGCCACTGTGCAATGTTCTTTTTTCCGCGGGTTGCCAAGATTTGCCATCAGCACTAGCTAAGGCACAAGAACTTGAGTCGAATCAACATCGATACGAATTTGCTAGGGCTTGCGATAATCGGTATGGTAAAATTGGAAATACATACCACCGCAGCAGTCCCCACTACAAAAGAGTTCGCCATGTATCATCCGCAGACGAACAACCCTGCAAACCCGTATCCAACCAGTTACGTGGGGGAAATGCCACTTCATCCAAATTCCATTTCCAATCAAAGCGCATTGTTCAACCTCAACCAGAATTCGATAGCATGAGTATAGAAGTTACAATCCAAAACCTTCCCACGGCGAAAACGAACATAATTTAACATCGCTGGCACAGATGTTCCAGTCGGGTGCAAATTCTTAAAACCAAGTGTAAGGTTTCACACTACAGGTAGTGTGCAACCTGCAATTCTAAGAACAGAATCTGTTGCCCCACATTATTCGGGGAATTGCTTCCACCGACTTGCACATCTGGTCCAGCCAATCAAGCTAGCACATAGGTTACCTAATAAAAAAATATTGTACGACAAATTAGTCTTAAGAAAGATTCAAACTGTAAAGGTCTTCGGATAGACCAATAAAAGTAGTTAATGAAAATGAAGATTTGTTTTTCTTATTTTCCCTACAAGCTACACCTTTTACTAATAACCTCAGTAAAAATGGATAATAAAATGGTGCATTTTCGTCATATTATGCTGTATTATTTCCAAAAAGGCAAGCGCGCGGCGGAAGCTGGTCGAAAGATAAGTATGTGCTGTGTACGGGACCGACGTAGTATCTGAGCGTGTGTGTCAGGTGGTTTTCAAAGTTTCGTTCTGGAGATTTGAGCGTTCAAGATGCGCCTCGTTCTGGAAGGCCTATCGAGGTTAATGACAATGAAATTAAAGTGCTCATTGAACAAAAAAGAAATTGCGGAGACAATAAAAATATAAAATTCAACAGTAAATGTTCATCTACATAAGCTGGTATTCATTTCACGGCTCAATGTTTGGCACCCACATGTTCTTACGGAGTTCAAAAAAATTGCACGCATCAACATTTGCGAAATGCTTAAAAATCGTTTGCAAACTGACCCGTTCCTGGACCAAGTTGTTACCGGAGACGAAAAATGGGTGCTGTACGAAAACGTCGAGCGCAAAAGATCATGGGGACATAGCAGTCAGGCACCTCAAACCACTTCGAAGGCCGGGCTCCATTCAAAGAAGGTCTTACTGGCTGTATGGTGGGACCGCAAAGGTGTGGTGTTTTATGAGCACTGTCTGACTGGATATCTACTGTCGTCAATTGGAGGAACTAAAGCAAACGATTGAGGAAAAACGACCGATACTAGCAAATCGTATGGGCATATTACTCTATCACGATAATGCAAGGCCTCACACTTCATTGCAGACCCGGCAAAAAATTCTTAGCCTTGGTTATGCCCCATTCACCTTACTCGCCGGACCTTGCGCCATCGGACTACCACCTTTTCCGAGCCCTTCAAAACTCCTTGAATGGGAAATCTTTCAATAATTTGGAGGATATCAAACGACAACTGGATTTTTCGGTGAAAAATCGGAAGAATTCTATGCGCGCGGAATTGATAAATTGCGTGACAAATGGCAAAAGGTCATTGATAACTGCGGTGAATATATCTCTGAATTAAGTCTTAAGTAAACAAAAAAATATTTATTTTTATTCTATCTTTGAAAACCGCACGGAATTATCGACCAACCCAATATGAAATTAACCGTCGTATTGTTTTTGTTATGCGATTGCTTGGCATTGGTCGTAATGGTTTGGATCTCTTTTTTCACTCTTGGATATAACCTCTTCTTTTAGTAAAACCACCTATTATAGATTGCTAGAAAATGTAAAAATAGCAGCAAATTCTATTGGGAAAATTTGTTCGAAAAAAGCTGGCGAAGAAGAAAAGGAGAAAAATAAAGAAGCAGGGTTTCCTGAAGACGAGTTGACAGTTTCGGGAACTTGGTCAAAGCGAGGTTTTTCTTCTCTGCTCCGTGTTTCAACCGTGATTGGAAAATATTCTGGAAAACTTTTAGATTATTTTGTTTCATCGGAAACATGAAAAACTTGTGAGATTATGTTAAAAAAAATTGAATTGCGTCGAATTTGAAATTTGGTATGGAAGTGAACACAAAAAAACGTGCAATACAAATTATGAAGGGAGCTCCGGAGGAATGGAAGTTCAAGACATATGTAATTGAAATTTTTAAAAACTACATTGATAGATATGCATATTACATTCGTAACGGGGACTCAAAAACATTTACCAATCTTTCTGATGCCAAACTGTACGGTGATTTTGTAGTGGAGAAGCTTGAGTGCGTTTTACACGTTGGTAAAAGAATGTTTCGACAACTCACGGAAGTTAAAAAAAAGAAAACGTAAATCCTAAAAAAGATAATGAGCAGAAAGGAGAGACACCACGCAAGAGAAAAAAAATTAATAAATCGGATCCACGCCCACTCCGAGCTGTAAAAACCCAAGATTACGTATTAGCACAGAATAAATAGTATACAGAAGTCGCATCTCGGCCTGTGATGATTTTTCACTTTATGGTGCGGGCGGAACAACTGAAGGGAAGATCAAGCAACGAGAGAGCAAGCATGATCAGAGAGTAACAACCAGAGAGCAGCCACGATCAGAGAGAATCAACGAGAGAGCAATCTTAAAATGTTTATGTGTGTGTGTGTAATTTAATTTTCGTGGGGGCGAACGCCCCCATTTATTGGGCTTAATTCAAGCTAGCTTAATCTAATCTTAACCTAATCTCACTTACTAGGTAGGGAGAAGGGGAGGGTGGTTAAGAAGGCGGAGCCATAGGCAGTACGGGGGGTGGGTAGATAGAAGAGACGGGGATTTCGTACGTTGCGGGGGTTAGTGTTGATAGAGACAGAGTTATAGAGAGTCGCACAGTCAATGGTACCTGAAAGGAGACGATGGATAAAAAGAATGTCAGATACAACTCTTCTTTCTTCCAACGTGTTCATGTTGATTAGTTTAAGGCGGTCTTGGTAGGGTGGTAAAATCAAAGGATTGCCCCGGGGGAGACCTCGAAGAGCAAAACGTAGGAATCGGCGTTGGATGCTCTCGATTCTAGAAATGTGGGTTTGTTGGTAGGGAGACCACACCTGGGAGGCGTATTCAAGAAGGGGCCGGACAAAGGTTATGTAAAGAGATCGGGTAACGTAAGGGTCCGAGAATTCTTTAGACCATCGCTTCACGAAACCGAGTGCAGAATTAGCTTTAAGGATTATTTCATCGATGTGTGCCCGAAAATTAAGCTCTTGGTCACATAATATGCCAAGATCGCGAATGACTTGAACCGTGGAGATGGGTTGATTATTGAGGAAGTAGAGACGAGGAGGAGGTTTGATTCGTTTACGTGAAAAGGTAATTGATTGGCATTTGGAAATATTAAGCTCTAAGCAATTTTTGGAGCACCAGATGGAAAAGCTATTGAGATCAGATTGAATAAGGGAAGAGTCATGACTGGAGGAAATGGTCTTGAAGAAATTGGTGTCGTCGGCGTATAATGAGATGTGGGAGTGTTTGATCACCAATTCAAGATCGTTTATGGAAAGAACGAAAAGAAGTGGACCTAAGTGGCTGCCTTGGGGGACGCCGGAGGAGGTTAAAAAGGGGTTAGAGAAGGCAGATCTAAAACGAACATTATAATAGCGATTTTCCAGGTAAGAAGATATCCACTTCAAAGAGATGGGGTCGAAGCCAAGGGAGGACAATTTGAAGAGTATCAGTCTGTGGGAGATTTTATCGAAGGCTTTACTGAAATCGGTTGAGATAACGTCGACTTCTTTGCCGTTCTCTAAGGCTGATAGGGTAAAGGACACAAATTCAACAAGGTTAGTGGTTGTGGATCTGCATTTGAGGAAACCGTGTTGTCTGGGGGACATTAATGACTTGCAGCGAAAACTTAGTGTTTCGTACAAAACACTCTCGAAGAGTTTAGGTATATGTGATAGTTTGGCAATGGGACGATAGTTGTTAACAACGTTCTTCGGACCTTTTTTATGTATAGGGGTGATAAATGAGTTTTTCCATAAGCGGGGGAATTCACCTTGGGATAGGGATAGAGTGAAGATTTTCGAGAGAGGGCGAGAGATGGTTGAGGAGCATTTTTTTAGAAATATGGCAGGAAGACCGTCGGGTCCAGGAGTGAATTCATCATTAAGTAGATTTAATTTGTTTTCGATGACATGAGAATCAACTGTGTGTGGGAGAAATGGTCCAAGAGAAAAATTCGGTAGATAATGAAAGTATGAGAAGTCTGGAGCAAACGAGTCGTCGGCGAAAGACTGTTTAAAAAAGGTGGCGAAAAAGTTGGCGATAATATTGGGATCATTCGAGGTTTGATCGTGGAAGGAGAGGGAGGTAGGGTAGCCATCGGATTTTCTTTTATAGTTAACAAACTTAAAGAAGGACTTTGGATCGTTTATAAGATTGGCTTGCGTTTCTGTTAAATACCGTTGATAGAGGAAGTTGTGTAGGGCGGTAAAGTGGAGATAGCTGCCCAGGTAGTTAGAAAAGTCATTGGATGATTGAGTACGAAGGAAGATTGTCCATTGCTTATTTCTTTTGTTTCTTAGAGAACGGAGCCTGCGATTATACCAGGGTGGGGAGGTGGACGAAGTTTTGCGTTGTGAAACGGGAACGTAAAGAGAGATAGAGTAAAATATTTCCCCGTAGAATATGGATATAGCATCGTTTACGGTTAGGTTTTCAAAATTGAGAGGGGCATTTTTTAGGTATTCATTTATTAGATGAAATTTTGCTTTGTGGAAATCGTAAGAGGCCAGAACTGTAGGAGGTTTATTCTGTGATGAAGAATCGTGAAAGAAGGAAAGGAGGAGGGGAGGATGGAAGTTATCGATGGTTGAAAGGGAAAGGGGACTAAGTGAAACAGAAGAGTTGAGAGGCGGGTAGTCGAAAGGTCATCACTTAAGTTATTCAGCTTAGGTAGAAATTCATCGATTAAGGGGGAGTAGTCGATCTGAACATAATCAGGATTAGATGATTTAGACGAGGATTGTAGGAGGGTGTCGAGGTCGGAGCGGAAAGAGGTGACCATATCTTTAAGACTGTCCGGTGTTTTTCGCGACGTAACGATTAGTCGGTTTATTTCAGACGCAAGTTTGTCGAGCTTGTTGGTGAACTCTTGGGCCAAGTTGGTATCAACGAGATTTTTGACCGTTCGTAAGATGTCGTCGGCCCCCAGAAAGTATTTTTTGGCGGACTCAGACGAGTTGTCGACGGCACTGGAAATATCTTCTATATTACTCGTTATTAAATCGAGGTCATTTGAGATTTTTTTATTCGATGCGGCAATGTTGCTTAGGGTGGACGTCATAGTGTCGCTAAGGCACTTTATCGCTATCATGACGTGTGATAGGGAGATTTGTTTGCACTCCTCGCAAACGAAGTTAAAATTATTGGATAATTCCGGTATATAAGTTAGGCATCTTTTGGATAAGCCAATGCATATTGGATGAAAGGCTTTGCCACAGATACCAGTACATGTGAGCAACTCAGCGGATTTATTTCCGTAAGTGCAGTTGACATTCCCGCAGCACTTTTCCATAATGGGAGATATAATTGGGTCACGAGGTAAGTGAGAAAAATTGACAACGCAGCGAAAGGGTAGAAACGAGGAAACGAGGTTACTGATTTTTTGTTTTGGTTTTATATGTATATATAATTTTTTTTTTTGTATTTTATTTTTTTTTTTTTTTTTTTTTTGTTTATTTGTTTGTTCATTTGATTTAATTTGTCACGTCACTGAACGTATAAACTGGGGGTAGCGAGGCAGAAGGCAAAAGACACGACCGAGCGGCTTGGAAGTTGACTTGACAAAATGATATAATAAAGTATGAGTGTATTGTGTTGCTATCCAACGTCGTGAATGCACGTGGTGTTGACAAAATTTTATTTCAGGTTTTAGATTTCTATATTTAGTTTTTTTCAGTTGAAAGTTGCGCTTGGTATTCGTACGCGTACTTTTTTGATGTAAACTAAAAGGGCCGGGTAACACCAATTAACGTTATTCCATTATTTGGGATTTTTGTGCAAATTTCAATCTGATATATGTATGTAGGGAAGAATAACCCAAAAACTTTAGTGCGACAGGATTTTAAGTTTGCGGGCTTTAGTAAACATTTTTTTCTCTGAAGCCCACGAGCAATGCTTCAAGAGTACTAAGATCATGAAGTCCAATATTATTTTCTTATGATCAGAACATGTGGAAAACCATTGCGATGTGGCATTTTTGCATTTGGATTTTATCAAGTTTTTTATACCAACAGTTTGTGGTTGTGTGTCAAAAATATTGCTAAACACTATAATATGTTTCTTGCTAATTTCCAAGAAAATTTGTGAAGGAGCAACGAGGTTACCAAAATCTTTAAGAGAATTGTAATTTTTATGAAACATGAAAAGTTCACTAGGAACTGTTAATACTTCGTCTTCTTTTCTCAATATAGAAACACAAATATCGCAGTTAATTTTCGGTATCATTTTGTTGACGATATAACCTATGAAGTATCTTAAAGACGCCAAATCGATACTAAATTCCGAACAATTCTGAAAGTCATCATTTAATACGAAATCATCAATGATTTCTATGTTAATATCTATTTCAGAGTTTTCGTTTTTATGCAGCATCGAATGCCGGACTTTTGAAAAATTTTACCAACAGCCGGTACAGAATCCATTTTTTTCCTATTCAAAATCGTATGACAACCCCTCAACAATCAATATATAATAATAAGTCCAAAGAATAATCCAAATCGTATGCAAAGTTGTCAACAATTATAAAATCAAAAATAGAGTTAAATATCAAAATACAAAGTAAAAATGGAGTCGATATATAACCGCAGGAAAACACAACCATTCGCATGAAAGTACAATTCCCAAGTGATTTCGAATCTAATCCACACAATCGAAAACAAGAGAAGCAATACAACACCATGCAAGCTTACGATAGAAGAAGCTATCAATGCATACACACGCACACACACTTGCATACACATCGTAAGCTGCTTTGCTCTCGTAAAAACAAAACCACCGAAAACGCACATGCTACTCTCTTTCGCTCGCACCAGCTTCTCAATTTTTTGTATACTCTCTTGCATGTTCTCATGCTTGTACTCTCTGTTCAATAGGGTGCCAATATTGGAACCCTAGAACAAAATTTGCTTTGTATGAGATGCAACTTCTGTATACTATTTATTCTGTGGTATTAGCTATCCAGAGACATAGATTCTGTATTCGATATGAAGAAAGAAATATGGCCTACATTTTACCATATGATCTCCACCGATGTAAATCCGCAACATGAGAATTGTGATCCGGACTGGTGTAAGTTTTTGCAGGCAGAAAAAGAAGGTGCCCCATACAAATATAAGCCAGCTCTGAATGCAGAGGTTCAAGAACACGTCAAACCAGTTTTTGACCGAAGAGGATTTATTAAAACGATGTTTAGGAAAAAACACTTAAAATAATAATGAGTGTTACAAAAAAACACTTTGGGCTATAATGTGGACGAGAAGTGACTGAGTTGGCTGCCAACATATCTTTGTCAATTTTTAATGAGGGACGAATGGCGGAAAAAGCTAACACAGCTTAGTTGAAGGAAGCTCGTTCGCAGAAAAAGTCGCCCGACAGGAGGTAGAGCAGGGGTTTATAGACTCGGGAACACTTCTATATGGGCGAGGTGTCGCAGAATAATCAATTGTAAGTGTTAAAACTTGATTGTTTTTTTAAATATTCTAAACATAAATCGTAAAAAAACTTAGGTCTGTTGGTCTGTATCGTTTAAGTCTTCGTATTTGTGTTTGTTCGTCATTTGGGATATTGTGTATTTCGTCCTTTGTATGTTGTAAATTCTTACTTTGGTATTTGACAGTACTTTTTTATTTCATACCTAGATATTTGGCGTGATAGCTGGTTTTTATGTTCTTACTGTTAATTATTATAGGAGGTGGATTATCAATTTTTCTAGTGGTGTAGATAACCTGGATAGTCTTATCTTCATTTATTTGTATACCCCATTTTGTGAACCACTGCATTGTATTGTTTAAATGGTTTTGTAGTTTGAAATTTGCATCATTTAGGTCTTTGTCAGATTGCAGTAGGATAGTGTCGTCTGCAAATGTTGCTAGCATGGAGTGTTGCGATGTCGGGGTAGGTATGTCTGCAGTGTATATTAAGTAGAGTAGTGGCCCCAAAACGCTACCCTGGGGAACGCCAGCTTGAACTACACCCATCGACAAAAAAAACCCTCGCATTGCATTTCTTAGAAATATTTTGTAATTAAGTTGTAAAATTTTACAATTCTGAACCCTTTTACGAATTCTGCACCCTTCTCCTATTATTTAAAGATTTTTTCTGCCTACTCGCAGTAGAAAAAGTGAAGTGATCGCGATCAGATCGATTTTTTTAGTAGAAAAAGTATTTCAAGTCAAAATTTTGTATTTTTCGCTATGGTACTCTCTTTGGTGGAAAAGGCCCAAATCATTGCTTTGCATAAGGAAAATGTTTCCAAACGAGAAATAGCTCGTCGGGTTGGCACTAACGAGTGGAGTGTGCGCAATGTCATCAAGAATTATCACTCCGAAGGTTCAATTGAACGGAAAGTTGGAAGCGGCAGGCCAAGGTCAATAACTGAAAGAGAAGCACGGCTTATTCATCGAATGTCAGTGTCTAATCGATTTCAGCATGCTGGAGACATCAATAAGAGCTTTCGGACTCAAACTGGAAAACAAATCAGTGACCGAACCATGCAAAGACAGCTGAACAATATGGGTTTAAGAGCACGGCGACCTGCAAAAAAGCCCCTGCTTACCAACAGAATGAAACAGCAACGGTTGCAATGGGCAAAAAATTATGAAAATTGGACTGGCGAGGATTGGGGACAAGTTGTTTTTTCCGATGAGTCTAAATTCAATTTGTTTGGCCCCGATGGCAATGCGCTTGTCCGCCGCAAAAATGGAGAGAGGTATTCCGAGGAATGCACCTTATCTACCGTGAAACATTCCCCGTATGTAATGGTATGGGGTGCCATTACAATGTTTGGTGTTGGTGCTATTCTGATATTGGAAGGAACCGTTAATGCTGCAAAGTACATTGAGATCATCAACGAAGGTGTTTTGACAACTTTGGAGCAATGTTCTGAGTATTCCGAAAATTTAATTTTTCAAGATGACTCAGCCCCATGTCACCGAGCCAAAACGGTAACTTTAACTTTGAGCTAAAGTTTTAATTTGAGTTTATTTATTTACATTAATGTTTTCTCTACGTTCAGGTAAAAAATCACAAAGATCTGTTGGGTATATCCTCTCTGCCATGGCCAGGAAACAGTCCGGACCTGAATCCAATTGAGAACTGTTGGCAATATATGGGGAAAAAGATTAGAGAAAAACGACCAAGAACGATCTCTGAGATGAAATTGGTTATAGAAAAAGTTTGGTATGAGGAACTAGACGGAAATTATTTAAAAAAATTGTTTAATTCGATGCCAAACCGAATTCGTGACGTCATTAAAAACAAGGGCCCAGCCACAAAGTATTAATTTTTAATTCGCTTTTGTTGTCAAAATATAACAGTTATGATACTGTGCCTTAAATATATTTATAAAAACTATGACTTTTGAGTTCCTAAAACAAATATTTTTAATTATTTTTAGTAAGAAAACAATTTTTTTATAATGTTGAAATCGTCATTTTTTTGCTTTTTGTTAATATTTGAAATATGTTTTAGTTAAAAATGTAAAGTCTACTGTTTTTGTGTAGTATAAATATCAAATTATGAAAAGAAAGAGGATAAATAAAATTCAACTATTAAATCTTTAAGAAAATCAGTTTTGTACTTAAAAAATGTATTGCGAGGGTTTTTTGTCGCTGGGTGTATGTGCAAATTAGAGTATTCTTCCTGGTGTTTTACATAGAAGTGTCGTTGGTCAAGATAGTTTTTAAGGGGGATAGCCACTGTGATGGGTCAAAAAAAAATTTTTTTTTTTCTTTTGTCTTAAATGACATTTGTATTTTAAAAAATGTGTGTACAAAATTGAAAGTCAAAATTTCAAAAATTGACTAAGTTACAGCGATTTTAGTGAGAGCATGTAGGCCGACTGTTTGTCGCTTGACTTTCGGATCAGAATGTTACGCCTTTCAGTCCCTTGCTCTAATGTATTTAACATTGTGTGACGTAGTGGACTCTTTTCTTCAGGTTTTAAAATACAATAGTCCCTTTCATCAATTTAAGTACCTAGAAGTTCGGCAGATGTTCAGTTACTCTATGATTTCATTACGAGAGAAATAGACTAAAATCTTTAAACGCGTTTTTTACGAAACGACTTTTTTCAAACTGGTCACATCGATAACTTGGTAAATTCTTAACCGATGTTTAAAAATGAGCCGATTTGGAAAATTTTGTTTTTTACTATTTTTTAAACTGTTTGAAAAAAAAAAACGGTCGAAAAAATGCAAATACATATTTTCAAACGGTCGCCATTTTATTAAAAATAAAATAAACGGCTACGTACAGCGATAACTACATTCATACAAATTATAATAAAATTTTTGTTTGATTCGTACTAAATACTTCCCAAAAGCATGAAAAGTCGCTGAAGTACACGCCATCCCCAAACCAGGAAAAGACAAGATTAAGATTAAGATTTAAGATTACTGGCTTTTGAATAATCGATGCGACCATGGAGGGGAAATTTTTTTTCAGGCTCTACGGCATCGTTTATATTGTTGAAACTATTCAATATTTTTCAATAAAAATTTGTGGAAACATTATTGGATGTGTACTTAATAAAATAAAAAAAAAACCGATCGAAAAATTCCTTCATTTACTCGATCAAAAAAATTCTTGAAAATCACTAATTTTTGGGGCCGTCACAGTGGCTATCCCCCTTAAGGAGCTGGTAAAAGTCGAATGGTAAGGCTTTGCTAAGTTTGTAAAGTAGTCCCTTGTGCCAGACTTTGTCGAATGCTTTAGATTCGTCAAGAAATACTTTTATTGTCTAAGTCATTTGATATTTTGTTTATTACCCTATGTGTTTGTTGTATAGTCGAATCATGTTGTCTGAACCCGAATTGTTGATTCGGTACAACGTTGTTGTTGTCAAGTATTAATTGTAGTCTTTTCTGTATGATTTTTTCCAGGAGTTTGGATAAAACTGGTAAAAGGCTGATGGGTCGTTAGCTACTAGCTTTTGTTATGTCTTTTCCTGGTTTGGGGATGGCGTGTACTTCAGCGACTTTCCATGCTTTTGGGAAGTATTTAGTACGAATTACAGCGTTAAATATATTCCTGATATAAATAATTGCGTGTTCAGGTAGTTCTGTTAAGATTTTCTCATTTATCATGTCGTAACCAGGAATTTATTAGTCTTGATACTATTCTTAATATGAAAGTCAATTTAATTTTTGGTAGTCAATTTGATTGGAATTGCTTAATTCGTGTTTTGAAGGTTTAATATTGTGGATTATTGTCTTTTTCGTTTGTGAAGCAGTTGGCAAAGGAGTTCGCTAATGTTGAGGCTTTTTCTGCGTTTGTCTTAGACCACGTTTTCGTTTAATATTGGTGGTCGGTGTGAAGTCGTCTGTTTTAAATTTCTTGTGGCTTTCCAAAGACAGTAATTCGTTTGGAAAGTCGGCGTCAGGTTTTTCAAATAATTGTTGAGTTGTTTGTTTTTACGCTCTTGCAATATGTCCTTTAGTGCTTTTCTTATTTAGTTTCGCCTTTAGCTCAAGAGAGCGATTCGTTTGCCATAGTGTTCGAATCTTGCGTGTGTGTCTAATTTTGTTTGGGATATATTGGGGAGTATAAGAGTCACGGTCACCTGGTACAAGTTGTGGCGTAGAGATCCTCAATGCATTTATTATAGTGTCGTTAAGGTAAATTATTGCACTATCTATGTTGTCAGGGCATTTTAAGGGAATTCTGTGTGGCAGGTCTCTTGTTCGGGTGTCCTTAAATGTTTGCCAGTCAGTTCTTTTGTTGTGAATCCTTGTATTGTGGAATAGCGCGGTAGCTTTAGTCTCGTAGGTGATTATGATTGGGGAGTGGTCAGAAGAAAGGTCAAGGGAAGTTTTTGCGGTTAATCTTGTCCTGGGTATACTTTTGCGTATATAGAAATCTATAAGATCGGGTTTCTTGTTCATATCTGTGGGCCAGTATGTAGGTTCTCCTGTGCTGAGAAAATGCACGTTAAGTGATTTTAGAACTCTTAGAAGGATGCTCCCCTTTCTGTTTGTTAATCTGGAGCCCCAGTCTGTTATTTAAAAAAAAATATTAATTTTTAATTTTAATCTTTTCTATTGTTCATAAATATAAAATAAAAAGTTGCATAAGGAAAACAAAAATTTAATCATGAGTCATTTTTACCCTTGTAACCGGTACTAGTCCCTTTAAATAGCCACATAAATAAAAATAATGAAAACAAAAATCCTGTTGGAATGATATGGAGTATTAAATTTCGTTAATGAAATAAATAAACGACAGCCAAACTGTCAAACACTGGTGTATTCACAAAATTCACGTATTTATTCACAATAGTCTACTTCTCCATCGATTGAGTTACACAATACCAAAACGAAAATAAATCGACAATCGTCGCAATAGAACATCGTCCAAACAAAGGAATGCGTCTCGTTGACGCCTTAAGCCGGAACCCATTATCAATTTTTGTCATAGAAAGAGTTGTAGACGCGACATCGGCACGAATTCAGCGAGTACAAAATGAGGACCTGACATCCATATCTGATGGAAAGGAAAGCACTAAAAAGCAAGATTTTCTATCAAACATCAAAAGCGAATCAATGTAACAAAAGATATCCCACAGGCACACGAGCAAGGTCGCTTCGAAAAAGGCGGAGCTTTTCATTTATAGGGTTTCTAGATATACATGCTGAAGCCGAAAAGTTTATCAGTTGTGCATTTAGTGCATTCTGGTGGCAAAGAAAAAGGAAACCGACCGTTGAATACGTACCATGTCAATCACCTAGGCCCAATGATGGCAACCAAGAAGCGATAAGTCAAAGCTTTTGCAATCTTAGGAGCATAATATCAGATAGAGAATGGGTTCGAAAGCTTTTGAAAAATATTGCAACGGAAAATATTGTATGATTGTGACCGGGGTTCCAAGAGACAACGGCCAAGTTGAACGTATGAACCGAGTAATCATTCCGATCTTGTCGAAGCTGATCGACTCGAAGCCCGATATCTGGTACAAATACGTCCCGCTTGTGCAACAGTTAATCGACGCGTCTTTCTCCCGAACCGTTGGTTTGACGCTGTTTGAATTATTGATTGGTTGACAATAGAGAATTTTTTTGCGATATTTATATGCAGAAGCGACCAGAATTGCGAGTGATTTAGACAGGAAGAAGGCTTATCAGTACAATGTTGGAGATATTGTAGCTATGTGATGAACAGTTTGGATCTTGTCCACGTCATGGGACAGCTGGGTAATAAACGACCGAATAGAGCCAGTACATCAGCCGATAACATTAAAATCTACCCAGGAGACCAAGAAGATTAAGCAGGCGATGACAAGCTAGAAGAGGACATTGAGGGCGGTGAACTTCAAGATGACTGGGAGATGTGACATGAACTGCAACTAAATTCACGTTCAACCTTAGATTGAACTGATATATTATTAAGTGGAATTAACCCTTTCTTCAACGGAGAGGCGAAAAATAGCGCAAAAAATAAAGAAAGCAAGAACAAACGGCTGTCAATCTGGAGAAATATTTATGTTTTCGTTTCAAAATCAGTATAAACCGACATCACCGTATCCACCGTAGCAGAGTCAGTAGGTTGCCCAGCAAGTTCGTTGTTATCATCGGTACACGTCACTGTTATACATATAACAATCTTACAACTAAATACCTATATACAATAAAAAATAAATATATTTTCTCCTTTTTGCTTTCCTTTTTATAGAATTTACTTATTTTAATTATAAATTTACTTATCACTGCGTTGCTTTAATGTCGTGTTTTTCTGTTTTATGTTTTTGTTTTTTTTTTCGTTTCTTTGTGTTTTTTTATTAAATCAACTTTCTTTATATAGAATATCTAAAGCGTCTTTCCTTAGCAGAGTTAATAGTACGTGGTGTTAGGGATGATACAGGCAGGGGTGTAATGAACATGAATAACATCAATAAATGTTTACCAGTTTACGGTCGTTCCCGCGTGCTGATTGCTTGTGTAATATGTCGGTGAGGTTCAGGCGTGATTGGAAACAAATAAAAAAAACCAACAGAAACAGGCGGCGTCTTATTCTAATGAAATCCCTCGTATCCACGAACTAAGGTCACTGGTGTCTGCCTCCATGATGACTTCTTCGGGTTCATCGTTGAGGAGTATGTATTGTGCGGCCGTTCGTCCACTCAAGTAGGCACCATGTGCAGTCGAATAGAAACTGGAATGCGTATGTTCGCCAGCAAACAACACCGCGGGCTAAATAGCGATTTATCGTTTAGGAATTTGGTCATTTAAGTATGTTTCGTTACTTACTTTCGTTTGGTGAGGATTTGTATAGAGCGGTTGTGCAAGATTGAGTATATCCTCTTGACTAGAACCTACTGGTATTGAGGTGTACGACCCTCTCGTGTATGGTTGCGATTTCCAACTTGTACTAAAAGGGATGAAGATTAAAACCCTCTTCAACGAACATTTCATTTGAAAAATACTCACCAAACACATTTCTTTGGTTTCGGGACGAAGGGATCCTTAAGAAATATCTTTAAAATCTCCGTGCATTTCTCTCCCACCACCTCATGCGACAGAGTTTCCATAAATTCCGCCTCTTTACCCGATACCCAACCCAGTAACAGCGTATCAGTTACCTTCGCAAACGAATAGATCTTCTTAAACCAGTGTTTGCTTAAATACTCATCCGAACATCGATCCTTCTCGGTTAGATCACAATCGTACTTATCATCATCCCACAGAAGCATTACTTCTGATATCTGCGGACTTAAGAACGGCTGATCGTATTCCAGAAATATTTTATCAACCGTCCCGAACATAAGATTCTCAATTGCTTCCTGCTTATAAGCGGGCAATTCAGGATCAAACAACGTCTTCATCGTTTCCTTAAGTACACCCAACGGTGCGGTACATATCACATGATCAGCATAGAATACTCTGCCATCGTCGCACAGCACCTTTACCGGAGCCTCAGTCGCGTCCGATTCGATCGAGCTTGCTCGACTCGAACTTGCAGCAGCAGCAGTTGCACTGCCTGCAGGCACTACCTCCGTCACAGTCTTATCTGAATCGTCCGATGTATTCCCGTCATCTTCGGGTCCTTCATCGACCGTTTCCAGGCCGCTGCTTGTTTTTTTCCGTTTCCAAAAGATCTTCTTCACCGGACATCGTGTCACAATCGTTTCTTTCGGAATCATCTTGATCAATGGTCCCAGAAGTGAACTGTAACCACCGGGCGGTACAATATTGCCGCCCTGTAATTCTGTATAACTACCTAAATCTAAGAGATCTACTTCGTCCATACTATGGCAGCCAGTAATGCAGGTCTCTCGTTTCAATAGACAATCGAATATCCGCTTCTTTAGTCGTTTCTCCTTGGGATCTTGCACGGAACTTAAATAGATTTCGATTTCGTAGTTAATGTGCTCGCCGACGCTATGAATATCGGGCGGTGGACTGAACTGACATAGGAAGTATTCGTCACAACGTCGCAGGAAACAGACGTAGGCTTCATAAATCTCTTGTAGTATATCAAAAGGAACTTGAACGCCATCTTCTGTTGTGGCGACAATTTTATGTGGTTTCGGGATATTAACGATATTCACAAGACCGTGCTGTACGGCCAGTTCGAATATCGGATTCCCAAGAACACCATGGATCCAGTTTGCACCGAGTTCGATCTGAAAATAAAAATTGAATTTGATTAATTAAAAATCTTATTTTGGGCGAATGCACTCGTCCTCAATACGTCAGATTAAATATGTTTTATTTAATGGAGGAGATTTATAAATCCGACAGAGCGCAGTCGCATATCTTTCGACCCGCGCCCAGAATTCGGCCCACATATCATGGCATTAGAACTTCCTCCCTAAACCCTCAGAATCCTCAAAACAGTCGTTTATACCCTGACTTTATATACTATCGGACTGTCCACCCAACCTCTTCCACCTTTTTTGCTTCACTCAAAACTCCCGTCAGTCCCTCCCCATCTTTCTTAGATCGGCTACGCTGAAGACCAATATGTTATGTCACGCTTGAGAGACAGTAGAATCTACGAAAATGTGAGCCTCTTGCTTTCCTTCGCAACCAATCTGACTCGATCCGCATTGATAGTAGGCCTCTCACTTGGCCCCTGCACTTATATGGTATCATGATATAGAGCCTTAATATTTCATACTGATATAGCCAGCCGTCTCTTGCGGTTCGCTCCAAGCATCTTTCATACCTTCATACTAATCGCACAATTCATCCAAACTCATCTCCTTATATAACGAAGATATCAGAACACATCAAAACTTCCGCAGTACTCCTCAATTTCCAAAAGGGAACTTTCGTTTTCCTAAATGAACTTAATCTGTGCCCCAGTATCGGAGACAGTCGCATCAGATTTTTCTCTGTTTCGTGCTGATGGACATGACAATACTGCCAATTCGGATAGCGGTGGAATCCTCATATCACATCACAGCCGTACTATGCCTTACACTTCAAATCTTCGAACTCTTGAAACTTTATCTTGCCTGTTGGTACATATGTCCCTCTCAGCCAACCTACTATTATCACTTGCCATCGAGTACAATAGTTCACTTAAGCTAATCTTCTCATCTGATTCCGAAAGTTGCGTTGTTACCGTAAGTTTCCCATTTCCTCTCTACCTTAGATCCGATTCACGTTTCCCGGGAACACTTTTACTCGACAATCACTGCACCATTCCCCACTCCGAAAATAAGCACCCTATTGCTTCAATTTCCGAAAATCAGACTTCGCAATTAGTAGGATTAGTTAGTAAAAAATTAACTTTAATTTTTTTCTAAGCCCTAAAATGTCCTTAAACGATACTCTTGCCCAAAATCACCAATTGTCTTATTCTATCCGTTCTATATCCACAAAAAAAAAAAAAGTACACCTCATCTCCATCCGCAAGGAACTATGCACCCGCGTAACAAAAAAAAAATAAAAAACAATCGGTTGCAGACCTGCCTTAAGTCCCTCTCTGCTTCCGGCCTTTCTACTTTGCTGCAGCCTTATTTTTTTAATAATTCGTGCAGGTTCAAGAGTGTCAACCCAGCCTGGATGGGGTGCAGATGGTTTGTCTCGAAGATGTTCGTTCACTACTCTCCGGGGGTGGTTGTCTTAGATAGAATTTGAGAGATTCGACTGAATTTGCGTTGGTTGTAGTTCACAGTAACTCTTTTGTTTCCATGTCATTAAGGTGTTATATTGGAAATGCACACACAGAGTATGAATTTTGAATGGCCATACACTATGTTGTGAAGCACAAGTGGAAGGGAAAAAGCGTATGCGTCTGCAGTAATTGCCAAGCTGCACTCAAAGCTGTGTTAGCGTATGAACTCAAGACCTTTTTGAACAAAGACGGAAGACTAAATTGACAGAATGATCTGGGACCCAGGAAATGAGATCCCCGATGAACTTTCTAGAAGAGGCTCAGAGGAGAATTTCTCAGGATCTGAACCCAGTATATGTCTACCCGCTTCCACGGTCAAATTCGACATCAACGATTGCTTAGCTTAGCTCTACATCACTGAAGCCCAACCTCACTTTTTGACAACTTAATCTAACCTACAATAAAGAAAGGTGTCTGCTTGATAGTACAATGGACCAGTATTTGCGTCTGAGTGCGCCAACATTAATAACATTCGCAAAACAGAAGCTCTAACTTACCTATTACATTTGTCCCTCACAACTGACTTATTATTATTAATTTGCCATCGACTTCATAGATTCTATATTTTATCCTCTGGCCTTTTCGAACTCAGTAGTTTCACCAATAACAAACAATGTGTTATTGTCGCAAGTAAACACGCTCTCGCCACCTAGGATGCGCTACATGTACCCTTATTGGGAACACATTTGCTCGACACTCACTTCACCATTCTCCACTCCTACAATACGTGTTTCAATTTCTGAAAGACTTCTTCACCCTAGCACCCCAAGAAACAGTTCTGCTTCTGGCCTATTTTCCTGCAGCCTTATATGGAACTCATACAACTGTGTGGATCTCTCAACCATTTCTACCTACCTGAACCGAATGCAATCCTCTTCTCCATTTTACTATACAGGGTGTCCCACGAGCAGTGTGCCAAAAAGCTAGAGCGTGTAGGAAGACAAGAAAAAAATCGTATGGGAGGGGGGAGGTCTATTCCCCCCCGTTTAGCCGTGAGGGGCAATTTTCTAAAAAATTGACTTTATTTGGAAAAAAAAATATTAAAAATCAACAGTTACATCCACAATGCCATGATATACTTTTTTGTAAAGCCAGAAACCTCTTCTTTCATCTAGTTTTTAAACGAAGCTGTTTTAAGGAATAGTTTTTGAGAAATTAATTTTCAAACTCAAAATTTTGAAAAAAAGTTGGAAAAAAAATTTCGAACCCTTTTTTTTTCAAAATTGTATGTAATTAAGTACTAATTTTTTTTCAAAAATTCAATTCTCTTATTAGTTTTTAGTTAAAAACAGAAAACCGGATGCAAAAATGTCTTGTAGTTTTGGAGAAATTAAAAAAATACCCGAACCATTTTTTTCTAAGAAAAACCTTTTTTTTGGTTTTAACGCGGCTGAACTTGTAGGCAAATTAATGTATAAAACATTGACCTCTTTTTTATTATTTTTAAAAAAATCGGAGTTTTATTATAATAAATTTTCAATATGATCCCCATTTTTTAGAAGGCAAAGATTATATCTCCTTCTAATGGCTGCACATAAGTCTATGCTTGACAAATTTACCTGCAATTTGACTCCAGTGACTTCAATCCGTTCTTTCAGTTGTTCCAAAGATACTATTTCCACTTCGTAAACATAATTCTTCATGAATCCCCACACATAAAAATCTAGAGGAGTTAAATCTGGTGATCTAGCATAATTAAAAAAAATGCACCAACCATTTGCTCCTACCCCTCACCGTCTTCTTTCAAAGTTCCACTTTACAGGAACTCTTTCCTAAGCTTTGAAAAAATGCTTACATTATCTCATTCCACAAAAAAGGATAAAATAACGAGCTGCCCAACTATCGTTCCATTACGTACTAAACTCTACTCTATTACCAAACTCTTTGAGAGTATTGCCTACGATGCAATATTCTTTCACTGCAAGTCCAGCTTTTTTCCCAATTCAACTTGGATTCTTAAAAGGTTGATCGACAACCAGTAACCTACTTCAGTTTGCCTCACGATCCTTGTGTGCACTTGAGGATGGTAAAAAGTAGGGGTTGTTGCATTGCTCACTGCTCTCGGTTACCTCTTTCCATAGGACTTTATCCTATGTATTAAATTCTACTTCGAAAACCATCAGCACAATTTAATTTTCAGATCTTGTATTTCTGATCCAATGAATGCCACCTACTCCCTCCAATTCAGGTTCACTATTTAGTGTCAAAAAGAACATATTGTGCGCTTCCCTTCACCCTCCAGAACCTATGTTATCTGCCATGAAGTTGTTTTTCCTGTCAAATTTCTGGTTTACCTAGGTGTTCGCCTTCACACCGACAACATTGTCAAACATATCAATTTCGCCCTCGACTTTGTGAAACATTAGCCCAAGAAGTTCTCGAATGCTTACGATACGAAATCCTTATACCTAGTCCTGCCATAAGTTCTGTTACACAATTTCCAGCTTATCGTTCAATTTTTTTTTCCGGGATGTTAGTTGATGACGCGCATTTCCATTTCGGCGGCTACTTTAACAAACAAAACTGCCGCTTGGAAAACCCGCACGTTATTCTCGAAAAGCCAAGGCATCCACAAAGAGTGACAGTTTGGTGCGGATTGTGGAGTGATGCTGGGAACAAATTTCGGTCGACAGTGGGCGTTACAGAGCCATGATAAACGATTTTTTTTTACTGAAGTTGAAGACATGGATTTGGACGACCTCAGGTTCATGGAGGATGGCGCGCCATGCCACACAGCCCATGGCACAATCGATCTTTTGCGCACCAAATTCCCAAATCGTATTATTAGGCCTCATGGCGATGTCAATTGGCCGCCTCGGAACTGCGATTTTACCACTCTGGCCTTTCCGTGAGCCACAGCCCGAAACCATCAACAAGGTCTTGGAAAATTGGGGTGATAAAACGCAGTACTGCGAAGCCAGCCGAGACAGCCACTTGAACGACGTTGTATTTCATAATTAATGGGAATGTTTGTTCTTACTTATAAAGCAAAAATACGTGGGAAAAATATAATTGTGTTCATTTTATTGCATTTTTAAAAAGAAACTTGTATTTGGCCCACCCTATATATTACTCATCTCGTTCATCATCTCATCAGCAAAAAACTTGAATTTCCTTCATTAAATAAGCGAGTAGCCAAAAACGCTGCTTTTTAAACCAGAATATATGTAGGTACCAAACAGTCAAGTTAAAATTTTTGTCTGATTTGTGAGGCGCTGCCTAAACATCTCTTTTGTAACTCATCTCTCGAAGGCGTTCTTAAGGTATTCGAAGCTATTAACATCACCCTAAACCGACCTAGGTGCTACATTTTTTTCACTAAGGCTTCCATTAATTGTTCTTTTCTGATCAATTTTGTTTCATTCCTGTGGTTTAAGACCGAATTCCAGCTTTTTTCTTGCACATGGATTCTTATGCATTCACTCTTGTCTTACTGATTTAATTTGACAACTGCCGTTTTTAAGTTACTGTCATACAAACATAATTACCGCATTTCACTCATCATAATCAAAAAACGACTATAGCTAAAATTCAGGTTAGAAACATGTACGCGTTCACATGTTTCTTCGAAGTTTGTTCAAGAAATAAGGAGACTTCGTTTTTTATTATATTGGTACGAGTACATATGTATGTATGTCCCCTAACATATGTTGACATCGTCTACATCGTATATTTAGTTTGTTTTTCATAGACATATGGGTTAGACGTGTTTTGGTCTGCTTGGCGGTTTGTACTTGAAATGATGACTGTGGCGATCGGCGAATCTACTCTCGGCAAAAAGAAGGTTAATAAGTGGCATAGGTTCTTCGCAGAAAGCTGAGAGGGTATTAATGACGATGCGTTTAAGCAGTGAGGAAAATTGTTATGGTGCATGGTCGAATTACTATCAGAGCAGTTTCTAAGGATATTGACATAGCGGTTGGTTCATGCCAAGATTTTTTTTTCAGATATTTTGAAACGTGTGTAAGCGAAGTTTGCTCCGAAATTGATAAGATTTGACCAAAAAAACCGTCGCATGAGCATCGCCCAGGAGTTCTTAAAGAACGTGACTCATGAACCACATTTGCTGAAAAGGATCATCACTGGTGACGAAACATGGGTGCAGGGTCATATGACACCAAAACCCAGTGGAAATGACCAAAGGAGCCAAGACTAAATAAGCCGAAAAATGTTGGTCAAATGTGAAAGTCTTGCTCACTGTTCTCTTTGATTACAAAAGCGTGGTTCATTATGTATTATTACCGAAAGGTCGTACAGTTAGAAAGGATTATGAGCAATACTAACAAAACGTCCGGATTTGTTCGAACAAATTCTAGGTTGTTGCATCGCGATAATGCACGTCTTCCCTCATTGTTTGTGCGTAATTTGGCCAAAAATATTACCATTATCATGCCACAGTCACTGTATTCACCGGACTTGATTCCCTGCAACCCATGGAAGGACGGAGGTTTGACACGATTGATGAGATAAAAACCGCATCACTGGTAGAGCTTAAAACTATGCCAAAACCAGAAGTTCTTCGAAGATTGATAAAAGCGCTGACTTTTTTCGGGAAAAATTAAAAGTCACCTTATTATTCGAACAAGCCTCGAATATTTGTATATTTTTGCGCGTGTAATGGTCTAAAATTCGAACCAAATAAGCGTAATTTGCAGGCAATTCTGCTTATATCTTCAACTCGAAAAAATCTGCGACTGAGGTGGGTCGAATGATTATAAAATGTTTTACTGAAGGAACGGTTTTAACGCTACAAAACTGGTGATTTCAACATGGAACGTACCAGATCGGTGAAACAGTTTAAAGACGCAGTATTGAAGGCATTGCTCCATGTCTAATGCAACAAGTTCTTGCCGATTCATTAGCGAGAACTCAATTAGCCATCGTTCGAAAGATCAAAAAGCAAGGAAATCGTGTGTCATACGACTTGAAGTCGAGGTGTTTTTTTACGAGCGAACTACTGCTTCAGAGAGGGGCTGCGGTTACGCATCAACATTGTCGGCCTAGCTAAATAAACTGCGTAAGATATCTGACATTTTAAAGATAATAGAAAGCAGCGTATTCACCATTTTGCCTGATCAAAAACAAGGTGTCTGGAACTTATTCTAAAAGGCTTATATCCTGAGGTTACAGCAAATTAGTTCAAAAATGAGCCTCAAGTTCGTGGGCGACAAGCCCACAACTGTGCGTGTACTTCGATGTACCTATGCGTTGCCAGAAGCTCGGTCATGCCGCAGCTAACTGCAAATGTGATAAGGGCCAGAACAACGGAGAATGTCTTCTAAACGATGAAAGAGTAGAATACAGGAATCAACTCGTGTGCAAAAGCCAGGAGCATCGTCCTAGGTTCCAGAAATGAAAAAAAAATCCAAGCTCTGAAACACGTAACTGCAGAAGGAAGCAGTCAAAATAGTCGCTCGCACACTATCATCGTGTCACCAAACGTGTCCTTAGCCCAGATGGCATTTAGACTAAACAAACGCAGGGTTCAAAATGCCTCAAAGGCTTCTTCAAAGCCCCAGACAATAGACATGAATCTGCAAGCGGTCTTACTGCTCCTCCATGGTAAGATCGATCAGTTCCAGAAGCAGCTCAACGAACGAGCGCTATAAATCATTATGTATACGCTGGATGAGGCTAACTTTAAGATCCTTACAGTAAATGTAAATTAATTGGCCAGAATTGAGCGAATGTGTTGCTAAACCACCGCCACCGGGCCCCCAGGGACAATCAGCTCACGATGGATACGTCGACAGTGCGCATGAGCTGACCCGTATTCCATATTTATATTAAAAAATAAAAACAAACGCGTCGACGCTTCCGAGCGGTGTTTGGAGCGGTTTCAGCGCTTTTTCATACGTTGTATGGCGTTTAAACTACATAACTACACTATACAGTCAAATCGGCAGTCAGCTGCAGGAGTTTTTGAGATGCGCACGGTTTTTTATTCATCGATTACCTTGAGTAAGGAAGAATCATCAAAAGCGTTGCACGAATCGCATTTTGAACTGCTTTCCCACCCACCGTATTTTCCGGATCTGACTTACAACGATTACAACTTAAAAAAAATCCCCCAAGAGAGATTTTTGACTCCAATGAAGAAGTGATTACCGAAGCTGAATGAATTTTTTGGGCTACAAATTAATCGTTTTACAAAAAGAGATTATTCCACCTTGAGGTAGGCTATGTTGATGAATAAGGTCGAATTTTGCCTAAAAGTTGTTGTTTCATTAGTCACCCTACGGTCTTATTGAGTGATTTGTTACTAACAAGAATAAATGTGTAATCTTTTCTCCGAAATAAAGCTTCAAATTTGGGAAAATAAAACGGCAGAATACAATTTGGACACCTGAAACGTTTTTTTGGTCAAAATATAAAAAAAACCATAAAAACAACCTGCTTTGTTGCTGGAGGAGATATACTTAAGCACAATAAGTTGCCTTGAAATTTAGAAGCTGAGTAAACACATGTAATTATTAGCTAATGGGTATAATTAAGCAAACAAAGGTCTTTTTTACAGCATCACAATCGTCTTAGAGGTTACATAAAAGCCAACGCCACAGCTGAAGCAAATGTTCCCTCTGCATTACGTCAGATCTCTGCATCATCATCATTCGCAACTGATGACCGACACCAGTGTTTTGTAAGGGTCAAAACAAAAGAATATTATGAACAAAGCTTCCAGGTTAAACAACTTATTGATTACCATAACGACGAGACAGTGAACCCAGAAAAAAGCTACGAACATGCATCTATGATTGGATTTCATCAACACCTCGTTGAGTTCGTTTTCGATTCACACTGTCCCACGAATTTTATTATTATTTATCTTATCAGCCCATGACGATGTGGTTTTTTGAGAAAATACAGAATTTCATTGCAAGGTGCTTACTTTTCGTCAGTAATGATAATTGTTTAGAAAAATAAAAGTGAAAAGACTAAGGAAATGGAAAGCTAGGCAGGTTGTCATAATTGCCACGCTTCTTGTCGATTCTGAGGCATTCTATAATTACGTCGAGAGTTGAACAGAAACGGGTAAAGCTAAGTCTGACATACATTCATATGTAAAGCAGAGCTGGTGTTTACCTCAACGTGTTATTACTGGATGAAGGAAGAGTAATTAACCTTAATGAAGATACTCTTTTTTGTTAAGTATTAGAGCCATGGTAGGCCGGTAAGATGTTCCGCGAGTTCGGACACATTCTACACATTAAAGTTTATGGTGGTTTAATGGTGCAAAAATATTTTAATTATGTATATTGTGTGGCGCCAAGTGAAAGTTATTACTTTCTTAACAGAACACGATATTGAAAAATACGTTCTTAAGCAATATTCTGAACTAAAAGGTGATCCAATAAGAGGTGTCATTTCAAACATTGTTGTTGAACTGTCAACATTCAACTACCATTGCGTTCTCTTTGGATAAGTAGAAACCAGAAGGTTAGGTTGTGAAAATATCGATGAAACGATATGCTTATGGTCATCATTAAACGGCTATTCGCCAAGCTTAAGTGAATTTAACCAATATATTTGGACGTCTCGAACAATCGACCACGTAGTTGGGAGTGACTGAAAACCTATATGTCCATTTCGAGATGAGCCGGAATCACTTTGCATAAAGATTCAACTGAGACAAAAATTAAAGCCAGTAAACCTCGCACAATGCTATACTTTTGTTGATTGCTTGTTGGAAGCGACTGATTAGGCTAATTTCCATTTGTTTTTTTTTTTTTTTTTTTTTTAGTTTTTAATTCATTTTTATTCATAACTTCTTAGATCTATCTTACCCTAGACAAAAATGCTTAAAAACTAGCTTAACTATCTTAACAATCTAGATATCTTACTGGCCCTAGGCGGACACTCTAAAATAGATGTAACAACTTAAATCTATGTCTTTCGACTACTATATCAACTTACCACTAACATTACTATATCTAGCTTAAGCTAAGAAAAATGTTTTTTTTATTAAAAACTTAGCATATGATCATTTGTGTTACAATAAAACTTAAGCCTACCTTAATGTAAATAAACCTAACTTATTCTACCTTAACTAAAATATATATATATAAATTATATACATAATAGTATATATTTAATATATATATCTTTTTTTTTTTTTTTTTTTTTTTTTTTTTTTTTTTTTTTTTTTTTTTTTTTTTTTTTTTTTTTTTTTTTAACTTATACATACCCTACTACCACTACCTACTCTACCCTACCTTACCCTACCCTAGCCTATGTAAGCCTGCCATTGGTGTTGGCAGGCGATGCCTTGAAGAGGCTGAAGCTCTCAAAGTGTCCACTGACGTAGCTCTCTCCAGCCACCAAAAGCGTTGATGCTGTCGGACTACGTCTCCTCGATCCCGGCGTGAGACCGATCTACAGAACCTGAGGCGCTCGGGCTCACGGAGCGCGACATCGGGTTCGTAGAGGAATCGCCGTTCCACGGAATTGCGACCCACGTGGAAGATTAGCGGTACCGCCAATCTATCCTGGATCAGCCCACATCTATCTAAATAGAGGAATGCTTCTGGCGGCACAAAGCCATTAAGGCGCACTCTCTCGTGATATAAATCGTTGGGGTAGTAAGCCCCGAAGATCAGGCTATTGACCGAAGTCATTGCTCTCGCAACGTGGCTTCGAATCAGTTTAATCAAAAAATTATCTACCCGTACAATCCTGGCCCTATTGTATAGGACCTCGTTCGGGTAAAATTTCGTGTACTCAGATTCGGGTGTCCTATGTAGCCCCAGACACGTCCTGAGACATTGTCTCTCAAACACCCGAATCCTTTCCATTAAGCTGGCTCTCACATTGAACCAGACGGGACATCCATAGGCAACCATGGGCCTGATTAAGGCCATGTAGCAGATTACCTTCACCCTAGAATCAAGTTGGCTGCTATGAAACAGCCACCTTGTCAGAGCAAAAGCGCCCCGGGCCCTTGCCAGAGCAGCATCTACATGTTTGTCAAAATATAGATACTGATCCAGCACGATCCCAAGATATCTGACCACACTTTGTTTCGCCAGTGGACGCCCGTCCGGTCCTAAAATTAAGAACCTGCGCCAGTTTTTTCTAGTGTCCCGAGAGGCCCTAGACAAAGGCGTTCTGAACAATATAGATTCTGATTTCTGGAAGTTGATTTTCAACTTCCAGTCATCACAATACTGCTGAATTTTTTCGAAGTCACGCTGCAGAAGAGTAACAATGACGTCGATCGTTGGACCTGATCTGTACGCGATTAGGTCGTCTGCGTACGCTATTGAATGGTGAAGAGAAACTAGCAGATCGCTTAGGTAAATGCTGAAAAGGATCGGCGAATTTACCGTACCCTGTTGCAGTCCATTTTTGATTTCAAATGTTTGGGTAGAAGTCACGTTGGCAATTTTCACTACGAACTTTCTACCTGTTAACATGTCAAAAATCATATATAGCAGTGGTTTACTTATGCCCAGCCGACTGAGCTTGTAATAAAGACCTTCTAACCATACGGTGTCGAAGGCTTTTTCTAAGTCAATCAGACAGGCACCCGTGCATTGGTTCTTGCATTTATTCCATTGGACATCCGACACAAGCTTCGACGCGGCATGAATAGTGTCATGCCCCGCTCTGAAACCGAATTGGTTATCCGGGATGATTTTATTGTCCTCAACCCATTTAGACAGGGCCCTATGGATCACCTTCTCGAAAACCTTGCTGATACTCGGAAGGAGACTTATTGAACGGAGATTTTCCGGGTTAGATGTGTCTTTACCCCTCTTGGGAATTGGTTGCACCACCGCTGTCTTCCAGTGCACTGGATAATATGCATTATTCAGTGCATTGTTGAACAGGATGGTGTACCTCTCTACAGCCACTGGCGGAAGGTGCCTAAGCACAACATTGGATATACCGTCGACTCCCGCGGATTTTTTCTTCCTCAATGACTCGAAGATCATCTGAAGATCTTCCGTCGATATGAACAAGGTATTAACCCCCTCATTGGCGATGACATTGTTTGCCATGAAATCTTCATTGAACCCTGTAAAACCAAGGTTCTCTGATCGCCAATGATCGATATCATTTCGAAGATAGAAGTGATGAAGCAGGGCTCTATCTTCCAGGTCGTGGTTCGGGCGAATACTATCATTCACCTTGTACACTTCCTGGAAGACAGCTCCTACTGTCGCCACCCTCTCCTGAGGATCCTCGATCACGAAGAAGTCGTCATCCAGGATGGCGCTCTCCGGAGCGATGCTAACTGTTCGTAGCAAGCGTTCATTGTCTGACGTTCTCGGAAGTTTCAGATCCTGAATATCATTCTGATTGTTTCTCCGAAATATTTTATTTATTTGCGGGAACATACTCGCGCTGTTGGATTTTACAGCACGAATTCTGTTGTTCCAATGCAAACTTACAGATATTCTGTAATTTTCCTTGATTAACTGTTGGATATTTTTAATCAGTGACTTCAGTGTCCTGACCTCCGAGTTTTGTCTGTCGGTAAACCGCCTGTACAAGAGTTTGAGTCTTGTCAGGAGTCTACTTTTCTGTCTGTGCAGTGCGTCGATTGTCGCGTTTCGGTATACGTTTGCGGTATCGTGCTGTCTTTGGCTTGGTATCGTACTGTTCATTGTCTGTTTAATGACATCGTCCATTTGTTTGAGATACCTGTCAATCTCGTAGTTTGACAGGTTCCTATTAGGCGGTGGAAAGGAGGCGCTCGAAGTGAACGCTCTCGTCAGGGAATTGGCAAACCGCGGCCAGCACACCCTACTGTAATCGTAGGGGTGCGTTTGGACACACTCTGCCATCTCCGCGAACTCGTCAGGTACTGTGATCACGGCACATAGTCCGCAATGGTCACTGTCGTATACAATGGTCCGTAGACAGTTAATAGACCATTCGTTCGTGTCTGCCAGTCTTAGTCGAGAGTCTATTAGCATGAGATCCAGATAGGAGCCGCTCCTAGGATACGACGGACTATCCGTTGCGAGCAACTTGACTCTATATTCAATGCTGCGAAGAACCCACCAATGGCTTAGTAGGCTCCCCCTAGTGTTGGGAATGTTATTTCCCCAATCACCATGTTTGGCATTTAAATCGCCGGCCAGAATGTAGAAGTTTTCTACCGAGTTTAAGCGCAGAGATCGAAAAAGTGTCTCGAGCTCTGCGATAAAAATATTGGGTTGAGGTGCTTCAGGTGCATAGGCTGATACAATGTACATTCTCTTTCCGTTTCGGAGAGGAATGCACACAATACAGGCCTCTAGCACCTGGAACCTCCGCACTTCACCGCTATATATGACTTTATGTTTAAAATTGTTTTTAATAAAGATCGCAACTCCCCCGCCTTGAATAGCGTTGGGTCGGTCCCTTCTAATTATTCTATAAGAACTGTGCCGGATTTTGTGCTTCTGGTTTAGCTTTGTTTCGCTAACCAAGAGTACATCGGGGCTTTCGTCCTGCAACAGGTTAAAAAGTTCGGCTCGTCGCTCGATCCTTATCAGTGAATTTACATTCACCGACAGGATCTTCAAGGGCCTCTCTACCAGCGTACCCATCACGACCTTAGGTGCGCTAGGCCCGGCAGAAGCGAGTAGATACTATCTACTCGGGTCGCCGTCTCCAGGATCTGTTGCTGGAGCTGCCCAATCTGCCCTTGGATTGCGAGCAAGATCGAACAGACATCCACCTCGGCCACCGGTGCCTTAGAGACAGGCACTGGGGCTTTAGGAACAGTCATGGGCTTTTGTACCGTCTTTCCCGAACCTGCCGCCATTTGGGCGTAGGTCAATTGGGATGTGACGGCTGGTGTTTGGAAGCGACCCGAGGGACGCTTCTCCTCGACCTTCTGCTTACGGGCCAGGTTTTCTTTCTTGATGTCCTGGAACTTAGGACATCCCCGATAGTTTGCAGGGTGCCCTCGGTTCCTACACAAGACACACTCGAGCTGCTCTCTATCCGCCACCTTGTCTTTCCCAAGGTCGCATTCCTCGTTCTTGTGGTTCTTTGCACACTTAACGCATCGAGGCTGCATTTCGCAGTTCGACGCGGCGTGCCCGAACCTTTGGCAGCGGATACATTGCAAAATGTTTCCGCTCCTCTTTAATGTTTCCCATGTGACAGTCTGGGACGCTAAGGTGGTGATAGTCCTTAACCTCTCCAGCTTGCTGCTGGGTGTGAGCTGTACCAAGAAGAAGGGAATAACTCGCTTCTCCCGTCGGGAGCTCACCGTAGTGAATGGCTTAACCCCCACGAATTTGAGGTCATCACTCTCGAACTCTTTGAGCTCTGAGAGCATTTCCTCGGGGTCTGCAATCGACTCCACGCCTTTAAGGAGCATTGTCCGCAACCTCTCGGCCTTCGGCGTGAAGGAGAAAAACTCCGTTGTGGACTCCTTTAATAAGCTTTTTATACGCTTATGCTGCTCCAGTGTCTTGCACCGAACAGCATAGCGTTTTTGGCCTAAACATTTGATTTCAAAATTGCCTACACCAATAGCATACTTACAGAGATCGATGGTCTCTCGTAGGGCCGTGGTATAGGTGAATATGGGTGGCACTTTCTCCTTTTTAGGACGTTGCTGCTGCTTCTGCTGCTGCGGCTGTTGTTGTTGCTGCTGCTGTTGCGGCTGCTGTTTCTGCTGCTGCTGTTGCGGCTGTCGTTGTTGCTGCTGTGGCTGTTGTTGTTGCTGCTGCTTTTTCTGCGGCTGCTGTTGTCGTTGCTGCTTTTGCTGTGGGGCGGCTGTTGCCTGCTCTAAGTCCCTCTTCTTTATCTCCTTCAGCTTATCCACTACGGCCTGCAGCTGGGCACGTAGGGTACGCTCTTTCTGTTCCAGTTCGCTACGCTCCTCCTCCGTAGCCGAATATAAAAGGGGGGCAAAGGGGTTATTGTCCCCCGTGTAGCGGCCTTCCCTACCATAGGAAAGGTAGGCAGTATCCGCTTCCACGGGGATCGCTGGTTTTGGTTGATCTTGTCCAGCTGCTTTCGACGTTGATGGTGTTGGTGATGGCGCCCCTTTCCTTACTTCGACCTGCAGCTTTTCAGTCGAAGTAGTGAGGGAGGGGCGCTTAGTTAGATTGGGCTTCTTGTTGGCCCTTCTGCGCCTCTTCATGACGACGGTCGGTGTTGCGAAATCGGATGATAAATCACCCGATTCCGACTCCGTACGACGTACGGGTTTTCCCCCGCCGTCTCCCGACATCTCCTTCTGCTACTTCCAAATTGAGAAGCAGCAGAAAGAAACAGAGAAAACACGAAAAAAAAAAAAAAAAAACTTTCCTCTCCCGACTTGGGATTAGAACCGGCGACCTTCCGACTGCGGGTCGGGCACTTAACCACTAGGCTAATTGGGGTTCCGCGAATACTTCGCCTAAACACGCACTTATATTTTTTTATTGTTTGTTTATTTCTGTCGTAAACAAGCCGAAACACTACCTTCCACTTCACTGGTCTGTGATCAACTGATAATTTCCATTTGTCTGTGTTCCGAAAAGCCAAAAGCAATAGTTGAATAACCTCTTTATCTGCAATATTTATTGATGTGTGATCATTTTTTCGGTTTGGTTTTGGGGCTTCCGGCGTTATTGGACCATATGCGTGACAAATTTCTTGAAATGGGTATTGTCCCATTTCACTTTTCCCTTTAAGACTATGTTAAAGATAAAATCTACGCCAACGTTCCAACATGCGAAATATAGCCGCAATTATTCGTAAACGAGGTTAAAGATTTCATGACTATTTGAAGGCAGATCAAACGCGGTCAATTGACCGATATTTATTGGTTGAATGACAACTTGATCGAAAACGCTATGGCATATATGGCACAACACTCTGAAGATAAATATTAATCTGAAGCCCACTATGCAGCTCCTCTTATAACAGCTCTATAGGGTTAAACTTGGTTATTTTTTTTTACTTTTTTATAATTAGTGCATGCAAAATGGTTTATGAATCCCTTAAATCGTCTTCATCAAGATACAGCATGGATCACAGATATAGTGGGAGAAAGGGGATGCAGTACCGGTGCACATTGGTTTTAAGTGCTCGTGGATTGTAATGTCTGGGAAATATTGTGCTGGGATGAGCGTGTCATATTAGTGTGGTTTGCCTAAAAAATAGAGGCTTAAGGTAAATTGATAGGCATTTCTGGCGAGCCGAGTATTGCGGTTGAATTCATGACGGGAGGGGCGCAATTGGTTAGCTCCCCTGAGCGTTGTTTGTTGAAATAGCAATGAAACAATGGTAGAGAGAAACATGCGTCTATGGTCAAGTTACTTTGTAATATCAGTGTCGCCTATAAGTCTAGTTACCCGCTTTTGAATCTAGCAGGTTAAAAGAGGTCTTGGAATCAACAGACCAAGCTTGCGGCTTATATAAGCCTTGAAGATTGATGCCATATCAGAGGGAATGAAATATTTCTTGCATCGTTTAAGGAAACCTAGACATTTAGCAGTGATTTTGGCGGCCTCGAATATGTGGTCATTCCAACTAAGCGTTTCGCACCTGTCATCAGCAAAGGAGTGCATCGGATTAAAGATAAAATACAGGAGATCATTTATAAAAATGAGGAAGAGCGTCGAGAACAGGACAGGCTCTTGGGAACCCCAACATTTATTTGGTTAGCCTTGAAGCCATCCAAAACGACGGCCCGAAAGGTACAGAAGAAGAGATTCATCGATACCATAGTTAAGCGATGTTTAAAAAAGAGCCTAGTGTCAAACTCTGTCAAATGCTTCAGAGATATCAAGCTCAACAATCTTGCTTTCACCAAGGTGAAGCAAAGGTTAGTTTCACGTTTCGGTGGACCTGTTGTTACGGAAACTATACTGTACAGGTTGGACCAATGCTGTTTGCCATCTACTCGGGAAGAGATCAGCGGAGTTGGATAGATGAAGAAGCCTATGCACTGGTTTTCTCAGCGTAGAAGAACAGCTATTCAGAAGGCACTTCAGTGCAAGCGGATTCATGCACGTTGAGATCTTAAAATATTCTTGCAACTATACGAGAGTGAAACTGGATCTGTCCCGTAGAAAACTCGACGCTCTTGAGTACAGGCGGAGTCATAGCATAATCTGGAAGCATAGAACTAGCTGCATAATGCGTGAGTATTGAAGACGAGGCAGAATTTATCATCTTCGACAAAGAACCAAAAGTTTTTTTCTACAAGTGGGACATTGTAGCTTTAAATTTTGTTCATGGGTTTGCACCTTGTATCAATGGATTGCAGTTCCGTTTAAGTTTATTCCCGTTTTCGTCAGAGTCCGAAAATTCAACTCTCTTAACCTTATAGCTCGCTCGAATCGTATCACACATTTGCTTTGAGTTTGAAACTCTATGAGGAATGGAGGATCTCATGCTCGGCGAAATGATATTTAAGACGCATTAGCAGCGACAACCACGTCTCTTCTCTATCGAGGAAGCACAGTGATCAGTTGAAATATCTGAAGAAGTTGTTTAATCCGCTCCAATTGGCTTTCCCATAGCGTTCGTTTAGAAATTTGTTCTAAATCTGATTTGGGTGAACACGAGACATTAGCTGATACGACACAGTGGCCGGACGAGCCAAGGGATGACAATATGTCAATTGAATATTTGTCAGGATGAGCGGTGAGGCCCAAGTCCTAGGTGTTAGCCGAATGATTTCTAATGTCAGGCTCATTTATTTGCTCGGGTAGACTGTTTACTTCAGCGAAGATCTCAACATACATTCCCATGACTCATCGCGGAGGATGACTCTAATTCTAGGCTTTTTCATCCTGACATTCTTAATGAACTAAACAGACATGAAATCCTAAAAATACCCATATAGACAATTGTCTTCCAAGGCTTTTAACTTCAGTCAGCAAGGTTGCACTTCTAGCCCTCAAAAGCTACGAAGGAGGTGACTTCGTATGGTATGGGACTGCTTACAATTAACTATTACGCCAGCTGGACAACAGAAACAGAGTTCACCTCATGTGGATACCTGGGCACAGTGGCCATATGGGAAACGAAAAAGTAGACCAATTAGCAAGAAAAGGCTCTGCATCACCATTCATGATGCCAAGACCATTCTCCGGCATACCTATCAGCACCATAAATGCTACATAAAGGAATGGTTGAGGAACATGGCCAACCACTGCTGGACACAAACGGAAGGTAGCAGGCAAGCCAAGATGTTCCTACCAACCACTTCCCTTAAAAGAACAAAACAACTCCTTAAACTTTCTAAGAGTAGTAGTCACAGGATTCCTCACTGGACATGCGCGGTCAACAAACATCTTAAAACCATGGGCGTCACACAAGATGAATTCTGCAGAATGTATAACGAAGAGGTAGAATCAGCAGAGTACATAACTGCCTCATCAGTACACGACACAAACACCTAGGCAGACATTATCTTGAAGCAGAAGAAATCGCTGTTAGTTCACTCGAAAACATACTAAGTTTTATCATGAACTCAGGATTTCTGAGTGAATTCTAAATGGGGGACATCACAATAGGCCCATCAGAGGCCATAGTGATGAGTGTTATCTGGCCTGAGTATTGAAGCCAGTTAGAATTGTGTACATTCAAATTGCCAGCGATTTCTGTGCAGGGGAACAGAGATACTATTCTTGTAATTGATTCGGATAGCGAATCCAGGTTTGGACTTCTATAACGAAAATGGTAAATGGCGTGACCTCGATATAGAGAGAATATTGGCAACAAATTATATCTAGGCAAACATAAATCTGATAAGTCAGTATTCTCACAACCCTGAGTTTCGCTAAATGCCAAAACAATTGGTTTGTGGTGAGCATGGTGAACATACGCGCAAAAAAGGTCGGTCTTAGCCCACGAACGCCACTCACATAAATGTAGGTGTCATGCTCAAATTTGCACATCTAATCCGCTACGTTGGATGTAAGACAGTTTCGGTCATTGCCCCAATCCGCATGGTTGGACCAAGCGGGAGTGGTTTGTGAAGGAAGGCCCGAGGGGGGACTTTTCAGACTTCATTCGCCTCTGCATCACAGTACACTTGTTTTTTTTTTTTTTTTTTTATTGATTTATTATACATATAAGGGCACAAGTACAACATGATTTGTAAGATATCCTTTTCTTTCCTCTATTTCAAATCTCTTTACTTAGATGACGCTACTGTTCGGCCTGAAACTAGGTCTTAACCAAAAAGCCGATTCAGCCTTTGCGATCTTTAGTAATGTGCGGCTCTCTTCAAAGGCGTCCGGAGAATGCGCTTAAAGGCCTCTTCATTCAATCTAAATAATGTCCAAGCCTCTGCACTGAAAAGAAGGCTGAGATGACTATGGTAAAAAGCTATCATGTCTTTTCGAAGAGAGGCTCTAGCTCATAATTGCTTCTTGAGCCCCAAAAATCAGCCATTAGCAAAAGTGATTCTTCGTTTAAACTCAACGCCGATGTCGTTGCCATTGACCACAAGTAAACTAAGATGGAGGGAGCGCCGTGGCGCAGTGGGCAGTGTGTCGGCCGCTGACGCAAGATGAGCGAGTTCGGATCCCGATAACTCCAACGCCATCGAATGATTATTTCGCGGTTACCCTCCTCGGCGGGGTACTGGCAAAACCCCCCGTTGTACATTTGCCATGAAAAAGCTTCTCGGCTCTCGCCGTTCGGAATCGGCATTAAGCTTTAGGTTCCGTTCACTTGTGTGAAAAACAAATCGCACACAGCATAAGTGAATAAAAAGAAGCTTGGCTTCTTTGGCTCCAAATGAGCTCTAACGCCATCTACGGTGCCTGTCTGGCAGTACAATGGACCAGTATTTGTGCCTGAGTGCTCCAACAGATAGCAGAAGCCTCCAACAAAAAAAAAAAAAAAAACCAAGATGGACGGAAACCTTAACTACTTTAAAATTCTAGCTGCTAAAAATAAGGTTCTGGCCAAGACATCCGTGCTGCGCGTCTTTCTTTGATGGCGGAATATATACATATTTGGTTCTGCCCTCATTTACCCTCAGGCTCACTTTAGCCGTTCCTGTTTCAATGCCCTCAAACGCTTCATTCACAAACCGCTGTCGTGAACCAATCGCGTCAATATTATCTGCATAATCAAGCAATTTCACAGTCTTGAAATACTTACCATAGACCGTGTGATGAAATGCCACGACACTCCGTGAATATCCGTTGCACATGCGCCTGCCTCTATGGTCGTGCGTCGATGGTAACGTAGACATGGTGCCTGTCTCCAACTTTCTTTTAGGTGGTGACTTGACACCGAGCGCATTAAAGGCGGCCTCGCTGATGTGGTTTTGATAATGTCTCAATTGCTGTTCTATAATTTATTCATATATGAACGGCAAAAAAGCAGGCGGTCTCCTAAAACTGTCGTTTTCCGACGAATTTTGGCGGTTACTCAACTTTGCTAATATCAAAATCCATAACCGTTTCTTGACTACAGCAAGGTAATGATTCAAGTCAGAGTTGACGGGAAAAGTGTTTGACATCGATCGCATTATGACCAATTTGCTTAGCTATCATATGGTTGTCATTATGGACGTATTAGTGGTAAGTTGACTGCTAAAAGAAGTCACATAGTCTATTAACCTGAATCTGACGTGGTATTGTCTAGTCTAAAACGTCCTCCTTAGCCAGCCTCATGCTAAAATTTCCTGGAACGTATGTTATATCTAAGGTCATCCCTGAATCGATAGTCTTTCTCACTTATGGGAACGTGAATGCTACGCCTATGCTTCCGTAATTAGGTTTAATAGAGATTGTTATAAGACTTACATGGCGGATGTTTAAGACCTTTTGCTTAAGTCTGTCTCAAATAATAAATCCACATTCAAACAGGCGTTCTTTGTTCTATTTTAGGTGTTTTGACCTGTGTTTAGGATCGTTAGCGAATTGAAATATGGGTCCATCACTAACCAATTTGCCACATTTGCAGAAAAAGAAAATCCTGTTTCACCAAGACAACGCGCCGTGTCACATCTCAGCCGTTGCCATGGCGAAAATCCACGAATTATGGTTTGAACTGTTTGACCATTCGCCTTCCTCACCGGATCTAGCCTTAAGCGACTTCTTTTTGTTCCCTAATCTAAAAATTGAGTCGGAGAACAGACATTTTCTTAAAATGAGGTGGCAATCACCTTCGTGAACAGTGTTCTGCAGAGCAAAACGCCGAGTACTATTTGGACGTGTTAGAGAGATGCGAGCATCGCTGGAAGTGTTTAGAGTTACAAGGAGAAGACTATGTAGAAAAATAAAAATAGATTTAAAGAAAAAATGTTTTGTATCCTTGTGAGGTCGGAAGCTTTTCAGACCATCCTCGTATAGTGCAATAAATTGAACATTGATTCGTCGTTTCATAAAACTTTACTGAAATTTTCTGTCTTTCAGTCTTTCTGGCTATTGTAGTGTACCCAACACCATTCATTGACCATCCATCAATTGACTGGTCGCTAATACGTTAAAAAGTACGACATCGCATTGTCATTCGAATCCATGAATCAAAGTTCAGTTAGTGTCACCGAAAAGAAAAGTGCCGACACTTGAGAATCGAAGACAAAAAGAACATAATGATTTCGAGAATGATAGACGACACTGCCGACTGCAATAGAATAGAGTCATGCAGGTACAATCAATATGCATTGGAAATGCGACAATGATTTTTGTATAAATAGAGAACCAATAATTAAATAAAATCAAATTCAACTTGACATCCCAACCAAGTGTTTCTCTGGCATTCTTGCCATCCACCAACCTTACTCCCAAGCAGAACCTTTATGGCATTCGTGCCCTGCTTTTCCCAAACGCAATAACTACGGTAGAACCTTTATGGCATTCGTGCCCTACCTAGTTGTTGCCTAGGTCGCTCCCCCCCCAGTTGTTTAGGCTTCTTACACTATCTACTCGTATAACTTTCTTGCTCATTTTATAGTCGCAGCATGAGTTTTTGCCATTAGGCCTGTATGTTTAACTCTTCTTTTGATCGTTAATAAGGAATTGTTCCGTGTTCGAATTACTTCGTAATTGACAATGTAAATGGTCTGCTTCGTTTGATATTGTAACTGTTGACTTAAGTCCTCGGTGTGAGGGTGTCGTTGAATGGTATGTTGAGCGCACCACCACAATACTTTAACTGTGTACTTTAAAAAGAAATTACTGTACATCATTCCTCAATTGTGTTTTCTACGGCTCTAGTTTATACAAGAGCTGATTTTGGAATACTTTCTGAAGATTTCAGAGTTTGTCTTTTACGTAAGACCCAGAAAAAGCAGGAAAAGTCGTCAAATTTTGGCATTTGAAAGCCCTTATGATGTAACGAGCTATAAACATGTGCCGAATAAACAACTAAAAGTCATAAAATTTTAATGACAATGAAGAACATAAACAATAAGTCATAAATCGGTTTTCCTCACATTTCCTAACAAAACGGCTATTTTTCAAATTGGGTATAAATTGCGACTTTTTTATCTGAATGTGCAACGTTATTGTTCAAATGAAACAATTTGGCAAAAAAAAAATCCAATCTTTTGTCCGTGTGAAGCAGAGCCGGTGTTTATCTCAACGTTTTATTACTAGATGTAGGAAAAGCAGTTAAGTTTAATGAAGTTATCTAGTGAAGTATAAAAGAAGGTGCATTAGAGACGGTAAGTGTCGACACACTTTGAACATTAAAATTTGGTTTAATGGCCGAAAAAGTAGTATGAGAGTATGAGAAAAATGTCCCGCCAAACGAAAGTTATAACTTTCTTGGCAAATACGTTAGAAGAAAAAAAAACAAAGTAAAATGGTAAAAAATAGAGCTTCGGGGACTCAAGACTATGAAATTCAGCTTAATATTATCCTATCGTTGAAAATTGATTAGCCCATCTTTGTCATAGATCGTCAGAGATCATGCATAGAAAGACCGACATGGCGTGTTGTGGGGGACACTGAGCTCCGATCAGCCAGTGGCCCGCGACGATAGAGGCCTCTCTTGAGATATCTTTTTGTTTTGGGTTTGTTGAAACTCAGCGGAATCTTTTTGGTTACTCAAGGTGAGTATTGAGGGGAGTGTGAGTAGACAAGGGGATATGGATACCAAAGAAAAAGGGCTAAAGATGCCCGCGCTGCAGTTCTCGCTTTGGGGGATCTCCATTACCGTCGCATGGGTGCAAACAAATTACTGTTCCGTGACGATCGCAACCAATTCAATCACAATTCATTGAGAATTTCTGCGTGTACCGATTCCTTGCGGATCCAAAGGATTTTGACTATCTGAACTTAACATAATGCACTATTGCACTACTGTGGTGATGATAGGGTGCACAGCCACTGGTGGTAAATCAAAGCTCTACGGGAATATTAGACCAGTATGCATCGGCCTACATATTTAAGGCACCCAAAACAAACATACGGAAATTCCGTAATTGCACTGTTCAATTAGTTCAAAAAATGAGCTAAATGCCTCGGATCAACGGATGGATACGCGACGACGACACTGCACGAAAAAAGAACACGATTTGCGAGTATGCTCCTGGAATGTCAGAACGGAGCTGCTCATAAACTGGAAAGAATCCTCACGCAGTACAAGGCGGATATTACTGCGGTCCAGGAAATACGCTGGATAGGAAACGGTATGATGAAGGAAAAAGCCATTTATTACAGCTGTCACAAAAGATTGCACCTATTGGGAGGCGGATTTGTGGTGAGAAAGTTAAGGTCGAAGGTCATCGACTTTAAACCTATAAGATACGATGGAGAGTGTCAGCAGAAAAAGGCAACAACCGACAAGGCGTTTCGAGCAACATTTCCAACAGCTGCTTAACGAGCATGACAAAAAGAGTGATCGGAACCGAAGAAATCCCAACTTTAGCCGCTGAAGTAGTACATACGCACAGTTATTCACAAGCTGAAGAACGACAAGGTCGATCCTGTCCGTCCATGATCCATGATCCATCGACTATAGATCAAATGTTCCCACTTACAAATCCTGGAAAGGATCAACGAGTTTCAAATCGATACACACCATCTCTTCATCGATTTCAAAGCTGCATACGACAGCATTCATCGTAAAGAATTGTTTGATGCGATCGCTGAATTCGGGATCCCGAGAAAGCTGATCCGGTTGTGTAGCGCCATGCTAAAAAATACGCGATGCGCCGTGCAGCTCGGTCTGTCCAGCTGCTAGGATACGCGGATGATATTACCATCATTGCCGCGACGTTATGGAAGCGTTCACGGCGATTGAAGAATAGGCAAAACGAGTTAGTCTTAAGGTCAATGACGATAAAACAAAGTACATGCTGTCAAACAAAAACCAATCTGTCGCTCACCACCTGGGACAAAACGTAACAATTGACAGTTACAATTTCGAGGTGGTTAAGGGGTTTGTCTACCTCGGGGCAAACTTACATTTCACAAACGACACCACAGTCGAGATCCGACATAGAATCGTCCTTGGTAACCGCTGCTACTTCGGATTGTCCAAACAACTTGGATCAAAACTCCTCACTTGAAGATCCAAAGTCATGTTTTATAAAACGCTTATACTGCCAGTCTTGCTGTACGGAGCCGATAAGCAGGACAGCGGAGCTGATTTTGGGTCCTTTCGCAAAAAAAAAATCTACGCCGGATATGTGGTCCTGTCTGTGAGGATGGTGAATGGAGGAGAAGACAACCACAAACTCTACGAACTGTACAAAGATGTGGATGGAGCCCGGAAGGCAAAAATTCGTCGACTACACTGGCTCGGCCAAATCGAGCGCATGAACACCAACGCCCCAGCTAAGAGGGTCTTCGACTCCAAGCCTCTTGGTTCGAGATGAAGAGCAAGGCCGTGGCTGTGGTATAAAGACCAAGTAACCGCGGTTGTTAGACAACTTGGTTTTGACAACTGGAAGCAGTGTGCCTGAAACCGTCAAGGATCGAAGGCAGCCATAGCCCAGACTCCGATCCTCTATGGATCGCTGGCCTGTTAAGTAAGTAAGTATTAGTTCAATTCGATTTTTTTTAAGGGCTGCGAAGACATTTCATTAAAATATGAATGAAATTATCTTATACAATTGTCGGATTTCATTTAGCAAAGCCACTAAAGCTTTTTGTTATTCCAGCTTCTGGTGTTGTTGTCTTGATAATGATGCGAAACTGGTTTTCGTCACAAATTACGTGCAATACTGGAAGTCCAACATAGGAAGGCGGGTTAGAAGACTAGCATAGTTCTCTGTGCCAGCAGCAAAACTTTCGACAAAAAACAGGGGACTAAATTGACTATGTTGATATATACAGCCGACTCATCCTAACCTAGATAGATCTTATTAGTTGGGTGGGTTGGCCTAAAAAGAACTTATAACATAGATAAACTAATCGAGGTCCACAGATCTACAGAAATGGGTAGCACGTATCTATGCACATCAAATTGATGATAACCTGTACTGCCATCAGATTCAAAGAAGCGGGGTACTGGTTATCCAGACCGTATAGCGTATAACTCTGACACTGCTGCCCATACATCTGACATCTGCACATTGCTGCGTCCGCTCAGAGACGCTGAGTTCAGATTATCAGCTCTTACTCTACATTGATGGCTTCAAGATGAGGCGCTCAACGCAGGATTAGGAGTCTTCTCGACCCAACTGAATAATTTCGATTCCTACCGTCTTCCTGTTCAACCAGAAATACTGGCGATCAGAGAGGTAGGCAAAACACTCAGCCCTAATAACACGATGACAAATATTTGCAGTAGTAGGCAAGCCACCATAAAGGCCTATCTTTAGGTTCTCCTCCGGGTTCCAGGTCACTGCAACAATGAAACCAGGCATGGGTCTGCACATCATTGATTTCTCATTGACAAAGCTCAAAATAAAAATCCTCCAACACTTCCTAACCACAGCCAATAGATGGGCCAAATCAACTAGCCAACCTATGTATGTATGTAACTACATAAAAAGTTAGTCGCCAGAATAGTGGCAGCGAATGCCCGGTACTCGCAGCACGAAGGTAAAAACTTCATTAATGACCTATTTGAGGTCGTTAACCTCGGCCTGGCCAATATAATCAACTTTTTCAGCTCAACTTTTATCAACTCAAATCATACGAAGCATGGTATCAAAACAGTGCTTTAGCGCTAATTGGTCTCTGATACAGTACAGGTATAATATATAACGTTGCCTACCTCCCACCTAGCATGTCACACCGCATCGTTGCTTCGTTTAATTAAGGTAATTCGTCAATGAACTAACTAAAGACTCCGATATAAACAAATATTTCGTACAGATTGATGATTCTTTTAACTTTTTTTAAAACAACACTTTTAAAAGTCAAACCAAGGATGGACTCGTGGAACGAAGTACATTGGGATTCTGGCCACATTCTAAAAAAAAATTAAAAGGTCCAAAACCAGGACGAAATTAGTAATCGCTTTGCTCGACTACATGGCACGGAAATAGGCGACGAAGCAAGACAGGTGAAAGCAGTATGGACAACGATGAAAAGTGTTGTAAAGGAAAAAGCGAAATACAAACTAGGCTATTGTGAAGCCCACAACGCAAGCTAAGATGTACGAAGAATGTTCTGAAAAACCCAATGTTTTTTGACTTCAAGTCCTGGAAAATCGCAAAAAGATCACGCGTACAAGATATCAAACCCTACGAGAGGAAGTCATGCATCTCCTTGAAGATAAAAAAAGGTAAAGGAAAAAGTTTGCTAACATTCAGAAAGAATGTGCGCCTAAAAACACGACAGCAATATACAAGGAACGTTCAAAAAATAAGGTGACTTTTTGGAATTTCGCTAGCTAACTACGATCGATTTTCGAATTTGTTCTTGTTATGTTATTACACATGTCCCCTAACATATTTTAACACTGTCAGCTATAATGGATATTTAGTTTGTTTTTCGCAAACATATAATAAGGTAAAAAATGTTATTGAAGCCCGAGAAAATGTTTATGACCATGCCGTAATCATGCCCCAGCCACCGTACTCACTTAGCCCCCTACGACTTTTTTCTCAAACTGAAAAAAAAACATAAAAGGAGGGAATTGCTACGGATGAGGAGATGAAGACCGATCGCTGGAGGAGCTCAAGGTTATAAAAAGGCGTTAAGCCAACGCTGTATGTATTATACCTGAAGGGGATTACTAGGGGTCAAAATAATAGATATTGATAAATAAATAAATATTTTTCGAGAAAAATAAAATCACCTAATGTTTTGAACAGAGTCTTGGTGGATTAATGCTGTTCGAAAGGGAAAGATTTACGCGCAACGATAATGGGGAGACAGTTTGGGAAAACGAAAGAGTTGCAGCTCAATGGAGGACATATATATTTCGATAAGCTGCTAAATGAAGTTCAGGTAGAACTGCCTACCGTTGACAAAGTAAAAGAAGCTTAAGAATAACCGCGGCAGGAAGCGACGAGATTAATAAAATATACAGGAGAAAAATTAACATAGAAGTTCCACGGGCTCATCACAGATATATGGAACAATGAAGCTAACCCCGAGGAATGGGAAAACTTATAAGGTGTTGTCAAATATTTTCTTAAAGAGACTAACCTCATACGCTAAGGAAATAGTCGGAAACTACCAGTGAGGCTTCGGGAGGAGCTACTCGACGAGTGATCAGATATTTATTAGACGTGAACTTTTTGAAAGAAAAAAATTAAATACGAAGCTGTCAGCCTATGGTGACGATCTGAACCTTCTAGGGGATAGTAAGTAAACAGTTTAGAAAAACAAGGAAAGGCCAATAACGACAGGAATAGGCAGGTATAAAGCTAAAATATCTAAAAAGCTTCCTAAGGGCAGCGCGCTCGTCGTTGCACTTTGCAACAACTTTTTTATGCCGCAATGTCAAAGTCCGTGTTTAAAAAACCATAATAGCCAGTGACACTTTACGGATGCGAAACAATTTCTGAATAAGGAGAAAAATAGATGTCAAGATTCCGTGAAAAATTGGAAGAAAACCAAGCGAATGGAGAAAACTATTAAAAACTCGAGAAACTCTATTCTCTCACGTAGAACGAATGGACGATGGACACACAGTTAAACGAATAAAGAGTAGAAAACCCGTAGAAATGCCTCGCCCTAGATGGGAGAACAACATAAGGATGGACCTAGAAGAGATGTAGCAGAACAGGGAAATATGGAAGGAACACAGGAGGAGGTTTGCCGAAGGGTTGTTAACGGAACTCCGAACTTCCAAGTTCCAAATGGCCCCTAGTAATAATAACATTTTTAAAATTGTTGTGTAAAATTAGCAGGAAGCGATTAATACCGAAACGATAATAGGATTCAATGCAGCAGTAATATGGTGAGCAGAAAGGCACTAGGGTACAATGAGACAGATAGTATTATTTAATTTTGACGGCGAATGGTTTTTAATTGTCAAAAAGAACAAAAGAAAATTACAAAGTGTAAAGAACTTTTATTTGAGTAAACAAACCAATGCTTGCCATTTATTTTTCAAAAATTATTTTGTGTATATATTGACCACGAAAACCTTTTAAATGGTCCGTACCGAAAGTCCAATTTTGAGACACTTTAGCTCAGTTCTCAATTGGTTCACCGATTCGCTTTCTGTGGCATGTAACGCCGTCTTGCTGGAACTACATATCGACCAGGTTCAGCTCATGCATTTTGGGCAAAAATACAGGGTGCGCCATCTCATATGGGCCGATGTAAATTTCGAATAACTTCAACAATTCTCAACCGATTTTGGAAATTCAAAAACTTATATTCAATTTAGACCTTTACAATTTGATTAGTTTTTGAAAACAATATCAATTAGATGACTGCCTTTATTGCCGATGCAAAAATGGGCTCGTTTTCGCGCATTCTCCATGACATTTCCGAGCATTTCGGTCGAAATTTCTGGGATTTCCGCACGAATGTTTCTTTTGAGCTGTTCTAGTGTCTTCGGGCCGTTAGCATACACCTTGCTTTTCAAGTATCCCCAAAGAAAAAAGTCTGGAGGCGTCAAATCCGGCGATCTCGGAGGCCAGTCAATATCGCCCTTTTTTGACACCAATCTTCCAGGGAACTTCTTACGCAAAAGGTTCATTGTTTTGTCCGCAGTATGGCATGTCGTGCCATCTTGTTAAAACCAAAAGTGAAATAAGCCTTTTTTAACGCATTTCTGGGTCCACATAATGGGCCAACATCCACCGATATCGATCGCATTCCACTGTATCGCCAACTTTGAAGAAATACGGTCCAATGATGGTTTTAGCGCATACACCGGCCCAAACAGTAACTTTAGCGGCTGATCACATAGCGGCTCTTCGTGAATAATGTGAGGATTTTCGGTGCCCAGAAGCGACAATTTTGTTTATTACCTGAGCCAGAGAGCGTAAAATGTGCCTCATCGGTCATCAAAATTTGCTACCAGAACTCCGGCTCATTGCAACGATATTTTGTGCGTATGCCAAGCGCCGTGGCTCATCTTGTGGATAAATTCTTTGAGTTATCTGCACTTTGTATGGAAATAAGTGAAGATCATCCTTTAAAATTCTCCGCAAAGTGGTCCCAATGATGCCTAACTGCTGCGAACGGCGCCGATATGACAAACTTGGGTCTTCTTGAACACTGGCCTTCACAGACTGAATAGATGAGTTTGAACGCCGCGGACGTGGCCTAGGTTGCTCACGAGGGCTTGCCACAGAACCAAATTGAAAAAAATTCGAGGCCCAACGACGAATTGTATGTTTTGGGCGCAACACGATCACGATATTTTGCACGATACGCACGTTGAGTTAGCACAATCGAGCGTTCATTTTTAATGAACATTGAAACTATTTCCGCGCGTTCTTTTGGTGTGAAGCGATTCATGGTTAAAATTGTACTGAATTGACGTTTCCAAAATGCTATGACATATGAAAATTGGTTGACAATTGTTGAAGTTATTCGAAGTTTACATCGACCCATATGAGATGGCATCGAAACAATTGAACGATAACAGGGACCATTGACGGTACTGTTGTTCTCACGGTAATTTTTGATCAATGACCCTGCCGGACAATAAATCGCACGAAAGAGTGCATTTATCCCAAAGTATAGACAGTTTTTGTAACCTAAGGTTGCGGCCAGTAATGAGCTTCGTCGCTGAAGACATCTTTTCGATAAAAAAAAAAAGTTCTTCCTCCAGCTTTTCGAAAGCCCACTTCTTAATAATTTGATTCTGCGGCAAGTAGTTGGTCTTCAATTCTTGCCCGAGCTGTGTTTCGTAAGGTTTAGGATCAAGATCCTTGCGTAAACTCTTCTACGCAGTCGCTGCTAACGGCGACTAATGAACAAATCACGGTCCTCATTAACACTGGCGGATACAGCAGTAACATTTTCCTCTATACGCACTCTACGCATACTGGTGGGTAGTTTGATGTCTAATGGCATGAAATCAGTGCGAAATTCGGTCGCAATGGCTGGAATTGCTTACTCAGTAAGGTCGCTTCTGACGATCGTAAAATGGTCGAAGTGCGCGAAAATCATTTTTCACGAAGCACGACGTTTGACAATAAAATTCAATAATATGTGAGCCCTGTTCGGTTATTAGCCTTTTCAAAATAACTAAAATGGCAATGCTGACTGAGCGTGTTTGATTCTTCCATGTCACGAATAACGCGTGAGCTATCAAAAATAGGTCACTGAAAAAACAAACGCAAAAAAATCACCCTTTATAAACCCTCAAAAAGTGAAAGTACACAGGAATGCCCCGATTTGTAAAGAAAAATATTTACTGCCCTAATTGAGCGGTAAGTAGCATGAATAGCGATAATTGACGGCGATCGCAGCATTGAATGCTTTCAAATCGAATCAAAATCAAAAGACCCTGCAAAAGGTATGTTGGTTGCGGTCAATGTCTATCTAGACCCGAAGCACCACAAACAAAGGCCCCATAGGTACACATGTTAAGAAAATAATCAATAAAAAAACAAAAGCATATCAAATGTCGGGTTTTGATTACAGTGGGTCTAATTCGTCTGTTTTATCGAAGATCTCCGCGATAAACGTGCTCGAGGTTCCTAGGCAATTCACACTCTTCTGCGGAAGTAAGTACCGACTTCGGTGGTATTGACTCTAATTAAAAATTACCAGTTGTCATAAGAGTCTTTAGCCTCAGGCATCATATCTCGACCACAAATACGGCCCGCATACGTGATTCGCCACACGACATCGCTTTATAGCAAAAGAGAAACAAAACTCGATGATCAAATTGCAGATTCCACGACGAGTACTTTACACTTCTCATCTTCCTAGCAATGTCGGTGGTCTCGTTCGCGATCGAGCCAAAGAATCAATCAACTTTCACTAGCCGATCGGTCGTGTAAATAGATCGATTACCGACGGATGTCGCTACGGTCTGCATTAGTTAATTGACCGACACATGATGTAACTCTATGAAATGTGTCACTTGCGCCACGCAAAATTGCCGATGGGTGCTATTTTGTGAACCAGAACTGCATCCGCTTGTGTAAAATGTGTATGTTTTGGAGGAAGCACGCAGCTTTAGGAATACACAAGCTAGTTCTGCATCAACAAATAAATACAGAACACTTCACCCCATCGATTGCCGTCTGGATAAAAATAGTCTCCTCTCCATCGGATCAGAACGAATCAAAATGAATACAAAAGACAACCGGAACACTATTAGGTAACGTTGTTGTGAAGATCAACAACAGCTCGAAATTAGTATATCATGCCTACCCTGCATGATGTGTCTATACCATCGCCCTCGGCAAGACTAAACATCCTGTCGAGTGTGTTTGCAACTTTTTGTCAGAATCAAATTGCACATTAATTAGCGCTAATTATTGAGCTCGAGACAGCAAAAATCAAAACGCCATGGAATCATTATTGTTTTTGCTCAGCTCACCAGTTGCCAGCATGTCTCCATAATCGATTTCAATCACGCCTACGGTATTTAGGCTGCAAACTCCTTTTTTGTTTTAATTTATGCCAGCCAAATGCAGTCAACAAAGAAAAGAAGAAAATGATAGCGTAACACTTTTCCAAGGCCTTCCGGACGCAATATGGCCACCAGATGCAAAACGGAAAATCCTTGCTCTTATATACATATATGTATATATCCCGTCGTCATCAATGACGAAACCAAAGCACAATTGCTTCCCATCACCTTCACCGCTTAATCAAGACGAAAACTATGAGAATTTCTTGGCACCCAACTAACTCGACTAGTATCTTTCGATATTTTTAGAACAGGGAAGTGTCGTCTTATCAAAATAAAATTAAATATTCACTGCAACACCGCGGCTACGTGAGCATTGCCCAATTTTCACTTCAACTCTCAATCACAGGGCGCAGGTAGCGAAAATCCCGCAGGACCGACAAACCAAATGGGTTAAGAACCAGTGTATGAGGGGATCTGCTGTTGCGCCGCTTACATAATCCTGTCTCCACACAATTATATCGCAAGCGAGCAAGAAAAAACGGAGTAAGGGGAAAAATATGTATTTTTTTAAGCTCACCTTGTGCTGTGCTAATGGTATGGATACGATCCTACCACCCAGGCGTCCTCGAGCCTCCAGAATCCGAAAACTATCGCATCCATTCAAATACAAGTGGTAGGCGGCCGATAACCCTGCAATCCCTGCACCGACAATTAACACTTTAACTCTATTATTGGCCGATGCATCTTGTCCGGAAGGTGTTGCTAGCTGTTCCTCCTTTTTCGCCGGGCTTTCATTGCTTTTATTCATTTTTCGCGATCCCTGACCAACACCGAGGAATACAGAAAACGAACTTTTCCCCGATGTTTATTGCACGTTTGTACGTGAGCACGAGCACGATTTGCAAACACCCCGTAACGAGACAGAATATAACAATATTTCACAGCTTCTTCCGTTTTATTTCACTGTTTTTGTTTTTTTTTTTTTTTGATTTTTGTCCTTCCCTTTAACTCGGATAGTTTTGATTCAAATAGTATGTCATGTCGATGTTGCCTGCTGTAGAGAAATCTTCGTCGACCGAATTGACAGGCAGCTGACGTTTTTTTTTTTTTTGATTATTTTTGTTTTTCGGAGTTATCGCATGCACTGCGCATGATCAGTGAAGAGATGCGTGCGAAAATGTCAAACGAATTATTGTTTGTTTGCAATTGATCGATGACGAGGTTTAATTAATGAATATTCGGTTTTCGTCAACATTTTTTTCCCGGCAACTGGCTGAGATAGTTAGTCAGCGAGCGATTCTTCAGAGCATCGAAAAAACGAACCCGAATTGAATGCGAAAAATGCGCAAGACTGAAAAGTCGTTTGGACGGGAGGTGGTAGCCCATTTGGTTCGAGTCTCGAACTGATAGGGTGTGTTTCATGTTTCCTACATATCAAAGCCTACGCCACACTGTCAAACAATTAATGTTTTAACGAAAATTACGTAAATTAAATGACATAAAAATGTTTTTAATTTTTTTTCTTCAGAAGTCATACCGTGAGGTGATGACGAAATATAATGAAATTCAATAACTCTTTCAGGTTCATCTAAGCGATGTTCAGAGAGTAAAGCATCTTTCAAAGATCATGACATTTTTTTTAAAAAAATCAGACATGGTAATTGGAATGATCTGATTCAGGCCAATATGCGCCGTTTTATTCGTTAACTTGTTGCCAATTTGAAGGTAATTCCATTATATGTACCTTAAGGAAACCCATGTCCCTATTAACAAGCAATTGGAACCGTCGTTTTTAACAAGCCTCTTTTGATGCGAATTTTCCGAATTATAAATTGGATACACATGAACTTCAAAAACAAATTTTCACAGCTTCTCGCAAGCTAGTATTGATGTGCGTGGCGGTGTCATCATGGAACACAACTCCTCTCCTATTGGCCAAAGCTGGCTGCCTCTGGGCTTCCTTAAACTATCCTATTTCTGACAATACAAGTCCGAATTAAGAGTTTTGCAGTTTGAACTCATAGTATATGGTTTCCTGTCAATCCCACAAACACACAGTGAAACATTCCTAGTCGTCAATCCTAGCTTGGCCATCACTTCTGGCGACGCACCACGAGCGTTTTTACTTAAAGTTGTCGTAAGCGATCCACTTTGTTCCAGAATTGGATTGTTTTTTTTTTTACGATTTAGCAACGATTTGCAGATGGAAATTCGGTCCATGAGGTCTTTTGCGATGACTTGTGTGGCATCTACACGTCGAACTTCCAGCTTTATTCTGACGGTTCCAAACGGTTTCTTGTGCAATGTGTAGATCCTGGGTAACCGAAACAGTGCCTACATGACGATCAGACTCGACGTTTGAATTTTCACCTTTATCGAAGAAAAACTGTAAAATATTGCATATTTTCTCTTTACCAGTGTCCATCTTTGACGCGAGTTTCCACAAAACTGGGACAACCAATCACAAAACTGTTGGGCTCCCGTCTGGTTTAAAAATTGAGAACCTGCGCTTATGTTTTAAATAGTGTCCCGAGAGGCCCTAGTCAAAGGCGTTCTGTATAAAATAGAATCTGATTTCTGGAAGTTGAAGGTTAGGTTAGGTTTGAGAAGGGGAGTGTGATGGTTAGACATCACTTCCACTCGGAGGCCAAGAGGCCCATTGTGATTCCCTTCGTTTGTGTGGGTACACATAAAATTAACCTGTCCTAACACGTGGTGGCTGAAACCACCCCGTGCTCTTGATGAATCTTAGAAGATCCGATATATCTGCATTAGCCACGTCCGCAATCTCTGTAAAGAATCTTTGGCCTAGCGAAACTAGGCGTCGATTCTGGAGAGCTGGACAGTGGCAAAGCAGATGTTGGATCGTCTCAGTTTCTTCCTCATTGCCGCAGCTCCGGCAGAGATCGCTGGATCCCGAGTTCCATTTCCGGAGCATTGCTCCAATGGGACAGTGTCCTGCGATCACTCCGACGAGTATACGAATCGAGTTACCGTCCAGCGCCAGGAGCTTCTTGGTTTTTCCGACATTGAGCTCTGGCCACGATGATCTTGTCGTGTAGCTGTCGTTTCTTGTAAGCCAAGACGAGTTGGCCTCTTTGATGATTATGTCGTTTATGATCCGGTATAATACGCTGATCAGTGGTTGCAATGACGTCGTGCATTTGACGACGCTTCGCTGATGTCAATTTCAGAACCTTGCCTGGCCAGTTCGTCTGCTCTTTCGTTCCCTGCGATTGAGCTGTGGCCCGGGACCCAGCAGAGTTTAACTTTATGGTGTCTGATGGACTTCAGTGAGTCGCGACATTTCTTGACAGTCTTTGATCTCGTTATACAGGATTCTATTGACTTCAGTGCAGCCTGGCTGTCTACGAAGACGGTGATATCAGATGGTGGGATATCGGCTACCTGTAGGTGTTTGGCTGCTTTCTCTATTACCAGGATTTCTGCTTGAAACACGCTGCACAGATCATTGAGTCTGAATGATTCCTGTTTGTGGAGGGTATCAGAGTAGAACCCGGCCCCAGTGCCTGTGTCCATTTTCGATCCGTCGGTGAAGAGGGTGATCTCATGGTCGTTGATTACGGCGTTTGATAGCCACTCTTCTCTGTCGGGGAAAAGGATAGGTAGATAGAGAAGTCATTTTGGGGAGGAATATAGTCGGTCGTAGCTGCGAGGCTACTAAAACCATATTTCCTTCCCAGGTCGTCTACTATCTTAAGTATGGCCGCATGTCCATAGTTGGCTTGCTTAAACAGAGAGGACTCTCTTAGTCTGAGAGCGCTCTTTGCAGCGTAGCCTTTTATGAATAGATCCAGGGGGAGGAGATGAAGAATCATATTCAACCCTGCTTGCGGCGTGCTTCTCATGGCTCCCGTTGTACAAACAGCGGCTGACCTTTGTACTTTGTTGAGCATTTTCGTATAGCTTTTTGTGTTGCTAGCGGTCCACCAGACTAGACCCCCACAAGTTAAAATGGATCTGTTGATTGCTGTGTACATCCAATGAATGATGTACGGTTGCAAGCCCCATCCTTTACCAAAGGTCTTGCAGATAAAAAGCATTCAATAGTTTTTTCATGCTTTCCTCCAGGTTAATTTTCCAGGAGAGTTTGGAGTCAAGAATGATGCCTAGATATTTTGCTTCCGCTTTGAGTTTGAGTGGAGTGCCCTCTAACTTTGGGGGAGCAAATATCGGAATTTTCCTTTTCCTGGTGAACAAGACCAGCTCGGTTTTCTGGGGGTTTATTCTCAGACCGTTCTGTCTTGCCCACGAGGAGAGTTCACTCAGCGCAGATTCCATTAGTTCCCTGAGAGTAGGCAGAAATTTACCTTTTATCAAGATAACCAGGTCATCCGCGTACGCTGTGATCTTTGTGTCTTTTTCCATAACGAGTTTGAGGATCTTGTTGACTGTAAGAAGCCACAGTAGGGGGGAGAGAACTCCTCCTTGTGGTGTGCCTCTAGTTGTCACTTTCCTTATAGAACTGTGTCCAATGTCAGCATTGATAATTCTGTTCTTCAACATATTCTCAATCCAAATTACAATGGATAGTAGTAGTAGTACTTTTATGTCCTCAAGGGCTGTTGTTATGGCCTCTGTACATTTTTGAAGGCCCCCTCTATGTCGAGGAAGGCTGCCATTGTAAACTCTTTTAAGTTCAGCGAGCCCTCAATTTCACGGACAACACTATGCAGAGCACTTTCCACTGATCTGCCTTTGAGGTAGGCGTGTTGAGTCTTGCATAAGTTTCGTGAATTTGTGAGTCCTCTGATGTATAGGTCAAGGAGTCTCTCCAAGGTTTTTAATAGAAATGACGAGAGACTAATTGGCCTATAGTCCTTTGCGGCAGTATGGGATGGTTTACCTGCCTTAGGTATGAAAATTACCTTGATTTCTTTTCACTGTGTTGTAATGTACCCCGTGCGCAGGCAATTGGAAAAAATGCTTACGAGATGGGGTAAGGTGTGGATCTGTGTTTTTTGAAGCATCGCTGGCAAGATATCGTACGGGCCCGGAGATTTAAAGGGTTTGAACGAATTTATTGCCCATGATACTTTATCCGCTGTGATAATCTTGTTTATCACTTCTTCGGTTGTGTGAAAGGTAGGAACCGTCGTCTCGAAGGGGACTGTGGTTTCAGGGTTTTTACAGCCTGGGAAGTGGGTTTCAGTCAGCAGTTCTAGAGATTCCCGACTGGATTCTGTCCAAGAACCATCTGGTTTACGGATGAATCCCGGGACGCAGGGGTCCTTGGATAGGATCTTCCTGAGCCTTGCGGCTTTTGTTGAGATCCTCTATTGATTCGCAGAACTTCCGCCAGGGTTTAGATTTTGCTGCTCTTGTTTTGCTCTTGTATTCGTTGAAGCTGGATTTGTAATTATCCCAGTCTTCGGTTCTGTTTGAGATCTTTCCTCTGCTGAATAGAGTTCGGGTCCTGGTCCTGAGTTGCTTTAGCTCTGTGGTCCACCAGACTGCGCTGGTCTTCCTGCGAGCACGCTGCAAAGGACAGGATTTGTTGAAAGCCGCTTTCAGAATTCTCACAAGATTTTCGACTGAATTCTTAATGTAAGTTGGATCAGGATTAGTGGTATCTTGTGGCGGTTCTAACCTGTTGGCAACTAGGTTTGAGAAAAGATTCTAGTCTGACCTCTGAGGGTTTCTGAAAGGTTTCGGTTTTTCTTTAATGACGTTAAGGTTGAAGAGTATCCGGCTGTGGTCCGAAAAGGAACAGTTAGTGGACACTCTCCAATCTTCTACTCGGATGGAGTCGGACTTAGTAAAGTGAGGTCAACGTGGGTGTGTTACCTTTGTTGCAAATATTGAGGTTGGTGGAGATAATGAAATCGAAAATTGACTCACCCCTTTTATTGATGTCGCTGCTTCCCCATTGAGTGTGGTGTCAATTGGCGTCGCAGCCTATCAATAGACACAGTCCGCGTGACTTGGCGTGTCGCACGAGTGTACGGACTGCGCTTGAAGGTGGATCCTCCTCATCGTATGGTAAGTAAGCGGACGATAGGAGCAAAATTGATTTGTCCTGTTGTTGGTACGTTACCACCGTGAGGTCTCCGTTGCTGTACGTACCTAGGAGAAACAAGTTTAAGTATCTCTTGGCGACTATACAGGTTCGTAGCTTACCTTCGGTATGTGGATAGTATAAATTATACTCCTTAGACCTTAATCCCTGAATCTTGTTCCTAAGGAGCCAGGGTTCTTGGATTAAGGCTATATCCACATCTTCCTGCAGCATGTACATCATCAAGTCGTCGGTGGCTGCTTTGCAGTGGTGTAAATTAATTTGCACCACTAGCAGCCTTCTTTGACTTGCCGCGTTCATTGGGGAGCCTTACCTTCAGGGTTCCCAGCCCGAACTTGATGCTGCCAGATCTGCTGCGGGTGTGGTCGAGTGACTTTTAGTCAATGGTAACCATGAGGTCCTTTCCCACTCCGTTCTTTTCTGGAAGTTGAAAATCAACTATGTATGTATATTGCTGAATAAGTCATGCTGCAGAAGCAACAAAGACGTCGATCGTTTGACATGATCCTTACGCAATTAAATCGTCCGCGTACGCAATTAAATGGTGAAGAAAAGCTATGAGATCACTGAGGTAAGTGCTAAAAAGGATGGGCGAGTCCATCGTCCCCTCTTGCTATCCATTTTGGATTTCAAATGTTTGGATAGAAGTCACGTTGACAATTTTCACAACGAAATTACTATTAAGATGTCAAAAATAATATGTAGCAGTGGTTAACTTATGACCAGCTGACTGAGCTTGTAATAAGGTCCTTCTAACCATCTCACGAATATTGTAATGCCCCTGTCTGAAACCGAATTGGTTATTCTCAATGATTTTATTGTCCTCAACCCATTTAGACAGGCCACTATGGACCACCTTCTCGAAGACCTTACTGACACTTGGAAGCAGACCCATCATCCGGTGATTTGCCGGATTAAAAGTGTCTTTGCCCCTCTTGGGTATTGGTTGCACCGCCATTATCTTGTACGTATATCGCTACTGATCGATATCACTTCGAATATAGACGTCATGAAGTAGGACTCTGTTTTACAGGTAGTGGTTTGGGCGAATGCTGTCATTCACTTTATACACTCCCTGGAAGACAGCTCCCACTGTCACTACCTTCTCCTGAGGATCCTCGATTACGACGAAATCGTCAGCCAAGATCGCGTTCTCCGGGATAATGCTGACTGTTTTTAAAAGGCGTTCATTATCTGATATTCCCTGGGAGGCTTGATACCCTGAATGTCATTTTGATTGATTCTCGGAAATACATATTCGCGCTGTTGGATTTTGCCGTACGAATTCTGTCTCCGATGCCAACTTACAGATATTCTGTAATTTTCTTTGATCAACTGTTGGAGATTTCAGATTAAAGACTTCCGTGTCCTGTCCTCTGATCATACTAGCTATAAGGTCAACACTGGAAACACCACTCCACAAACTACGATTTGTATATCAAAAAGGTAAATCTACAGAAACTGCCCTTCACAAAGTTTAGCAAAGAAGGTCGCGATTGGCGCCCTTATGGATATACCTATAGGAGGAGCATTTGATAATGCAAATCATAATCATTTACCTAGTAGACGAACTTCTCTGTTTACTTAATAACAATGGATTTACAGCCATCGGATATGCTAACGATATAACCATAATCATAAAAGGTAAACAAAGAGCACTAGAAATAACCTGGAACTGGTGCGATAAAGAAGGACTCTACATCAATCCCAGCAAAACACACATAATTAGATTCACTTAAAGAAGAACAAATAATCTCCAAACTTTAAAAATCAAAGAAACCTGCACTCCACTAAAGGAAGAGGTAAAGTTTCTGGGAATAATATTGGACCAAAATCTCTCTTGAATGCACACATAAACAAAATATACTCAAAGGCCAACAAAGCTTTATGTGGCCTAAAACAACTCATAGGCAAAACATAGGGGCTAAACCTGAAATGATGATTAAAACAACCATACTTTATGCGATGTTGTTTTTTTGGTAGATGTCGCTAGCAGTATGTATGTATGTACATATTTCTATAATTTGACATATATGTCATTTTTTACTATTGACATTAAGCTTCAAAAATATACAAGTCTCATTCCGTCAAAATAATAGCGCCTCAATGAATATATCGAGTTTCGTTCAAAATAAAAAGCATTTGCGGCATTTGTTGCTTTTCTATTTTTATCAAAAGAAAAAAGCAGCTGAAGCTCATCGTTCAAAACATAAAAGATTTTTGAAATTAATATGGTCACTATAAGATGTTGTTAGGTTAGCTAATTACGTAACAACTTAAGACAGAAGGTCCCTTAAATAGGGACTGAATAAATTAACCGACTTCGTATTACATAGATCTCACAACTTTTTACGGTAGAAGAACTGAGTTGCGAGACTTGGTTTTTTTACAAGTTATGTTTTTGATGGCATCTCGTTTCTTTTTGTAGATAGTTCTCCTTTTTTTCCTTTCCGGTACCTACTATTTCTTGAATACCAACAACGGATTATCTTAAAGCCCACTCTGCGTCTTACGAGCTTTTTATTTTTTAATTAATATAGCTTTATTTCAGACAAAAGTATTTACATAGATGTAGGATTGACATAATTTGGTCGACACATATGACTGAAATAGTAAAGATACATTCAATTGTAAAGTAACAAGTGGTGAATGTATTTATTTGAACACTAAACCAGAAACTGTTGATGGGGACTGTTTGCGCTTCCTATATCACGTGGACAGATCCAATGTTGTTGGGGGAACCTGATTAACCACCAGATTTATCGCCAGTAAAAACGCAAGGTGCACGTGCCATCTTAAGGTTGAACGGAAGTGAGTTTTCTTTATTTGTCTGTCAAACATATGGTGTGAAGTAAACGGCGGAAATTTACAATGAGTTTACAATGGGTGCGTTCAGTTTTAGTACAAGTTTTGCCAATAGACTCGCAGCACATAATTCTAACCGCGCAATTAATAGAACCTGATTCAGGGGAGCCACCTTGACCTTGGCTGCTACCAAACTGGTTATAACCCTTCCGGCTTCCGACACGCTACGTAGATAGACGACAGCCGCATAAGCTTGCTCTGGCGCGTCACAAAAGCCATGCATTTCGAGATTGCTCTTATTGTGCGGTGTGTACCTAGGGAGCTTAAGCGACATTAGTTGACTTATACCGTTTCGCAGCTCTTCCCAAACTTCAATGAATCGTAAAGGGATTTGATCGTCCCAGCTAACTCCTTCTTGCCACAAATGTTGCAGCAAAATCCGGTAATTAATTAGAACAGGTGCTAAGAAACCCAACGGGTCAAAGATTCGAGCAGCTTCTGACAAAATATTTCTCTTGGAATAGAGAGAAATCCGCTCTACCTTAACTTCAAAACTAAAAGAATCCGTAACAGGGTGCCAACGTAAGCCTAACGTTTTAACTGGTTGATTCAAATCGATAGACCAGGTCCAATTTGGTTCTCTTTTTCCAAGGGAATGTCGGCAAGCAGCTCCTTTGAGTTCGACGCCCACTTGCGCAGATTAAACCCTGCCTTTTGCAATAGCATACACAACCGCTCAACAAGGCACCTTGCTGATTCCTTACAATCGCAGCTCGCTATGAAGTCGTCCATATAAAAATGGTTACTTATCATTGATGACGCCAGCGGAAAAATCTTGAGATACTCCTCCGCCAATTGTTTTAAGCACCTGGTTGCCAAAAATGAAGCTGGAGCTGTACCGTAGGTGACAGTTGTCAACTCAAAGGTCCTGATAGGCTCATTGGGTGTTTCTCTCCATAAGATCCGCTGAAATCGCCTATCCCGTGGATCAATCAAAACCTGCCTGTACATTTTTGCTATGTCGGCACTGAGAGCAACAGGATTGAGCCTAAATTGCAGTAAAATAGTGACCAAATCATTTTGCAGTACCAGTCCTGTTAGCAATTGTGAATTTAGAGACTTGCCACCAGGAGGGCTGCAGGTGGCATCAAATACCACTCGCAGGCGGGTTGTCGAGCTATCAGGTTTCATCACCGCGGGGTGGGGCAAGAAGTATTCTTCTTTCGAATCCTGAGCGGGTTTCCCGGTTATTTCAACCATGTGGCCCAGACTCAAATATTCCCTCATGAACTCTGTGTACATCCGTTGTAGGTCGGAGTCCCTCAGAAATCGCCGTTCCATTGACCTAAGTCTCTGCTCAGCCATCAGCCTCGAATTACCCTGCAGATCTGAAAATCCCTTAAAAGGCAACCTAACCACAAACCTCCCTGGCTCGTCTCGTTTTACGTGTTCCTTAAAGTGAACCTCGCAAGGATGGTCATCGTTTAAGTATCGAGCTGTGGGCTGAGGTTCCTCTAGTTCCCAGAACCTCTCCAACATTGCTTCCAACCCATTTACCGACTGGAACGCACATAATTTCTGACCGCTTGTCTCCTCGTCTTCACTGGCTAAAACCCATTCGAATTCTGTATTCTGCGCAATAACCTTATTATTTTCGTCGTAAATCTTGCCCCCTGTTATAGCTCTAAAAAGAATGCTTGCCTTCAACAGAATGTCTATGGCCCCTGATTTCTCGAAGTTAGGATCGGCTAAGTCTTCCCTGGCTAACTGGAATGGCCGTTGTAGTACACCCTTTGCGGTGGTAGTTGCTTAGTTATGTTCCCCAAAATTATGGCTGGAGACGAGATAGAAAAGTCGGTTTTTCGAGATTTAATCCTCAATTCCACTAGGCCCCGTGCCCTTGACTCAGAGTCGCCAACAGCAGCTATCGTTAAGTTGCATTTCCTACTTGGAAGCCCCAAAAACTTCGCACATGATTCGGTGATCAACGTCACCTGAGATCCTGAATCCAACAAAACCCTGCATGGCTTGAATTCTCCCCATTGGTTTTGCACCAATACCACTGCAGTGGGTAAAAGTTTGTACCCTCCCTTACTTCCCTTCCTTTCCTCGATTCCCGTGGATAATACAGCTAGTGGCCCATTTTCCCGTGGTACCACCCCCCTTCCTTCATTGGTATTTATCCCTTGCTCCTCCGAACTCAATTGAGATCCCCCTACTTTCTTAATATCGGTATGAATCAGTGTGTGGTGGTGGGCCTTGCACTTCCTACAAGTTCCTGATTTGCACGACTTGACAGAATGGCCTGTGTTTAGACAATTGTAGCATAAGCCCCTCTGCGATATGACACTACGCTTCCCAATTATATCTAAATTTATGAACTGAGGACACGTTGCTACAAAATGTGAGCCTTTACACATGGAACATGAATCCGAGATCGCTGTACAGACCGAACGACGATTTGATCTACTGCCTGATCCCGGTGGCATCCTGCCACTTGCAACGCTCTCCAATTCGAACTGCCGGGTGGATATAAACTCGAGCAATGCCTTAAAGGTTGGTTTTTCAGTCGACGCTGAAGATCGTGCCCATAATTTTCTTGACTCTGGGTCCAGTTTTGCCGAGATGACGTAAATTAACCAAGCATCCCAATGCTCTACGGGGACCCCAAGTGACCTTAATGCAGTTACAGACTCATGAGAGGTATTATAAAGCCTACGTATACTAGCAGCGGTTGGTTGGGAAATGATTTCAGGTTGCTCCATAATCGCCTTTATATGAGCTTCTACAATTATCTTTTCTTTATCAAACATGGCACATAAATCCTCCCAGGCTTGATTGTAATTAATGTCCGATATATTTATGTGCTTAAGCACTGACGCGGCATCACCCTTCAAGGATGATGCACCCATTGTAAACTCAATGTAAATTTCTGCCGTTTACTTCACACCATATGTTTGACAGACAAATAAAGAAAACTCACTTCCGTTCAACCTTAAGATGGCACGTGCACCTTGCGTTTTTACTGGCGATAAATCTGGTGGTTAATCAGGTTCCCCCAACAACATTGGATCTGCCCACGTGATATAGGAAGCGCAAACAGGGACCATATTAAGTAACAAAAATTTACAAAAATAAGTGTTCGTACAAATAAGGTATTCATAACAAAAGATATAGTAAACAGGCAAGCAAAAAGATAAGTTAAAATAAAATATAAAGTATAAAATATAAAATGAAGGAAATCATCCAAACAAAGTATTAAAATTAGATTAAATATGCAAATTTTTTTCAATCTCAGAATAGCTGAGAGACAGGAGCCATTCATAAATATCTCTCAAGAAAACTGTTTCCATTCTTTCGCATCGTAAATTAATAGGAAGTGAATTGAATAACCGAGGTGCAGTAACACAGAAAAAACATGAAAAGTGATATTTCTTTATTATGGGTACAGACGCAAAATCAATCAAACCTGACTGCATAATAACCAGCATTTTTAAAGAATATTTTTAACACTTTGTAACAATAAAGATGTCTAAGCGGTAGAATTCTAAGGTTTTTAAACAGATCAAAGCTAGGTGTACATCGATTTACTTTGCAAATTATTCTTACAGCATGTTTTTGTTTCAGTAATAAAAGTTTAATATTAGAAAAGTATGCACCACCCCAACAAGATAGCCCATATTGCAATTTAGATTTTAAAAGACCGTTATAAACCAGTTTCAAAACAGATTGATTACAAAAGAGACTAAGGTGGTAGAGCTGCTTGACTACATTATTGACATACTGCTTAAGATATGAAATGTGATTCTTATAATTCATTTTTTGATCCAAAATAATACCCAAATACTTGTAACTATCGACACATTCAATTTTAAAGCATTCGTCAGTACAACATTGATTACCATTATAATACATGGAATAATTTTGGCATTTGTTTATTGGAAATCGGCTGCAACTTGTTGAATGAAAATATAAAGGAAAGTCACTTAAGATTGTACCTTTAATGTTAAAGAACATAAACTTAATTTTGGTGCTGATTAAAAGCTTATGTTGCTTGAACCAATTCCTCAGTAAGTCTACATCATAATTAACATAATTAACATCCACAAAGGTATCAAAATAATTTGAGTTTGAGTACGAGAGGGCTGTATCATCAGCGAAGGCTGTAATTTTTCCTTTGAAAGGTTGCAAAAATAAAGAATTTACATAGACTAAGAATAGGATCGGGCCTAAAACGGAGCTCTGTGGAACACTCATATTTATAGATTTAGGGGAACAATTTTTTATCTTAACCACTTGTGTTCTGTTCTGAAGATATGAAACGAACCACTCATAAACAAATCCTCTAAAACCGGCAAAATAAAGTTTATTTAATAGGAGACTGTGGTCTACAATATCAAAAGCTTTTGTTATATCGATAAAAAGTGCAACAGAAATCTTTGAATCATTTAAACTATTGTATAATTCACCAATGAATTTTATTAAGGCACTTTCTGTAGATCTTCCATTCTTGAAACCGAACTGAAAGTCACTGGTAATTTATTCTCTTTAAAAACGAAAGAATTCTAGACTTCATTCCTTTTTCGAAAAGTTTTGAGAACACAGACAAAAGAGATATAGGACGATAGTTGTAGCTTTTCTTATTGTAGGTAGTTTTCCTCTTTTTCTTTTCCGGTACTACTTCTTGAGCTTTAGCTACAGTTTTTCTCAAAGCCCACTCCCTGTCTCCATGGGTTTTTCTCGCAGGCTTTGATGTTACAATTTTTGTCAAGTCTGGACGGTAAATGTTTTTTAAAAGCTTTTATTATTTATGTAACTTGCAATGTATGTATGTATGTATGTTTGTTCGGATGGGATCTTGCTACTCAATTTTGAAGCAGATATCTTCAACCGATTGAGCTGAAATTTTGTAAACACGTTTAGTTTGGATGACAATACACGATAAGCTGTATGACGTCATTCTAAATCCAATATGGTGGACCATCCAAGATGGCGGAAAAATTTATTTTTGATGCACTTCTACAATATGGGTATCAAATGAAAGGGCTTGTGGAGAGTAACTCGAAAAATAATGTGACGTCATTCTAAATCCAATATGGCGGAACATCCAAGATGGCGGAATAGTTATTTTTTATGCACTTCTACAATATGGGTATTAAATGAAAGGGTTCGCTGAGAATAAAAATGCAGGTTAAAAAAAAGATGGTGATTATAAGCTCCGCTGCTCTAATCCACCTGAAATTTGGTGTAGAGACCTCGATTATTCTTGAGGTAGAATTTTTTGAGCCTGTTAAATCGGTTGATTAACTTTGACTTGTGTGATTTGGCGACATGGGCGTCATCAGCATTGGTCTGCAACCTGTCTAGGAGAAGGACAACTCCAAAATCAAACCCGGAACTGTGTTTCGCCAGGCACAAGTAAGCTCCAAGCTGAAATAAGTGGCGCATTCTTCCAAACACCCAAGTCAAGGTGAGGCTGTGCCGAGGACTGGGTGGCATCGGGGTGTAATATGATGTCGTGAACGTACCACCTCAGGGCACATGGGCGAACCCTGTTGTATATTAGCTCTTATCCTTCTAAACAGAGCTCTGGGAGGGTCGACGAATATTTCTTCGGTACTCGTGGGAACAAAATGGGAAAAACAGAAACATCAACACAAAGGAAGAGAAGGCTGGAGAAAAAGAAACGAAAACTATGACGCAAAACGCCAAAAACTCAACAAAAGGCGTGATCAGCACAATAGCGAAACACTTACTCAACGACAGTTAAAACTTGATAAAACTAAGCAACGCATGCAACGGTTAAGAGCAGCGGAATCACAGGAGGAACACGATTCACGGATTGAAAAACTTCGTCAACACATATTTGAAATACGAGAAACCGAATCAGTTGAACAAATAGCGGCTCGTTTGAGCGCTTTACGAGAGCATAACTCTCAAGTACGAACAACAGAAAAATCGCTAATAGAAACTTTTACTAAAACTATAAATACGTTTTGTGACAAAATTTGCGAGGTTTGTACTAAAAGATGTTATCCAAACCAAGTCACTAATCACAAAATTAATTTAAGTACGGCTTTGTATCTACCATTATTAGCAAGTAAAGGAACTATATTGCTATGTCACCGTTGTAAGAAACACCTTACTAGCAAAAAAACTTCAACTTTTGAAGAAGAGTTGGAGATGCCAGAGCAGCATATGACAGATGACGAATTTCTCAATGCGAGAAGAGCAATGAATGTTGGACAAATGGATGCATTTTTATTCACAACAAAGAGTATTTCAGAACAGCTAAATAACCAAACCATTGAGCGTTTGAGGTTGTTCATAACAGGTATGCTGCTGGTCAAGCATACGTGGCATTAAGTAGGGTTTTTACCCTATTCATTAGAGTGTCTCCTTATTAAAGAACTAGACTGTTCGAAATTAACCGACAAACGACCTTGCAACAATGATGCGTTGAATGAGATGAACAGACTCAGAAACCTAGCCAGCGATAACTAAAAAGTAAAAAATAAATTAAAAGCAAAAAAACATTTTTTAAAAAAAGCTTTTATTTAAATGCTCTAAAAAGAAGAAAATAAAATTTTCCTTTAAAATTTTAACTATCAACTTATAGCCTCATTATACACAATTTATATGATCGTAAAAGCTTGTCGCGCGATTTACTTGTGTAAATAAACTAGTACCTATTTAATTGAGTAACTTCATCTGCCAAGTTTATTTTTTTTTAAATTTCAGTTTAATTAAATACTTATAGGTACTTACAAGGCATTAAGTTTTGCGATCATACTTTGAAGATCAGTCTGCTCTTCTTCTACCAGATTTACGTTTGCAGCTCCCACAGCTTCAAAGTCTAAAGGGTTTTCAGGACCATCGTCATAATCAACAATTTCCCTTTCTTCGTTTATCTCAGCAACTTTAGATTCTATCATTTCAAATGATTTTTGTATCTTATATCTTGACTCTATCATTGAATTACCATAATCGACTCCTTCTTTTAAATCTTCTTTCGCCAAATTAAAGGCCTCCGTGTAAGTATCACATCCCACTTTGAATTCATCTAAGGAACGCCATGGCTTAAATAAATGAAGTAAAGAGAAGAAGTATTTCTCTGGTACTTGTTCTCCGTCGTAGAAATAGTGATTGATCAGATATGGGTTAGCTTTTCTTTTCAGGAACTTTTTACCGTCATTTATCTCGTAGCACTCGACTTTAGAGTTCATTTCCTCCTACAACGTTATCTACTTGATGATGGATATTGTCCTCTTCGTTAATATAACCAATCAATTGTTGAAGTGAATGTGGAAGTTGTATCTGTGAATAAAGAGCATTTACAACTTTTAAATATTGTAAGGCTTGGTAAAACTTAATTAACATTCCATTATTTTTCTACAGAATTAGATTTATATAAAGATTATTTAAATTTTTATACCCATACTGACTGATACCGTTTGCGTAAGTTAAGTAAGACGTGGTTTGTGTGTATACCTGCGATATCGCAGTAAGACCCAAAGATTGCCTGGAAGAAAGTGGTCGCCTTTCTATGACGGACGGGATGCATGGAAGCCGCGGCGCGGGCAAGCCACCTCCGTCGGCCGCGGTTATAAGTGTTCTTTCTTTCATGGCAATTTCGGGCAATTTAGTTTACTTAATTCTTTGCCGGATTTTGGTACAACTTCATAAGACATGTTCCATTATTGCTTTTTCATTCCGTCCATTTCCGCACTGCCGTGCCCCTAGACATGTGGTACATGGTTTCGTCAATTTGAACGTGGTGATTTCGATTTGAAAGACAATGAACATCCTGGTGCAGCGAAAAGGTTTGAAGACAAGGAATTGCAGGCGTTATTGGATAAAGACCCAACCCAATCGCAAGAGAAATTGGCGAACACAGTAAATGTAACCCGAGTAGAATTTGTCAACATCTAAAAGCTTTGGGAAATATCCAGAAATATGGGAAATGGGTGTCACACGAATTGAACGATAGGAAACGATCATTAGGAATATCGTGAAATCGTTTGTGAAATGATGCTTCAATGGAAAGGAAATCTTTTTTGCATTGGATTGTCACGGTCACGAGCGACGAGAAATGGATTTATTTTGAGAATCCGAAGCGAAAAAAATTATGGCTCATCGACTACAGGTCCACATCGCTTTGGCAATAAGATAATGCTCTATGTTTGGTAGGACCAGAGGTAAATACAGATCGCTATCGACAACAAATTATCAATTTGAATCATGCGTTGATCGAAAACCGGTCGGAATGGATCCGAAGACATGGTAAAGTTATTTTGCAACATGATAACGCGCCGTCTCGTACCCCTAAACGGATGAAGGACACATTAAAAGCGCTTAATTGGTGTAGTGAATAAACTAAATTTGGTTCTTTTGGTTCCATACTTCTCTTCGACTCTGTAATTGTTCAATCTATATCCACATAATACATGGCTATCTGATCGCATGATTTACTCAAAATGTCTCCAACTCTGTAAATAACATGTGGACAACATATGTGCATACATACGTGCAAGATCTATAAAAGCCACAGAAAATGAATAGCTTTTTTTTTTAATAAAAAAGAGACGCTCAAGCTGATCACTGGCCTTTCCGTTCATCTTTTTTTCCCTCGTTCGGTTCTTACATTGGGAAATATTATCGCAATCGCGGTACTTTCCAGACCTCGCCCCGTCCGACTATCGCCTTCTCGCACCGATGGGACACTCACTTGCAGAGCAGCGTTTCGCCAATCTTCAAGAAGTCGAAAAATGGCTCGTCGAATAGTTGGCCTCGAAAAAGACACTCTTTTTTATGGTATCCATAATTTGCCTGAAAGATGGGCGAAATGTGTAGAATCAAATGGTCAATATGTACTAATAATATGTAAGAAAAATTTGAGATTCCCCTGTAAATTATGCGTTTTCTTTAGCGGAAAAACCGGTTCACTTTTAACTCTAAAGCTGCCTGGAAATGTCACAATACACTAAACAAACTGGCTATAAACAACAGATTAAAGTTGATCTGGGTGCCAGGTAATGAAAAGGCTGACATTCAATACAAGCCAAGAAAGGTGCTCAGATACCTATTTTTATTTATTTTTATTTATTTATATATATAGATAATAATTTTGTACAATTAAGCTTACACTTATTAAATTTGTACAAACTAGGATTTATGTCTCAGTTGTTACATTGTACATTGGAAAAAAAAAAAAAAAAACGTAGTTAAAATAGGAGGAAGAAGAAAGAAAAAAACAATGGAATTAAAAATAAAAAATAAAATAAGAAAGAAAAAAAACAAAAAAAGAACAATATTGGAATGGGAAAGGATAGGTAGTGAGGGTGGAAGGAAAAGTACAGTCTGGATTTCACGTAATAACTAATATATTGTACATATGTACGTGCATTAAAAGTGTGTCTCACAATATTTAAAAATTTCTTTAGCGAAAGTGGCGGTTGTGTTCATGCGCTTAATGGAGATGGGTAGACAATTCCAAAGACGAATCGCATGGACAAAGAATTGTCGACTGGTTACAACATACTTATGTCTAGGTAAGATTATCTGTAATGTTCTTTGGGCACTCGCGAATCTAATTTTGTCGTAAAGATAATGCGGTTCTTTAGTGGTCAATATCTTATTAAATGCTAACAAGGTCCGATATTTTATTAATGCCATTAAGGAGCAACCCGAAATTTGTTTTGTGAATTTGGAAATATGCTCAAATCTTTTTATGCCGAAAATGAATCTTGCACAGCTATTGTAGGCCACTTCCAGTTTTCGTTTAGACTCATAATCCATGTCAGCAAAAATCTCACACCCGTACAATATCGAAGGTAAAATATATGATTTTACTAGTTTTAGTTTTACATGTGTCGGTAGAAATTTTGTTGTTGGGCTTAGCCCCCGAAGCGCACCGTACACTTTTGAAACAACCCTGTTTACATGTGTGTGCCAACTAAAACATTGGTTAAAATATACCCCGAGGTTCTTAATGGTCTCTACATAATCAACGACCGAGTTATTGAGAACTATAGGAGCGAGATCTTCCTTACGGCGACCCCTATTTATAGCAATAGCTTTTGTTTTTATTGGATTTAGCTTAAGCTCATTTACCAGTGACCAATTATATATATTTAACAAGTCTTGATTTACATAGTCTACCGCTTGGTTTTTGTCAAGTTTTGGAAACATTTTATATACTTGTACATCGTCAGCGTATATGTGGTGCTCACAAAATGAAAAACATTTCGAAATGTCATTTATAAAACACGTAAACAAAAGCGGACCTAACACTGATCCCTGAGGTACACCGGACGGAACATGTAACATTGGTGAACATTGACTATCGTGGGAAACGAACTGAAACCGATTGGACAAATATGAGGACATAAGATTACATAAGGTGCTATCGAAATAAAACTGAGACTTAAGTTTTTCTAAGAGCATTGAATGATTGACACAATCAAAAGCTTTAGAAAAATCCAAAAAGACAACTATTCCCATTAGATCTTTATCTAAGCCTTCGCGTATGTCCTCACTTACTTTCAATAAGGCCGTGGTGCAATTGTGTTTTGCACGAAAACCTGACTGATATTTAGTGATTAACTGATTGTTATGAAGATACATCTTGATTTGTTTGCTTATAATTGTTTCGAATACTTTGCTCAGAAAAGGTAGAATAGCAATGGGGCGATACTCAGTACCATTTGGAGAGCTCGACTTAGGCACAGGCATTATTTTCGCAATTTTCCATACGTCAGGAAAAACTGAGGTCGTTATTATCGTGTTAAATATATATGTAATGTGAGTAAGTATGACAGGGAGTAGCAGTTTAATAAAGTTTGGACTTATATCGTTGAAACCGACGGCTTTTGATTTGATTTTTAAAATTGTCTCTCCTACACATACTTCTTTGATACAGGCGATTGAAAATGGATTTATTTGTACGTTGTTACTGGTGGAATTGCTGAGTGGATGTGAGATACCGGAAGCTGGTTGTACAAACGTTCGATTCAGTTCTTCGAGATTAATATTCATTGGAAGCGTTTCTTTTCTAGAATCTAATCCGACTTGGCGTATGTTCCTCCAAAATTTAGAGCTCGAATCATTCGCGTTAAAATATTTTTCGTAAAACAATTTCTTGTTTCTTCGAATGAGAGATGTTACTGCATTGCGAGCTACAGTGAATTCCCTTAAAATAGCTGAACATTTATATCTTCTCCATCTTGAATACAAAAGATTGCGCCTTTTTATAAGATGACGGACTTCTTGGGTAAACCACGGATTACAAGTTGTTTTAATTTTTTTTGTCCGAATGGGTACATGGTTATCAAAAAGATAGTGAAGGTTATTTTGGAGAGTCTCAATTTGGCTATTTACTTCATTCGTTGTATATATAGGTGCCCAATTTAAAGTTAGACAATCATTAAATAGTGAGATCACATCAATGTTAGCAAGACTTCTATATTTGATAGTGCTTTCCTCATGAGATGCCGGAAAAACATTAAGGGTAGTAAAGATCAGGTCATGATACGAGAAAGCAGATGCCTCGAGTTGATCATAGTGAATTACAAGTGATGGGTGAGAGACAATAAAGAGATCTAGGAGAGAAGGCGTGCTGTTCGGCTTGAAGTGTGTTGGTTGAGAGAAGTTAGCGAATCCTAGTTTGTAGGTCTCGATGATTTCTATAAAATTTTTGTTTTTTTTGTCTAGGATGTTTATATTAAGATCACCGCAAATTACACATTTGGCATACAAGGGAACAAGGTCTTCTAATAGATTTCTTATTAAAGCTGAATTAGCTATGTCAGGAGCCATATATATACATCCAAGGAGAAATTTGTCGCAAGTTCCGATCACCTCGACAAAAACATACTCCAATGGTTCGCTTGGCGTGGATTTTTTTATTTCTTTAAACCCGTAGGATTGTTTTAAAAAGATCGCTACGCCTCCTCCTAATTTATTTTGCCTATCAGAACGGATGAGTCTAAATTTGTTAAGCATGAAAAGATCATTACACATTTCCGGTTTCAACCAAGTTTCGGAGAGGCATACAATATCGACCAAGCTGCCATCAAAAATTTGACGCAAATCGTCGATTTTATTTCTAAGGCTTTGTGTGTTTAAATGGCAAATATTCAATCCCTTTTTTTGTTTACACAGTACATTTAATAAAGTTTTAGTTTCGTCGATGAAACTACCCCATTCTTGAGAATTATTACTCATTTTGAATTTTGAACGTACAACAACAAATACAGGCAATGAACATCACAGCTACTGACGCATTTTAATTTAACATGCCATTGACGGCTTATTACGTGCATAGATAAAATCGTGAAAAAGAGAATGAGGAGTAGGCAAGAGAGAAGGAAATATGATAGGATTAGGTGTAAATGGGGGAGAGAGTTGTTCTTATAAATAACATCTAAATACAAAAAAGAATTAAATGACATACTATAGAAATTAAATAACATTAAATACAAAAAAGAATTAAAAGATATACCTACTATAAAAATTAAAAAAAGTTAAAACTACAGACGTTTATATAATAGCCGCTTCAGGCTCGTATTGCCTATGTGTTGCTTCTGTTGTTGTTGTTTGACATCTCGCGGAAATATCATTCAGGATCTCTTCGTTGTCTATTTGTATATTTCTCCCAGACATACTCTCCTTAACGACGACGTTACCATTTCTCGTAAAAACAGCAAAGAGATGTTTGCGATGTTTCATGCGGGTGGCGATTTGAAGAAGAGAGCGATTTTTTATTGTAAGGCTTTCGTTCAAGTATATGTGTTTGTCCGAGTCCAATCCAACGTCACGAAGACAAAGTTGTTTTTTCTCCCGCTTTCGAAATTCAGCTATCATCTTAAAAACATGGTTTCTCTCTTGGGAGGAATTGAATTTGAGGATAATGGGAGGGTCATTCGTGTTGTTCCGTTTGCGTGAACGAAAAATTGCCTTTAGGGCAGGTGGTTTGCATTGGACGGTATGGCATAAGCAGTGGTATACGGATTTTAGGTTTTCGTCGGGCAGTTGTGGAACACCGAACAAAATTGCGTCACTAGCAAGCTCATTTTTTTCTAGTGTATCGCATCTTCTTCTAAGAGAGGCAAGATCATTGTTAAGAGCCTCTTGCTCTGCTAGAGCATGGTGTTGGTGCGTCTCCATTTTCTCCACGCGTAACTCCAGGTCATTGAGCGAGTGGTCAATATTCTTAGCGTAGGCTGACCATTTCTCATCAATGCGTGTAATCTGCTGTAACAAGTCGTTGCGCAGACTCTTCATTTCGTCTGAGAAACGATTGACGATGGCATCAATGTGCATTTTCAAATGATCCTCCAGCTCGCTAAGAGTAAGAGATTTTGTTAGGCCAGCTGGTATACTCTTAGATGATGTTGGGGTTCCAGTTGGTCTTGATATTGCGACTGCTGCTGCGGAATCGGATGTACTCGCCTGCTTCCGTGACCGGAGGCTAACCATATTTGAGTTAGTGGTGGTTGAATTCATGTTCTCTGAGAGATTTGGCACGAACGGGATAGAGGTGTTTTCTTTTTGTGTTTGCACGGGAATTTTCTTTTCAGTTTTTACTTTTCGGTTTTTTTATTTTAAGAACGAGCTTTGTAAGACAAACAATCGGCACTTGTTTAGATAAAATAACCCGACACAAAACAAAAATATGCGCACGTCTTTTAATATTATGTTACAACTAGGAAATTGAATGGTATACCGGACGAGAAAAGAAACACGTCACAACAATGCGAACATAGAACTTCAAAAAAATTACGGGGCCATCCCCCATTCAAGGTTTTGACAGCCTAGACATAAACCTACAGTTACACAAATGGATCATTAAACAAAATAACCAATTCTGTAATAGACAGGAGGGTATTAAGCACTTAAGAACGTTCATGGAACAGAATGAAAACCCCACAATTACGGTACCAAAGAAGCTTTAGAACTAAATAAAGTCGACCGAAGTGCTATGTGCTATGTAACACTAACAGGACACGTATGCAACTATCATCTTCACGAAATAGGTCTCAGCAGCACAGAAATCTGTAGGCGATGTGGGCAGACTAAGGAAACTAAGAAACACATACTGACCGTCTGCCCAAGTCTTGCCTGGGAAAGATTTAAAATGACAGCAATAAAACCATAACAGGAAAAGACTTCCTAAAAATCCTATCTATAGAAGTTGTCAAATGATTGACTAAAAACCTAGACCAAGGAAATGGATGTAATAGCTCTTTATGGTCGCAGTACTAGTGTCTTCATGTGACACACCCCGAGTTTCAATTCCTGTCCTCCGCCGAATTTTATCTGTCAGTAAGCCGCCTTTACAAGAGTTTGAGTCTTGACAGGAGTTTACTTTTCTGTCTGTGCGGAAAGTCGTCCATGTGTCAATCATGATCAACATGAGATCCAGATATGAGCTGACTATCCCTTTACTCTGCAGAATCCACCAATGGCTTGGTAGGTTCTTCCTAGTGTTGGGAATGTTATTTCCCTAATCACTGTTTTTACCATTTAAATCGCCGGTTAGGTCGAAAAGTGTCTCGATCTCTGCGATGAAAATATTGGATTGAGGCGCTTCAGATATGTACATAGGCTGCTATGATGTACGAGTACATCCTCTTTCCATTTGCGAAAGGAATGCACCCAATACATGCCTTTAGCTCTGGAAACCTCCGCGCTTCTCCGCTATATATAATCACAACTCCCCCGCCTCGAATTATTTTGTAAGAACTGTGCCGGATTATGTGCTTCTGGCTTAGCTTTATTTCGCTAACTTAAAGCACATCGGGGGTATGCTGCTTCGTATTCTCCACGCAATGTCCAATTCACTTTTGTAAAACCTTGAAACTTGGTCTTTGGATAAAAACAAAGAAAATATATTTCGGGTCTTTGAAAACAAGATATTAAAAGGAGTCTATGGTGGAAAACAGGATGAAGAAACAGAAGAATGCAGAACTTTACTTACTTATATGACGCTACAGTCCGCGGTGGACCTGGGCCTCAACCAACAAGCGTTTCCAGCTGGCACGATCTTTCGCCAGCTGTTTCTAGCGCCGCACGCCCAGACGGTTGAGGTCCCCTTCCACCTGCGTGCGTCACCGAAGATTCGGCCGTCCCCTGCTGCGTCGTCCCTCCGGGTTGGATTCGAAGACTCTTCGGGCCGGAGCCGTGTTGTCCATCCGCTCTACATGGCCCAGCCATCTTAGACGTTGGATCCGGAGACGTCGTACCAGGTCCATGTCGCTGTACAGCCCGTACAGTTCTTCCTTGTATCTTCTCCTCCATACACCGCTAGTATAAACGGGACCATAGATTAAACGCAGAATTTTTCTCTCGAAACGACCAAGAGCGTCCTCATCCGCTTTAGTTAAAGTCCAAGCCTCCGCGCCGTAAAGGAGGTTTTGTACAACGTTGTCTTGGTCTTTCGAGAGAGGGCTCTACTTCTCAATTGCCTCTTGAGCCCAAAGAAGCAACGGTTGGCAAGAGTCATTCTGCTGCGTTTTATCTCAGCGCTGGTCAGAAGTGAGCCAAGGTAGACTACTTCGAAATTATAGCTGCCAAGCATGACGTTCTGGCCTAGA